>JALDNG010000038.1:2777500-3377500 GCA_024349245.1 Neodontobutis hainanensis | reverse complement strand
TATTGCCACTTTAGAGCAAGTCTTCTTAAGGCACTCAAACTTTCTCTGACTACTAAGAGTTTTTTTTTTTACACTCTGAAAAAACATGTTGGAAGTTAATTCTGCAAGTTTCTTTCTTTTTTTTTTTAAATAATTAGAGTCTGTTTTATTTTCTTCACAAATTACATTTTCTTCCAACACACATAAGTTATTTTTGAAGGTGATAATTGTTCTTTTTGTGCAGAACACTAATAAGCTTGATGTTTCTCCCTCACTTCTCCTCATACTGTATATAATCTTGTCTCTTTCTCTGTGTTCTGGCTGAACTGACTGAGCCACGTCCCGTCCAATCACAGCCACAGACGGGCAACAGGTTACTTTGCATTTTAATTATGAGAAGGTCAGGCCGGGGTTTGTTCGTCATGTGATTAAACATGCACCGGACGCATAATTTATAGAGCACAGAGGACGCTTTGACCCTGGTGGTATTTCACAGCCTCCCACAAGCCTTTGTTAGCTCGAACGTAAATAACTCCAGTAATTTATGACACAATGATGAAAGATGCTGGTGGGAAAAGAGTGAAAAATCAATGATACATGTTACAAGGCAATTTTTATTAAAGCTCTGCAAAATTAGACTTCTTTTTAACAAGAGCCCCCTGCCAAAGACAACAGGAAACATTAAAGGCCAATGAGCAGAGTTCCCACAGTAAAAATGGTGGTTTTGAGTTCAACTCCGTTAGATCTTTTATAGCTTTTGTCCCCCATTTCACTGTGGTGTTCCACGTTTTTATTATTTATTCGCAATGAGCAGCTTATTACGATGGGAAACTTGTACTTGTCAAAACCACCGGCTTATTACGGAGACCAGGACAAGACCAAGACTTTCAGGAAACCAAAACAAGACAAAAGCACAGTGAGAACTAAGAATAGTGTCTGACAGAGATGCCGTGTAATACCAGTATATATAAAAACAGGTATATATATATACATATATTTTTTTTTTTGTTTGGGATGTGTGTGATGTAGGTATAATAACAATATTTGATGGAAAACAACAGTAACATACCCCACTTTTCTTTTTTACAGAGACATGTGCTGCTGTTGTCAACGCTGCAGAAAGACAAGTGCCAAAAACTAAATCAACACATACGATCTACTCAAAACCCCTCAAAACCATATTACATTAATCATTAATCTTAGGTTCTGCTAAATCCATTTAAAACCTTGAGTCTTTGACTTCACCCAAAGTTTATACAACCTTGCATGTAAATGCACCTATTCACTTTTTCTTTTTCCAACATTTCAAAATGTATGTTCAAGGCCTGTTTTTTAGGTCTTGAGTGTGAAAGAAGGAGAGTATAAATAAATGTATTATTGCTATTTAACTTTTTCTAACAAAATTAGTTTTTTGGAAAAAATGCTTAGGTTTTTTCTATTTGGTTATATTGAGATTAAAATGTTTATTCCACAGCAACAAAATGTAAATGTAATTGTAAATATGTAGATTTCTCTATATCAGTGTTTCACAAACATCTTTTCTTGGGAGCCATATTTTAAAATGAAAAATCTGTTAAAATCCACATCGTGGGCGAAAGAAATGGAATGAAATTTCTTCATTGTTATTTTGGATAGTTATATCATATAAATAAATATCCTTGTCTTGTAATTGCTTCAACCATTTTCATAAATAAACATTAAAAAAACAGTATTTTGGAGTTTTGAAATGTTGGAAATTTTGTGCTAACTCAAGTTAAATTCACAAGTTACTATATCTTTAAACAAGACAAAGCAAAATATTACTGTCCCTGGTTCCTTAGTTGGGATCAAGACCTTCAATAGTGGTCTAAAGTGAACCAGCCTTTAATACTACAACACCAAGCTCCGCCCACTTTTAGCAAAAATAAGTAACCCTTTTTTTCCCCCACTTTATTTCCCATGGACTACTGCTCTAATTCACATCGACTTCATCCACCCCCTCTGAACTCCCATAAACTCACTTTGCTTCAGAGCGAACAGTAGCCTGGACATGCTCCATAAGATCCCGTTCTCAGACTCTTTTCTAATTTGCATACTGTAACACAGCGGGGAGAAGGGGGGGTAACTTTCTCACATGGGAAGGCAAGCACTGTGACATAATTGTTTGGCACATTATTAACACCGGGTGGCTGTGAATGAGGTCTAACATGCTTGGCTGAAGAATACACCGTGGCAGAAATTTGAGTGAAAAGAATAATAAAAATAATGCATTCCCACCCGATGCCCCCGCGAGGAAGTACTGGCCCACCCATGTCCATCGGATGTCAATGCAGAAGACGTAACAAAAAGAGCAACAGGCAACTCTAGCCTCGAGGTTAGCCCACTCTCGAGCTAACCGTGTCGCTTTATTCATCAGCGTTTTCACCAACAATAATCCCACGTTGATAATGGGCTTTCTCTGAAATGCACTCCACATTGAGCTCCATCTGAAACCATAAGGATCCTTTAGTCTGTATTTTCCGACACCCAAGCAGACCAGACAAAAGTGACGAGGCGCTTTCCCGCTGATATTACTCTTGGCCTTTGAGAGCCTCTGGAAAATCCCCCACTGGAGAGGTGATTTCCATAGAGCAGGTCACTGCGGTAATGGTCGGGCCTGTGATCACTCCACTTCACCGGCAAGTGTTTTGTCTCGTCGTCAGGCTTTGCTCACTTCTTTTTTAATTTGGTAAATAGAAATTATTGTTGTGCAAACATGGAAAGAGGAGCTGCGACTATAAAAGCGTGTTCGTCTGCTTCTAAATCTATTGTAATTATATTGTGAGTCAGTCATAACATGCAGTGATACACTGTTTGAAACGGGTCTTTTGAATCGTCTCAGTTGAGTCACCTCGATGCTTAGACTTGGTTAACTCAGTCAAAACAACAACAGGGCTCTGAGACAAGTTGGCTTTCACAACATGACACAAAATGGTCAAAGTTTGTTGAACTGATTTCAAACATAATTCATATCAGATCTGAGTTCAAGTGGTCTTCTTGTTCTCAAGTCAAAGTGTGTTAGGAAGAGGTTTTGAGGTTTTGTCTCTGGCCATTTTCTTAGAATGACATTGAAAAAAACGGTTGTAGAAAGCAATGCTATTCATTTCAGATCTGGAGTATACAGTGCATTTATTATGAGAGCTGGAAAGGTACATGTGAGACCATTGGGCCCAGTGGACAGCCATGGTACTACAATGACATTGTCCACTGCGGTACAGACAAGATATTTCCCAAAGAGTAATGTTTGCAGTAACTAGTACATTTAAAGTAGTGCAGTGTACATTTAGAAATCTGTAAATTGATTAAGAGTAGCTAGTAATGGTCATAACACTGTTATATTGCCCAACTTGTTTAAATCATCTTAGATCACTGAATACCTTGGTAGTCTTAAAGTATCATTACACCGAGTACTTTTACTTGGCTTCAATATACTTTGTTATTGTGGTTTCTCATCTTGGTTCAGTCTATAGTCTATAGCACGCCTAAAAACAGTGTTGTGTTGTTTTTTTTATTTCCACAGTCAAATGTAAATACAGCGTTGACACCTGCCCAAAGAAATCGCACTAGAGCAGTCTTGAAAGATAACTAAGCATTAACGAAACAGACTTTACATTTGACAAAGGCGCCCTTCCTCTTATGTCGGTATTAGCTCAGTTTCTTCACTAGCTTTTGATTGGTGGAATCAATCAGTTTTAAGTCCGTTTATTTCTACTACCTTCATTTTAAAAGAGAGTTAATCCTGCGTATAATCCACTAGATCTGATCACTCTATCCATATTTTAATGTCAGGACTGAAGGAGAGGTAATATTATACAATTGGATGAACTGTTACTGTCAGTATTTAGTTAAATGTTTGCAAATGTCTATAGAACAGTTAAATCCAAGAAAAACACATTAGAATATGCTCCTTGTATAGAAATCAAATGCTAACCTTTAGATCCATCAATTTGCTGACAAACTGTGTCCTTGACTGTTTTTTTTTTTTCTTCTTGGCATTAAAAGTAACTGCAGTATTCAGAGACGCACTTTGGATGTGAACTCAAGAAAAGAGAGAGGCCTTTTGAGCTTGAAAGCAGCCAAACAGTGACAGACAATCAACAAGTAAACCCAAAAGCTTATTTATAAGCTTTTTGTTTTCAAGTCATGGTTGGAACATACAACACAAACAAAAGTTGGCCTCACTTTCTACTTTAATTAGTTTACCGCTGTTGCATATACAAATCATAATTCAACAACACCCCGCAGTAAATGGATCTCGATAAATGAAACGTACATTTTGAAAATTGAGCAGGCACGCTTCCAGAATAAAGGCCTAGTTAATCATACGCAGACAGTTATTCATTGATTTCCCCGCGTCAAGTCGACTTCAGATACCGCACTTCCTTCTTGTTTTTTTTTTCCCCCGCCGGCTATTCATTCCTTTTGTATTTGTTTGACAGACTTCGGGTGAGAAGCGTCTTTTTCCTCGTGACAATGTTTGCTTTTGTCAGTACGTATCCTGTTGTTTTGAGGGTGTAAAAAAGGGTCTTTGGGAGACCAAGACAGCCCCTATCAAACCTGTTTAGCATAAAGCTTGTGGCTGGGCCCTGTCCATGGCCTAATGAAAAGTAGAAGATAGGCTATGCTTGTCATGCTTGGCTGGCCCGGTGATCGGCAGACTGTGGACAGTTACTCGGCTTGCATGCCAATTAATCTCACCCTTTCTGAATTTCCCACCGTCTCTGTTTTATCCACTGCTTAATGGAAAAACTCTGGTTTAAAACAAATATCCATCAGAGCAGTACATGCTGGATTGTTGCCCAAAGCATGGACCAGGATTTTATAGTGGACATTAGAGCGTAATAGTTTTATTTAGCTGTAGATAAAGTCAGGCAGTCCCATTTGTAGAGGATTACAGCTCACTACGGACTGTTAGATGCCTCTTAGGATCATATTTTCCACCTTTTGATATGGTGCATTGGTTAAAGGGCACTTTCAGTCATATTAGCATGCAGCTCAGGTGCACGCTCAACATTATTATTCTCTTTTATTTATGTGTCAAAGCAGTGGGAGGAACCTGGATTGCGGCTCGGGCTCAAATGCTGCTGGCTCGCTCTCAACAGACAGCCTGAGTGTCTTTAAACGGCCAGTCATCATCATCGCAGAACAGATAAAGATGGATTTTGAAGATTCATCGGCCGGGAACAGACCTGAGCTTGCTGTTTTTGAGCCCTCATCATTCATCACATATCATCTGCTACATGCTTACGCGGAGATAAATAAAGCAAAAATATCTGAAAAGCACTCATACAGCTATTTTACAAATCAACACAGCGCTGACATAAAAAAAAAAAGAAAAAAAAAAAAGAAAACGCCCATTCATCATTAATAATAAACACCAGCTCACGAGGCGAGTGAGGAATCCAGGTTACAATTTACGGAATAAATATTTCATCGCCAACATCTGTCTGTATATTCTGTGCCAGCGTGTTTTGAAGTTGTTACAAATGAACGTCAAACGGAAAGTAAGTGAACACGCCGTCGAGGGAATGGGAACAAAGACGTAGCAGCACATTGTAGGGGAAAAGAGACGAGGGAGCAGGCTAAAAAGGAAGATACACAGCAGCTCAACAGCAAACAATTTTCCTCGGCTCGTCAAACAAATTAAATATTCAGTTTGTAAAGGACTTTTATGGCATCACGGTGCTTGGGGTTGTGGAAAATGCGGGGGCACGGATGGTAATCGGGGGGTGAATGTGTGCCCTCCTCTGCCAAAAACCCCCACCTTTCTCTTTTCCTGGGACGCTGCCACGGCTTGGACAGTACTCGCATTCTTCCACAGCTTATCCCAGGACTCTCTCATTAAACGCTAATAGGCAACCACCCAAAAAGAGCTCTAAAAACAAAAGTAGATAAGGCTTACACTTCTGTATCAAAATTATTTCAAAGAATTTTTTTGAGACTTTCAAGGAAAATGCCCAGTTAATTGCCCAGTTGTTTCTGATTATTGTCTAATGTGATTAAGGCGAATGCTATGTCCCGAGGGAATCCCCCCTTTCACAGATAACTGTCCGCTCACTTGAACATGGTCAATAGGACGGCAGCGTCTAAGACGGGACATGACAGCTCTACTTTGAAAGCAGCGCAAAGGTCAGAATGTCAAACAGCCCAATCTGACGATGTCCTGTGACAGACATCGGCGAGACAGCGTTTCACAAAGAAAATTTTGTTGCATACAATTGAACAAAGAGGAACACATACATTTTCAATAGTGTAGTCACGTCAAAAACACTTTTTACGTGCACCTATTTTGGGAAAAAGACATTTAAAGGCCCATAAAACCAAGTTGAAAGGAGCCAATAGTTCAAATAGGTCTTGTTCCTGTTTGACTCAGTGTAAACAAATAAAACCCTGACTAGACAAACAGAGCACACACAAAAAGGGAAGCACATTCAGGTTTCTTTTTGAATACAATCTTGAATAAAAGTATAGGACAGTATAAGTCCTTGCAGGGCTACCATAGGTGCTCTAAGGCGGTAGGTGTGGTATTGTTATCTGTAAAGTTGTGATCAGATGCTGCCAAATATTGTACATTTAGAATTTCCAAATCAATGCTGGGACACGTCAGTGTTTTTTCATTCTAATAAAGCAACAATGCTAAATATATTAAATAAATTATACAATAACTATTTCACTGCATACATTTTGATGAGTTCTTGTCCTTTTTTGTTCCTGTTTATTATTTCAAAACAAGTCAAATGGAAACTCATTGTAGAAATTTTGTTGATATCAGTAAGCGTAAGGTCTAACCCATTAAAGCAGGGGTCTCAAACTCGCGGCCCGGGGGCCAACTGTGGCCCGCAAGACGATATTTTGTGGCCCGCAGGACGATATGAAAGTTTAATGTAAGTGTGCCCTGCAGGTTTTATATGAATGGCACGTTACCACGTTGTGTGTGGAAGGTTCGTTTTTGTGAAAGCTGGATCTGAACCAACCTACCATCACAGTGGAGGATATGGCTCCTGGGGGCGGGCCATCGGCTGGGCTTGATGCAGGCAATGAAACATTTCACAACAATGGAGGAGCCCGTGTAACATCACATAGTCATCATAAAATTACTGCTTCTTACTGTGTTTGAAATGAGCATGTTTGACCTTGAGCTGGAGAAATTCAATGTTACTGGCATTGGATTTGGCATTATGCGGATTGTATTTTGTTTTCCCATCATTTGAAGAAATGGGCTGATTTGTTTGAAAGTTGATGGCAATTTGACCACTATCCATGCGGATCTGTTATCATGACGAATCTGCAAATTAACGCCGATGTTATGTTGACAATAACTCCGAGGGGAGTGGACATCCAATGGGACCACTCAGCCAGCTCATTCATGTTCTTCAATATTCCATTTAAGTTCAGGATAGCTCAGGTTCAGAAGAATCTATTGAAGTTAAAGAACTGTTAGTAATGACGTTTGAGAGGATTTAACAAAGCTTTTTTTGTGGATTACCTGATCCAGCCCAGCCTCACCCAGACTCTGCCTCCTGCGGCCCCCAAGTCATTTGTGTTTGAGACCCCTGCCTTAAAGGTTTATTTGATAATATACTTCTTACTTGTATATTGAAATGTAAAAAGGCAAACATCTGTAAAACAAGAGCAATACTGCAAAATATGTTATGCAGTTTTTGTTTGGTCTTTGTTCTCAAACAGACACTTTGTACCATTACCGCAGCATTAGTGTGCTATTGGCTTTAGTTATGCCGAGCCGATTTCAAACTATCCATTTCAAACAGGACAACATAGACCTCCTCTGATAATAATATCTTTGCGAGTCATCACTCATTTTGCGTCCTGTGTCTTCTTCATCATCATCATTTAATGTTGACCTTATCTGATATTGATTACATGGTATTTAGTGAGCTTTTAACCACCGTCAGCATAACTTTAGTTTGGCATATTTTAAGCGTCCTCATTAACACAGCTGAGAACAGGACACATACCGAGAGCAGTACAGCTTGAAGTGCTTTATAGCCAGGGCTTTTTTGTTGCCACACTTAATCATGCAAAACACAAGCTTCTTTACAACTGCTTAATAATGATTGTTAAAGCACTTCCAACCTAATAATACACCATTTGGGAAGTCTTAAAAAAAACAACGACATAGAAAAGTGGAACTCCTTTTAAAAGCCAATAGTCCAAAAAAATACCAATAACTCTGATTTAGTATCAGCTTCCTTCCTCCTGCTAAATGGTTTCCCCTGGTATTGTATAATCACGAGGAGAAGAATAAGTCACAACATGAATACAAAGTGCCTATAGCAAAGCACCACACTGAGCAGAGACTAAAGCAGTTGGTACATCACAGCGCATCCATACAAAATGAGTTACTGATGGGGCTGGTTTTCAGCTTCAGAGAATATGGCAACGAATCAAAAACCTACTCAAAAAAAGAAAAGCCACAAACACAGACCAACACTCCACTACAAACACCTCCTTATAGAGTCATCTCACTAACACCTAAAAAGGTTAGACAGAGATTGGTAGAAACTAGATACATTTAATCAAGTATTTAATCAAGTAACTTTTTGAGGAAAACATGTATTTACTTTTACTTTACTAGTTTGCCTAAGGATGCTTAATTATTTATTATTACATGAGATCTGCACAAAAGATTTGCATTTGTTGTTCCACTTTTCGTAGTAGCCAGCAGCCAATAGCTTTCTGGAGTCCAGCTTCTGTCATAGTTTTTAATTAGTTTACACTCTTTGATAAAAAATGTAAACTAATTGTCCAAACACAACAGGATCTTACATGTATGAAAAGGGCTACAGAATAACCTTTAGATATTAGGACATGGCAGGTAGCATTGTCACCTCAAAGCAAACCTTAGAAGTATTTTCTTTTTGCCTTTTTTTGTAAAAATATTTGATAGTATTTATTATACTCTGCTGTGGTAGTTCAAAGCTATGCTCTTGGCCTACAAGACCACCACTGGCTCCGCCCCCTCATATCTTCACTCACTGATACAGACCTATGATCTACCAGATCCCTGCGCTCTGCAAATGAACAACGTCTGGTGGTACCATCCCAAAAAGGAAAAAAATCCCCCTCATGTACTTTTGTACTTTTGGATCCGTTACACATTGGTGGAATGATCTACCTGCTGCTACAAGATCAGCAGATTTTGTAGCCATCTTTAAAATAACGCCTAAAAATACATCTCTTCCACCAACACCACTAAAAAAAAAAATCCTATCCTTAGCTTTGTAAAACTGTGCCGGGTGCATAACAGACTAGTTTTTGGAGCACCTCTGCATTTTGTTACCTTGTGTCCTTGTCTCCATTGTTTTCCTCACTTGTAAGTCGCTTTGCATAAAAGCGTCTGCTAAATGACTAAATGTAAAAATGCTAGAATTGCCAGTGCTCCCCAGCGTCTACGATAATGTGAGGATGACGAGGATGGCTGCATTGATGCGGAAGGAAGGAAGGAAAGAAGGAAGGAAGGAAGCGTGAAAATGAGGGTCTGTTTGTGTGTTTGTGCATCAGAGTCTTTGATAAATTAATTATGTGTGCTTACAAAAGTGTTAATTTCACTCAAGTTAATTTGCAGCTATGGGGATAAAACGCCTGCGACCCAGCTCTGAATTACAAATAGTGACGTCTCTCTCTCTCTCTCGACTTTACAAGAGCTCTCTAGATCCCCTTCAGTTAAGCCGGCTAACAGGTAGAGACCAGGCTAAACCTCATGAATGTCAATAAAAAGTCCTTAGCATAACTGACTCGCCAACCTTGAATGATTGTTCCTGTTATTTATTTCCGTTAATACAGTTGCCATGCTGTGGACCTCGTTACATAAAGTCATGTTATTTGGTTTGCAATCAAATCCTAAGAGACTTGAGCTTAGTTAAAAACAAAGTCAGCCAAGGTCATTTTGGAAAAGCTCCGAATACCACTTTGGAAGTTTGAAAGAGTTTTTTTTCCCCCTCATCTGCAGCCTCTCAAGAGAGCTTTTCATTCTCAAGTACGCACTGGCCACAAGGACATCTACAAGCGGTTATTAATTTAAATGTAGTTAGTTTTGCATGATTTTCTTGGACGTCTCTAAACATCTCTGGGAAATGGATAAATTAACATAAGTGGAGGTTAATATCAAAGGTAGATAACCGTGTTTGCTGCATCAAGTATCTTCCATATGGCTTGAGCTTATAGGACAAATAAAAACACAAGGAGTAATCCAATCAGAAGAGGTTATAAATGTCCCCTACTTGACAACTCAGAATAAAGTTCTCCCACTCACGCTTATGGTTGTAAGGGAGTGCCATATTGTTTCTGTGATAGTCTCTTGTTTTAGTTGTCTTTGATAAATGATTACACAATCACTTGAAAAGATCATTTTGTTGCCTATAGCTTGCCATCAATTCAAAGTCAGCCGAGCAGATGTGAAGACCTGGTGTGACAAGATCACAACGTGACATTTTGGGGGTTTTTGGTTTAAATTAGAACTGGCAAAAGAGTATAGAGTAAAGACAATATTTAAACGGTAAGAAAAACTCGTTTCTACCATCTCCTTTCTCCGACATGCACATGAAGGTCAATGTGGCTGTCAGTGTCTCCAAGCGTCCAACTCCTCTTTGTCCAGGTTGTACCCCGCCTATGGCCCAAGGACAGAAAGAGAACAACCACAACCTGTCAAATACTGTAACAATACTCCCCTCGTGAACCCCTTCTCATCTGGTGGGGTTTCTTCTGTCACACTATTAACTATTTATCTTGGGGTGCACTTTTCTGTGTCACATTTTCTACAGGTGTCTCTTCCTTAAACTGTTCTTATACAACCTACGATAAACTGGCTATTATCCAGCGTGAATCCAGACTTAAGTAACTGTTACAACAAAACTGACACAAAAATATACAAATAACTGATAGGGCAAGTACAACCCCCCAAAAAAGAAATACGATTTTTACTTGTTGGTTGTCTGTAGGTTGTTCTTGTTCCTGCATCAAGAATCACTGGCCGCACTTGTTAAAAATTTCAGTCAATAACCCATTTCTCATTTTGACATCATTATTGATGGAGTAATACCATCCGCTTACATTTACATTTTATCCCCTACTACATTTTCCTAATAGGAGATAACTCATATGAAAATGTCACTTTTTTTGTTTGTTTGTTTGTACATAAAGAATCCACAGTTGTTGAAAATATCCACCATTTATTAACATTAGGCAAGGCGAGGCAATTATTATTTATATATCACAATTCATACACTGGGTAACTCAAAGTGCTTTACAGGAATAAAAGACAATTTACAAGATTTAGATTAAGAAACATAAGAAAAATTAAAAACATTTTAAAAGAAGAGTGCAGATAAAAAAACACTTTAAGTTGTAGTGTAGGCGGAGCTAAAGAGGAAAGTTTTTAACCTCTCCTTGAACATTGTTAGAGTTGAGGCTGTTCCAGGTTTTTGCTGAAACTTAAAAGTTGCTTCACCCTGTTTAGTTCTAACTCTGTTTAGTTATAAGGCCTGTCCCAGATGTTCTCAGAGTCCGAGGAGGCTCATAAGCTTGCATTTCAGAAATATATTCTGGTGCTATACCATAAGAGACTTGTAAAGCAGCAGTGCTGTTTTAAAGTCTATTCTCTGAGCAACAGGAAGCCAGTGCAGAGATTTTAAAACTGGACTGATGTGGTACCTGTTTTTTGTTAGAAGTATCCCTTTGACTCTGGAAATGTTTTTAAGGTGATAAAATGTGGATGATGTAATTGACTTAATGTGACTCTGGAAATTTCAGTCCATGGCCCCTAGATTTCTAACTTGATTTTTCGATTTTAGAGAAAGAGACTCGAGGTGACTTTCTCTTTGCTTCTGTCCCAAAGATGATTAGATTAGTCTTGTTTTTGTTCTGTTGGAGAAAATTATTCTGCATCCACACGTCAATTGTTAAAACACACTATAAAACCATGTGACTGGGAGAAATGGTCATTTTACAAACCAATAATAAAACAGAACTAGGGCCTATTACTGCTGTGCTTTTGAGAGCCTTTGTGGTAAGAATGCCATCTATGTGTCTATCAATAATATACAGTGTCAGGAGTAACCAATGAACAACCAGAAATCTCTTTATTAAATGTCTAAATATTTACTGCCTTGAAAAAACAGCCACGAGGAAGGAATTTCAGGAAATTTGCCTCCATTTCTGCCAAATACAACAAGCAGAGAGTTGTTTCCCAGACCAGACAACCCCCCCATAGCATTAGTACATCCTAAACTCTGAGCTGTGGGCTGAACCAATGAAGAATGTGCCTTTAAATCATGTATCAGGCTAATCCGGATTCTCCTTTACACCCAAGTCGGCTTTAAAGAACGCTCAGACTGGCTTTCCTGTTTCGCCACGGTCCCGCTCTCCCCCCCTCCACTTCCTCTCTGTTTATTCTTTTCAGTGTATCCTGGGAACCTGGTGAAGTAATTACATCATTGTTGTAAGCCTCCCCGTTCTGCCGTCCGATTGGTTTGGTGGGAACCCGCTGTCGGAAGGAAACGTTTGCAGGTGTGTTTAGAAATAGGACAATGCCAATGGAATGTACAAGGAACAGTAAAAATGTTTTTGAGACAGACTAAGAAGTGTGTGCAGGGATATTTCTCACATCTGGAGTCTTTCAAACAAGCTAAATATGTTTAATTAGTTGTTTTGTGTTTTGACTAAAAAAGGAATGATTATGGTTATGTCAGACGAATCAAAGGCAGAGGTCACATGTGTTTGGCCTCATTAATGGACCATGACAAGCTTTTATATGATTCTGCCCCCCCGAGGCTGTCATATTGTAATGGCAAACAGGAAAAAGAAGGACTGAAGTGAGACTGAACCAGGACTAAACACAAGACTGACAGCAGGGTTAATACAGGACTGAATTAGAGCTGAATCTGATGCTAAAGCAGGACTAAAGAGAGGACTAAACTAGAACTAATGCCAGAACATAACTAAGGGAAACTACGAATCATCCAGGATTGAACAAGCATTAGACTAAGTAGGACTAGTTAAGGACTAAACAAAAGGCTGAAACTTAGAGACAATAACCAAGACTGACTAAAGGACTGAGTCAGAACAAAATGAAGAGTTAATACAGGACTTACATTTAGAAGTAACATTTAGAAGACTAAACCAGCTCTAAATCAGTGGTACAGCTGTTTCTAAACCAGTATACCAATATAAATCTAAACAAAGGAATTGAGGACTAAACCGGGACTAACCCAGATCAATTCTAAACTAATTGAACAACTAAACGGATAAGTTGAGCTCTTAACCTGCCAAAATCTGAACTGTGCCCAGGACAAAGACCAAAATATACCAACTGCTAAAACTTTTAAGAATTAATCTCACATGCAGTGTCTCAATCAACCTTCTGCCCCATTTATGCTCAACAAGTGACATAGCTGATGTACTATTTCCACATCACACAAGCTCTTAACAAAGTAAGGTATACGTAACAAAGATGGAAAAGCACAAGGTAAAACTGAAACAAAAAAAAGCACAAAAAAAAAAAACATGAAAAGGGCAAATTAAACACACACTGTTCTTGTGCATTTATTGCTACGCACACAGAGATTATGTATGAGGCAGGATGTAAGAAATGAGCAAAGAACCTTAGACAGGAACATCCAACAATGAAAAGTGAGTATGGGGGGGACTAAACTCATCCTTTGATAAACCTCAGGACAGAATAAACCCGGACAATACAAAGACTAAACCAGGATCAAACCATCCCTTAACTTGTAAATCAGAAGCACGAGTAAGCCTTAGGACTGAGCCAGGACTAAAACCCATCAACAACCAAAAAACACAAATCAGAAGTACTCTTGCCCGTTACATTCCGTCATCTTTTGCAGCTGCAGACTATGCTTGTGTGTTTCTTATTCTCAAAAAGTGACACACCGTTTGCCTCTTTTGTTCTCTGACTCTTTCCACGTGCGGTATTTGTAGTGCTGATCCTTGTGAAGTGGAGTTCCCATGCGACTGGCAGCCGTCTCGGTGTGAACCTGCCGCAGAAACAATAGGCTACAGATTTTATTTATAGACGAGGCCCGATACGACTGTCTGAATAATGAACCCGGGAATACGGCGCGCACCTGCCACTTCATACATGATACAGTGATTAAGGAGAGCGGCCGTAAACACGAGAATAACTTTGTATCCGCGCAATAATTAATAAGACATTCCTTTATTCGAACTCAATGTGCCGCGTCGTATTTCAAAGTGTGAATAATTATGTTTTTTAATATAAGAAAGTAGGACAGTTCTCTAAAAATTCACCTAGTTTGGGCTAAGAAGAAGTGTTATTATAAACATAATGAGATATGTATTTTCACCTAAAATATCTAAAGCAATAATTTACTTGTATATTAGTTGCCAAGGGAATAGTAGAAATAGTTTTCGCTAAACAATAAGAAGATCTGTAGTTTTTGGCTCTTTGTCCCAAACCATGTGACCACCTACAGTAGCCCTGCAGGGACATACTGCTTTCCAAGAATAAACTAAGTAGAAACTGATCGAACGATGAGTTTACGTTCAAATTTAGAAACAATAATAAAAAATAAAATAAATATATGAATGTGCTTCTTTTTCAGTGCTCAGTTTGTCTGCTGTGGGAAACAAGATAAATGTATTTATAATGTTTTTTAATAGAGTTTTTGTGTACTGTAAAATCCAAGTCTGATTAAAAATAAACATGCCTCTATAACACTGATGATTATATTACATGACTAAAAACGACTAAAATCAAGGCGTTAGGAATCTGAGAAATCCATTTGTGTTTTGATTTGTAATTTAATATACAGTTAGTGCGTGTGATTGGGTCCTTATTTTTCTTATAAACCTGATCAGAAAGCTGTTATTATTGCAGTAAAACACGAAGAAGGAAGCTACACAGTCCGTTTGTAAAATTGTTTTTCTTGGCAATTTCCAGTTTTTCATTTGTAATTTTCCCAGGATGCATTGGTAATTGACCAAATCTCCAACATAAGCACTGGGGAAAAACACAAGAAGATGCAGTTTACAATTTCCAGCCATTTTATTGGTTGTCATTAATGATACCAAAAAAGTTTCACAAGGCATTTTCCAAAGTATATATTTCTGTTGACTTCTCTTCTTTATCTGCATTGCAAATAGATTTCCTTCACTAATCTGTTGCGCTGTGTTTACTGAACTGTGGCGTGCCTTATTAAACTTCATTTTAAATTTGCTCTGTCTTACTGTTTTCACTGGAGGTCAGAGTTTCTCAGCGGGGTAGGTATCTCCCATCTCTTGCTCTGACTCTTTTGCACTTCAAAGTCTCACTGCGCACCTCCAGATCACCGACTCTGCATCTCAGATGGTGAATAAAAGAGATACATTATGCTTTGAAGAAATTGATCCCTGAAGATGGCAAACTGGATGACAGCCAGCGCCATTATGGCACTGCTGTGGCTCTGCAGGGCTGTTTTTTTTTTTTTTTTCTTTTTATCCTTTTGTGAAAGTGATACTATTAGATCTGCTATTACAAGTCAATAATCTTCGTCCCCAGTGTTGCCGCGGTGCTGATGTGTTTTTCTCTGTCATGTAACGCCAAAGGGAAAGGTCTGCAGTAATACAGTCAGGTTAAGGGCTCCTCTTTGAATTGTCTATGTTGTGTGAGTAAAAACATAACCCTTTTCAGATTGATGTGCAGCCTCAATTCTTCCCTTAAGCTCTTTTCAGACATGTACTATCCTCTGGCCTTCATCTGGAGGGACTGTACAAAGACAATCCTCTGAATATTTTCACCTGGAGGATATTATGGTAGCTACCTCGCATTACCTGGGTGGGTGTCATGTATGAATGACATCCACAGATTCCCCGGAGGAGCACCAAAAGCATGATGTTGAAGTGTGTGTTTCTGGCATTAATAACATGTGACTGGTGCTGTAAGTGGAGTGCACAGACACATTTTCTCTACTTATTTTCCTCTGTTTGGTTATGTGAATTTGTTCCAATGCATGTCGTCAACCGCCATCACAGCTCCCAACTTAAAGCTACCATTGGTTACAGTAGTTTAGTACAGTCCAACACCCTCATATGACCTACCCATCCTCTGCTGCACACTAAAACTACCCAGAATGGATTCAGAGATGTATACGTGTACGCAGATTAGTCATGTGACGTGCAACATAAACACATTTGTCAAGAGAAAGTCACTGACATTATTCGTTGCAGGGAATGTATGAAAGAAGCGTAAAGCTACACTTCCCTCACGCTCCCAACCCCTCCCAAAAACGCCTCTACGACAGCCTTTTTTTTGTGCTGTTAATATGTTTAAGCAGATGTCGCCATTGATTCAATATTCCCAAGAGGTGTATGGGACCATCCCTTTATGAGACCCTATTGTATGTGAGCAAGTTATCCATCTAATAATATCCTTAAATATAAAACCTAAGATGATGTCCACAGATAAGTTCTGGAAAAATGTGTTTATAGTTCTTTAATTAGAAAAGAAAATCATACTGTACGATTAAAACGCATGCTTATGTTTTTCCCTCTTGGAGGAGTTTTCACACACTTGCATGATTAACTCCAGAATAAACCTCTGTTTTTATAGCTGCCTGTTCACCTTCTGATGATCAATTACCAAAAGCCTGGTTAATAGAACCGTAAATCCTTTCAAAGCATAAACGGGGTACAAGGTTTTCCACGTGTTTTGGCTTCATGTTATCTTTGTACAATAAAAAAAGCTCATGTCAGATCAGAGTAACCCATACAAGATCTTTTATAATCAGATCTGAAGATGGAACCATAATTATTTGTCTGTTTTTCCAGATGTGGTTGAGATTTGACCGATTTTGCTTTCGTTTACTCCAAAATTAAACGTTTTTGCACAACGTTTTTTTTTAAGTTTTTGCACAAAAACTGCATTGCAGCAGATAAAATTATAATATCTCTGTATCTCCACGTAACTGCACATGTCAGAACGGCAAGCTGGTTACATACAGCAAATTCAGCAATCAATGTGAATGAGAAACATGCTTACTGTTTAGCCGACCAGATGAAAAAAAGAAAAAAAAATCTTTACTCCTGACACAACATTATTTCTATGAGTCTATTAGAAAATAACAGTATTTGCAAAGACGGGGGAGGAATACATTATCAGCAGTTAGGCTGAAATGACAACACGCATTATACAGCGATTAGTTTACACAAGGCAAGCTAATGGATCCAATCACAGCACATTAATAAACAAGACACTTAGCTTTGTATCAACCTGAAGAGCTTCATCAATCTTTCAGTGAGATGGCCACAGCCAGTCGAGGCAGCACACGCAGAAAACACGTCAATCACTAAATGTTATGTCGGGACTGGTGCCAATTATGTTGAATTATAAATAAATAGTACAGAAAGAGTTGGTATTTGGAGTTGTACTGGGGCCAATTAGGAATTGGTTGCCACAAGAGAACAACAAAAGCTTGAGAAGTGAGGTTGTTTTATTCCAAGGCTTAATATAACAACTTTGGTCAATAACTGTGTGTTGCTAATGGCAACGCTCAGATTTTATTATTGTTTCACTGTGTTTTAAATATAAATCCAATGTTTTGTGTTGTCACAGATAAATTAGCTTAATAAAGAAAATATTTCAACATTCAAAGGGACTTTAGCTTAGCCTTGTGTCATATGGAAGAAAGACCAAAATACATCAACTTATATCATTTACACTAAACATAAAATCTACTATCAGGGCCTACAACTTCAAATACTACAAATCAATATCCAAACTGTTAAATCCAGTATGTCTGGCTTCTGGATAAGTCTATTTGTATTCAATAGTTCTTGGTCCAGATCTAGTTTGGCAGTCAGTATGGAAGTGAGTGAAAATTAAGACAAAGTAAAATGAGATCTCCCCATCAGCAAAAATACCAGTCAATACATTTTACTCTTCACTGAACACGTGGACGGATAAAATTACCAAACAAATCCACCTAAATATAACTGTAAATGACCAATAGAACAAATATGACCTTTAAAACATGATGAAAATCCTCCTGATGCTGTACTATGTATAACTGAGCTGGTGACCAATAAACAAATAAACCTCGTCTTATCTTGGATTTCCAGCAGCGGCACCTACGGGAGCAGACTAAACAGCCTCTGATTGGACAGACATACAGAGAAACAAAACACTGCAGGAAGCCATGGCACCTTCTAATAGTTGGTTAGGATTGTTTGACAAGATTTCGACCAAGTCAAACTCATTGTGGACAGGTATGGCTGACCAGGCTGGTTAATGTATAAACTTAATGCTTGTCCTCAAATATCATCATAAAGTGTGACGCAACAGTTTTTTTTTTTACCATCCCATACCTAAACCTGACTTCTGCCTGAAGAGCCAAACCTTTTAAAAGAAGAGATTTGACCCATAATGTCCACAAAGATTGATGAAGCCCTCCACTGGGATATATTCTTAAATACTAATAAATCTTAGACATATTCAAAAGAAGATGGCGCTCCATTTGTATGATTCCCTTCAGTTTGACAGAGCAGTAGGTAAGATATTCCTTTCCGCACCGTCGCACTAAATGACTGTCATAAATCTTCCAGAATCAATGGGTTTGCCGATCAATACCAGTAAATCGATTATTATTTTGCCTTTGGCTTTTTCAAAACCTCTCCACTCAGTCAGCAGTGCTTCACCTCAGACCGTCGTCCCCAGCATCCACACACCCACTGGCATTTAAAGTGTTCGACGGTGGAAAAGCACCATTAGGAGACATTTCTGCTATGAAGACTAATAAGCTCAATTTGGAGGCAAACATGAGCAAATAAAAGCAAATGCCAAAGTTATTATTATTGCAGTATTTAGCTCTGGTGAAAGATTGCCTGTTCACTGGATGTTTTTCTAATTAGTCTGCACACTTTTTTTCTTGCTGTGAAGGTGCTTTATTGTTTGTGTGAGGCAACAAAATCCTACATCTTCAAGTGCAAAGAAAATATTGCTGCCGTGTTGTGATGTTAAAATGTGTAATAGCCACCAATGGAGAGCTATAAAACTCTAAAGTGCATAAACAAAATGAAACGTCTCAATTGCAGACATATTAGCGCCTGCAGCTTTATGGTAAAAACACAAAACATTAGTTCTACATTGCATCTGGAGATGATTTTACACTGTTTATGGAAAATAGACTTTTATGGTCGACAATATATGGAGCCTCTTGTTTTTGTGCGCCCAGTCCAATGGCAAAAAGCAAGAAATAAACACCAAATCAGTGAGTATACAAAGAGATCTATCTATTATTCAGTCAATTAATCACCTCAAAAATGCATGTTTATCAGTTGTCTGTAACACTTTCATTCTGATGGATTACGTGCATTACGGCCCGCTGCCGATCTGATTTGTATTCCTCGCTGTGCTGATTACAAAATTACACTGCTGATGCATTGGTTTTCTCCATGCAAGATTGATGGCACTGATGAACAAAAGGGAGCAACCACGTAAAGCCACGGACAGTGCAGCGGCGAGTCTAGATGTTTGGTTAGAGGCGTAAATGCGAACGATCGCACGACCGATGATGGAGTGAGTGACGGACAGAAGCTGCTCAACATTGAGAGTGGCTCAATAGTGTTTGCATATAATATAAAATTAATTTGAAGTAATTTTTTTTAAATGCGGAAAAAAAAGTGCATTGCTTTATTAAGCTTTAAAAGAAAGTAACATTTTGTGTAGCGGACTGAAAGTATGGAGTATGTAAAAACTGCTTGAATAGATAAAAGATGAGAAGAATAATGTGTGTCAGTTTTAATTCCTGTAGCAAACACACAGCTCTCCCACAGGTGCTTAAAATCCTTGAAAGTGTTTCTTAATGTTGTGTTTTGAAGGTTTGAAGTTCTTGGATTACACAAAAAGTGCTTGAAAATGTAACCCTTTGTGCATTCTGCTTTGACACCAGGTTTAGTCCAAACAGGTTAATTCTCACGGCAACACTACTGAGCTTTTTTACATGACCCATTTACAAATCATTTATCAAATCTATGTAAAAAATGGTGACTTTGGATGATTTCAGATTTGAGATTGTTTTACATAATAGTTATTTGTAAATACAACATGGTCATGCACGTGTTACGTTTGTAGTCATAGTTTAACTTGTTAGTAGCCGCGACGGTAAAGTAATGGAAAAAGCTACTTGAAAATAGACAAAACTGATTGAATATATTAATCTTTAAGACAGTGACATCTTTACTAGTGTTATCCACAGACAAGAACTCTGAACATAATGGTATATTGCACCTTTACTTAACTTTACTTTAATACATTTGGGTGTTTCCGTTCCTCCTTTTTCATTTTGACACATTTTCCTGAAAGTGAAGATAAAAAAAGGGTTAATTGTGATGCTCCACTAAAGTCAAGAGGCTGATTGTCTCCTTCAAAGCAAGTCTACAAAAACACCAGAAAATCCAAACGCCCCTGAAATCTGTGCACAGTTGCATTTGAAAAGATGTTTATAAATTTTATCTCTTTGCCAAATCTATTAATCTATTGCTAAAGTTTATAGTCTAATCTGAATTTGAATAAAAATGATGGGGGAAGCCAGACTAATGGTGGGTTTTTAGTGCAGAGTTTTGGCTTCGACAGTTTTTGTGACTCGGGGGCGTATTCCCCGTGGTCTGCAGACAACCCCAGGCTGTTCTCTCAACTTCACCAAGTCTCTGTCTGTCTCTATCAGCCTGGGATCAAGGCTGCCGGGAGCATGTGTGTGTGTGTGTGTGTGTGTGTGTGTGTGTGTGTGTGTGTGTGTGTGTGTGCCCACGCTGTCTGCTGCTGAATAAAAGCAGCTACAGCAGGCTCTGAGACTGAGGGGAGATTGACAGACAACACGAGCTTAAAGGCACACAATAATAACACCACATACACACTCTGTCGCTGGCACGTACACACCGAGACATGCAGAGTAGTTGTAGCTACACGTAGTACAGCTACATGTTCCCCGCTAACACAGACGCCCACACTCTGAGGGTGTGCGTCTAGGCATGCGTGTGCGTCAGACGGAGGGAATAGCAGGCCTTCCTTCCCGCAAGTGCCAGGTGCCGACAGGACAACTTCTGCTGGAGGCAGTTATCTGAGGACGAGCAGAACAGGAAGGGAGGGGGGGGGGTTCATCGGAGTACTGCCAACATGCTGCTGCAACATGCAAAGACAAAATCAGAGCATGTAATAAACTAAACTGTGGATGGCGAGGAGTCGTTTAAGGACAAGGCTCATTAGATGTTCTTTTCTTTAAGATGTTTAAAGAGGAAGAGATAACATGAAGGTGCCTGCGGCTAATCTCTTTCAACGGAAGGCTATAGGAGAATTGGGGTCACTTAAGGCTCATTAGCATTAGCTGAAAGAAGTGGTATTTGGAAAACTGTGGGTTTTTAGGCATTTTAAATACATACCATGATTTCCAATGTTTCAAAGATTTGACTGTAAAATAAAATATATGATCCAAATTTACATCTAAAGATTAATTATTGACACAAATGACTGTTGGAATTAAATATAAAGTACTGATGTCAGTGGGGCTCATTTATTCTATGCCAAAACAAAACGCAGTGCTCCAGGTTCAGTGACCCCATTTAAGAACAAGTCATAACAAATGAATGAGAAGATAACTCAGTCAGCACTGGTCCAAAGGTTCATTCAGTCTGCCCAGCCCTGTTACAACTGTCTGGCTCCACCTTTAAGCCTAGCGCCACTGTTTACGATTCGTTTGTTTGCTTTGCTGATGTCAGTGGCCTCCGCTGCTGCTGAGGCTGCGACTGTCACAAAACCGAGCCGTGAAGATATTAAGCGACTTTGATGCCTGTATTAGAAACCGCTTTTGATTTATCACACAAAAAGTTCTGTTAACAGACTAAAAGTACTCATAACACCATGACAAATGACCATGGATCTGCCTTCACAATCATCTCTTTCTCTCTCCAATCTCATTCACAGAAAATAATGGTTGTAGATTTTGCTTTGCAGGCAGTTTTCCCAGAGAAGCCGATGTATTCAGTTCTTGGAGTAAGATAGCTCTTCATAAAGTGTCTCGGTGATTACACTGTGCACTCTACAAACTCTGCATTCACGGATGGTATCACCGCACTAAGGCTATTCCAACTACACTGCTGCTGCTGTATGGGATTACACAGACACACAGCCCATACAAGATTACAGACGCAGCGGCGGCCTGGTCCCTCTCGGTGCGTCCTGCCCGTTTATGTCCAGGAGGTGCTGGTGGAGGAGCGAGGAGCCAGCGGGGAGCCCTCCACGGTCGTGTAATCTGGGTCTGTGTTTAGACCCGGCACATGAAGGACGGGGCTTATCTCTGGAGGGCTGGCTGTGAACAGCTACTGGGAGGAGAGTGGGGGAGGATTTTTGCCGCTCAATGGGTCTTTTTATGGAGACTGTATGTCTTCAGTGTTGCATTTACACAAAGTGATGAAATCTTACCCAAGCAGTCGTGTGATGAATACATAACATGCATTATATCTTTTTGCTTATGGAAACCATTTTACAGTGAGTTCCAAAGCCTTCATAATCATGTCTTTTAGTCAGCTTCCTCATGTTAGGTGTCAAAGATGTATTTTAACATATTTTCCAAGGTTCTAAACAATAAGGTTTAGTCTTAAACTGAAGCACCCACACAACTAATGCTGGCTTGTCAGCTTAATCTATTTTTTATGTTGCAATATCATGTGCAAAAAAAGAGTTTTAATAGTTATGTACATGTTATAAAAAAAAAAAAATACAAATGTGTAAAAATATCAATCAAGGATTTTGGTCTTTAACTTTTAACTCCTCAGCACTTGTCTTGAGCCTACTGTCAAAAGATCACTTATTGCGGCTTTAAATGAGTGGTCGTACATCATAACAAGATAAAAAAAAAAAAAAAAATGTGACTTTTGAGCAAATCCAGCTACAATGTTTATTAGTTATCTGTAGAGACCACTATCATCACTAGTTAGAAAACATGGTTTAAACCCATCTCCACTTTTTTCCCCCCATGTAGCTTCCAAATCTCTCCAGTGCTAACATAAATGTGTATGTTTTAGTTTAAAAGCTCTGGGGTTTGGATAATGTCTGATCTAACTTGTTGCTGCAAAGAAAAACAATATAGTATCCAGGTACTTCTGATCGATTCAAAGAGTTTAATAATAATAATAATAATGGATAGGATTTATATATCACTTTTTAAAGCGCTTTACAGAGGGCATTATTCATTCACTCCACAGTCACACACTGATGGTGGAGACGTGACAGACTCTCCGACCTCCAAACGCACTCATACACCAGAGCCACAGACACTGGAGGCAAGGAGGGTTCAGAGTCTTGCCCAAGGACGCCCGCTCTACCACCTGAGCCACTGCGCCCCAGTTTAACCCTTGTTAGCATGTTTTGCAACAGTATTGTGGACAGAGATGGCTCCGATTCTACAAATTAGGTTTGAATGTTAGTGTGAACTGCCACATACGTTTCTTGTTTGAGTTTTGTGAAAAATCCAAAGAGAAGATGCAGGCAATTTATTTTTCAGCTGTTTTAAACTATGTACTAAGTAAATATCAAGTTAATATCCATTTGCCCACACTGTAAAACCCAGCATCCAAAAAACAGTAGGCTTTTCCCTTTTGAAGCATGTCCTTTTTACATTTTTGAAAAGAAGTGTAAAATATTCATTGGTTTCATTGGGTTTGTTTGAAGGCTTTGTATTGTGGTCTCCCTGTGTTTTTCTGACATTAATTTGCACCTAGAGTTGTATGCAGGCGCTGGTGACAATTTTACCTTAGGCATGCTCTAAATTGGGCTCATTTAAAAGGAATTTTAACGGTTTAAACAAGGGTGGTCTTGAATTTTTGTTAAGGGTTTTGGTAAAACGGACAGTGCTAGGTAAGACACTGCATTTCTCGAAGCGTTGCCACCAAAACCAGCATTTAGTGAGGACATACTAAGCATTCTTTGGTAATAGTGTAGCCGCAGAAGTAAACAGGTTGTTCATTTTGGGTAGTGCTCACACTAGTCTTTTCCTTGAAATTGTCCCGTACTGCCAACGTGTCTGAGCCTGTAAGGTTGTTAAATTTTGTGTTCCCTTCTCAAGGACATCCTCTCCGCCCTGGGTAGCCCCTCTGCCACACCACCCCATCCCAGCACAATCAAATATTCCCTTTTCCCGTTGCTTTTACTATTTCATTTCCTCGTTTTTGTCCTCTCTACGCTTAAATCCCAGCTCGGGGCGGATCCCGACACAACAATGAGCCTCTTCCCTATCTGTGTTTTAACTGGCTTTGCCGAAAAGGAAATCTCTGGACCCACGCCAAAACAATTCATTCAGACAGGTTCCTCACACGCCCATGTTATTTCACTCTGTTATTTTGGAAAGCTGACGGAAAGGCCTCATTCATCACCGCTGGATGTGCTCAGAATATGTTCCTTTTGTAGTTATGTTTCACAATGTTCCACCTAAATAGATCTCAGATGAACTATATCTATTTGATTGTTACATGATTACAAGCATTGTCGTTACAAATACGCATGCCCCACCACAAAAGCAAAAACTTTTTATGTGCGTGCTCCAGGTGAATGTGCAGTGATTAAAAATGTCAGCACTTTTCTGCCAGGTTTGGACAATCACATTCTTACATAAACATTGGTCTGCTACCCTTCATTATAAGAGATGCTCCATTTGGCTTTTGGTCTACACAGTTTGTCAACGGCAGCTGAAACTACTGCTGAGAAAGTGGTTATTCCAGCGATGGATACGTCTGTTTACACAAAGAAAAACAAAGAAATCAAAAAGGTGAGTAAAGTGAAAACAAGCATAATTATTGGCAATGCATTCACGAGAAGTAGATAATTACAGAACCACACTGGATTTATCAAAGAGTTAATGCTAACGTTTTGATGAAAAGAGTTGACCGAGACCAAGACATGTCTGGGACCAGAGAGTATAGAGACCATGACAAGACCAAGACTTTTAGGCATCTAGACTAAGTCTAAAATAAAAGCAGGCAGAATTGCTGTGTGTAGCTAATGCAACTTTCAAGACTTGTGGTAAAAACTTCAACTTTAATGTTAAGAGCGAGAAGAACCACCTCCAGCTCAACGTGATGAAGACTAAAGAAGTGGTGGTGGACCTGAGGAGGACTAAATCCGCTGTGACTCCCATCTCTATCCAGGGGGTCAGTGTGGACGTGGTGGAGGAGTACAAATACTTGGGTGTGTTTTTGGACAATAAACTGGACTGGGGCAAGAACGTGGACACTGTCTTCAAGAAGGGCCAGAGCCGACTCTAATTTCTGAGGCGGCTGAGGTCCTTTGACATCTGCAGGACTATGCTTAGGATGTTCTACGAGTCTATGGAGGCCAGTGCCATCATGTACACTGTGGTCTGGTGGGGCAGCAGTCTGTGCCTGAGGGACACTAATAGACTTGACAAGATCATCAAGAAGGCCGGACATGTTGTAGGGGAGGAGCTGGACTCTCTGACTGTCGTGTCGGAGAGAAGGATGTTGTCCAAAATCAGGACTATTCTGGACTTTCCCTTCCACCCGCTCCACAAAGTACTGGTCAGCTGCAAGAGCTCTTTTAGCACTAGACTGTTACTGCCACGCTGCTCCACCGAGACACAGGAAATCATTCCTGCCAGTCGCCATCAAACTTCTGAACTCTGTCAATCCTCTGTAGTCACTGTGTAACATTCTGCCTGCTGTACAATATTAAGTCCACTTGTAAACTGTACATCATGTGAATATGTAATATGTGAATATGTATCATGTGAATATGTAAATAGACTGTTTGTTGTTTATTGTTTTTTCGGAATATCATAGTTTAGAGTTATGTTGTATCTACTTCAAAATAAATTTCTATTTCCTGCACTGGTCGGTTGCATGTTTGTAACAAAAACAATTTCCCCTTGGGGATGAATAAAAGTAATTCTGATTCTGATAAACCGATGGACTTCAGTTCTGCTCAAGCATGTCAGCCGTTTACTGTCGCAAATGGAGCAGGAATCCTAAAAAGTTAGAGCCTTCCCATGTGTTTGGAACAATATCTTATATGTATAAGTGTTGTCTACAATAGTTACATGCATTCTACCTTAATGTCTTTTATCGTCTATACTAATCTCGTTAGGCAGCCCTCACTTTAAAATTCTTTGATGAGGAAGCACAGGATGTAACGCCATTGTTGTTTTGAGTCCTGTACAATACATATCCTTCAATATCAATCGATTACTTCTTACTGAGGCTTTATCAAGTTTCTTGGAATTAAAGACAAAATGTCTTTACCTTAAAAAGTGAGTCCAGATGCTTATGCTTTAAGCTTGACCGAGAACCTCTAAAGACATCGATCACAATCCTAAACACCCAATAGCTCACAGCTTTAGGCCTTTAGCAGGTGTTGCCTACATGTTCATATAAAAAGAGCAGCTTATTTTTGAGCACTCACTAATGTTCTCTACCTACTCACACACACGGTCATTTTCCATTTCCTCAAACCATGTTGTTTATGCAGACTTTGCCATTTTTGGTTTGAAAATGTATTGGAGTCCTCTTAACTTGCCCGTCGCCGCTCGTGTTGTTTACAAGCAGTAAAATGGTCTTTTGCAGCTGCTGTTGGGGAAGATGACAGTCTTTGTGAAAATAAGGGTTATTTATTTTTAGACTCACTTGAAGTTGGGCTTATTTTATCCGTTTCAGGTTCAGGGAGTTCAAGCGCTGACGGTAAACACAGCCGTCTCTTACCCGACCCTTCCATTTTTTAATCAAATCTCTCCTTTCTTGGCTCTTGGTTTCCTCCACAAGTCCAGAGATACATCTTGATTTTATAATTAGCCTGTTGCCTCATTGTCAGTCTTTACCTGCCTTCCTGTCCACCCAGAACAATCACACTTCATCAGGCATCGTTATCGGGGCCAGTCCGCTCTGATATTACTCATGTGTATATTTTTTATTGCTGTGTGTGATGTCATTGTCTGGCCTGGATCTGGAGATAAACTTGCATAAAGATTTGTGAGTGGGCGGATCTGTCTTTACACGCCCCAAACCAAAGTCAGGATCTTATCAGATTTAAAAGGGTGGGACAGCTCAGCCACCTGCATTATGACAACGATTATGCAATTCCTGATTAGATACAGGGTTAAAGCACGTACTTAAAAAGTGTATTACCAAGAAGTTTTCTTTTTTAGCTCATTGAGATTCCAACTCTGTTTTCCAAGGAAGCCCTAGTCCCAGAGGAGTTATTGTACATGTTGTTACTGTAGTAAGGGAAACCCCCCGCAGACAAGGACAACAAGCAAACTCCACAAAAATGGACTCTGCTCTGACCGAGAACTGAACCACAAAAATGTAAAAAATAAAGCTGCATAGATAACCACCCCCCTCTTAACTTGTTATGCTATTGTTATGTGGTGCTTGAAGTCTACACCTTAAAATCATAATGTTTTATACCGTTTTAAAAACTACAGCCACACTATATTTTGAAACCTTGTAGTTTTCTATTCTATTTTATACTAATCTTCTATTAAATGCATTAAAAGCCAAAACATGCATGAGGTCCGTCCCAACAGGAGGACCAGGAGACATTAGGATAAATGGGTAAAGGGCAAAGATGACAACTGTAAAAGGAAAGATCCGTTGTGACAGTTTTTACAATATACAAAGAAGAAAAATTAATAAAAAAAAATAAAAACAGTTCAGTCAGTAAGAATTCTGTCTAAACAAATAATTATTCATAAAAAACTGAAGGACTACAACTATTAAAAAACAGAGAAAAGAAAACATGTAAAGGGGGTAAATGTTTTTCAGTCGATGTGGAAGTTACAGAGTCTCTCAGAGGCTCTGCACTGGAGCTGGTTGCTGTGGCTAAACAGGATATTGTAGCCTGCATACCAGACATCATACCTTCGTTTACTGCAGTGCTAATTTAATCTTGGTTACTATGGTACAGTAGCGCGGGCAGACACAGCACACACTGTCAGAGCTTGATGCAGCTGTGGTTTGGAGTATCTCATTGTGCCATCTAAGACATGCTTGTTTGGGTAGTTCACTGTGACAGTGGTAGGCTTAAATTAACTCCTGGAATAAAATGACAGTGAAATATGGATTGCCCACCTCAGTGTCTTTGATCCCATGTAATCTCACTTTGCCGTGGTCAGACTTTGATTTCAAAAGGATAATGTCTCCGCTCTCAAAAGACCAAAAGTGCTCATAAAACTTTAAGTGTTGATTGGCTTTAATGAGACTATGACCTTTCAAGGAAACTCAACAATAAGTGGAGGAGCTGATTTAAACCAAATCCATATCAAAGAAGCCTTGGGTTGCAACAGCGAGCTCGGCTCACCGCGGGAGGATGAGGAACTCATTATTCTGCGATTCGGCGCCTTACACAGACAGGGAGAGAGGGTGAAACCGAGAGAGAAGAGAAAGTAAAAAGGAAGGAGAGCCGAGAAAACAAGTGTGAAAAAAAGATTTTAAATGATCAAAATTCTAGTCACAAAGCATTAGGGCTTAGGCTGCGTCTTTTACTGGGAGCAGACGAGGCTGTGCCACTCTGCCAGCTGCCAAGCACGTTGCATCATGAAAACACTCGAGCCTCAGAGGGACGTGCACACCAGTAGGAGGGATCTGAACGGCTCCAAACCCATGCGTCCCACTGTTCGGCACAGAACACATGCTGCTCCTTTTGCACTGTACTGTACACATTACATATGTCGCTCGACACGCACAGCTCTCAATGAACTGCTGTGATAATGAGACGTACAGGTGGTCAATAATGATAATAATGCTGCAGAATATCACACTGCACTGACTCGCTCTCGCAGTGATCCTCATGTGCACCAGCTCGACTCGAAGCAGGAATGCAAATGTCATTTTCTGCATTAATCCGAGACACGAGATAGAATTGCAAATGCGGCAAAGTAACTGTTTTTAAATTCATTTAAGGGCTTTGAATAGTAATGGCTTTTGTCTCCCACCGCACTGCGCTCTTTAACCAAGTTGATTTTACCCTTTTTTCTGAAGCATGAACCACTGACCACAAATGTCATGTTACAATTGTACTCTTAATACAAGATAAAATTACCTGCATGCACTGGAACATCCTGCTCCAGCGACTGTGAGCCGAATACCTGATGAGGGCATGGAGGTCATATCAAACCAATGCTGCAGATTCGGACTGAAATTTACTGGTAACGTGTCAAATTTTTGGGAAATGGGTTGTATTAGTTGCATTTTTATTACTTATGTAGATATATCCCAAATGTGTCCCTGTGTCCTAAAGGAGTTCCGCAGAAAAAAGGCTATTTATTGTGGGATTTTCAGGGGTACACTGCCATTAAATGTGATCTATAAAAAACGCAAAAGTTCTCACAATGGAGAAAAGTTCCAGTGTAAAAGCTAAACGTGGCTTATTTGCATAACCTAACATAACACAGTTGAATATTCTAGTCACTATTCTTGTTTTTGTCTCTTTATGTCTATAACAAATGTCACTACTGACTCTTTTAAAAGCCTTGTTTCCACTGTCATTACCAAAAGGGAAACAAATAGACAAAACCGTATTACTTTTGTAACCCTTTGGCCCTTGCTTTTATTAATGTGGTTTTGAAATGGCCAGTCAACAGTCTGTTGATTGGCAAAGAACTAGTTCTCACTCCAAAAAACAAGAAGTGAAAGGATCATGGTTCTGAGTTTTCAAAACCAAACCTAAGCTAGAACCAGAAACAAAACTTGGAAAAAGCCAGTTTGTTGTGGAAAGACTGAGAGAAACACAATAATAGGATGCACTTTTCTTGACAAAATTGGTGACAAAGGTCCTCTAGTCTCACTTAAATGACACAGGACAAAATGTTTACACAGGTTTCTCAGTTTAGGATTCCACAACAATTCTGAATGTTTTTATTTCTTTTTCTAGTCCCAAAGCTGTTTTCTCCCAAAACAACCTTTGCTGCATATATGTTGTTTTTTTTTTCATCTTGGTGAAAGAAAACATCCCCGTCTCTTGGTGAAATGTAAGCCCCTGGGTTTTATTAGCATTTGCATTTTCCACTCGTTAACTAAATACAATTCGGAACAAACATTTCCTCCATTCAAACAAGTTACATAACATCATGGCTTGCGAAAACAGGAAAACTGACTTTTAGTCCGCTTCAAAGTGCGTGAAATATTACGGGAAGTGAAAAACGCTGAAAGGGCAACAATAGCCCTTTTCCCTTTTCAGAGTAACCCTGCGTCTCTCGGAGTAAATTAGGTTCAAAACGCCGTGACATCTGATAAATCGCCACTTCAACTGGACCTCGTGTTTCCTCCAGGCTCCGAGGCCAAGCGGCACATCCTACTGTAAATGTCACAGCGGCGTGTGCCCCTCTCTCGGAGGTCTGACATTCCCCACCGTCTCTGAATGATGACGAGTCAGTGCCGAGTCTATATCTGTCCTACGCCGAACTGAAGCCCCACAGCGGATATTTAAAGCAACCTGTCAGCGAATTACATAAGAGACCTTCTCCTATACACTATCCTGTGTCACTTAGGTTATACTTAAAGAACATATCGGTCTTTAAAGATTTAACAGAGCACTTTACACAGTCAGGTCTGGCCTTTTGCAACTTTTTTATCAAGTCCCCAAATACATCCTTGTGTAGCTAAAAATAGGAGATGAAGAGAAAACAATGCTAAAAATGATCAGCCTGATGGGATGTGTTAACCTCAACAACAACATCATTTAAAAACAAAAGGCTTGTCTTTTATAAACTTCTCTTGTTGTATTCATGTGCTCTTCAAATGAGCCCAGTTTATATATTTTGTATGTTCACAAATACCACACAGTTTTCAGAACAGAAATATTATGGAACTAAGTATCACAGTGGGTCAATTTGTGGAATGGTCTGGAGAGAATGTTTTTGAGTATGTAATAAATAATTAATTAAAAAAAAATAATTTAATTTAAATTTAATTACAGGAATAATACCTGTTTTTTTTCTTCTGTTTTGTAAAATATTGTGGTTGTCTTGTGTTTTTATTGTATTATATAGTGTTTTGTTTTTAAAAGTTAAAAGAGGTAGGCATAAAAAGTCTCGACTTTGCCTACACCCTTTCAATGTGGACTTCTACCTTTTTTGTTTTTCTTTTAAGGAGGTAAATATTGTATTTCTTTTGCTGACCAAAATAAACTAGATAAAAAAAAATATAAAAATTAATATCACCTAATCCACAGATAGTAGTCAGATATAAAGCCCGAAACCCTGCAGTTTTTCTTCCTGTTTTTTTATTGACCTCAGAATATCCAGTAAGTTTAAGGGAAAACCACACTCTATACTTGCCATTTTAGCAAGATTTCTGCCTCCAACGGCCCAACACTTCAGCAAAGTAAAGGTGGGAAAATAAGCCATATTTCACTTTCCCTTTTCTCTTTGTAAAGCCTGCTTCAACTCAAAAAGGCTTTAGCTAAAGTACACTGCTCCTGAAAAGACTTACATTATTTTGATAACATTTAATTTAGACTCTAACTTTAGACAAAACCATATAGTATATTATATTTCAGCAACACATTAGCATTTATTTTACAGTCATGTTGAAGAGTTGGAAGAGGTGTTCACGTTTCCCAACATTTAAAGCCGTATTTACTCGAGTGGACCTTAAACAGTGTCAGTTTTATACTACCAGTCTAGACCAACAAGAAAAACTGGATGTAAAATGGTAAGATATGTGCCCTGAAGTCTATTATTCAGTTCAAAAGAGAATAAAATGCATTTGTGTGAAGCGAATGAGGCAAAACGCAGCAGGCGCTGATGTTCTTCTTCAGACACTTAAATCCTCTCACGTCTTCTCGGATGATTTGATTCCACACCTGGCACTTTTTATGACCTCTCTTTTCTAACCAGGCAATATCCCAGTAATGGTCTCTGTCTTTAGTTTTCCAGCGGCTGCATAAACGCTGTCAGTCATTTTGTTCACCTGATTTGTTAGATTCCCTGTTTCGCACCAGGTTAAACGCAGAAATCGATACAACATCTCACATATGGCCCTCAATTTGGTTTAAGGCGGCACAAGACTGCATTATGAGTATGTGCTGTTGAATGGGTTACACACATACAGGCTTGGTTATAAAGATCACATAAACCTAGGTTTTCAAAACTGTGGGACAGGACCATTTTTGAATTTGGATGATTAAAAAAAAAAAAAAAAAACAGAAAGCATGTTTGTAAATGTCGAAATAAATCAAAAAAGATTAGCTGAGGTGGAAATGACAACCTTTTCTCTTTAACAGCCATATCATTTACAACAGACCCAGTTTTATTTATTAATTACAGTATTACACGGGGCTCAAGAGCGGCCATCACCTGGAAATATCATAACTGAGGCTAAAACCGCTCCTTAGTCACTTTACACTACATGCACTGAATTATGATAACCTTTCGTAGAGGTGTCCGAAGGTTTAGTGACTCAGATTCCAACAAAGCAAAAAGTACTACACAGTGATGGTCACTAGTCGGAGCAAAGACCATAATTCTTTGAGTTAAAAAAACGCCAGTGGACATGCCTCTTGAAAAGTTTAAATCACAAAATTAACCATCATGTGGCCACATAATAGCTGTAAAGGGCTGTTAATTAAAAGTGTTTTCACACCTGGAAGTCCGCAAAAAGATCTGCACTTAAACTTCAAATTGTTACATGATTTTTGGTTCTAAAGTTTTCAAAAGCTTAACCTTCTCTGGTGCTGTCATTACGGTCTTGTGTATTTTTAAACCTAATATCCGTTTTCCTTTTTTCTTTTCTCCGTTTGCTCTTCTTCATGTGTTTAGTTCAGTTTGGTCCGGACCAAGACCTCCTCTAGTACAGTTTGGTTCAGACCAAACGATTGTAATGAATGCCCCCTGTATAGACTTTAGACAGAAAAGATACTAAGATAAGAAGAAAATCAGAAATTGTATTTGGATCAATTAGTGTATTTTATATATATATATATATATATATATATATATATATATATATATATATATATATATATATATATATATATATATATATATATATATATATATATATATATATATATAAATAATACTAAAATTATAGTTATTATTAAAGTCCATTATCAGCATCATATGAATAACTGCAACAGGAAAAATAGTGTTTGCAGCTGCTTCAGTATAAACACCAATCCACAAACTACAGCAGCCTCAAAGGGTCAAATTTACTTGAACTTTCAGTTTTTTGTTCTTTTGCATTGTTTAGAGCCATCTTCAAACAAAAGGCACACTTACATTTTGACATCTTGTGAAAAAAACTAATAAGATGAGATATACTAAAATATAACATTTTTTCAAGGTTTTCTGTGATGTTTGAAGAACCAGAAATTTGAAAAAAGGAAAAATGATACCATAGTCTGGTAGATAAAGCAGAGTCATAATTCTTTTGACATTTTGAAATATCAGTCTCATTAAACCACATAAAATATTTCTTCAGAATTTGCCGTTTTTATGATATAAACTCTTTATTCTCATGAAAAGCTCCCAGCTGTAAGTAGCTGCTGTTGGAAATGGAAGTCGTAACAGCTGGTGCTATTTATTTAGCGTCATTTATGTTGACAAATTTACTGCTCAGACTTCAAGTGTCATGTGGATGGTGCAGTGGAGCTAATAAGCTGCACAAGAGCTTATTCTGGATTTGGACATTTTGTCTGGAGTACTCACTGAGGTACAATATGACATCAGGCAATTGTTAGCATCTTTTTGACAACTTCATTATAGTCACAATGCACTGTATCAACATTAAGATTTTAGAAACAGACAAAAAGCTGACCTACTGTGTTTTAACGTGCACTGAAAGAATTTTATTTAGTTTTAAAATTGTAAAAATGTATTCAGAGAAAAGACTACTCGGACTGTGTGTTTATGCTTTTGGCCTGCGAGCGATAAGTTGTGCGCCGTGCCTTTAAACTGGTCGTAGGGCACACACTGTCGCATTTGAACGACCAAAAGGTTACCTATAAATACTGACGATTGTGAATAGCATAACACGTTATTTTTGCAATAGTGAATCCCAGTTATCTTCTTTTTCTAAACTCTTTATTCTTTTATGAATTTTACTCTAGACTCTTTGACCGCTTAAAAATTAAAATTTATTTATTTATTTACAGGCTCTGTGTAAATTAACATCCATTTGTCAATGTTTAATGGCTTGTTACTGTTATGCTAATGCTAAGCACTTGCCACTTTCTATTACCATCTTAATAATCCACAGCGGTACCATTAATACTCCCATATTCACACACTTAAATGAAGTTTAGAATAGGCCTATTTTCTTGTTTTGCTTTGATTACATATTGATCATTTGCACCTCATTCTGCTATAGATGAAATATTATAAATGTTTTCTTATGTCACAGAACTCTGACTTCAAAGACGACTCTGGGTAATGTACTGAAAGCTCGTTCTGCTCAAACCAAAAAGGGAAAATAAAAGTAAAAGCTTTTAGTCACAAAGCATACAGTGCTTGACACATCTAGTGGATGTCCCAGCGCTTGCATCGGACAATACAACGTCTTATCAAACTATGCCTCGGGCTGTAACCTTTGTTCTCTCGTATCAAACCCATACAATAGTGGTGCGCCGGCTCCAAAATCTCAAAGTAACATTGATATTCACCCAAAATAGCACCAGTGGTCTTTGAACAAAAACGTTCCCTATGCAAGACCTTTTTTTTTTTTTATTCCAAATGCAGCATATCAGGACACACTATCACAGAGGGAAACAGTGGGGAATTCAATCGATGTTCACTTTAAAATCAGACCCAGTAAAATTTCTGCTTTGCCCCAATAGACCAGGCACGACGGTGATCAGGCGAGTGCGTGCATACGTGGACCGAACAGAGCGGCGAGTGTTGCAGTAAATCGTAGCTGATTCCTCCCAGGGGGACGTGAGGATGGGAACGTTGTAACTCTAGAGCTGACAGAAACATTATTTAAATGATGCTCCTCTGCTTTTGCCTTTTCCCTCATTGCTGCGCTCTAAAACCTGACATTTATTCACAGCAAGAGACAATTCACAAGGATTTTCCACCTCTCCATCTTCGGCTCCTGAGCAGAGAAGGTCCCCGAGTCCTCAGGCGCTGTTACATTCACCTCGGCCCTTCCTCATCTCAGGGGCCCCACTGTTTATGAATCAAATATTTGATTTGGAAGGACTTTCGTCTTTACTGTTGCCAACCACCGCTTGAACAACAGAAAGGTCACAGGACACCCCTCCAGACCAGGCACTAAAATTTGGACAGACTTGGATTTAATATAGCCACCTTTGATGCAAAAAGTGAACAGTGTGTGTCATAAAAGATTGAGTGCCTCATTTGTAAAGCTTCCATTTGCACAAAGAAAAGACTGAAGAATGTGTGCGTCCAACTTTTTATCAACTTTTAGCAACACAGCATAAAATAACCCACACTATCAGAGGATGAACTGAAGCCAAATAACGCTTTTTGTGCAATTGACTCATACGTTATTAGTAGTTAGTTGTATTGTTGTATTTTTTTTATGTTAAGGGACATCTGTAAAACCCACATATCAGCGCCCCACGTTTGTGCAGAATTCATCCATAAGTTGCTTTACAAAAGTATAAGTACGTAGGGTTTAATGAATACAGATATTTTTGAGCACTAGAGGGGATCTTTGATAAATAAAGATCGGAAGATAGAAGAGGCACACCATTGTAATTAATCTCTTTATAATGTCAGTATCTATTAATAGGAAGGTGTCTGTAAAGCCATGATGTCCACACATAATGATTTATCAGAGAATATCATTGTGAAACCACTGAGAACATCTTTTTGGGGAAGGCTGGTCTGTAATGGTAAAATTTACACAACATGAAGTGCTCTCTGGAGAGAAACAAACATATGAATAGAAGATATGAATAAAAGTGATGTTTTAACCAATCAGAAGCAAAAAGTGTAGTTTTGCATCTGAAGGAAGTGAAGTAAAGTGTGGACTTCCAGTGTGAATACAACATGTTGAGTTAAGCCTATATCTGTCCTAATAGAGGTGAGACGGATTTAAATTAAAGGTCTAAAGGGGGCCATAAGGAATCCAACTTATCAGTGCGACTGTCCACTTTGCGCCTGTAGGGTTTGGCCAACGCTGATGGTACAAAGGCAAGAAAAATTGAAGGAAAAGTATAAAAGGAACGCGGGGAAAAGCGAAGTAGAGGGGGAGTTCATGGGGGATGGGGAATGGGTGAGTTAGATGAGAGCGTGGGTGGGTGAGGGGGGGGTACAAAGCTGTCGCCTGGACATATTGTGCTTTGATGGGTTGGCTTTCATTTTTACTGCCGTTTTTCTTTGCTGTGGAGGAGCGGTATTAAAGTCTTCAATCTTTAGCTGATATTACAGGACTCGCGGCAGATTGTGATAAACAGCCCGGGCACTTCCTCTGTGAACATCTGTTGGAACATAACACGGTGACAAAAGCAATGTAATTATAAAGTACCGACGCTCCGTACATACCACACAGGACCTCGGAAGGCTTTTGAAAGTAGGTGTCGCTCTGGCAGACGTGCAGACAAGCAAATGCACAGAGCCCACGTTTGCATTTACGTCATTACAAAATCACAAACATTCAGGTGTTGCACAATAAAATGACAGCGCTTCTTTATAGTCAGGTGAATCATAACACTGACGTGAGCCCAGAAGGTGCATTTCTACACCTGAGCATAAAGTAAAGCTGTTTCCCCAACTATTAAAAAGCAAATTTTACTTCATGAAGTTTAATGTGAATCAAAGACCATCGTTTTCCACTGGCACCTGCTCTAATAAGGTATTTTTTTTGTCTTGAGTGCTATTATCCCTCCACACAGTTACACAAAGTAATCAGGATTTCAGCTCAAAATAAGTCCAATAACTTCCACAGTGGACCTGATTAAAACCATCAGGACAGGTAGCGCTTTTATTTAAATAAAACCATTAAAAGCAGGTGGTTTCTTAAGAGAACTGCAGCTGCTTACTCTATGATTTTTTTGTTTTTAGCTGAGAGTTTATAGGAATGAATTGAAGAGGTTGAAACATCAGCTAGGTAAGGATTGCACTGACTTGAAATTAAAAAGACCAATGCAGTAACAGACCATTATGCATTAGTATTTATAACAAGTTAATGTATAATTTACAAAGCATTACTCTTTTATTAATAATCATGTAATCTCAATGTTATAGTCTTGAACAATAAGCTCATGTAAAGAGTCTTTGTTTGAGTGAAACTGTAGTAGGTAATGCCATTAAAAAGGGACCAGAAATGGATTAAAAGACAGACTGTGGCTTGTCAAAATGTCCTCATAAAACAGTCCCATAATAGTGCTTTTTCAAAGCCCTTAACAGTTGGTTTCTCAAACCTGGTCAAAAAATTACATATTTACTAGGCTCACAGTAGTTGAACTGGCAAGTATTGTATTTTTCCTGTTGTTGGGTGCGTTTCTAACATTAAAAAGCTCTCATGTATTTTTAAATGTTTGCCTTCTGTTGTTGACTGACCTCCCTTTGCAGGTTTTATTACCTTTGAAATCAAAGACAATGGCCGGTTTTGTGTTGGTTTAACAGCCCTCTGATGAAGCAACTGCATTTCCACTGAAACTGTTTGTGTACAGTAGTGTCTCATTGGCATTACACATAGTACATAGTGTGCTGTGTTTTAGATTACACATCCATAACCACACAAGCCAGCATGTCTTTGAAGTAGCGTTACTCAGAGCAGCGCTTCAAGAGCCTGAGTCAGCTCGTATGGTGCAACAGCGGACAGACTGACATTCATCACTCTTTAGTCAGGAAGAGCGTGTGGGCGCTCATTTATCGTCCCAGGTAGATGATAAGTCCCCTCCTCGGTCACAAATCCTTCAGAGGTCGAGCGGGGGTTCGGAGGTCACTATGTAAATGTGCGATTTAATCTGTCAAACAGCCCAGCCCTCAGCACATTCATCTGGGTAAACATTACCTCGCCCATTTGTCTCGCCTCGCGTCCGATGATGACCACTGTTGTTTAAATGTACATTTCATAAATGCTGATGACACACCGCCGGTTATTGCTGCATAATATGTCTGGAGCAATTGTTTGCAGTGGAAGTGGCCATGATTAATTCAGTGGCACACTCAGCTACATGGAAGTGGAGGAGGATTACAGTCAAGGTTGTTGGCCCCGGTGGCTGAAGGCCAAGAGCGGGAGCCATCCGGGCCAAACACACAGATAGGCAAGCGCAGGGAGTGAAAATACAGATAAAGACGAACAGGAAGAGAGACGTGCGAGACCCCCACAGTGAATGAGCCTGCCTACTTATCAGCCGACAGCGTGATGTGCAAACAGAGGCCTTTCAGGGCTGCCAGGCACACAATAGCTTTGTTTGCAATGCAATAGAAACCAGTTGTTTGCTGCTGAGTCAATATTTACTGCCTAATGGAATGTGTGCTGTGCTACTGGCCCGGCTCAACAACACCAGATTGGAGAGGGACTTATTACCTCCCTGCTCCGGCTTTGACTCACTATCATCCGCTGTCCCTCTTTGTCCTTTACTCCCTCATCTTTATCTTACCCTGCCTGCAACGTCCTCCAGAAACACTGTCCCAAACAAATGCATACTGTATTTAACATTTGAGGAGTCACTGGATACATATCTTAGCCGTAAAATAACAGTTTCAGAGTTTGACAAAAGAGAAAAAACTAATAGGGTCATTGCACCTTGCCAATCTTTTATTATGTTGCAGGCAGTGGTTACTATGCAGTACTAAAAACCTTTTGAAGATACTTGGAAAATAAACAATTAGAGGAAGTTCAGCGGATATTAATAATTGATCAGCTATTTATTGTACTTTGCATTTGTTTCCGGTTAAACACACAGACTCATTTTTCCTAACCGTAACCTCTTGTCTTATCTAAAACTAGCTTCACTTAATAACTCATTAGATTTTTTTGGTTGATCAGTTGGTTGTGGAAAGGGACAGTCTGATAACTGCACAACCGTCTTGTGTTACTTCCTTTACTGTCTTTAGTTGTGCTTCCGTCCCTTCCCCCTCATTTTCGATTCAATCTCGTATCGTATCTCTCACATCTGCACCTCCCATTAAATCGGCAGTCGCATAATAAACGAATGGAGGAAACTCCATATAAGGCTGTGTATGGGGCTGAGGCTGTGTTGTGAAATTCTATCTGCAGAACAGAAACAAGCTCTTGTATCCGATGTTCATCACTTATCAGGTAACACACAAAAAGGAATTCAGTGTATTGGAGACAAAAAAAAATAAAAGAATGAGGAATAGCAGAAGAGTTTCTTTTCATTAAAGCACATGCCTGCCAATATCCCAGCAAGGCCATGGCACTTCCAGAGCGGGAGATAGCTCAGGGATGAGATCACTGTGCTGACAGAATGATCCCTTTGTGTCAGGCCTCAATGGTAGGCAGTGAATGCATTACATGTGGTATTTACAGCCACGCTGCTGATAAACTGCTGTTAATCACAGCCCGTTTTCTTAAAGGTGTACGCACGCAGCAGTGCACAAACACGCTTAGCCGCTTCACCGGTTTGGATTTCTGCTCCAGCTACTTCCTATTGATTCTGTGAGTTGTTCTGCTCACATACACTTACGGACACACACCTTTGGCCAGGTGTGGGGGGATAACTAGAGCCTTGACACACTTGTTCGAGTCCTTTAAAGGTTTTTACGCCAGCCAGCCCCACAATCCATTCCTTTCAGTCATGCTTCAGTATCGTTTCCTTACAGCCCCAAGGATTACAGCGGAAAAGGACGGTTGTGGGAGCGATGGTGCTGGTGGTGTGGGGGGTTTCCATAGTGACACCGAGGCAATGAAAAGATTGGACCAGCCGAGTGTGCAATGGGTGCCACAGTGTGTATCTGGGCTGGGACACAGTGGAAGCATTTGTAATCTTCTGTCTGTACTCTGTCACCAGAAAACTATGTTCTTATTATACACTGCGAACCGTGGACGTGTGTAATCTCAGCATTCCTACAGCGGAAATATGTAACTTATAACATTTCTATATAAGCCTGGAGTGGTGTAAACGCAAGTAATGTTTAACCTTTTATGGTGCCTTTTTGCAGAAATTCATGGATGTTTTATGAGAACTGGATAAGTCTCAGTTGTGTTGCAGATTTCTTCTCAGGATACTTTGTGTACAAGAAGCAAGAAAAATATGATGAGCAAATAAAACATTTTTCACCAATGATCATCTGTGCTTCAACAGCTCACTTAGAAATACTTTTGCTTGTTTCACAGAGTTGTAAAGCTTCAATAGGCAATCAGTTATTTATAATCATCAAAATAAATTGTATTCTTTTTATACAACGGTCTGGCTCAATACTCCTTTCCGATTGGCTAAAACATCCACAATAGTAACAATAGTCTATACAATCTGCACAACTGTTGAAACTTTAAACTGATCGCTGTACAAAACTAACTCACCAACAATCGTCTTTGAATACATTTATTTTAATATTGTCAGCAAATAACAATGATTATAAGGACGTAAATCAAATGTTACGTGTTTTCTTTCTTTTTTTTTTTTTTTACGCGTTTAGTGTTTAGCATCGTCACCTCACAACAAGAACGTCCTGGTTTCAGGTTTGTAACATTACAACATCTGGAGAGGGTTCCAGGGCTCCACAGTTTTCTGACGTGGATAGTGAAGGGTAACTTAACGTACAAAAGGATTTAAACAGACACAGTTGGAGAAAATACTTTAAACCCAAAATAGTATATAGGGAAAGAATGTTTCATAATGCCATCTACTGTTTATTAGAAGGGAACAGCCAGGAACAGCAAACCTTGGCCAATCAGCAATCACATGCTTGAAAAAAAGAGCGCTCCCATTGGTCGACACTGGCTACCTATATGACGTTCCAGATAAAGTGTATTTTCAACGCTTATGTACAGTATATATGACTTTTAACACAGTAAAACAGATAAAAAAAAAAAGAACCGCTTCTTTGAGCTCTAAACTTTGGTGCAATGTGTATTTTGTTTTTGTTTGTCTAGTGTTAAATTACATCAGGACCCACAGAGTAAAATAAGTAATTAAATGAAAATGCATGATGTAATTAATGGCCTCTGTATTAGCATTTTAGCTTCCAAGTGTGCAACATAAAAAAACAGAGAAAACCCTTGAAAACAAAAGGCTGCCGTTCAGTTATTGCCCACTAGTCTCACATATAGCAGCATAGAGTAACAAACAGAAAATCTTTAAGCCAACAGAAGCTGTATTTTCCTAACTTTTACTAAAACATATTTTTTATAACACTGAGATTTTGCATAAATAACAATATGTGAAATGAAAGTAATTCTTCTGCTAATAAAAGGGAGCTTTTTAAATGATCCCCTTTCAATCCCTGTAGAGTCTTTTTGTACCCAATCAAAAGCCCTACGACAGAAAAACTCTCATTATTTTAACAGCAGCTGATGGATTCTGTCACACTTCCCCTCCCTCTCATTACAGACGTTTTATTTCAGCGCAATAACTATGGGGTCACATTTAATACCCTTGTCATAAAGAATAGAAATTGATGCTTCAGGGTTTTGTTTGTTAATGCCCGGCCGAGGGATAAACAATTTGGGGGAAGACATATTCATTGTCTCTAATTATCCCAGATTAAACTTTTTTTTTTCATAAGTTTGCCTTCTAATGAGCCAAATGCCATCCATATATGGGAATTACATCTGTCCACATTTGAAAAGCTTCTCTCGTTATCAACCCCGCATGGCACTGTGAGCCGGGTCCATCAATATTGTTTAACCAGGGCAGTTAGTGCCTCGTCTAATCGCCTTTTACGGCCATTTTCCGCTGAACTTGACCTTACACTGAGTCCACTGACAGGACGCTGATTGGGCTTTGGTGTGGTCAAAGTACATTTTACGGTAATTTGTCAATGAAATAGCTCAAAACGTGTGCGGTGTATGTAAAGATCTCGACTCTGGACCGAGCATACCTTACAAGGGGAATAATTTTCAAAGGGACCTTGATTATGTGGGGCCTATGTTAATGAAATCTGTGGTCTTTTATACAATCGGCGGTTAATGAAGACTGTACTGTGGGCACCGACGTGTTTGAAAGGACGGCATGAAATTCAAAATCTGGTGGAATACCTTTAGGAATAATTTATAGATAAGACAATTTCTCATTTGGCAAATGAAATAATTAATTATCTCTTTGGGAGAAATATCTTAACAAAGCCACTTAGTATGCATATAAAATTTCCAATGGTAAAATGAAATTAGCTTTATTAACTTATACTGTGTTAGATTACATCTTTTCTCTTTCAAAAGGTCCCACTGAGTTGAATTGATAATTAAGTAATGAAATGAAAATGTATGATCTAATCAATGGCCCCCGTATTAGCTGAGCAGTCATCATTCTAAGGTTACAGATGGAAACGAGGAGGGGCTCGGAGCTGATGGAAATCCTGGAAGAATTAAGTTACAATGGCAGCTCAGCCATAATCAAAAAGAAGCTTAACTCAACTGTGCGTACTGTGTGAAATATACTTGCTTTGCTCACATTGGTGGCCTTTAAAGGGACTATCTGAGTGTGTTGCATTTCCCAATCTTAGTTATATTACTGTTTCTAAATGAGCTTATACAGGACAAACTGAACATTGTTGGATCCATGGTTCTTTTTTTTGGGATAATAGTGAGATTTACACCAGGGCTTTTGAGCATTTGTTTCACAATTTCTCATTTGAATACTTGACACCAGTGGGACCGAGCTGTATGGGGAGGAGGCTTAAATGAACAAAAAAATGTCTATAAAGGCTAATTCTGCCTGCACTTACTACAGATGTGTAAAGAATGCTGTTGACAAGATTGTTTTGAACACTTTGTCTGTTTAAATTTGATCTTTCCAGCATGTCCCTGTGGGGCTACCGTAATTGCAGACAAAAGGAATGTGAAATGTTATATTGCAATCTACAGATTTGTTACGACCTTAAACTGGCCAAAACAAATTTTTGTGAAAATACAAAATTTGCTAAATAAAATTGTGTCTGGAGTGAATTTTATTTTAAAAGGTTAGACTTTCCTTTGATGTGAAATAAATACTTGCTTTACTGTAAATATGGTGTATTGTACTTCAGAGTTCTGGTGGATTAGATCAATTTGGGGAGATCTACTTATATCTGTCACAAAACTATAATACATTTTATGTTTGTTATGTAATGGCTTTAAAATTATTGACATCCATAAGGCATCATCAAATATCATCTTTAGATATCACAAGCTTAAGCTGCAACTGTTCAGCGAAAGAAACATGTTTGCATAACTGGCAGAAAGGTGTTTTGTGATGGTGTAAAAAAAAAAAAAAAAAAAAGGGTTTGTTAAGCTATGGGCCATACACACATAAAAATGACAAATGCAAGTCATCTTCCAAACAGTGCCTTATTGCAGTCAGTATACATTAAAATACAATTCTCTTTTACTACACACAAAAACAACTCATAAAATTCTAAGGTTATTTATTGGTATTTGTTTTATAATAAAACAAAGATGATTTTCCGCCTGCAGCTAGTTTCTTTCCTAGTGGATTGTCAATAGATTTTGATATTTGGCCCAATGCAAGGAGACACAATGACAGAAAAGTGGTGCTTCAGCTGCACTGCTTCGTAGCCGGGTAAATGGAGCGGGGGCCAATGAGCAATTCTCTGACAATCCCCGTCGTGGCCGCCGCCGCAGGTTGTTCTCCCCCTAAAACCCATCACTTCCTGGTGTTTGAGCTTAAAGCCTTACCCTGTGGGGTCCCAAAGGCTGGAATAAAACACAAGTGGATGCGGCAAGTTGCCATGGAAACTTAATAAGCGAGCAGCGGCGGCGGGAGAGGGAGTCAACTACAGTACCCAGTCAAGCGTGCATCTAAAGGAAATAAATTGAATGCTGTGGAGGGGAAGAAGACAGAGAAAAAAAAGAGCCGACTGGGACTGTGTGTTATTGTGAGGTAACCTTTTAAGTCGGAATTAAATATTTTGTCAGGAGCTGTGAACGGCTCCCCCTTCTCTAAGACGCGCCTGAAAGGGGCTGGAGGTTAAACGGCTGTCTGCGTTGTCATCGGGACGCTACGAGACGACGGGACTGCCTTCTGCTGCGTGTCACAAACGCTGACCACAGGGACGGCGGGCTGTTTCTTGAACCTCACCTATGGCTGTCATTGCCTGACGGTCGGGGCCATTATGGGCTCCTGTCTCCGGGGCACAATTGATGTGCCGTTTGGCTGTCAAAGTTTAAAAGCCTGCAAACACGCCACCGGATAGCCAAGCCTCCTTTAGGCCACGTAAATCTTTCATTAAGTGTCGATCTATCATTAATTATTGGCTCCTGGTGTTTGAGGGGAAGTGGGGAGATTGATAGTGGGGGAGGGGTCAAGGCTGGCGTTGACTGTTTGGGGAGCAGATCTATAATGACTCCAAACAAGCAGCGGCTCCTCTTAACTTTTATTTATAAAGGGAGGCAGTGCTCGGCGCTCGCCAGAGGTGTTGTTCATCTGTCTAGCTAACCCGATAACACCCTCCTCACGGTGGCTCCAAAACAGCTTTATCTTCATTGTGTGTGTCTCTCAGGTCCATCTTCATATGTTTTTGGACAGCTCCATGATCGTTTCTCTTTAAGTCCTTTGGCTCCTGGCTTTGTCTTAAAAGAAACAAATTAATTGTCTTTAGATGGTTTGGGCTAAAATGGGTATTTTTAGCATCTTTTAAACTAGATCTCTCATGCGCAGCTAAGCTCAGATAAGACATCTAATTCCACTACAGTCACTTTTTTCAACTGGCCTTTTATGTCATTCACCAAAACAAATGACACGTTTTTCAACAGCAGCAATTGCTTAAATGACATCTTAGGCTTTAAAATGTCTGGGCCTCACTCTAACAATGGTCATCAAGCATCAAGCAAGTAGGTGATAAGTAATCTGTAAAAATACAAATGACCATCATTTTAAGGTAAAACTGGAAAATGCCGTGAAAAGAACTTGGATGACAAGATTGAAGAGCAAATCTTAAAGGACTTGACGATGTGAAGGAATCTCTGTTTTTTGACGCGTACTGGGTTGCTTCCTATTCTATAATGCACAAAAAAGATTTGTATATGTTTTTATCCTTGTGTTTTTGAGGCTCGTAGCAGTGGAAAGCTTCTTCACACAGTAGGCCTATGTGACTATATGTCTTGTCACTGGTGTAAAACAGTTTTATCTAAGAATCTAAAAAACTGGACTTTCAGAGGCGACATACATTCATGCACTATTATTGGTGAACAATTTTACAGCAAAAGAAAAAAAACTTGACATTTACTCTTTTAAGCTGAACAGTGTGAGAGTCTAAAAGTCAAACATTTAAACCGCAACCAACCTGTGCTTATGTGATCAAGTTTGTTCCCTATCCACTTAAAACTATCGTAATGCGTTTGGCTTTGAGCTTGATTTAGGGCCTGTTGACAGCTCTGTTACCAGAAAGCATCCTATTATCAGGCTTTGTATAGGATTAGCTGTCAGATACCTGCTGCCGTAAACAAACAAATAGGATGAGCTCAATTATACGAATAGCGTCCGCGACATGCTAATGTTAGCGTTGCGCTCAATGAAACCAGGTCTTTGCCACTCTATAAATCACAGCAAAAAATTGGCCTAATTGTGCCAAAAAGCTTCTTTCTAACTACCTAATTCTCTCTTTGTGTCCCTAATGCTGTTTATAGTGTGTCAGACGCTGGAGCCACCAACATATAATGTTGTTTTATCTTTAGACAAGTCGATAAGGTAACATATTGGTTTTCTGCTAAAAGCTACGGATTGTGCAGCATGTATTGACTCATCAGTCGGGCAGTTCAGACCACGACTGCAGCAGAGGAAGGCACACACACACACACACACACACACACACACACACACACACACACACACACACACACGCTCTGAGTCCTTGACTGTGCTCACAGTGTTTCATTTTATGAGATTCACCCGACAGAGACAAAGATATTAAAAGTAAGAACAGGGATCAGACCTTGGATAACACAATGTAGCATGGCAGTGCAGGCGAGCAAGTGGCAGTGAGGGAGGCCGAGGTGAAATGTAGATGGGAAGTGGAAAAGGAATGAACAGCCCGCAGAGAGTTGTCTGAAGACATTAGAGGAACAGTATAGGGCCATGTACTCTGTTCAGAAAACTACTGAACTAAAGACGATTTGGTCAAACAAGTCTGGCTTCCATTGACTCCCTTTTAAAAAGCTCATAAAATGATTGGGGTTTTTTTCACATCATTTTAGTCTAAATGCAGTTCTAACTATAGATTTTAAGAGCAATTGCACCAGAAATTGTTACTAAGATAAGAATGATATTTAATGGACTCCTAGTGTGGCTATGTTATAGGTCTGTTATAAGAACGAAGCTCTGTTCTGTTAAGTCAGTGGCCTATTTTGACTTTGTATAGACAGACTTTCAACTCTGTTAGTCCAATAATCACATCTCAATGGAAATTATCCCACATTATAAAAAGGTCACACACCAGAAATATTCTTAATAGTTGGTTTCAAAGACTGCTGTTCTACTAACACTGCAATTCAGGAGCAGTCAAGCCGAATTCTTCCATCTTCTACATGAAAGCACGAGGCAACAGCTAAAATTTGCATGGTTCAAAATTTCAAAGACAGTCCAGGGTTAAAGTCAAGGCCGGGAGAGGAGGAAGGCCAGCAGCTGATTGGAGCATTGGCTGCAGACAGACGTGTTACATTGGTCATTATTCCAGCTCATGTCACAGAGGAATGGCAGAACTCAGCAGGTTTCATTAAAACTCTGGGGGCGGCTGGTTGGCTGCGCGCTTGTTCACTCGACTGTTTCGTCGGTGGATTCAGGGGAGCGCTCAAATGGAGGCTTATTGGAGGTGGTTGACAGAAAATGACCTTTGTGTGTTTTGGCCCGCAGAGGTTATTATTATATGTTGTTGCACCCATGGTTCACAAAGGGACTGTCGGGACCAAAGCCGTTTATTATGAACTGCACTGTTGTAAACAGAGCCAGCCGGAGGTCCAGAAAATAGTAGACAACTGCCAGTCAAAAGTGTCTGCGAACTATTTATTGGATCATGTGATCGCTTTGGTTTTTGGGCCAAGTTGTCCAATAACTTCTTGTGATCAGATAAAGCTAATATGGATTACCAAAACTCAAAACAAAAGTCCATATGAGATAGGAAGGTCTCTGTAATAAACCATCTAGCACTAAAATGAAAAACTCAAGTAATAACAAAAATAAGGCAGCTCATATAGTCTCATCCACTGACTTTGTATTAACCAGTCTACAAAGAAAGTTGTATTAGTTCCCTTTACAAGCAGCTTCTATCAGACAAGCTGTCGATTGTCCAGAGTGCACCTGGCCTCACGACCAAAAGCAGCTGGGAAAGTATATGTTACAGCAAAATAATGATCAAATAAATGTGTATATATCACATTTATCCCTATACAGACAGTTTGGTTACGAATCTGAAAATGCTGATGTTTGGTTTATTGTGTGATTCATGAGCACTCTCAGTGAATGGTGTGCTTTTGGTTAGGTTTATCACAAGCAGATAAACATTACATCTAACATAGATGATCTGTGGTTTTTGGTTAATATTTAATTTGGACGACTAACTTGCAGCGTAGAGTGTATAAAACAAGATTCAGTTACATTATGCATACCCAGTATAGATGGTACTTTATTTATTCAACAGAAGGGAAAGTAGAAACACAAACACTTCTCACTTTGGGGTATTATATACAGTAGACCAACAAATCAACACTATATACGTATGTAAGACTCTAGCATCAGTCCATTAATGTTGATCTGATTCTAACACTTTAGGACATAATATGATTCAACCCGAGAAGCAGGCCTTGGATTAGATTATGTAATAAAACCACATTTCTGATTTATGTCCATCCAATAAAATATCTACTCACAAAGAAAACTGGGCCTTCCAGTGCTTTATTATACTCTGCCTTCCAAACTTTACTTAGTGCATTCAGTGCCTTAATCCCATCATGAATTAATGTCAGAACTGTTACAAAAGATGTCTCCAAAGACGTTACCCGTGTCAGTCAGCAGGCAGCCGGCTCCCGTGGTGTCGACTGCCGACTGTTTCCATGTGTTAACAGACGAGACAAGTATTGAGCTCTGAGCGCCAAGACACAATAGCAGAATTAGGATTCACGTAGCATGGCTTTAGGTACTCTTCCAAATGACTCCGCAGAGCCCTTCAGGCTACTGTCAGACGAAACCCTCGCGGAGACACACGGCTAATATGCCCTCGGTGTTTCATAGCACCAGCAGATGGTTATGATATGGATTACACTGACAGTAAGTCAATAAGACTCACATCCTAGGTTTGCAGCAAATTAGTCAATGGTCTCTAGGCCCCCTTTTTTATGATGCTATTTTCTGACTGTGTGCTAAATTTAAAGCGTTGAATTTTGTATTTTGGCATAAGTGAAGTGTGAAAAACAAGAGTCTTTAGGCATGTTTTCACTGAAGAATGTTTTATCACAGGTAACTCCAAAAGATGCACGTGTTTCTATTGTGATGTCATAATTTAGGCTAACTTGCATGTAGATGTCCTAGTCAATACCTTGCCATTTACTAAATAAAAAGATAGTCTATTTATGCAAGAAGCTTGACATAAAAAGACTATTTTCATTAAACCATGCTTCATTAATAGTCTATAACAAAGGAGAGAGTACAGCTGTTTAATACTCAGAGAGTTATACCCACATTTATTCAATGTATTATTGCCTTTTACTCTTGGTGCTCAAGATTTGAACCCTAGTTAAAAGAAAGATTATTAAGACCTGTTTTTATTTTAATGTACTGTGATTGGGTATTGGATTGGTATTGGCCAAGAGGAACACTTGCTTTACCTAAAACTGTCAAGCAGGGCTTTCAAACTGTAACTGAACAAGAACCACACTTGTAAATATTGATCATTTCCTACACCTGCCTTGATTAGACTTTTCTTCTGTTTATCTAATTTAATTACAGCTTAATGTAACAGTCTCCTATTAGTAGTAACACAGACAGAAATCTAAAGCACTAGTGTACGTGGGCTGAATAAAAATGTGCAGTGGGCCAGGCTGCAGCTTGACGTGTGTGCTCTAAAGCCTGGTGCTTTTTTTGCCTTGTCAAATCAGGGTAAATAGAAGAGGCTCTGATGCTGCCGGTCGTTGTACACACAGTACCCTCCACAAATCTGCTTTATTGCTCCCCTGCCATATGTTTCATGTCCACTTGCTTTTACTCTGATATATGCCCATAAACCCAAGTGCACAGACCAGCTTTGGTTACAATTAACCAATGCTCCATCCAACCAGAGTGCAGCAATTAAACAGCATCCAATCAAATTTGTGTGACAAGCAGACCCCTTTCATCACACCAGGGGTCCATACGGCTTCTTGGAGCCCACCTGCCCCGAGCGCTGTCTCAGAGATGGTCTGGAATTGTTAATTAGGCAGCGCCACTTCTGCACATCCAGCTCGAGTCACGCCAAAGCGATACAGTAAAAATTCCACTTCATCTTGTCATCAAACCCTGCAGCTTTCTTATGTGTCAGCACTCCTACGTTTGATCCACATCTCCACAGACAGAAAAGAGGGAGGAACATTTTTTTGTTTGTTTAACAGACTTTCTCTTGAGTTTGCAGGCACCTGCTGTGTGCAATTCAACTATAGCCACACAAGCTGAAAAGCTTTCTTTTGTAATCCTGATACATCTGTGCTGCTAGGAGCTGTTAAAACCAGTTGTCATGTTGTTGAGTGAATATTTGTGAGGTGATTGCTGCACAGCTTTGAGCTGTAGGAAGTACACTTCAAAGAACATGTCTCAGCTGCAAGGCGCTTCTGTTACGCTCTTGTTAAAAGGCTCCATTTTTAGCCCTTTCTCAGGTTTTGTTGTGGCGAAATAAAGACAGGAGGGAGATTAGTCCGACCTTGGCAATAAACCAAATAAAAAGAGGCTAAATCACACCCTTCCTGTGGGATCTTACTCAAAGTAAAACTATGAACAGTGGTCAATGGGGAGAGACAAAACTGTTTTACTTTCATTTTAATCACGCTCTGTTTTAAATACAATAGCTGAGTATTTTTGTCGAGCCAGCATTTGTCATATGATTGTAAAAGTCTGCTTGAGTAAAAACTTGCCCCATTAACTACACAGTGTCCCAGTCTGTGAGGCACCGAAGCAGCAGTGAATGTTAATGCTTACAATACTTTTGTTTTAAATCTTTAAAGTGAGGTGTGGTGTTTCTGTGACATCTAGAAACAAATGCTGTAGAACAGAGGGGCTCAAACTTTTTGTTCAGAGAGCCAAAACAATAATGTGTTAGAGGGCCACGAGTCATAACGCAAAAATCTTTTGCATGTAAATAAACATAAGCTTTTTAACCCAAACTAGAATAGAACTAGTCGTGGACTTATAAAGTCTGCACAAATCTACCTGAACTCTTTTATAGTTACCAGTGATATCTTTCTAAAAACTGTTTGAGAAATATTGTCTCCTCTTCAACTGAATAGGCCACTACCTTACCAATAAGTATACTTGACTGTCAATGCAGATTAAATTAATAGTCAGTCTGCAATTACAGCCACAAAACGTGAAGACCACTGGCGGGTAAGTTTTGGCCATCTGGCCCCACTTCGGGTACGCCTGCTGTAGAAATAGGGCAGATGTTTAGTCTGCGGGTCAGTCTGTCCTCTCTGGGCACCCATAGAAACAGGAAGTCATGTCTTCAATAAACCTTTAGTTCGACTAATGTGTTCCATATTGAACACAATTGTACATAATGTGTCTTTTTGAAGTTGTATATGTTGTAGTTATTATGCTCTGAAAACATATACATCAATGTTTTTGACTTGTTTGGTGAAGGGGCTTGTAGTGTTGGTTAAGTTAACCACACAGATTTAGAACAGATAGCAACTATGCACTATCAGGCCAACACATCTTTATAAGTAATGCTCACAAATGTCACATACAAATATTTTAGTTTGAGAAAAATTGTTTAGAATAACAGTGAGGGAAAACAAACATCAAATGTGAAACAAGAATAGTATATAGAAAATAGCTCGTCTTTCCTCATGGACCCACACTTGTTTTTTCCCCGACATCTCATAGGATCCATCAGATAAGGTCTGAAAAAAAAGAAAAAGCCCCAAAACTCTGCTGTGTCCTGACATGTTTACAGAGACAAAGTGTTGAATCTCACACAGCTGGAAAACAATACCACGACAAATAATGTATGAGGGGCCAGCAGAGGGGGTGCACACTGCAGCCGACACAAAGAGGAATTATTCATTATACGTGCACTACTCACTGAGTTTGTGTGCTGCAGTCGGTTAATATGCAGCAACTCCATAAGTCAGCCCCATCCATTCACCTTCAGAGTTTTAAACTCCCAATGCTTTCACAAAAAACAGGAATAAACAATGTTTGGTCATCAGCATGCCAATTAGTAAGTGATAGCCACAAATTTCAGTCAAGTGCAGTTTCCATCAGCTTTCTTTAACTCTGGGGGGGGAAAAGGATACGTTTGGACTCAAACTGAGAAGCTCATCAGTCGTGACATACCATTAGTGTTCAAAAGGCCAATTGTAAAAACCTACAAGGCACTCAGAGTCACTCAACGACAGGCTTCGATTAGAGCCTGACCTCACTGCGATTTGTGTGCACAGCTAAGCACCAAATAATAGATAGAAGATTTTTAACATAATTACGCCTTAATGGATGGCGACGCTGCGCTGTCAAAAATTGATATGCAGGCCTTGGCATGAGTTTAAGGGCTGATGGCAGAGCGCATTTATCTCCATGTCAAAGGGAGACGGCGAGACAGAGGACAGCTATTGGAGTGACATGCTGGGATGTGGATAGCGTCACTCTGCGTAAGATCACTTCCCATCAAGCAATTCTGTGGCAAGTGCTATCAGGGCTAATTGCAGTGAAAATACCCACCCACCACCAAACCTTTTTATAGTTAATCATGTTCCTGAGACTGTGTTGACAAAGCCAGAAGAACGCTATGTCCACCAATTTGCTGTTGGACCAAAATGTCTAATAAAAATAATCTAATGGAAATGAAAATATCAACCCACTCTCAATTACCACAGGTCTGTTGTCGGTTTCAAAGTGACCACTCAAATGTCTGGTTAGCTTTCCCACAACATGAGCTAATGTGATCCGAAAGTGCAGCCATAAAAAAGCTTTTTGGTTGTTTTACCATGACTCTTAAAAGTAATAATGAAAGGTGGTGATTTCAATGATCAAAACATGCATATCAGCCAAGCTTAAACCAGAAACAATTATTAGAAACAAAAAAGGGGAAGGCACAAAGCACAGAAGAGGAGAAAACCACAAAAGTAAAATAGGTTAAGAATCTCTTTCCTTCACAGCCATTTCAAAATCCTGTCGGACCAATCGTAACCATTTATCTAAAATGGTCTTTATGTGCGGTTATTTTAGGTTTTCTGATTGGTCGTATGTAGCGTCTGTGTCTGTTGCCTTGGAAACTAGAAACTGCAATGACCAAGCTAATTAATTGTATTGTTAGAAAAGGGATTTGGATGTTTGGCCAGGCTAAAGAAGTTATACAAGAAATGTGTTTTTAGAGCCCACCACATCTGACTGGATTGAAAACTTCAAATGCAATCATTCAAGCCCTGTTTCTTTCTTGAACGTACAATCCAGCATAAAGGCTAATGAACATTTATGTAAATTTCATGAATAAAATAGATGCTATTTATGCATTTTAATATGACTCACTTTGTGACCTATTTCTACTAGGTTTGGTTATAAACATAATGTCCCTGCAGGGATACCGTAGGTGATTACATGGTCTAGAATGAAGAGGCATTTTCACCAAGAACATCAACTATTTATTATTTTTAACTAATAATTATTTGAGCTGTAATGCAATACTATATTATTGGGATATTTTTCCTCAAGGTTATTAATCCTCAGCTCTAGAATCCAGCATTGGCAAACACTTACCCCTTTTATATTTAATCCTGTCCCTGCCACAATGTTGACAGAGCCAGATGAACATCATTTCCAGCTTTACCATCCACATTAGCCCTAATGTTGACCAGCTCATCCAAGGTGACCGTGATAACTGTGGTCAGCTCCAGTCCGCTGCATTTAGCATTGAGACTTTTTGTGAAGTCAGCCCCATTAAGTCAGGGATAATTGTGTGTGTGTTCTCGCCAGTGAATATTTGATCTGCTGTTTGCCCTTTGCCGGCCACACGCAGCAGAATAATGGCCATCTTTGAGCAGCGCTCGACAAAACCTCGGGCTCCTTCGTCCGAGTAACAGGCCAACCCAATTACTCTATCAATTATTAATTCATCATAAAGGTCGGCCCTTTGCTCCATTATCCACACCAGTCAGAGCATGCCAATGTCATGAGTGTTAAGGGGGCCTGGAGGTCAAAAACCGCCCAGACTCAGAAGAGCATGCTCCCGAGGACACATCTTCTTCCTGCCAGAGATGATCTTTGTGTTTAATTAATGAGCGCCAATGAAATTTAAATATTTGAGAACGCTGTCTTTGTATTATAACCAGTTAAAATTTGCATTTCATTGACCTTATTTCTGCACTGGTTGAGTAAAACATTGCCACACTCTGAGCAAAAAAAAAAAAAAAAAAAAGAATTATCTACAGTGGACTTTAGTCTGGGTGTAACATATTAGTATATGGACAAAAACACGTACATGAGACACCATTCATCCATTTTATTGCTTCCTAAAAGCAGGCTTGTTCTTTAACTTGCACCAGTAGTCATAAATTCTGGAAACTCTTGTACTCATTTGACTTTGTCACACACTGCCATACAAATACTTTTTTTCAATATATAGAAATGTTTTGAATTTTTTTATTTTTACTGAATGAGGATAATGAAGAGCTCACAGCAAATATTAAAAGTCAAAAACTGTTCCCTTCAAAAAAAAGTTACGTGACATTTAAAATATTAACATGGCTCTGAACTCTGTGTGTTTCAGGAATATAAAGTACTTGTATCACTCGTATTTTGGGACAGACCTACTTGAACGCTCACACTGGACCACTTTTTTGCTGTCTCACTATTGTCTACATGAATGTGACACGAGCAGACAGACATGGGGTATTATTGGGACAGATATCCTGTTAAGAAGCTTTAAAAAAAGACTTACCGCAGCATCATGAGTAATATAGAAGTCATGTAGCGTAGTTTGGCACCAGTCTTTTCCCAAACCGCTCTCTAGGGTCCACTTGGCATTCATTCACAGGTCAAATGAGTCTGTGGCATTTGCAGATATTTATGGGGCACAGCTTTGACAAATGAAAACCCAGGTGGACTTTCCCCACTGCATGTTGCTGTGTAAAGGGCCAGAACAATTTTGTTTTTACAAATAGGACCAATATTTAGAGATTTAGATACATCCTGCAGTGTTTCCACAGATTTGAGTGATCTTTGATCTCTCTGTGTGTTAAAATAAAAAATATGAGCTTTTATGATACACACAGATGTTTGTCTCATCAGATTTATTTAAAGGCATTGGAACATTTGTAGATCATTGCTCTATTTTTGACCAATAACTGACCCATCAACTGCAGGCCTATTACCTGCCGGTCTCTATCTTCATATATAGACTAACTCAGACCATTAGCATTACTAGCTGCAGGTCATGCATCTGTTCTACATTAAAAGATGACTAAGAATATATATATACACACACAAACACACAACACAATCCACTAGGTGCCTAGAGTTTACACACAGAGGGACAAAAGAAATAAACAATGCAGTAAGAGCAATTGAAACCAAAAAGCACATGACTAGTTTGTTGAAATTAACTCTGATGTGGCAATTAAGCACACTGTTATTGTTGTTGTTGTGCATACACTGCTGTGTCATTGGTTTTCCTAAAACAATATGGAAGACCGTTTACACTAGAATGTGTTTTGCCAAAAACCAAAAAAAAAAAAAGAAATAAATAAAAATAAAAACAATTTAGGCCATATGTTTAAACATAAGGACCGTGTTTTCAAGTAAGTTCATAATCTGGCTGAAGAAGTGTTTTTTCTTGTGTTCCTTTGTCTGTGTTGTTGTGTAAAGTGTTAATATGACATTTTTAGTGAAAACAATAATGTAACCGGATTTTAGAAAACTACACACAGAAATTAGAAAAAAAAAAAAAAAAAGACAAAATGCTGTTGTTTTGAGCTTCCAAAACCTTTCTTCTGATGTTACATTAATATTAGATGCATAGATTCACACTGAAGCTTCAGAGTTTATCAGGGAAGCTCAACGAAAATAGCAAGTTTAAAAAGTAAGTAAAAAAATACAGATTGCTTTGCGTCGTTTGCTTTTTGACACGGTGTAAACAGCCCCTGAACTGCTATTACTTCATGTTGTGGGATAAAGACTGGGACCATTTTACACACTTTATTGTAGCACTGCACATTCTCAGATGATTTGACAAGACAGACAGATTTTTACTGGAAAATAAAAATCTTTATTGTGATCACGCTTCACTACACATACAACATTAAACATATTAATGACTCTTGTATGCATCATTCGATAAACATGGTTAATTCTCTTGTCTGGCTATTCCTCTTTAAAAGTTCCTTCAATATAAGCCTCCTTTTTTACCGAACAACACATGTAGTCACAAAGGAAACAGTCCATCACTGTCAGTGGCTTTTATTGAAGTAAACCAGACTCAGAAGCAGATCAATCCCTGAGAACCGTTGGCAGTCATGGTCCTGTGTGGTCCTGTGTGGTTACACGTCAGCCGTCCGGAGATGTGGCTAATGCTGAATGTGTCGTCGTGTTTGACCTTTAGCTAATGGCACTGGCACTGCTTAGCAAAGGTCACATCCAACCAATCAGCGCTCATTGTATCAACTGATCGGTGACTGAATGTAATAAAAGCTCACCGTGGATCAGAACACTGTGTATATTTGTGCCATTTCACAAATAATTATGTGTGCTGATCATCTGTTTAGTGCTGGATTTGATAGTGTGCTGTGACATGACCTTTACCGGCTCTAAAATATATGTGCAGTAGCTCCAGGTTATATCCCAGCATGAATATTTATGATAATGGCTGATAAGTGCATTATGACCCTCTTCGTCCGAAATGACCACCTGCGATTTCAGTGGAGTGTCAACAGTGTGACCGAACACTGTCCTGGGGTTTGGACAAGAGTTTTTACACATAAGCTGATTTTAAAGTCACGCTTTTCGGTAAATTATACATTCTTCATTAAATCCTGTTATTAGTCATATTAGCATTAAGTGCATAATTGAATACGATTATAGGTAATTATTCATAGAAATTACAATTAGGCCACTGATCACCGAAGAGAAAAATCACAAGGGAGTGTCTGTGCTTCTAAATTGACGGTGTCCCATTTTGGAAAACATTCCCCAAACAAATCTGGCATTAATATTCAATCAGGACAATTCCCTTTAGATTAACAAAAAAGTGATTTGCCTGTAATTGACAGTAGTTGTCGTTTTGATAATATTGATTTGAGGTTCGGTATAAAGTAAAACCTTAAACTGTTAAAATGTCACAATAACAAAAAAATAAAAAACATCATTGTTTGTTTCAATTAAGAGTCAAAGCTGTTTATTTAAGACAGTTTAACATTTTATTCTGATCGTTTTATGAGATAGTATTTTTTATTATAAGTATTTCTGTACAGCCCTGAGCCAAATCAAAGCAAGTCCATGTGACAAGTGGGTTACATTTAGTTTTGGCAACTCTAAGACAAAGTTACTGACAACAAAACTACCTTACTTATTGAGATATAAACTACATATTTCTGGATAAATAGCTTGTTGAAGAGGGAAGTGTTGTAATAAATGCTCTTTTAGTTCAGACAAATGTTTTACTGAGGAAATAATATATAATAATAATATAATAATAAATTCTCTATTTAGCACAATGTATGCTTTTTGTCTTGCAACAAGAGTCGCCAATTCCTTTTATTTTTAGCTAATAAACTTTAATCCTACATTATCTGGGTACTATTGGCGTTACGAAGTGTCCTGTAGTGTGCTGTACCACTTCGGAAACCCCTCAGCTGTGGTCCCAACAGTGAGGTACGTTTACTAAACTTGAATGACGGAGAATCTGACAAAAATTGGAATTGAAAACACAAACAACAATGTTCATTAGGAATCGCTGTTTATAGTATAAGATTAGAATTGTCTTATTGTTGTACATAAGATGTAAAAAAGCTCTCTAAATTGAAAGTTACAAACGGTGTAAATAATCTTGTAGGGCAGTAGGAGGAGGTACATCTCAACACACTTTTATTTACACTCTTTTAGTCTAGTTAATTTTTGTCTTATAAGCATCATCTATCTTAAAAACAATATAATCTTCTGTTGGATGACTTCATTTGCTAAGAGACAACACCTTTAAATTAAAAAAAAAAAAAAAATCATACAATACTAAGTCTAGTCTAGTGTACAGCTTTGTTAGGCCTTGTCAGTTTAAACACTAAATCCTTCCTGTTCAGTGGGAACCTATGACGTGAGTGGGTCATAAAGTAAAATCTTAACACCGTCGTGATGCTGAGGATGAGAAGTAATAACCGGAACAAAGATAAAAATAATGACGGCTTTTACAACACGTTTTTTTTTTTTCCAACTCTGAATAGAGACGGGCCATTTTTGTGCAATGTATCACATCGTCATGGCAACATGAAAAAAAAAAAATGAAAAAAGACAAAAAAGGCAACATGTTTGAAAAAAAGGATGTGTTGCCAGGTCTTTTTGTGGACTCGATGAGGTAGTGGAGGAGAGCTGCCAGCCGCCGGTGGAGGAGACAAAACTGAAAACAAAAAGTGTGTGTGTGTGTGTGTGTGTGTGTGTGTGTGGCCTGTGAGAAGAAACTGCTGACTGAAAAAACTGTGGGTTTCTTCAAGAAGCTCACAAAGCCATGAAAGCATGTGATGACAGAGTCTGGTGAGCACACTTCTCACTCTCAGATGCACACTCACTCGAGGCTGTCGTGGCAGATGGAGCCATTTCAGTTTGGTTACGAGTCCCTGCTCAAGACTGAAGCGCTGCTCGAGTCCTGCGTTTTACACATTTATATATATTTTACATAAATGTAATGTAGACGTATGAATGGATGAGTAAAATGATCCAAAACATCCAAAGCCACTTACCAGCTTAACAGATGTGCTCATTCACAGAACAAACTTCATCATGGAAGTATGAGCACTGTTTGAGATCTGTGACACCATTACTGTTTGTAAAGTAGGCTTCGTGAAAGTCTTTTCTTACTATACATCATTGTTAAGCTACATTAAATGACAAATAACATTAATTTCTTATTAGATTGGCCGGTTAACTAAAAACACAACCCAGACAACAATCTTTCCTAAGGTCCCAAAACTGTGCGAACCTCACATACAGTACGTTCAGAATAAAAATGGAAAATCAGTTCAGTTTGGTTTTATTTATCAGAAACTGCCATTTTGTTCCAATATTAGCCCAGCCACCAGTGTTCACCCACTTTCTGTCCAAAATATAAAAACGTATATGCTGAACGATGATACAGTTTATTGGAAAGAGATGTTAGAGTTAAAGCACAGTACCTAGCTAAACACTGGAACAAGGTGTGTTATATATTTAGATCTGTGCCAATGATAAAATATTTAAGTATTGTTTAATGTCACTTGGAGTTTTTGTTTCTTTCTTACAGAGCTCTTACTGTGTTTTATCTGTCCTCTTGACTTTTACTTAATGGACACGGGTTGCTACATTTGTCAAACGTACTGAACTCTATTAACATTAACTCGCTCAACACAAATGAAAATCAGCAGCTCCATTGTCCTCATTTTAAACACAGCTTTATAAAAAAAAAACTAAAAAAACAAAGTAAATTAGTCATACCTCTCTCATGTACAGAAAGAGACGTGTGTGGCTAGACAAAACCATTTGAAAACATTAAAAAGAGACCTTGAGGAGAGTCTTAATTTAGATAAAAGACAAAAGTAAAGTGTTTATATTTAGACACCTCGGGCTGTCAGCTAAATATTCCTCTGAAGGCTGGGCTGCGAATACCCCTTCACAATAAAGCCCTGAGAGTCTGGTGAGTGGCATGTTGCTGCACAAGACCCACTTTTAATAATCTAATTCCCCTGTGGCTTCAGTAAGAAATATGTGGCTGTGAACGAGCGTGTGTGCCGTGTGTCTGTTCGTTCCTGTTCTCATTAGGATCTACACTACAGGGCCCGGCTTCGGTGTTGTTTCCTGTATAGCCCATTACTGCTACCTGCCCCGGGGTTGGAAGTTGAGGCTTGAGACAAACAGCGAGCCGTGTGCCGTAAAATGCACCCGGGAGATTAGCGCGGCGAGGAAACCTGGGCGTGTAACAGGGGTGAACTTAAGGTTGAGTCAACCTCGGGCCACAATGGGCTCTTGTGGAGAGACGATTTCCGGACAGGTTCTTAATGCACAGGGCAAAGGGGGGGCACAAAGGGAAGAGGGGTGGGTATTGTGAGGAAGAGAGAGCATTTCTTTGAAATTTAAGTCAAAAGCAACAAGAAACACATTATTACATCGCTATTGTCCTTTAAAGAAATGGAATGTATGAGAATAACAAATCAATCAAACAAGGCAAACAAACATGAATATTGTGGCTCTGCTGTCAAGAGGAATTGTCTGGAAAGCTCTTTCAATCCATGCACGTTTCATCTAATAAATGTAAAATTAATTGTATCTCATGTGAAGCAAAATAAATGTGTGTACCTTTCAAATTGCACCTGTTAAAAGTGACATTTAAGTTGAGTGATGGATATGTATTTGACTGCAAAGCTATATTGTCGCTTCACCTTGCAGGGGACAGATGTCCTCGGAAGGACCGCATCTCGTCCTTCAAAGCCCAAACTGCAATGTCAAATGTGTCGATAAAATAACTAACCATATTGCAAACCCGAATGCTAGGCTTGTCACAGGCACAAGCAAAAAGTCGAGGCATGTTCTGATGAATTTCAGATCTCAACTTTTTTTATGTTTTACGTTATACTTAAAAGGCCCCCTTTCGGAGTGTCACCTCTATAAACCTTTCCACTCCTGATCTCTTCTATGACTGTACTATATCATCTTTGGGCCACAGAAACAAAGAGAACGTGTCAGTAACCTCAAGTCTCTTTCTTAAAAATCGAAAAACCAAGTTAGAAATGTAAGGGGTCATCATGGACTCAGACTTGAGTCACATTAAGTCAATTACATCATCAGCATCACCTTAAAAACATTTCCAAAGTATAAATAAGTATAAATAATGTATAAAGCAGACGTAGAGAAACTTTTGCATGCTTTTATCTCCACTTGGATTACTGTAACTCACCGGTTTCTCAAAACAAGGGTTAAGACAGCTGCAGCTTATTCAGAACATTGCTGCATCCCATTGACTTTTTCCACACGTGAGGTGACGTTTAGCTGCTTGCCTTGTTTTAGCGTTTTTTCAGAAAGTAGCTCGTTGTCAGCAATTGAGTCTGCAGAAATTGTTACCGGGAACTGGGGATTTTCACTGGTATTGGTACCGAAAACGGAGATTTTTGGTACAGTGACAACACTAGCTGGAGGTCTATTTTTCAGAATAGCCATATCATTTGAACATCACTGTGTTCAGGTTATAAATGTACACAAACCCATCACTGGCTCCAACCCAATCCAACAAAGTATGTGAAAGTTACAGGATATTTTTTCGCCCAAAAATGATAGCCTTGTAACAGGCTCGCCACAGCCACACGCAATATGTTCAAAAAACAAAGTGATAACTACTGCTGCTACTACAACTTTGACTGCTACACTTCTTCTGTCGGCACACAGGTCTTGATAATTCTGACCAAATTTGTTGAAAACTTGAGTTGAATCTTTTTGTTCAGTGGGTGCAATTTAGGGTCAAGTACTCATTATTTACGGACCATACATAGATTTCAGAGCCATTTTGGTTCTTCAGATGTTTCAACTGCCCCTTGACTTCAATAAAGTGTTATTTTCAGTTTGCTCTGCTTTCATTTTCAGTAATATATTTCCAAACAGTGCTAAAGAAACTACAGAAACTCACATTGCTGTATGGAAATTACTTATTTTTAAAGTTTAAAGTTTATTGCCATTTGCACAGGTACGTTTCAGTACAGGTACATTGGAATTCATATGCGTTTCTCAAAATCAAGTTCTAAATATAAAGTATCTCTACATGCATACACCCGCCCATAACCCACATATGTACGTATGCCTACACATGTACATGCATGCGTACACACATATATATACATATGTACACACCCACATACCTACACACATACACATGCACATAATGAGAACATAGAGTGACCTGACAATTTTAGAAAGAATACAAGGTACAGATCCTGTGTGAAAATAAATAACCTTCCTAATTTAAATAAATACACATTATAATAACTAGTAATAATATGTGGATAAGAAAACTCTAAATAAAATAATTTACTATTTCTCTAATCATTACAATAGTTAAGAACACGAAGTGGGATACAATTTCCCCTCTTTGATGTCTTGTGCCACTAACCTGACAGTGGCTGGAAAAAAACTTTTAAACAAACGGGCCTTGTGGCTAATGCTCACAGGCCTACGAGTTCTCAGATTATACCCTGTGTCCACATATTTAAACAAGGCATAAGCTGGGTGGTGTTTATCCTTAAGGATACTCTGTGCTTTTCTGCGCTGTGTGTATATAGTGTCCATGGAAGGAAGATTTGAGCCAATTACCCTTTCAGCAGTCTTAACGACCCATTGTAGTGATTTCCTCTCTGCCAGGGTGGTGTTGCCATACCACACTGTGATACCACTGGTGAGGATACTTTCAACAAGGCCTTTATAAACATGGGTTAGAGGTTGACTTTTAAGGCCGGCCTTCTATTTGGCAGTATTGACAGATGATCAAATTAATAGGAAACCCTTTAATACCACTTCGTATTGTTATTGGCCGTTGGCATCACAAGCTATAAAGCCAACAATCCTACCCCATTGTTTCAATCCCTTTTTTTTCACCAATGTATGTAGGATTTTAAGAAGGGCAACTGTCCCAACCATGAAGCAAGAATAAAAACTTGAAGTTCATAGCTTTATACCTTTTCTCATCTTTTGGGTATAATGTCATTTATTGGCTCATAAGGGTAAATCAGTGTAGAGTAAAACGTAGTCTCTGTAATCTGTCCTGACTTATGACTTCCTGTCCTCTGAGCCGGTGATCCTCCTACTTGAGGATAAATAAGAGGCTGGTCTGTCTGTGTTGCGTGACTCGACTCGTTCTCCGTCTGCGTTGTGCCACTCAGTTTTTAGCAGGTGTCGGTGGGGACGGCTCACACTGATACTGTCACTCATCGTGTTTTCCAATTACCATAGCCTGCACGCCGACATGATTGCCTGATTGGCAGCGTTATTTCCGTGGCAATTATTATGATTCTGATTATGCCAATCATTTCACTCACTGCTCTATGTGGCTTCAAAAAGCAGCAACTCTGTGTGTGACGGCTGTTTGAGGTATAGTCCCTCCTTTTACAGTAGAAAAACTTTTTAAAAATTCATGCCCTGCTCGCCTCTAGCTCTATTACCTTTGTAGCTCATTCTAAATTACTAACGACTCCTATATGGTCCCCATAATGATCATTTTCGCTCTGTGTCAGTAATAATTGCGAGGTTAGTTCTATTTTAGTGCAAGCTCAGGGCTTCTGGTTTTATCTTGCTACTTCTTGTATTATTCATGTCATCCTCATGTCTTTGACTTTTCCTACAGCGCCCACCATTTAAAACGCAATTACTACTATTACCCCTCACACACACACACACACCTCCGGTTAAAAAAAAGAAAAAGAAAAGGTAAAAGAAAAAGCCATTTTGTTCATTATCGTCATCACCACCACTACTATCATCATCTATTTACTACATAATTCAATTAGTGAGCCATCAGATAAAAGGTCATGGCTGTAATCAGTCCTGCCAGAGCATGCACCTTCCTTGTGAGCCTTGCTTTACATCCAAGGATACCTAATGACCTTGCTTTTCATTTGGCGCCCGAGACAATTCCTAAATTAGACCCGTAACCACAGCAACAACCATGTTCGCTGCCGACCGCAGAAACAGAAATGTAGATGCAGTGTTCAGTCAGTTTGGGTGGGCAGACTGGAAGCCACATTTGAGTGGCCAAAACAGAAGCCTAGGAGGTACAAACTGCATAACATTCAACAAGGAGCAATATATTTCTAACAAGGGTTAAATAAACCCATATGAACTGTAATGTCACTAAAAAGGATGTCAGACCTTTTGCTTATATTTTTAAGTATTCCATTCCCATTTATCCAATCAGAAACAAGCACTCCTTAATTATTTAAAAGATTTAATATGCAGGATATGTAGAAATGTCTTCACAATGCATCTTTAAAATCAACTTATCTCACCATTTTACTTTGTTTGGGAGGGACATTTTTAAATGAAGTATTAAAAATAAGTAAACTTAGATTTGACTTTTGACTGATGTGCACTAAAGAATAAAGATTTAATACAGTGGGTAGCAGGTGTTGTATTTGACTCTGCAGTAGCCAAATGGATGTTAGCAGTAGGTTAGGTTTGGTGACACAGATTGATTTTGTTGACGTTTAATGGTTGATGGGGAACTGTAGAACCTTGAGCAGGTAGAGGGCACAGAACCCCTAAAAGTTGTTACAACAGCAGCACCATATTTAAAGACTATTTAAGGTGGAAATTCAAGGTCATTTTATCCTGTTTTGTACAAATATGACTCTGCTAGGGTCCAGTGTATTGGCCTATTTCTACTTCTTGTTTTTGAGCCATCAAGTGTGTCACTCATGTAATCATTCCCGATAAGTCCTTATCCCGGGACAAGTCACATTTGAGGTTTCTGTCCAGCTGAGGGTATCATTTCAGTGTGATAGGCATGATTTTACCAATCTTATGTCTAAAAACAATCTTGTGGCCCTTTCATCAGTCCATATCAACCAGTTACAACATCTATGAGGGCTGACCGGCCTTAAACAGTGAGTTTCCTGCAGAGCCGTGGTACTGGCTTTGCTTCACATCCCTCTAATGAAACTATATTACAAGTAAAAACTCCCCGATTTAATATTGTTCCTCCTCCATCTGAACGGGCTCCAGTGGCTGAAGAGTGCTGCAGTGTTTGAGCATGTCAGCAGTCTGTGGCAGTGGTCCATTTAAGTGTACGTGCTAATGCGCCGGGCGATGGCGGTTTTATTTTGTGGGCTGTATCTGCTGGTTCAGCCCCAAACACCAACAATACTATCTGGAGATGTTTGCTGTACTCAGGTGTGGCAGGATTGCTTTTGAACCATTTAGTAATCCAACCCAAAAGGCACGCCTCGTACTTATTTAAACAGTCGTAATGTAGAAACGCGCTGCGGTGCAATTTAAGCCTGTTCAACACAATGCAACTATTGATTAGAAGCGCCCGTCCCAGATCTCATTTGCTCAATAATGGATAAAAGCAGACTGAAATCATGCAATCACAGTCTAATGTTGGATTTCAAAGCCACAATACTCAATCAAAATCCTGTTTTCCAACTTTCCAAGCATTTCCAAGAAGAGCGTCGACCTAATTTTCTTTTCTCTACCACTATACTTTTCTGACTTTTATCTACCTTGCAGTTTTTGTGACTACGTAGCACGCTTTAAGGATCCCTAGCAGTTTTTAATCTTCAGCTACATCCCCAGAGAGTTTTGGTATTCAGACTGCAAATTCAATGATGCCTCCATGTCTGCAGACTTCAGATTTAAACACAAGCGATCAATACGACTCTAAGACAACTGTATGAACTGATTTTTACCGACAGGACATGACACTGACCATGAAAGATGTAAAAATGAACATTCTTGAAAAGGTCTGAAACTCATGAATCTACTGAATTATGAAGTTACTGACAAACATTCAGAATATATGTATTTTATAGACTAAATGTACAAAATGGTAAATTTTTTTTTTTTTTATTGAAAATTACTGAGGCCACCTTTGACCCTGAGGCAGAACAGAATCTCTAATGTCTATTTAAAGCGGGAGTATAACAAGTGAGTGACTGTAATTTGAAGTTTAATGTAACTGACACAAGCCCCAACAGTGACCCATATCTGAATGAAAACTGACAGTCTACAAACCCACACGGGCGTACTGCCAGTAATCACCCTAAACATCAACATCTTATCTTCCCTCGCCTCGATGTTCGCTGATCAAAGCGCCTGACGAGCAGACTCCATCTCCGTTTGCGAGTCCACGTCTGCTCCGTCAGCACACTCCCAGGTCCGAGGGGGGAGTCCGCGCAGCACGGCCAAAGAACTCATCAACAACCCCCGGCAACTGTGTTCGGTGTGTGGGATGATGTGCTGCAGACTCAGCCTTCCCCCCCGACCATCATAGACCACACTGTACACACATTAACATACTTACTATCTGCATTCATCCAGCAAAAGACTCGTTACCCACAAGGGCGGCTGTTTTTAACGATGATTTTGGAGCTTGTTATGAGAAACTAGAATTTGATTTGTGGAAAATGCAAAGCACACAGCTAAAAAGCTCTTGGGGTATTTAGCCGGCTGCTATAGGCCTAATGAGTGTATGTGCTCTTACAATGTTGGGCATTAATGTCTGAAGCGCGTGTGTGTCAGCAGTTTTTGTCTCTTTTTTTTGCTCGAGTGCGCGCATGTTTGTTTTGCACTTGTCAAAGCCGAGAGCTCTCGAAGTGTAATACACTTATGTGATGGCTAGTGGCTGGAGGCGCTTGGTCTAATTCACTCTCCGAGGCTAATTCCACGCTAACAAGTCAGCGATGCCACATGCTCGTCCTTGCCCACAGCCCAGTGGGCCGGTCTCAAAGCAAACCAATTAGCCAGACTCACTCGAGGTCTGTCAACCCCCCCTGAAAAGTCACTCTCAACGTTCCCCCCCTCACTTTTCTCTGAGGCTATTCAATGAAGGAGGTTTGTGAGGGGCAGCATTAATAAGCCTGTATCAATGACATGAAAGATGTTGAGCAAGAAACATCAAATACACAACGCTAAGCTGCCTTGACAATTAGCTAAAACAGCTATTTAGTGACAAATCTTCTAATGGAACCTCTCTCAGAGTGCAGGCCAAAGATGAATGCTGTTTTAATGGACGCATTAGGACGCTACAGGACTCTTTGTAGAAACTTTCTTCTCCATCACTGACTTGGACTTTGCGAGGCGTCAGGATTCGCTAAGTGAACTGACTTGACACGGCGGCGGTTCCACTGTGGGACTAGCTAATTGGATGGTAATTAATGGAACGGAGGCCGATAAATACCTTTGTGAGTAGCCTTGTCAAGGACACAGAGGTGACGGTAGGGAGTGTGAAAACCAGAGAGAGCTACAGGACAGACACCTTTTCTTCACTCTGACAGCTAATCCTCATCCCTCTCCTAAATTCCTAAATGAAATGTCCCCTCCCCAACCGTTATCGGGCCCTCCCGCTTATTCTCCCTTGCCCCAACTCCACTTGTTTCCATGGAAACACAGGATAAAAAGAGTTACTTTGAGATTAAATCAAAAGATGTTGAAGTGCTGAAAATATTACAAGCTCTTTTTGAATTAAGTTCCTCGAGTTCAGGATGATACTCTATTTTCCGCTTCCAGATATGGCATGTGTGCCCCTTTCTTCACTGCAAGAAGAAAGACGGCGCGGCGCAGTCTATTCCCTCACTCACTGCAAGACCCCACTGTCTCTGAGGGACCAATGAATGGGACCGCAGTTGACAGTTCCCTCTTTCGTCTTGTTTTATATTCATTGTCAGTATTTTTAAAGCTTTGTAGGTGTCCCACAATCAGCCAAACCAATCTGTCAACCGCAGTACAATACATACTGTACAGTGCTGTCTAATAAAGTAAAGCCTTCTGAGCATAGGCACTTGTGACGTTTGATCCAAACTATGACTAAGATAAACGACAAGCCTAATTAAAACCGTGCTTTTGCTCTGATGCCAGGTCCACAAGGCAAAAGGCAAAAGATAAAAGCAAATGCCTCAAACAACAACTAACTAAATACCAGTCTTAGGTGTTCACTAATGCAATACTCTGGGCTTAAAGACTTGGCTATAGTGTAACGTGTTGAAAGCTGCTGCTAGATTTACTGGCCCAACCAGCCAAACCAAATCTCTTTTCTTCACAGCAATTTTCACTCCTGTCACACTTAGTGCAAATCTTTGTTTCTGTAATTTTGGCTTTCCTTTTGCATCCATAGGCAGTTTATTCTGTGTCCACTGTTGCTGCTGCTGGAAATCTATCTCAAATCAATTAGACCTGAGAGTTGGGTTGTCCGGCCAGGCTAACTACTTACAAAAAGAGTTTTTCCAGTACTGTTTAATGTGGTGGTTGTGAAAAGTTAGGGTTGCCTCTAGTAGATGGCACTCACTGTGGTCCCAGTCTGAAAATCTGGTCAGAGTCCAGAACAGCACCATCGAGGAGTGCACGGCAAAAGTCCTGCATTAATAATTTAAATAAAAATCCATTCAGAGATACAGAGCCTTATTTTGTCCTGAAGCAGCTGCTATTGTGGGTTCTACAAAAAGGTATAATACGGTTGTATTCCTGCATCTTCTCTGGTATATCTGCTGATCTGTAGTTAAATATCAGAGCTGCCAAATCAGAAAGTCAGTAATGTTGTCAACAGCTTTGAAAACCCATGAGTAATGATGTATAGAACAAAAACTGAAAAGTAAATCTGATAATACTGAAATGAATACAAAAGTGAGGAATTTAACAAAACACTGAAATGAAGATGAAAATATTGCAGTCTTTAAATACAGGGCTTTGACTTGACTTTTAGCAGCAGTTGAATAGTATTTAGGTTTTAAAAATGTCTTATGCAGCACAATGATTTCAGCAGTGCATGTTTTACCTTACGTAAGCGTTGAAAAGGTCATGCTGAGGTGAAGCGTAACAGTAAACAAAGACAATGAGTTTTAACGGGAAAAAGGTCTTTTAATGCGGAGGGGCTTAACATTTCTGCAAACCCTCTTAATCAGTTTTTGGGGAGTTGTTATCTTGGACAAAAGAAAAATCTGTGTGGATCTCTCTTTACTCACGGTATCAGCAAACCACAACTCATGACCCGTTCATGTTTACCTGCAGGCGGTTAGTGCCAATGGGTCACACAGGTACTTGATAGTTGCTATGGAAACGGGCTGGGCATTCTTTCAGTGTCTGATTATTTTATATGTTTTAATCTTGTACCCCGTTTTGTGCCAAGGCCAAAGAAATGTGAGCAAAAGTCAACCTTGTGAAATACTGACCAACACCTTTTTAAGTCTGGATTTGTCGGTCATTATCTACAGATCACATTTTAGGTTTCCTGGAGCTAAGTTTAAAATAGTTTAAACATTCCATTCTCTCAGGCTTTGTCCACACTTGTATGGTTTCTTGTCCACTTTACACTGTCATATTAATGATATTTAGTCAAACACACCAGTCAAAATGTTTACAAAAGTGCATAATAATGTCAAAACAGCATTATTTGCCCAAATTGGTAAAATATATATTTAAAGCTCCATACAATCTAGTGGAAGGAGCCTTTATACACACACACACACACACACACACACACTGTCGTTGTGTCCTTGGGCAAGACACTTAACCCACCTTCCAGCAGTGTCAGCTGTAACACTGGTAAAGCGCTTTGGGTGCCTACACAGTGGAAAAGCACTATATAAATAACAAAAAAAATAATAATTTTTTATTCTGAAAACTCTCTCAGAGATTTCTGTGAGAACAAAACGTCCCTGTTACTGTCTTTTGTCTTGACAATACGGTAACCTTGACAACCAGTTGATTCCAAAGCATGACATTTAGACTAGGAAGTAACAAGTTGTAATATAAATGCTAAAAAAAAAACAGATATTGTTTTATTATTTTAATTCAACACCGCCGTTATAAAATTCAAACACAGTGGATGCAGACTATTCATTTTTTAAGTCATGTTGGGATGGTCCTTTGAGTTGTGTCCTTAAAGAACATGCTGACATTTCAAAAACACAGAAAGCTGTTTTTTAATATTGTCTTCAAATAAAAAAAAAAAAAAAAAAAAAAAAAAAAACACATTAGCTTGAGACCGTCTACTATTGTCAGCTGACCCTGAATAAGGCCATCAAAAACTTTTCACATCCAAACTCTCCACGGAAACCACTGTCAGACGTCCATTTAGCTCGGTGCAGATAAGTGACAGCAGATCCACAGTGACACAGGTAGCACATAAAGCTTTTACCAGCAGCAGACTGACTGTGTCCCTCCTTCACACATGGCCGCGTCCTGAAGGAGATGGAGGCAGGAGTTACCTAACCGGGGGCCAGACGTGACGCCATGAACGAGGACACACAACACACGCACAACACTGGCTCGGTCCCAGGAGAGACGTCGCAGCCAGGCCTTCGATGTGAAAAGCATGCTCCGTCAGTCCTCAGAGGGACGGCTGGAGTAGAAGATGTCGACCGTTTTCTCTGTCAAACTTGGTCATGGCATTTTAAAAGATACAGTTAATAGATGTATTTTCAAATTAGAGCGTGTATGTTTTTGATACAGATGTTACAATACTGCTGAGTATTAAGTAAACTCCAATTGTGTTAATGAAGAAAAGGTTCAGAAAAAATTATTTGAAACTTACTTAAAAGCTACGTCTTCTTAACCTTTTGGTGAATTATGGCCTGGACGATATGGAAAATATCCACAGACATTGCTGACATTTTAATGATAATGACTCCTAAAATAATACCGGTTTTGGGGGTATGAAGAGATTTTCTAGACTTTTTTGTGCTTCAAACTTAGAACGTCAGATTACTGTTACTGTTCACAGCTACAGTAAACATCTGTTAGACTTGTGTACTGGCATTTACACTAAACATGTCTGATTAGAAATTCCTTTCTGTAAAATTAAAAGCTGAATAAAAACTGCCTTAGCTAACTGTTACAAGTTAAAGTTATTACAGAGGACATTTTTAATGTTAAATTGTGTCTATTTAAACCTAAAACTGTCTTAACAGACAGTGGGACCAAAAAAAACAACAACCAATCATTGTTAATTATTGTTACTACAAACAAAAAAGCATGTGTAGATTGTGTTTATGTAGCTCTGGCATTCCCCGGCTTTCATTCATTGTTGCTCGGCCGAGCTGGCCACAAAGTTTCAAAACGGCTGAGAAACACATGAAGAAGGTAGAAGGTTTCTCTCTTTAGTGGCAACTGTAGATAATTACTTACAGCAGTGAGTCCGACATAGCGAACAGTTGTTGGTTTCTCAACAACACCTTTAAATACCATATTAAGTCATTAAAATGGCTTTTGAACAAGGTCCAGGTCACCGTTATGTAGGTGAACTAATGTTATTCCAAATTATAAACTACATTTACGCAAGTGAATGTGTATTATAATTATAAAAAATAAAGCCCTGTTGATAATGCATATGGCGTCAAGTGGCAAAAGACAGTAACTAAATCTGAAGCCTGAAGTTTCTTTTTGCTGCTTGAGCATGCGTTCATGTGAAAAATGTTTTGAGCACCACATTAATGCAGCATTAGTCACAGACAAACCTAGCGTTTTCCATCTAAAACAGGCTCAAGGGCATTTTCAAATGCCTCACTTCAAATTACCACAAAACGCTAGATTGCCGTTGCTGTAAAAATGCAGCAAAATTGTCAAATTAAAATTGTATTAATCTGACCAGAGCCTCATTTAGATCTTCAGACTGGCTGACAAAACTGAGCAGTGTGTAAAATGTTCAATAAAGCAGGGATTAAATGCTGCAGGAGTTATACATTTTTTAATGCATGCATATTTTATGCACATTAACAGCGCGGTATAACTTCTGTGTGGCTCCAGTCGCAGAGAGCAATAGCATGCTTCAGGGAAAAGGGATTTTACATTACTCTGCCAATGCCACCACTGTTGCACAACGGCGCAGTGCTACCACCGACACAGTAAGACGTATGAGGTACACACTCACCAAATTACGGCTAATGATGTGCGTTTCTGCAGAGAGAAGTTTACACCCCCTTAATTTCAGTGCCTTTGTTAAAACATGCTACAGGAACAACAAGCAGAAGTAAAAAGGTTATGAATAAATGTGAAAGATGGAGAATATAAGTAGGATTTATAGTTTTGTGTTTTGCATTATGTTGCCAATAATTAACCCTTGTATCATACTGTGTCTGCAGCGGTTTGTGTTACTGTTTTATTATTATGTTCAGACACACATGTTTTGACCTCATGACAGAGAAAGAATACACTTACATTTATCTGTGAAGAGCTGGTTGCTGCAACTCACTGCATTTACATGTTCAGCTTAGTCTGGCCACACTTAAATCCTGATAAGACCGTTCTGCAGCACTGGTTTTGTCCATGTTTACAGTAACAGAAACACGCACCAGAGAGAATGTTGAGTCAACAGCACTCTGCTCAACCGAACGCTGCATAAGGTTGTGGTATTTAACAACATTAAGCCTTTGTTTAAAAGAGAAAATGAGAACTAACGTTTAACCTGACGCGTTTATGCACGTTAACTATGCTATTTTATCATATCATTATTGAGTCAAGTCAACATGTCAACATCAACACAATGTCAAATTTTTATGTTCGTCATCTGTGGCAGAATTGTTCCTCATTTGTACTTCTTCTGTATTGTCAGTATTGCACAGACCATGTACAAAGCACTTGTCCAACTCCAGTCCGACAAAGCCACACACATGCAGCAGGTTCTGCAATACCAAGGTTCCCAGATTGGTGCAATTTCCGGTTGACTAAGGTGTTTACCTGACCTTTACATGACCTTTACATGACTTAGACCTTAATTAATGCAGTAGGTGACAGATTTTTAATTGCTACATTAAAATATTAAGTTTTTAATATTGATTCTGAGTTACCTAATCATTACTTTATGAAACATAGTCGTCTATATTTTCTATCTATCTATCTATATTTTGGTCAGAAAAAAAACTTCCGTATATCTGCTTCAAATCGGTCCATTCAGCTGCTGTGGGGGTCATGTTTCTGTAAATATTCCTGCTCTTGTTAAAGTGTCATAGCTTTTTAAACGGCCTGACAAACAGCCCACCTGGGACTTATGGGAAAATGTAAGTGAGGGGTAAAGAAAAGGGAAAGCTTGCTGCCCTGTCGTTATTTTTACAAGTCTTTACGACTCAATTTAGCGGCTGGGAAATAAAACAAGCGGGGTTTTGGAGCTCTGAGGCGAAGGGGATGGGGGGGTTGTCAGTGAGCTCAGTGCGGCAGCAAGGGGGCTGCGGATCACAGGGAGCGAGGAGAAAGAGCCAGAGCAGCCTTAATCAAGCAACTTTATTCAAATCAACAGACTTTAGCTGCACTTCAAATATCTGCCACTGAAAACTCACGCCGTGTTCACTTTAGTCTGAGATGTGGCCATTTTTCTGAATCAAATCATATTACAATCTTTAAAGAAACACTGATTATTAATACACAGGTTTAAAAAATAATCATAGACACCAAATAAATGGTAATGTAACTGTCTGTGTTGGGTTGTTCAGAAACCAATAACAGTATCTGGTCATTTTGACTTCCTTTGATACTGCCATGTTTGTTTCTCTTTTTTCTATACAGCAATGAATCAATAAAGAAAATACATTTTATAGACATAAACCTATAGATAATTTCATTATAATCTTTATGGCACATCTACTGAAATCCATCAATGTAGGCAAGTCAGGATAGGATTTCCTATTAACCGACATTTTGTGAAACCGTCACAGAGCCATGATCATTTTTCTGTTTTACCAGTTTCTTGAAAGTTTAGCAGAACATATTTGCTTTACAATTACCATTTTTTATTTACACTAATTTGCCCAAACAACATTATACAGAAAAAAATGAGGATGCAATAAGTAGACTAAAGTGAGTAAAGTCAATCAAGTACAAGACTCTTTGATACTCTGCACTAGTATTGCCGTCCCTCTTCGACTAAGAACAGGCTCATAATCCACTTTAAGAAACCTGGCTGTAAACATAAGTAACTGTCTTTTTAGCACCAGAAGCATTACTAAATGGCACTTCCAACACTTTTCTATACATATTTAATGTTTTAGTTGTTTTTTATTCCAACATGTCTCCCTTGTCCTTGAAGAGAAAGCAACTTGAACAATTTTCTTGTAAGATATAATTCTCGCTGCCTGGTTGAAGAAGGCTGTACAGTAATAGGTCTTCCATTATCTCCATCAAGGTTAAGTCTCACTTCAGTGTGCCATGTTCTCACGAGTTGTGCATCTCTAAAGACATTTCACTGACATAAAACGTAGGATTTGTTCCAGGTCTACAGCAATCAAGGCCCTTTAAAAACATTTCTCTCTTCCTGTTTGTGTTCAGGTGTGGCTGAATTGGCACACGGCACATGCTTTTAATCCTGCCTTGTGATATTGGCTTTTTGCAGCACGCTCTGATAGCGCCGTGTGTTAATGGCACTGTCTAGCCCTCACAAAGGCCCGCTCTCCTCCACTCACGCTCTCTGCCTCTCTATCCGATGTTATTTCAGACCGACTGGGAGCTCGCGAAGGGAGGAGAGGGTCCATAATTAAAATTCTGTTCAGCATGACAACGCTGTTTCATGCCTCATTTTTTTCCCGCACGTGGGAAGAATACGGGATAAGCGCCGAGACTTTAATAGGTAAATAGACAGTGCTGGTATGTGCTTAAAGTGCACACAGCTCTCCGAGCGCACAGGTGGAGAACAAACCCCCTCGAAGCTTATCAGCAACACAAGCGCCATGTGTTATGTTCAGTAATGGTGCAAGCTTTAATATTTAATATGTACTTAAAAAAGGAAGATGTTTGTCCCTCTTTGACAAACAAAAACTTCTGCGACCACCTGCTTTTGTGAATTATAGTAAGTACCTAGAAGAACATGCAGGACTTTAGAGCACATCTTTACCCTGCACTGTATGGGTTAAATAGTGACTCCAAACTACCCCTAATGAATGAACGTGAGACTAAATCAGTGTATGTCTCCAAGTGTTAGCCCTGCGATTGTCCAGAGTTTATCCACCTCACAACCAAACATCCCCGGAATAAGATCCAGCCTGTCAATACTTCAAAAAAATGAAATAAAAATCATAAACTGTTGCAGTGTTAGCAGGTGCCTTACAGTCACAGTTAAGGCTAACATCATTTTCCAACCATTTTTGAAAAAGCATCCGCATAGCTTTCCTGGATAATGACATGAAGGTGATTTAACAGTTGAATAGATGCTGGTCACAAACCTTGTTACCTTGTTTTTTGCCTCCTGATCACTTTTTAGGCAACATTTTTTTATAGCTTGCTACTTTGTGACAGGCTTAAAGGCCAAAGATGCTTGTTTTGACCAAACCATTTGAAAAGTCATGGAGGTGTTTTGGGATTTAGTTTTTTGTCTAAACTGATACATTTAGCTCCTTTATTGTCCTAACGGTATACACTTTTACTTATTACAGCTAAAATAAAAATATTTTCAGTGCCTGCATGTTGCCTCATTGCTTGATCCCCAACAAGTACCTAAAACAAGTTTAAGTCCTCTCAGCCCATTTACACAGCTGCCCAAGCTGCTAATTAGCCCTTAGCTTACTCAGGTTAAAGAGCTAAAAAGCTTGAAAGCAAAGCCAATAATTCTCACTTGAACACACTATTGTATAACTTTTCCATTTTGGGTTTCTTTACCATAGTCTGTGAAGCACCAGGTAACAGGTAGCTGTGGCAAAGCTAAAGCAGCATGCCAACATTACCAGAGAGTTCATTTAACAATAACCCAGCACAATTACATGAATGATTTAGGAATGGGGACTCATTAAGCAAATATTAAACCACATTTTATGAGAAATCATTTAAACAAACCTACCACAAAGTTGTGGCTCAGTGTGCGGTGCAGAGCTCTGGCTGTGAGAGAAGGATCCAGGAAGTTCAACAAGCTGCAAATTAATGAAGCAGCAGCTGGGCTTTTCTGCAGTCAACTCCACACAACTCAGCATGAATACCTCAACTCAACATTTTATGAGTCTACCAATGGGGTAATGTACATATGGAAAGGTCTCTATATTATTCACATGTTCTTTTGTGTTTAAAACATTGATTCAGTAAAACAATAGATGTGACCAGAACTAAATTGGTGCTTTTTAGTTTGGGAATTTCTCTGAGGCAGTCAAAAAGAACAGATAAAAAAAAACCTTTGATTATGACATGGCCATTTTATTAAAAACATGCCAATGCTTTTCAGGGTTTCTTCTGGACAAGGACTTTATAACTTCTGGTTATAGGTCAAAGGTCACATGTACAAAGTGGACGGGGCGAGTCACCTAAGTGAGTGATGTCAAAGACCAGGGGACTAAAAGTGGTCTAGACATGGTCCAAACCATGACTAAACCTAACAAGAACCAGGACTAAACTCAGCAGTTAAGGAGGCCCAACCCAGTACAACACACAGGACTTAACCCAACAACAACAACCCACTAGACCCAGGAGGAAGACAGGACTAAACTAGGAGATCAACTAAGAATAAATCAAGAGTTAGCCAGCACACAAATCTGAGACTAAAGCCAAAAATATGTCCAGGGCAAAAATAGAAAAAAATTTTGACTAGCTCAACACCCATTTAAAATGGTTATAGCATAGCACTTTCATTCTTAAATTTGATCAGCAGATTTTACTTTTCCAGGGCGTGTGTCAAGCTCTCTTCGCTTTTTGTTGCCACTGTCTTTTATTCAGGAACATTTTCTTTTTTCCTTCTTTTGAGTTTTATTAATTTATTGTGACTAGATTAGCCCTTCAATTTGGAAGAATGCCCACATATATCAAAAGCACCCGTGGAGATCCTTTAGACTTTATTTACTCTTTTCCATAATTGACTTTCAAATAATGCAAAATAATATTTAACCTTAAACCGTTTCTGTCCTCCTCTTCATCAGAGAGCACCTCCCGGTCTCTAAACAATTTTACACTGGCTTCAACATAAATGAATAAAGTAGGATTAGACCAATGCCAAAGCTCGATGTAAAGCAGTTAAACACAGGACAAAAGCAGAAAGATACCTTTAAGTTAGGTTTAGAGTCAACCCAGGCCTAAACATAAACTAACTCAATCAGCATTTAACTCAGTGTAAACTCAGACGTAACCTGACCTATTTCCTCAGGGTTTGTTTTGTTCATAGACACCAGCATGTCCCTTCAGGGCTACCATAGGTGCTCTCAGGTGTGCTGTGTGAAAATGTAGTCCCCACACAATAAGATAAATATAATAATTGTGTTAATCCAGGGCAAACTATAAAACTAACCTAGAATTAAACACAAGACTGAACAGATAAACTGATACAGGACCATGCTTTTGCACTGGAACTCTGTTTTAGAGCACGTACCAACCCAGACACTTGGTTTGTGCTCCTGAGAAGGAGACAGGGCGACACATTTGTGATGCATGTTGCTCGTGCTAATGCTGGGATGTGTTTACTCAGTCAAATGTCGAGGAAGGGGGCGGCGCGGGGGCAACAGAGGAGCGTCTCCCGGGACTACTGTCACTCAATCGTCACCCGCCCTCCTTGCCTTCCTCCCTCGCCGCCACCATCCCCATCTCCCATGATCCTCTGCTCTTTCAAAACAGACACAACCAAACACAGCTGCATCCAGGGAAGCGTCTCCCCAGCAGTGTTTAACCTCTGATACTGCCGCTTTATTCCTCCTCTTCTTCATCAAAGCTTTTCTGGCTATTTTATTTTGCAGCTCTACAGAGAGTTATTGCTCATGACAACGATCACGGTCGTTTATTTTCTCAGCGCGGCCCGGCTTCAGTGTGCTCGCCGAGGCTAGTATTACCCTATGATATTCAAGCGCTCTCTATTAAATATGCATGAACCCTGGAGATGAAAATTAATTTTGGGAATGTTCACTCTCTCTCTTCCCTCGGTCTCTCTTTGAATGTTCAAATATGCCTTCATCTGCTTTTGTGTCAAGCCGTGAATTCATTATTTCATTTGCAGATGGCTGTGTAACACAACACAATCTACTGCGGCGAACAGCGACACGCCGATATTGATCTCGTTGGAAGCAGAGGGCGATGAAAACAACTCCGGCCAAAACGCACGTTCCAGGAGTTTCTACAAGTTTTTTTTTTTTTTTTTTTTTTTGAGAAAGTTTGCCCTGAGCTCTTATGATTCATGAATATTCAGAACCATAAAACCGGTAATATTACATTGAATTATGCATGTATGAATGTAAATGTGCAGTAAAGACAATGCAGTTTCAGCTTTGGTCGTCCTCTGCAACATAATCCTTACAAAACGTCTTGTTTCTGCCCCTGACCCGCTGACCTACAGACTCCAGGCTCGGTGCAGTATGTGGGAGCCGTGATGAGTTCATGCTGTAAATTACTGCAGTGTGAGGAAGACATCGCACAAAACAGTGGAGCAGGTTGTGTAGGTGGTAAGCCAACACAAAAGGAAGGATGAAAAGGAAAGAACAGACTGCATTTCAAGGATGCTGCAGTATCTTTAAGTTACTTCTGTTTCCATAAAATTCTGTTTTTAGTCTGTTATGATAAAAAGTAAATACAGTTTTTTTTTCAATCTGTGACTTACATTATTTTCAGAAAGTGCTTCAATCATTTATCATATTTCCCAACCTCTTCTTCATATTACTTTGTCTAAAAAATGATGCACATTTACACAAGCTTTGGTATCAAGCCCTAACCATAATCGTGTTTTAAAAAGGTAAGTGATATATGAAAAATGGTTCAATAGCTCTGTATTCAACACTGTTAATGTTAACAGTGGCGCCGCAGGTGAAAACTAGACAACTGTATTTGTCTCTACAATAGCTATATGGTTTGTTAGCTCAGTAGGTTTGTTTTCACAGAGGAACTTTATTAGTGATAGTTTTAAGCCACAGCATGAGGGGAAAGCCTGTAATGGACCAGGACGGAGCCAGATGTAGTGCTGTTGGACACACCCGGGACACTTCTTTAAAGAAGTTGGACAACAGGAAGTTAGCAGTCAAAACATGGCAAGGTATGATACTTAAACAACACTGGTCCATTTACAGAATAAAAAATGTTAAAGGTAAATGAACTACTGTCCTCCATTACTTCTTTAGTTTATGGAAAAATGCATCTTAAAAAAAAGGCTTGGGCTTGTATTTGTAAGATTAACTTGACAAATCTACATTTCTGTACTCATTACACAGATATGGATTTGAGAGACAGGTCGGGTTGGTGTTACAGCTGCTACCCTGTCCTTTTTTTTTACTGATTCTGTCTAACACCACTGGCTTTGGGTCCCCCCCCCTCTCCACTCACCCCCAGCCCAATCTGCATAACTGCATCTTTCATGAGCTTTGGTCAATGCCCAATCCATACTGTACAATCCAATGTGCGTGTTTGTGTGTGTGGAGCCCTGCATTTTATCTTCTAGCAAGCCCAGCAAAACACATTTCCACCACCCCACCACCCCCCATCCCCCACCCCACCCCCGCTGCGTCCCGAATGAATGTTTTGGTGCCTTGTCTTTAGACGAATCGCCCAGGTCTCGGACGTTTTACGATTAAGCAGTTCCTCTTTGGCTTTGGTACGAATTAGCTTCCTCACCTCTATCTCTCCATCACCTTGTGCTTCTGAACCAGTGGCACCTTGTTTAAGGCCGGTCAATATTAGCGAAGAGGGATGTGGCTAATGCTAGTTGGTGGACGACCCCTGCAGTTCTTATCAGCCAAAGTGGTTTTTGATTAGTGTTAATGGCTCGGACTAAATAGCCTTCAGCCGGTTCATCGGATACACCTGTTTTATGTGTGTGTTTGTGTCTGTGTGTGTAGCGAGGCTCAAGGGCACGCTGGCAATTCATCAAGAAGAGAAAGCTATCTCAACTGAGCAGTGATAAACAGAGCTAAAGTCTGAATTTGCTTCAGAAATATAACCCTGACAGTCTTTTGGCATTTTCACTGCATCCTGGTTTAGTCCTGGTTTATGGTGTCAGTTCATGGTTTAATCTTAGTTTACTCAGTTCAGTCCTGGATTACTTCATGTAGTCCTGTTCCTGTACAGCTGCCCAAAACCCACAAACAAAGCCCAGACTGGACAAACAGACCACTGCTGAAGGAGATTATCTTTTCTTATTTGAACACACCATTGCTTTAATCCTTAATGTTGCCCTGGTTTAGTTCAGCCTGGCCAGAAAGACCCATTCATTTTCACTTTCACAGTAAGGTTAAGTATGTCTTCCACTGAGCTCAATACAATATAACTAATCTTAATGTTTACGTAATGCTCTGTTTTTCTGATTGGCTGTAAGTTGTGATTGGTTGTATGTTTATCCAATTGGGTTCAGAAGTAGCTTATTCTGAGTCCATTCTTTGTATGGAACAGAAAGACTAGTTCTGACTTTATCCTGGTTTGAAAACATCTCTTTTGGGAAAATCTTGCGTCTTAAATTTATCACTTCTTGTTGTTCAGTTACATCTGTAATATATCGAGCCAGTCTTAGGACAGCAGTAAGTCTGTAAATCGACGCTGATATATAGTGAAGACATTTTAATCTCCGGTGAACACTGTGGGATGTGTGTTGTAAATATGGCCTTCATTTTAACACGTCGTCTGGTTTTTCCTTGAGGGTTCCTCTGAGCTCCAGAGCAGAGGTTTTAGTGTCACAGTAATAGAAGGCCTCAGACTGTAAGAATGAGGCTTTTCTTGTTGCTCGAGACATTCATGGCCCAGAAAGACTACAGACTGCAGCGTAGCACCCGCTCCTAAAATGCCTGGCATCTGGTGCAACAGACAGCCTTGCATGTTAATGCCGAGTTAATATTATTCTTATGAACTGCGAGTGACTTCGCATGTTAGTGAGCGCTCTGTCAAATTAATGTCACTTCCATTAATGTGGCCGTCTATTTCCTGTCATAATCGCGCTCACACCAGAGTCCCTCTCGCTTTTTCAATCGAGCACCGAGGCTTGTGCGCGTGCAAACAGACACCTCGTGCGCCTCAACAGAAGATATTTACACACCTACTGTACAACACACACAGAAGCAGAAGATGGGGGGAGGAAAATGAACGTCCCGACTCATTTATCACACAGCCCCAAAAGTACAGACAAATCCAGTGATGAAAATCTGTCCTGAGAAATGTCAGGAAGATATTAACTCCAATACATCAAAGCTCGCTGCAGTGTCTGAGCCGACTGCCAGCCGATGCTCCCAGTCCACGGTTAAATAGGAGCGCACACGAGCACTGATGTAATTTTAGCCAGAGCTGACCGTTTGTCACACGGAAACGAGTAAATAAAGACACAAGTCACTATCATGCACAGATTAACATCCAAAATGAAGCAGAGCCAATTTCATTAGTGCACAAATACCATTCTTTAGATCCGTCAGATAGCAGTGAAGTGAGGAGAGCGATGAAAAAAAACAACTCAAAATTGCCTTTTCATGTAGATTCCACTAATCGCTTCCTTAACAAAATACGAGGGACTTGTACTAATAAGTAAGTTCAGGCTCGGTGGACAGATAGAGGGGAAACAGCACAGAGGCTAATGGAAGTGAGAGCTTTCCATGCCTCTGTGGGTGTCTTAATTGTCAAAAGGAGATTCTCAAATGTGCCCGCTGGATTGTGGGAAGTCTAAATTGGAGTGCGACTCACTGGACTTGTTTTAAAGCCACAGCTTCTGTCATGTGTGCGAGCTGGATCAAATCCCTTATCCAATGTCGAGGAACAGCTCCTGGGATTCATTCCTGTTTCTTTAGGAAGGGTTTAGTGCAGTGGGACCTGTAGGGAGTGCAGGAGAGAGCTGAATGTGTGGCTAAAGACATGACAAACATGACAAACATGTGGAATATATACTATGGCCCTCTTCAGATCTTTCATTTCAATCCATCATCTTCCTCCGTGAATGGACTTTGGATTGTTTACTTCTTTTATCAACCTGAGAAAGAATTCTATCATTGTGTATTAGCCACTGGTATTGCAGTTTTCCATTATTGATCCATTGTTGATACAGCTGTCTACTGTCTTCTCTCTGATGTGAAATGCTTCAGGGTTGCATTGTATGTGCGGGGACAATACTTTACTACAGTGAGGTGCTTTGGCTGAAAACTGTCATCAGTGTAGGATGTCTCCTAATGCAAGCAAGGATGCATCTCCACAGCGAGAATAAATACGGATAAGTGCCGTTATCATACTGACAGAGATATACTCCCAGTACTTACTCTCTGACGACTCTCTCTGATGTAAAATACTTCGTTAATGATCACGTTATCTGCAAAGACCTCTGCCTCACTGATGTCCTTCAATTGATTCTACTGAAGTAATAAAGAGCTTAAATACAACAGTGTGAGGCTCTGGACTCTTATTGCGAGCTGTCCTGTTCTGATCTGAGGAGGCATTCGGGACAAATTTAGCCTATTCCAATCTTTTCTCAAGACAAAGTTTATTGCCAGGTCTGAAGGGAGACTTTTCTGTGTAACATGGTGATTAAGTATAATGTTGTTGCTGGGTTGAGGTGGTGGATGGCACATTTAAAAAAGACATTTGTGCTTGAAAATGCATAAATTCAATGTTTTCGGGCTGCTCTTGTGATTACGGATCATTTATTTAGTGTGTTTGGGTGGTGGATGGCACATAAACATCTAGGACTCAGACGTTTGACTCTATAGCTGGTTTACATAGCGTATTTTTACAGTGCGACTTATAGATAATGTAGTCAGAATCTAAAATCTATACCTTCTGCTGCTCGGTGCTTTTCATTTTTGCCGTCTCTTTCGAACTGTATTATGTGCTCATTTATTTGTGCACGGCTTTATTAATTCATACATATTCATTCTGAATGTCATGAATGTGATTCATTTGAAGAACAAAAATATTGCTTTTCCAATCCGAGCCAGCCGAGATTTATTTGCTCTCGTCGCTATTGTTATCAGTGCCTTTTTATAGTAATGCATTTGTACAGCATTGGAGCCTGTTACTGGTTATTTCAGAAAAGAAGAAGAAGAAATCCCGACCACTCGGCTTCATTAGGCTCAGATTGGTCTGAATGGGACTCCACTAGAGATACACAATGTGCTTTTAATCTAAAAAAGGTCAATCTGCGTGAGCTATTTTGGAGATTCATTGCAAGTTTATAATTGGGGCTTGTCTGAGGACAATGTAGAATTAAATGAAGACAAAGTTCGTGAGTATGTGGCTGGCCTTTGATGAGAAAAAGGGGAATGAGGACCCTTCATTTGCAACCTTTAATCAGTCCAATAAGATCAGATTCACTTGTGATTCTCCCAGAAAAGAAGTGGGGGGAGAAATGAAATGGTAATTAGTATTGATTACCAATGTGCGTATGACCTCGCCGTCTCCCCTTGCATTCTTAAATCAACCCAAATTATTGGATTTACTAATTTCGTGCTCGCACAGAAGTAGCCTGAAACATGGAAATGCCTCCACAAATAATGAACCACGTGCCCACTGGGGTCTGAGGGAATTAGAGCGACTGAAAACGAGGTGTTTTGTGTCGAAGCGTAGGTGTGCAGCCAGTTTAAGTTAAAGATGGTAATTATTTGAGGAGGGTCTGCTGGGAGGAAAGGTGATTCAGGTAGCTTTTTTTTAATTTTACTTCAAATTACATTTCACGTGACCACAATGTCGCTAAGAGATGGCCTCATCCCAGACGTATATGCATGTAATTACTCGCAGTTAAGAGAGAAGAAAGAGTCCATTTAGGCTGAGAAAGGGCTGCCCAATTACATGTATACACAATTAATACACCCATGGGAAATTGAAATTTTCTTTCAAAATGATAAGATTAATTCCTAATTATGAATGCACACACATACACTTGCATAGTTAATCTACTTTAGGAATAAGCCACCATAAACTCAAATTGTCAAGAGCAGAAGTGGCCACAGCGACTGATGGAGGGAATCCATGTCACAGTGGACTCGGTGAACCCGGACAGAGGCGCTGTGGCGGTGCTCTGCTGCCATCTGCTGGTGGTTAGTGGGACAACACTGCTGCTTATGTAAACAGGACAAGAGAATATTCTCAAAGGGCCACAAAAGTACATGGAAATATATTAAGAAGCAATAGAATAGCTTCATCTGAAGATGTGCTGGATTTTTATGAACAATTGATTTAATCATGCATAATGTGAATAAGAATGTAATTGTAAACTGCCTTCCATCTGTATTTCCATGTTTTACTCCTTTGAATAGCTACCTGAGAGTACATTAATGAGACTGTATCCCACTAAGATGGAGCAAATTAAATGCTATACTAATCTCAGAATATTAGTGAAGCTGCTTTCTCTCACTGATGAGCACTATGAGACACAATGATGCCAACATTTGCTTTAAAATCCTTCCTATCAAAATTTCAATTCAGTAATTTCAAGCCGTTTTTAAATTGTAATTCATTTAACCAGAAATTTGCCAATCAGATTACCAATCCTCTATTTGAGGCACGTTTTGACTTATTGTACATATTTTTGGGTGATGGGAAACCTAAAACCACCTTAAGGAAAACTACACAAGCTTGGTAGAACATGCAAATTATGCACAGAAGGGTCCCAATCCAACCACAGACCTTCTTGCTGTAAGACAGTACAGTACCAAGGCTTTATTATACTACCCACATCGTTTTATAGGATTTTATTCACGTTTTATGTGAACTTGCAAATCTGTCCTTTTTTTTCTCCATTAGAGGAAGAAGGTGCTAAGCAGCTTCAGTAAAAAACACTGTATAACAAATGCAATTGGATGTTGGAGTACTCAGAGGAAACCCACCCAAGCCCAGGAAAAACATGCAAACTCCAACCAGAAAGACTGCCGAGCCTGATTTTGGACTAACATCTAACATTTGAATGTAATATTAAACAGATTAAACAAGTGACAAAAGTAAACATCTGCATTTGTGTGCCATTGTTAGTGATGCTCGTGCTGAAAAAGCTTATCTAGGGATGGGCATGGCAAATTAGCATTAAATAAACTTAAATAATTAAAGAGATAACATTATCTAATATTTAACTATATAAAAGGATAAATAAATACACAGTAGGATACAGTTCTCAAATAATTTATTCTGTGGGAAACACGATTCTCTTTAACATCTACTCTGTTGGTGCGTTAAGACAGTCAGCTACTCAGTACAGCAGTGCCTACACTTATATATAATATCCATGTTTACAAGCAAAATAAAATACAATGTTAAAAAGATAAATATTAGTTTTCGGTGTAAAGCACATCCCGCTGTTCTCTCGCAGCAAAAATGTATTGCATCAGTCTCATAAATATGGTAAACCTCTGGTCGGTTCTAGGCAGATACACTCACTGGTTTTACAGCAAAAGTACGGCGTCTAAAGTCTGTCCTCATAAAGCTCTGGGCACAGCGCTCGTCTAAGCAACTGGAAACAAAGTAAGGTGCATTTTAATTGAACAGAGACACTAAAACATCCAGGGCAACAAAGACGCACAGATGCACGACGGGACAGTTTGGTCTGCGTTTTTTTTTTTTTTTGTTACGAGCCTGGCCGAATAACTCAAGACACAAACCGGAGATGGACACGAAAGAAAGTGTAACTGGAGCTCGTACAACACACGACTGACGCCTCACAGAGCTGCTATCTCACACAAAAACTGGACTTCACGGACCGCCGTATTAAGGTATTTATGGATGTTAGCGGGGATCTACATGGCTGCTGCGGCGTCCAGCTCTTTAGGGCGGCTGCCGACGACGTGCTCCAGCTGTCCGGAGTCGGACACGTCGTAGCTGGTCTTGTATTTGGCCAAGATCTTCATCAAAGGTCGTAGTTTTAGCCACCACTGCTCCTTAGGGATACGATGACTGCAAACACAAAACATTGACAATAAAGATAATGGTTAAAGGTCTGAGAACATTAAATTACAAGCTTTTCCATATGTTTTGAAAGTGATCATTTATTTAACACCACGCATGCCTCGTCTTCATTTTTTACTCTGCTGCATGTTTAATGAAAAGCTTCCCTGGGAGAAGTCAAACTGCTGAGATACTGTCTATAATACATTCATTAACATTAACCGTGGAGCTCATTTAGTTTCAGCTAATCAAATCTAATGAGCACTGCTAAAGACCCGGTGTCATTTTAAAAACACATTTTCCATCTCGTAGCGCTGTGAGACAGAGCTGATAATTCGTCAGTGCATTTATATACATCATCCTTTTTAACGGCACTAATAAATGTGGCTTATGCAAACATTTGTCCAGTTACCTTTGAGTGATTAGATGAGCTGTTGATTCTATGTTTTTTTTTATCCCATGGTTCAAAGGACTGTTGGTGTTTGGAGACCAACAGAAACATGGTGACTGATTTAAAAGATTTAAGATTTAAAAGGTTTGAATGAGGGGCTATACTTTCTTTAAGAGGTTAGTGTCTGCGTAAATGAAGACTGTAGAACTGGTCAGACGCAGAGGAGCAGTGTATGAGCTGCTTTTGAAGCTGCTGAGGAATACTGATGCACTGCAGTGCCCAAAAACCAGCAGTCTCAGTAAAGTAATACTGGCCTATAAAATGTATGTCTACTGTAGTATAGTTTGTGTAGTGCAGTGTTTCCCACAGCACTCTTTAGTTATGGTGGCCACCCTGCCAATAAGCACCCACCACCTTGATATTTGTTTATGTAGAGGATTAACATTATAACCTTATGTTGCTGTGTACTTTTGTTGTAGACTAGATAACTGGCGATGTTTTAAAGCATATAATGCAACAAGAATATGGCACTTAACAAATCAAGCATTTACTTTTCATAATAAAGCCTTTTAACTGAAGAAATAACAAAAACAATCAACAGTGCTCCATCAAAGCCACATCCTTTTCAATCTAATAATAGCGTCGTAACTTTTCAGTCTAATTTGGAGATTTCAGTTTCAAACAGTGATTTGTTCTGCAGTTTTGAACACACAGTAGAGTTTATACTAAGCCGTGCCTTCTTCAAGTGAATCCAATCAAATCCTATGTGTTTTGTTTAAATCCCTTTGTCACATCACCTCCCACATACACTCTTCACATCCAGAGATTTGTCACAGCGTATTATTCGAACGAATAATGTCTTCAGGCCGGAGCGGAGGATATACTTACACAAAGTCGGTCTGCTCCTTGAGTTGGACGACCGGCTGGAAAACCAGAGCCCTGCGGCGCATCCCCAGTAAAGAGCAGGAGTCCTCGGTGTTGGCGAACACGCGACCTGCGGGGCAACAACAATCAGTGACACACGTCCACGCAGATACAAAGCTAAAGACTAAAGATAAAGTTTATTGGACATGAGCCGGGACTGCACATGGGGCAGAGTGTGTGGGGGGGAGGGCCATGGAGACAAGGGTTGTTTTTATATATATCGTACTTCAGAGGAGGGTAGAGTTACCAACTGTAATACTGAGTAATAAGTGAGGAAAGAAGAAATAATCAACCAACTTTTTACTGGAGGAAGACTGAATTCATATATACTAGCTGTTATCTATGATTAACAATATGCACATTAAAATGAGTGACCGTAAATGTCTCTCGGAGAGCAGTAAATGTGCTTTAAAAAATTAAATGGGTATACTTTTCACAGAACTAATATAAGTATGAGTACTTAAAATTGAGTACTAAACCAAATCGCATTTTTGTGAGTAAATAATAATTCAAAATCATACACAAATTTCAGAGCCATATTGATGCTCTGAGGTTTTATCAGTGACTCTTTTGCTTTTTGTGTCGATGATGGGATACATGCTAATATTGACTACTGGTATTTGTTTCAACATAATCCTAGTGGGAATAAAAGTAACTAAATGAATATTAGAGTATGTTTTGGGAAATTTACTTTTGATTATTTAGGTTAGCAACATAGTACAGTATAGCTTTCTTGGACACGTGCCATTCAAATGCAGCTAGTGAAAGTGCACTTTCTCACAAACAGTGCTTTTGTTCACAACACCAACAAAAAGCAAAGACTGACAGGTTCAATAATATTACGTTTTGTGCAGCAAAGTCTCTGCTCATCTTAAGTTACATAATGCAGTTTCTGTGTCCGAGAGGCCGGCTGCGGGCCCTGTTTCATGTCAAGGAACCACTCAAATTACTTTGAAACTAAATATTTTAATGTAAAGTGTCACTTATTGTTGTTTTAAGTAAAGTCAAAGTAACTAGTTCCTACCCACCTCTGCTGTACTTGGTCCCAAAAAACAACGAGAGACAACAATACAGTGGTGCGAACAAAAAACAAATAGACTGTGGTGGCAAAAGAAATGGGTGCAACATAAAACACTGGAGCCTGAAAGAAATGGGTGTAAAAGTAAAAAAGGGGGCAAAGCGAGGTTAAGATGCATCATGGACTACACTTAGTGCAGCTGAGCGGTGATGGCTATTGATTAACAACAAAAAATAGAGACATGGACTCTAAAGAGACGATGGATGTAGATGGTCATGGAGCCAGCAGGAAACAATATTTACCTTCATCTTATGTCATCCATGAGTTATGAAAATAAGCATAAATATAAGAAACAGAAGTTTAACCTTTGCATGCAGTCATTACTCACAGTTAGTCTATCAGTAAATAGTTCAAAGCACAAAGCCCTGTCATTATACTGTTAAACTGGTCGATGTAAATGATCAACAGTTTATTTCTATAATTATATGAAAATGCCAGACGTAGTGACTCAATGACAGAACTGGGTAGTATCTGCTTCATCACAAACACACCACTGAGGACACACTTCCACTCACCTTGTCTGAAGGTTTCCTCAAGTTTTTTGGAGATCCACTGCATTGCTTTAGCAGAGATCTTTGTGCCGAAGTTTCGATCGAAAGGAGATGGTGCGCCGCCCTTTGAAAGAAAAAGAAAAGAAATAGAAATGACTGTCCAGGACTTGTTTGTGTCATTGGATTTACAACAGACTAGGCTTTTTTCCACCCACTCAGAAACAGAATACAGGCTTTACATCTGATCAATCCATCACTGACTGTGTTCTTCCCCACAGACAAACTACAGCAGCCTCAGAGGGTCAAAACTCAAACTTCAAACTCAAAATGTTGCACTAATTACGGTTTGTAAGGCCTGGTGAGCTTCCAACTGAATGTGCACCAAAACTTTCAGACACAATCCCAAATTCATTTAATTTTTGTTGACTGATATCACCTATAATATGGAAATAATATAAAACTATAAAAACAATTTAAAAAAAGGTATTCAAAAGATTTCAGAACAAGATGCATTAGTTTAGTGACATTTGGACATTTTTATTCATTTGCAGGTCATTTCAATGACTCAGTGTGTAATTCAGTGTAAGCATGTTCTAAACCAGTGTGCTATTTATGCACTGTATTTGTTTAAATCTATTTTTACCCACAATTGTCTACAATCCATCTACATTTCTCAAGTAGAGATCATCAAGGTCTGGTCTATTTTTATCTGCTTTAATCCCAAGAGACACTTCAAAGCTCATAATCTAACCAAGTCTGTAAGTACAAATAAAAGCACTAGAGGGGAAACGATTCATTAAACTCTCTTAGTCTGGTAATTAAAAGCCTCTACAAATAGCTATTAATCGTGTTTAATGAATAGGTGCCCACCTGCTGCATGTGTCCCAGCACATTCTTCCTGCAGTCGAACACTCCCCTCCCCTCTTCGCTGTAGAGCTGGTAGATGAAGTCTGTGGTGTAGTTCTCATTGGAGTTCTCATTCCTAAATACAGAGAACACAGCTTTTGTCCATGAACTGTACAAACTATTTCACTGCACCAGCTACTTTTCTTAAAGTTACTTTTTATTTGTTTAATATGACTGAGATTAGCACTAACTTACCTGAGAACCAGTCCTCGTTGAATACTGGTCTTCATCTTCTCTGTCAAGTGTTCAACATTGGCCTGTAGGAGGTGAAAAAACAATGAGTGATAGTCACCAGCAGATGGCACTTGGGAGACCTTAATTAATTCAAAATCAGACTCAAATGCCCTCTAGCGGTTGGAAAATGAACTTTCTCTAAAGCGAATACCAAATTAAAATGTACAGAATAATGTATCTAAAAAAAGGTTAATTTAAATAATTTTATTTATCCTCTAGGGGCAATTTAGGGGAGATGGAGTAATACAGTAAACATAAAGACTTTAAATAGTACAGGTAATAAATAGTAACAGTTTAGTATAAACTAAAAATAAATAAAAAATTCTTATTGTGCTGTTTTTAAAGACCTCACTGGTTTCATGGAGGTGGTTCCATCTCAGAATGTAGAGTGGTAACACCTCCATGAGCTGACGCACACCATCTTATCTGGCAACACAGTCAGTGACACTCCCATTTTCACATGGCAGGTCACATAATGATTGGTCATGTGACCTTCTTACACGTATTTAGTGCCAGCTTAGTTACCGTCCTGTAAACTGTAATGTTCCGACTGATAATGGTGTTTGGATTAACACCGAAATGTGTTGACCTATTCCGTCTTTCAGTCCAGTAATGATAATTTTAAAAATGTATAGAGAAATATTAGGTAATACTTTATTGAAAAAACAGATGTGCTTTTCCATTTACAGCAAATAACCAATTACTACATTAACTCTTTTTTAAAAACAGAAAAAAAAAATAATAAATCAAGTATGAATATGAATATGAGTATTTGCTTAACTTGTGTAATTGGATAGGATCTTATACTCTATTCTTATACTCTATTTTATACTTTAATATTTCTGGTAATTCTGTTTACTTACTTACTATTCTGCCTTTGAAAAAATTAATTTATTGAATCCGTTCAAGGGACATACATTTATCTTTACAAATAGTCTATTTCTCGTTCATTTTTGTTAATAATGTCTTATTGTAGATGCTGATTGTTGAGTCTGAACTGTGATGCAACAAGAATTTGCTTTAAGATGCGTTTGTACTGTAAATAAAATCAAAAAGTCACCTGCAGGTCTCTGATGTCAAAAGGCTCTTCGTAGATATAAGCAGCATCTGCGCCCGAAGCCAGCCCTCCAACACTGGCCAGGTATCCACAGTAGCCCCCCATGGTCTCGATAATGAACACACGCCTCTTGGTCCCGCTGGCGGACTGCTTGATGCGGTCACATGTCTGGGACGTGGGAAAAAGGCTCATAAAGTAATAGCACCGTACAGTACACAAAGAACACTCAGTCCAACGCCGGCATGCATCAAAGTCAAATTACTTCTGTGAATCAGTTCAGGCAGATCAAAAAAAATAAATACAGATAATGCTTTATTCTTTCTTTTTATATGCAGGAAGTTATGTGAAGCAATTATGTGGATTTATTGTAACTAGTCCTCTCTGCTTTACTTTAAACTCCACTCCAAAAGCAAATTACAGTAGCCTCAGGGGGTCAAAACCTAAACCTTAGATTCCAAATCCTAATGCACCATTTACTCAGGTTGAGTAAAGGAGCTCTAATACATGTCATTTTTAAAGACTGTAAAACTACTCAAGCTATAAAAATATTCATGTTCCCCAAGACAAGTGGGACATCTGCTTTTAATTTTAGCAAGAGTTTATGCAAGTAAAGTTATTTAACACACTTAATGTCTTTTTTATCCTATTTTGTGTCACCAAGCTGCCTTACCTCGTTGATGGCATTGAGGGCTGTATCTGCCCCAATACTTAGATCAGTGCCCGGTACATTGTTACTTATGGTGGCAGGCAGCATACACATCGGGATGCAAAACTCCTCAAAGGTAGCACGCGCTTCATACAGCTGGATCAGACTCTCAAGGGCCTGAAGCAGCGGTATATAAAAAAACGCATTAGTGCCACGGAACGTTAGCCGGCCACAGAGAGCGAGGCGAGTCACTCTCTGTGTATGCTAGAGCGTATCTTGCCTTTCCGGCTCTTTCCGTGTGATAGGGGTTATGGCTTCCCTTTGGCAGACACGACGAGAGGACAGAGGTGTGAGGACACAGACGGGGAACGTGAGAAAGGAAATTGAAAAGGAAAACCTGAGACAGAGTGGTAGATAAGAGAGAATATAGGAAGAGCAAATTGAAAAGGACAGTGTTGTGAGAAGAAAAGGGAGACATAAAAAGACAAAGGTGTGAAAACAGAAGGGGGGGGGGGGTATTGGAACAAAGGAAATGAGATGGACGTAGTTTGACTTTGTGAGCATCAGCGGCTCAGAAGAGTAACACTGTAAAAAGTCACAAGCCATCACAAAGCAGGATGACAAAATCTGTTCTACTGAGCGGGCAGGACAGGCCCGGGTCACGAGTGCAGGGGGTGATGAAGTTTATGATGAAGATGATGACAACAACAGGCTCCTATGTGGCTTTTGATGTAGTGCTGTTATAATTGATATATACTGAATTGTACTAGTCTTTTCATGTTTTCAAGAATCATTATTATTATTATTATTAATGTTATTAGTCTTAATGTGTCTTTTTCATAACCCCATTCCCTCGTAGATACTATTATTCTAATTGTTTTTCTATTGTTAATGTCAGTTTGGTTAATTTTTCAGTAGCAAAAAAATTTATAAAATGCTAAATCATGCAATAGGTTTGCCTATAAATAATAAAAAATAATGAGAAGAAAACCAATAGTAATAAATAACTATCAAAAATCATATTCTTTTGCTTGTAAATGTATTTTTTTTTATGACTGCTGCTAACGACTGACAGTAAGTGACCTTTACACACTAAAGTGAGTCCAAGTGGATGTTGTTGTATGGAGTCATTAGATCTCAATACACATTTATCCAATGGAGATGATTCTCATTCTGACGGATTCACAAGCTTTATATCAAATAAAGCAGGTAACTACAACTCCAGGCTGTTCATTTTCTCTGTGCTCGAGCATACAGCAAACTGTCCAACGTGCATGCCACTCATCTTTATGTCAAAGATGTGGATGGACACAAAAACACGCCACCAGAAGTGCAGGCAGAGCAAAATGGCAGCCACGACACGAGCATCACACAGCATGCGTCCATGTTGTCACTCACGTACTTACCTGACGTTGAAGGCAGGGCCATTGACAGTAAATGGCTGCTACTCCTAAATCATGCCTTATAATCTTATCTGGTGTTATTTTTAAAGTTGCAAAGTGTTAGCTTGTGTTGCACTGGTGGATGTATAGCTAGGTCTGGGCAATAAATGTTAATTCACAAAAGTGAATTTTAAACAGTTTTTGTTTCCAGGTTCCTAACCATAATGCTGAACATTGTTTGAAGGCTAATGTTGTTGGGAAAATGATCTGGTGAGTAATAGTTAAATGCTAATATTCACCAGGGAAAGGCTGTTATAATTCCTCTGGTTTGTTTTAGTTTAGCAGAAATGGCAGACAATTGTCATAAACACAAAACGCTCAGAGTTTGTTTGACGCTGTGTTATACTGATTAATGCAAATCAGCCATGTGCAAACATTTAAGAGAGTGCATTTTGAGTCTTTTAACCAGATTGTGAGATGTGTAAATTGCACAAGAGCAGGTCTAGCATATTGCCCAGCCCTAATTGAAGCCTTTAAGTGACAAGTGCTACTAAGATTGAGTGGTAAATAACTGCGTGAGCCATTTCTCCTTGTTGTGTCATCATTGTGCAGTTCATAACCAGGAGCAAACAGTGAAGTTCTACTGCTACACATTTGCCTGTTAGTCTTGTCGCCAGGCCCATCACTTACAGCAGTGATGGCGTTCAGAGCTGTGTCAGCGCCAATGCTGAGGTCTGAGCCCGGCACATTGTTGGAGACTGTGGCTGGGACCATAACCATGGGCACACAGAACTCGTCAAATTTCCCACGCGCCGTTTGCAATTCCAGCAGTGACAGCAAGGCCTGCAGGGCAGAGCCAAGGGCTTTAGAGTCTGCAAAGTTGGGTTTTGGTGAAGAGGTGCCACAAGGGAAAAGATAAAAGTGAAAGGTGCCAAGGGGAGGAGCCAGGTCTATCACAACGGACAGCAGCGAAACAGACAGGAACACTCTACTACAACACACAATGTACACACATCCTACAGACCTACGCATACACACAACACTAAAAGGAAAAATCCAAGCTGTGAGCATCTAAACAAGACTGCGTGAGATGACTGGAAAAAGGCAGGTATGGTCTAGTTGTACTTTGAAGACAATATTTGTTTTTAGAGCTGCACAAAGGGAAATAATTTGATTGTTTTACATTTGACGTGAAAAAAAATGTATAGCAGCTCATGTTTATATTATTGATATCACAAAGGCATCTAGTTTTTGATATTTTCAGGCTATTGTGCAGCTCTAAATTGTACCCATTTACTAGCTATAAATTGAGCAACAAAATACTTTCTTTAATGCATAATGTCTTGAAGCAAAGGTACAAAAGGTAGTGTACAGATGAACCCACTTTGCATATAATAAACCATTACAATCATTAACATATACACATCATGTAACTAATATTGTATTATTGTTATGAGCCTGTCTAAATCAGAAAGGAGAAAAAAAACGTACCTCAAATCCACCAATAACTAGCAGCGCATTTATATTGTTATTCCGCATTTGTTCTGCAATTTTATCCACATATTTTGCAGGCAGTGTTCTGAGAAAAAGAAAGACAGATGTAGCAAAGGTATTAACCTTTTGTACTGTTCTGTTTCACAGCCTTAATCTCTTTATTATGGCTGTGTTTTATTCACTTTAATGAGAAACATGCTGTAAATTATACCTTTTAGTTCCCAACAGGGATCCGCCTTGTCCTGTCCATCCACCAACATCGGACCATTTAATCTCCTTAATCTGAGAAAGATCAACAGCCACAAATGTATTTCTAATTTCATTAAGCAAAGTAAATGTACAATACCTTCTCAAATTGAAAATGAATACCTTCTGGTGAAGTGCTTGAAATTCTTTACACTAAACAATCATTTCTAGATAGGATTATCAGGAATTTTCTCTTGTGGTTTCAAGCAGGAGATGTCATTTTCTATTTTGTTGTGGGACTGCAGCAGTGAAAACAGAGCCGGTGTCCCAGCGCAGCCAAGTATAGAAATCCATTACTGCTGCAGGACTAATCCAGAGGCCAGAGAGGATATTTAACCAACTACTGATATCAAAGACTTTTTTGTTCAGATACTGTAAATATGGGCTGGATTGTTCCACTTCTTAAAATACAAATGTGGGTGTTTTGTTTGTTGGAGGCAGACAATTTGCGTGAAAATGAAGGTGTGTACGCTGAATTTCTTTGTAAAAGTGGCTCCAACAGGAGAGCTGGTGCTGCCCTCTGTCAGGCCATTGATGTATTCCATATCTGACTGAGCAGGGCAGAGCCGGCCAAATCAGTGAGAGCAATAAGTTTAGATTAATCTGGATAGATTATCCCCAGGCCTTTGGGGATTTCTCTTTAGTCACAGAGCTAACAGCCCAAACTATTACACTGTCAGTCTCTGGGACAACAAACATTTCCATTTATCAAAGTGGGATTTAATGTTATTATCTAAAAAGGTCTCACCTGTCCCCTGCTGAAACCTTCAAAGCCATCGCTGACCGCAAACATCTTGTGTCCTTCGGAGATGCCCACCCTGACGGCAGAGCGGACAGCTGCGTTCATGCCTGCAGCAGGCGCACCTACATTCAGCACTGCCACGTTGAAGTTGCTCTGTGGGGATAAATTATACATGAATACAAATAACCAAGTAGGACTGGAGAGGATGACCTCTGATTATGCATTCGTTTTCTACCTGTACTGTTCATGCTGCTTTGAGCGTGAGACATGTTACAGCCTGGATAAAGGCCAGATACTTTATGACACATATAGACAGAAAGCCATGTCTTTGGATGGTTAAAGGAAAACCCAGGATGTGCCACTTTTAATTTCTACAAATATTGTCTTTCTTTTATTTATTTGTCACTGATCCTAACATTTAAACAGATGTACCACAGTATGGTTAATTCATTGCACAACTGATTTTAGTGATTAAAAAAAAAAAAGACAAGATGGCCACCTCAACCACCGACTGTGCTTCAGAAAACATTTAATCATAGTGGGATAGATTATAAGTTTTGAATGTCAGCTATAACTATCTGAATTAAAGACCAAACATATACTGTAGGCTGTTTAATCTCTGTAACTGTTTGATGTCTGTAACTCTCAGGTTCAGCAAACACAGAATTAAAGCCATGCTGTAGCTCAGCAGGGGGTGAATCAATACATGCTCCCTGGTCTTCTCTCAGCTTCACGCTGCGTCGACAGTGGCTATTACTAAACCCTGAGGCTGGCTCCGCAGCATGAAGTCTAGCACGCTGCCTCTACACATCACTGCTCTGTAGTTTGAGCCGTCTCCTTTTAGAGAAACAGCAGCAGGCTCAGACAACCCGCTGTAAGGGTTGAACAAGTCGTCCCTCGGCGCAGACCCAGTGTCATGTGATAACACTGTAGCACAACACCTGCGCCTCCTGGCAAAGTGTCACTGACAATAATGATTCTCTATCAATACACAGAACTAGCAGATACAGACACTACGTGAGAATTCATTTTACAGCAGGACTCGAATTACTGCATTTATTGATGGATGTAAATGTGGCCAATATACAGTAGCTGTGCACTTATATTGATCTAAACCTTCATTTACAGGAACATCTACTCAGATATCCGTGGTTTATTTAGAGGTCTCCTCTGAGAACAGCCTCTGAGCATCACTCTGTCTCCTTGGCTGCAGTAGCTGAGTCATCGTGAGTCGGCAGATGTTATGAACTCAATACTAAAAAATGTATCACCTTTGAGACTGAGAGAAAGTGCTCAGAGAACAGCCAGAGCTACTAAGACAGGCTTTTGCTTTGAGTGAAAATAGATTGTGTTTAGTGTGCCTCAGTGAGTGTTGTTGGTTTGGGTGAGGTGGCAACACACTTTGGTGTGGCAGTTCTCGCTCTCCCCTGTCTATACTGTTGTTTTGTCCTTGGGCAAGACACTTAACAAACCTTGCCTCCAGTGCCACAGCTCTGGTGTTTGAATGTGTGTGATTGTAGAGGTGAGTTTGGTAGTGGTTGGAGAAGGCTGTGAGCACCATGTATATGGCAGCCCCCCTCTCTGTCTGCCCCAGGTGTGAGTGTGTGTGAATGGGGTTAAGGGGTACAGCCAGATACAAAAAAACACTATATAAATGCACACCATTTACAACCACAGAAAGTTCACACTTACAACTGGCAATTCAGACTCTGGTTTCCGATGAGCCAGAAGTTTGTACGTCTTCAGGTTGTTTTCAAAACTCCTGCAAAACACAGTGAGCTCAATAAAGAGTCTAAATAGCTTTATATTATAATAGTTTTACAATTCAAATGAATAAGCAGTGGCAACAATCTACTGACCATTAAACCATTTAATCATTTTATGTAAGGCTTAATGTCTCTGGACTAGTGGCTTTGTTATAAAAGTTAAAGCAGTGGTTAGTCTTACCTGCCTCGAAGTCTAACTGCGTCCTCAAACCGTTTCTCGTCCATGGCCTTTTGGACTTCTTGAGTCTGACAGAAACAATAAAGAAATCCAGTTTCTGAATATACTAGAATTATAATCTGGTAATGATTGTTAAATGATGCTTTTAATTACTTTTAATCCATAAAGGGTTCCCCACTCATCTTTCCAGGACATTTCCCACACTTTTCCTTTCAATTCAGAAAAGCATTTTGTCATTACTGGTTATATAATTTAAATAGCCCCAGTTTTGTTATATTTTTTATCACGAAGGGCTCATGTGTAGTCATCAGCTGGAATTATTCTGACTAATCCTCTCTACATCGGTCAACAAACCTCAACAGCCTCAGAGGATCAAAACAGAATGGAATAATGTGATGATGATGCATTGTTTATTTAACCCTTAGGGGTCTCTTAATGTTTTGCTTCACCCGAGCCCCCCCAATACAAACAGAATGCTCTTTTAAAGATTGGCATCAAATTATCTGTCAACATTTTTTTAATATAAATTTTATTGATTTTTCTGGATTTTTACTCCTTAAATGCCAGGTTTAGAAAAAGTGTTTTTCTTTGCCGTTTAATCACAGGTTCCTATCAAAACACAAAAATTATGGGAAAACTACTCTTTAAATTTTTCATGGGCCCAAAGCCAAAAGAATTATGACACAAAATCCCTTTATTATCCCCCTGGGAAAATTCATTTTCGGCAGCTGCCACCAGGGACCGCCCAGGTACCCCAGTCATGTCACTAACCAGAGACTATAGCATGTCAGTGGGAGAAACCAGAGTACCTAGAGAAAATTCCCCCACACACAAGCCCAGGAGTCAAACTCTAGACCTTCTTTCAGTGAGGCAAAGGTCTGTGGCACCTTCTTGGTCTGGTTTATCATTGTTTATTATATAAGTTAGGTCTTCTTAAGGTTTATTTGTCTTCCCATTACATTCCATTTAATGTAATTTTAATTGCACTGTTCATGGTTTTATTTACTTTCTAGGGGCCTTTTGGTCCCTGACCCACTGCGATAAAGCTCCAGGATTTTCTTTACTCGAGGGAACTCTGAAACAAGGGTTTGTGACTTGAATTACGTAGAAAATGGCAGTGAAACAATAGTGTCTTTGTTGTTTTTCTGTGAAAAGTTATTATTACATCACTTCGCTACAGCCGGTCAGTGCCAATTCTGGCAAATGCTTCAGATAATCATCGACACAAATGCCTTTTAAATAATACGGCTCTCTTGTGGACATTAGACCCACTTCATGTTCAGTGGGCTGTAATGTGTGTCAACATTATCTAAGCTGCTGCTTCTGATTCCCATTGACTCTGCCGCTCCCAATTGTCCGAGTGTTTGATTGTGCTTTGATTTGAAAATATGTGAGTGTACTTCTAATGTAGTGGTCTTGGCTCGTTTCCATCGCCAACCTACCATCTGCACACACTCCATCAGGGGCAGGCGCACCGATTGGTTCCCGGACAGAGAGACCACACAGGCCGGGGTGTTGGCTGTGGTCTCAAGAAGGGCAAGAACGGCCTCCACTCCCATTCGACTGGCCTGGAAGACCAAAAACAGACTGTCCTTCATCATCTGCACCAACACAACCTCAGTGTTTTCTCTGTAAGCCTAACAATGTTTGTTAAACTAAACATCTCCAAAGAGTTATAGAGTGTATCATTAAATTTGAGTTTCCTGCTAGAGTGCTTCTTGTGCTTAACCATAAACCTGTTAATGTGCTTAACCTCTGCCTCAGACAAGCAGTTTAATCTTTAAACAGGAAGTCCACCGCACAACTAGGCCACTCAAACCAAACCACAAAATACAGAGATTATAGCATAAGTAAATATTAGTTATATAACAGCATTTACAGTCTTAGAAAAATTGAAAGCAACACAAACTCAGTAATCACAGCTTTAGTTTCCATAATTTTACAAAAGCAAAACTTCCCCAAAACACTCTTTTAAAGCCTCTTTTCTAATCAGTTCCCTGCGGCTGTCAGGCATCATTATAAAAGAGCTTTTACCCTGAAGACATCACGTCTGGTCTCCTCTGAACATTAAACTGGACTGCTGCACTATGTACCAATACATCATTCTTTATTTATGGAATATTTTTATTTCACTTCCAGCACTATGTAGCTTACAATTTATACTGCAATTATATGCATTTAATGTTTTTATAATAAAAGGCTTTTTGGATTTTAAGTTTTTTTCATTGTGTGTTTTGTGTACATTTCTTTAGTATTGTACAAAGTATAACTGTGCATGTGAAAATTAAAACTCACCATAACTTTAGAGTTAAAGAGGAAGTAGATTTCTTATGACTCTTTGTGGAATAAAACCTTGCACTCATTATTTTTGGTTTCATTTACCACAACCAACACAGAGAGTCTTTTAAGTATACAAAAGTATACAAAACCCATAAAAGCTCTCTCCATTTCCCATTGTTTCAGGTTTTCACAATTGTAATAAAACATTATTATAATGTTTATATCAATGCAAGCTACAGCATCTTTACCTTATCTTCATATATTTTATGATTTTGACCAGAGCTTTTAGAATAATTTGATTCTCTATTGCTATTTTTATATACCAATATATATATATATTTTATATATCTATTTTTTAGGGCCTAGTGATGAAGGCAGCAGTCTAAGACACTCCCTTTTATCTCATCCAAGGAAAAAACAGAGGTGTTCCCCGGTCAGCTAAGAAACATAGTCTTTCTTTGAAACTGGTTTTTCTTTATGAATTTAACACTTAGAACTCATTACGTATGATAGATACACAACTCTTGTAGCACTTTAGGTTTCGCGTTTTAACAAAGCGGTGAGATAAAGCTATTTGAATTGATAAATTTCTTACAAGAGTCATTTCTGTTGGACCTACCAGGATGCGATCAAAAGCAGATGGTGTCCCTCCTCTCTGCACGTGGCCCAGGATTGTAACTCTAGTGTCAAAACCCAAGTTCTTGACAACAAGCTAGTGAAATAAAACAGCACACGTATTATATCTCGCTCATTGTTTCTTTGCTCTTGTATTTCAATGCCTTCAACAAACATACATGCAGTTTAACAAAAAATAAAATGAATGTCTTAAAAGTAAACGTAAATACACACACATACCAAACAAACAGGACATATCACAACATTCAAGGACAAACACGACACAGAAGCAGAGATGAAGGGGAAACTGCAAAGCACAAGCAAGCCTTTCTAACTTTTCAGTCATGTTAGCTGGGCGTTCATACCCAACATCAGACCCCACACCATTCACTTAAAAGCACTACACTAGAAGAAAAAATAACACATACTTCTGCCAATACATGGATAATAGTTAGTTTAGTGGCAAATTGTGTTTTTTTTTAACATTTAATATAACAAGTGTGTGGTGTGAAGTTTAGTATAGGCTTGTACAGCAGAAGTAGTTTTGGTGAAAGCGTATTTTTACTTACAAACTACAGGATGTGTCTGATACATTCCAGAAACACAGCAACAAGAGTCAAAGCCACATCGGGGCAGCGGTAGAGGTGATAACAGGAGGTATAGTCCAAGCTGGATTTCAAAAGTGGGACTGGCTGCACACACCACTGCTCACACACACTACTGTACTTACATCCTTTATATAGTCAGTAGTTATGGACTTGTTGTTTTGATCAATCGCACCTTCTGCTACAATTATGATATTCAGCCTTTTCATCCCTGCTCGGTTCTATAAAGTAGGTGGGAAAAAACGACATGACAGAAAACTTAGACTTCAGCATTGACCTGGGCTTTCAGAAGCACAGGGCCTTACCACTATCCTGCCGGAACAGCTTTCCAGTTTTAGGAGCACTTGGCAGGAGCTGTGCATCTTTTATTTTGATTTGGATTAGTCTTGTGTTCACCGATTATTGTGCTAAACATACTGTAATATATGACTATGTTCAGACTGCAGAAAAAGTGTGCCACATCTGATATTTTGAGATGTGTTAAGACTGCTTACATTACTTGTACTATCCAGTTTGAGTTGGCCTCTGTCCTTTAGTGTGTTGTGCAAACACACTTGTGCAGTCAGTGGGGGTGCATTTGTGCTAAACTACCATAAATATACAACACAAGGGCTCAAGAGCTACAGTCTCAGCCCTAACACCGCTGCAGAATTAAACTCTAAGAAGGTAATGCACTCTGACATGCGGCTGACAGTGTTATTATGATTTTGTGTTGATATTGCACATAAAAAGTAGTCCTATTTTAAATAATTAAATAATCTTATCTTTGTATTTCTGACCTAAATGTAAAAAACAATGATTCAAATTTGAGGAAGTAGTTCAGAGGTGGAAGCAGCACCCTTAATTTAATGTATTTTAATCTGTTCACACCGACAGAAACAAATCAGATCTGACCGAGACCACCTTTATCTCCAGTGTGAACATAGCCTTACATAATACAGTATATCTTTGTTGTGACTGAATTTCCTCCGGTCAGGCCTCCATGCTCCTGGTTTCCCCTTTTCTTCTTACACAAATGTACTCACATCCTTGACAATACTAGAGGTAACAGCGTTTCCATGTCTGTCAGTGGCTCCCTCAGCAACTATGATAATGTTGAGTCTTGTGCCCCTAGAACGGGTCTGAATTATAGAATGATATGACGCTTTAAATTAACACAGACAGACAAATATAGCAAATAAAGAGTTTTGGTTAGTATGATTCATTCCCTCTAATGACAATCCTTACTGAAGTTATAAAGAGGAAAAACCCTGTTAAATATACATTAACTAGTATAGAGAATATAAAATTTATATTGTGAACAGTGGTTAACAAATACGATCATGTTACCGCAGACAGTTTTTCACACATCTTTTCCTCCCAGCCGTCCTCAGGGGGCATCTCGGGAATGAGCACCCAGTCTGCACCACAAGCCAGGGCGCTCACCAAGGCCAGGTACCTAAAACAAAAAAGCACAGGCTTTAATTTCTCTGTCATTAATCCAGAATTTGTTTGTGTATGTGTTATGAGGTTTATTAAATCCTTTCTTACCCGCAGTGTCTGCCCATTACCTCCAAGACAAATGTCCTCTGGTGACTGCAAGAGAAGAATTTAATACAGAGGCTTTTAATAACACAACACTTTGTTCCTTATTTTATAAATTCAGGCCGACAGCATAATAAACCTCTGCACACAACTTCAGTTTATAAAAACAGTGAAGCTATTACTCACTGTCAAATTGAGTAGAGTTCGGGACAAACCTATTTACACATTCTCTCACCTCTGTGCAGTTGTCATAATTGCATCGACCACTTCAATGATTCTGTGCAGAGCCGAGTCCGTGCCGATTGTCATGTCAGTACCGCAGAAGTCATTGTCAATGGAGCCAACCATCCCCACAATGTGAAGGGCTGAGTATTTCTGAACAGCATCGGCTTCAATAACACCTGCAGCAAACATTACGTGACAGATGAACTCTAGCCTTTTATTCAGCAGACTGTCAGGACTGTTTTCAATCTCAAAAAATAACACTCTTTTACATTTGTCTATCTCGGGAAAAATAGAAAAGCACTACATTTCACAATTGAAGGAGACATTTTAGTCCTACAACCTATTACTATAACTGCATGGAGTCAATAGTGAACAAACTGAGCACTAGTTGAGGAGAAAGCAGACTATAGAAAGGAGGGTAGAGTGCCAGATTTCTATCTACAATGTCACTAGAAAAGTACACACTGCCCCTTTAGCAACATACTTCTCAGGTAATATAAAAAGCCATATCCTTCAGCTACTTCCATTGCATTTTGTATGCTTATTCTTTTCACTGGAGGGAATAAAAAAAACACAGAGGTTTATTTATTCTGACATACCTTGGTCCACCAGCTCAGAGAGCAGTCCACTCCACTCCTCTCTGAAAAGGTTGGCTCCCGTCAAGCTGCCGTCTCCACCAATCACGCAAAGGTTAGTGATGCCGCGCAGAACCAGGTTGTGCGCTGCCTTCAGGCGACCCTCGTGTGTGCGAAACTCTTTGCATCGAGCGCTACCGATGACAGTCCCTCCCTGATAATGACAGGGAACAGAGAGAGTGGAGGAGATAGTTACTTGTATCACAATATCAAAAAGACACAAATAGAAAGAACTACAGCATATTCACCAATACAAGACGTACCAAGCATCTAATGAAGGAGCCAAAAATAAACCCAGAAAAAAAACTAGGGCTAAGCCACAGATAGCATCAAATTAGGACTAAACCAGGGCAATACCCAAGACAAAATACGAGAATCATACATTTTTAGTGCCTCTTCTATGCCTTCCCTATATGCCCTTAACAAATTGTTCTGACCAAACAATACGCTATTTTTTTAAAATAAAAACTGGACTTAGGCTTTAACGTTTTTCACCTTGTCTTTAACAACCACAGCACCTGAATGGAGCAGTGTCACCAACAACTCTCCTGAGCCTTAACGACTCCAACATCAGGAGTCACACTTCCCTTTCATGACCAACAACTATGAGAACATAACAGCCTGGTCCATCAGGTTTGGTTTCAGGTTAAACGCCTCCCTCTAGAGAATAAGCTCAGCTCAATTACCTGTTGATCTCAGAATTAATAAAGGCTCTTGGAATTAGAGACGAAACGTTTTCACCTTGAAAACTGAGTCCAGATGCTTTTACTTTAAATTCTTTTTCAAGATCACCTTGTCCTTTTTATATCTTTGAAAAAGGCTCCATAACACCATAAGAAATACCAAGAATATGTAAACAAATGGTTCAGGGGTGAGTTAAATATTAGTTTGCTTGACTTTACCAGGACTAAACTAGGCATAAAACCAAGCCTGAGCCACTTGACATCATTATGACAAAGAGTCAAGCTCTATCCACAGTACAGATTCATTACTACCTCTTAATGTAATCAGCTTGCTAATAAATGTGTGATGGCTGATGTCTAATTGAATCAGAGGTTCAGGTAACAATGCAAATACTCAATTATATAACCTGATTAGAAGGCAACAGCTGGACAGCCCATGATAAATACTCACCACTTGCAGCATGCTGGAGACACTCTCCCATGAGGCTTCCTTTATGTTATCCCCTCCGTCCACCATACCCTGATAACCCTGGAAGACGTAGAAAAAAGCTTTGTTTAAAAAAAAAAAAAAAAAAAACTAATAGAAAAAACTGAACACTGCTTTAAAATAAGTTCATGTTCATTTTCGAACACACCATTTTGCAACTTTTAATACCTTTAGACTAAATCGACCCAATGTGTGTTTGTTCATAGACAAAATCATGTCCCTGCTGCCACCTTAAGCTTCTATAAAATTCAGTTTTATTAGTTATTAGTTTGTGTCTTGATAATGTGTCACTGTGAACCAGACAGGAAACACATGACTACTCTCTAGTTCCTGAGAGGAAGCGTTGGGACCTGAGTATGACACCCTTGTTTTTGTAAAAAAAGACATTCTTTGTTGAATATCAGAAATGCGGAGAATTTTGAAAATAATTTATAAACTACATATTATAAAGACTGTATGTGATGGGCCCATGCCGTTTCCACAGAAGGGCCGTGACTCAGGCTTTCTGTGCGTCAAGCCAGTTATGTAATCATACACTTAATAGGAAGGCAGATGTGCAGAGCTCATACGATGACAGGAGTTTGGTCCATGCCACGCCACAGCTTTAATGCCATCTGCTCGCTGATGTAAACACTATTAATCTCTAATAATCTATTCTGCTTCTACTTACACTGAAAAAAGACACATAAAAGATAATAGCATGTGGGTAATTAGAAACAAACTTAAGGTAACTCATGACATTTGTAATAATTATAGGACAAAACATTTGGTGGTTAGACCTACCTCATGAATGAAATAGACTTTGGCTCCAACGTATAATCCCATTCGGACCACGGCACGCACAGCAGCATTCATCCCTGACACAGGGAAAGAACAGCACAAGAATGGTGTCAATGAAATCTCAGACTTTAATATATTATGTTTACCCTGGAGCTGTTCTAATGAGCACAAGAAAAACCCCACAAACAAAGCCTCTCTCATGGAACCCGTTATAAAGGCCTTGAGTAAGAGCGCCACCATACGGCAATATACCTCCGTCCACCAGAGGGCAGACTCCAAAAGCAGAAATATAAGGGTGGTTATTGTGAGCAAAACTTACTTGCTGGATAAAACTTAGAAAGTAAATAAAGAAAAGAAAACATTGTCAGTTGATTACCTTTTAGTTTTACCACCCCCTAATAATTAATATTTAAAAACAGGCTTTTATGTTTTTAAGAATAGTGTGTTTATTACATGATCAAATAGACCCCGAGGGCCGATAATGATTTAGTTGATCGGCATTAACCAGTCAGATCAGAGCACCCTTAGCGATTATTACACAAACTGTTTACAGATTTTATGTTCTTACAAGACAGAAGGCCAAGTATCGGACAGGAGATTTGTGATTTTTTAAGGCCCAGCCTGACAGAGTTGTGATCTTCCTTGACCCACTCAACTGCAATTAACCTCAGAAGAGATTCCAGCTGATACGGTTTAAAATTAGGTACATCTAGACCTCCTTTAGAGAAAGGAAGCTGTAACCGTGGAAATTTAAAACTATGTTTTTGTTTGTTCCATATAAAGTCCCTCAGCCAAACATTAAGTACTGTAGCTTTAATACTTTGTTTTAAAGTAACAAAGGGATAATTTGTAAAGAAAGTTATTGGTTTAAAAAAAAAAATAGTATAGAAAACAGTGTTTCAATGTGGTGAGAAGTGAACTTATTTCTTACATGATAAAAAAAAATCTTTGAGTGAAAAATAAAGGGAATATATTTAAGAATTTTTATAATTTTGTGCTTAATAATGTCCACTGCATTTACTCAAAGGCTATGCATGTACTCCTTAAAGTATGTTACACTTGGCCCAAGTTGTACCTCTCCGCTGCTCACCATTTTAGGTCACCAGTGTTTCCAGCCCGTCCTACCAGCAACAAGTCTCTGTGATCAGCTCAAGTCTTACCCATAAAGAACCGCACTGTGTCTCGAATTTCAAAGACACACCAACAGTGGGAGTAATAAAGGGTAATGTTTTACCCACATTAGGCCGACAGAAACTTGGCTGAATTAGAAGACGTCTAAACAACAAGAAAGGACTGGGTTTCCTTTTTCAGCCTGTGTGTAGTGAACAGGACTTGGCAGCGGTTCAGCGACGTAACCAAGGACAGGACAGAGGTTGTGTGAAACAGTGAGGCAGCATAAAGGGAGTAAAGAAATCAAAATGAGAATTAAAGAGTTGATGAGATTGTTTTATTATTCTGTATTGCTCTTTGGTTTGGTCAGCCTATCTCCAAGATCATTGTAGTCTAGTTAAAGTGAACGTCGACATTTTGAAGAGTCAGGCCTAGAGGTTAAATGTTAAAATAAAACTTTATGGAGGACAATTTGATGTTAAAAAGCTCAACAGCCCAATCAACCTGTAAGCTTTTATTTTACTGACCATTTACGAATTAAACCGGATTAGCAGAAAATCTGATTCTGAATTAAAATATTAATAAATTTATAAATAAAATATGCAAATTAGAAAAAGCATGTGCTCAAAATGTGATTGTTTTGTAATTGTGATTAACCCTACTTGTCACTATGACTTTTAGTGACAAGTAGAAAATAAATAATGAAAGCACCTCACCACTTTTAACATTTGCGTTTATAATATGCGCAAATGTTCTAAACAAGTACTTCCTCGTCCTTCTCACAAGTACCATCTCTCCATGTACCATCTTTGTTAGAATACACAAGTTCATGTTCATTTATGACTGTTTACACAGAAGACATTTATTATTTATTACTTGCATTTATTCATTCTGCGGCAACACTATCAGGTGAACGTATTTCTGGGTATTTCAGATCCTTGCCTTTTGGAGCCACGTTTTTGAGTGGAGGATGGTGTAAAGCTTGAGAAGATAATACAAAACTATAATATTTGTATTTTTTCCAATGATATCTCAACTTGAAAAAAAAAATCTCTGCGTACCACTAAAAAACTTCCAGCATATAACAATCGGTGGTACACATACCACAGACCCAGAATAAGGGCCTCCAGAACTAAAGTTGGAAAAAAACAAGACTGAATGAGCAGTAATCCTAGTACTAAACTAAAGCAAGACTAAAACACACTTCTAAAATAGGACTAGCATCAAGACTAAACCAAGAAAAAATAATAAATGCAATTTTACATAATTTTTCCATTCACTTATTTTGCTAATTATATTGTGTCATGTTAAAACTGAGCACAACACGTTCTCAAGTTTGTCTCTACAACTGGAGATGATAGAAGATGATAAAGATATATTGTTATAGCATGGTTTCATAATGAGATGGCACAAAGCATGGGGATGGCTTGACACCACTTTCTTATTTTTTTCAGACAGGTAAATGTGAGTACTCGTCCATACCAAGTACAGATATGAGTACTTACTATTTATGAATACACAGAGTTGCTTTTAAGCCATGTTGAACTTTTAGATGTTTTATCTTGTGCCTTCTGATCATTTGCAGTTTGCTCATCTCCATTTACAAGGTGTATTTCAAAAGTGCTAAACTGAAAAAGTGGAACAGAAAGTTTAAACCAGCAGTGAGTCAAATACTTTTATGGTAGAATTGGAGGACAAGGGGCTCCGATACCGCTGAGAACTGGTATCCAAACAGCCCTACTAACATGTGTTTCTAATATTGTGTAAGATTGTTGATGCAGACTCCATTCCTTTCACAGTTCTGTTTTTCTTCATAGTTTGCTTGTCTGTGAAAAATGTTCTGTGAAACTAATTTAGTCCTAAACTGGTAATAGAGGAAACATTAATTTTTTTATTGCAGAAAACACAAAGTTGCCGACAAGGCCTTTATCCACGGCCTGCAAAGACTCAGCATGCTGTCCACTGCGATGGCAATGACCTAATGCCTCGTTACATAACCGTGCTCAAGTGCACAGTCGGGTTTAATCATATCAGTGAGAGGCAAGAGATTTAAACCAGGACAAGCAGAGAGACGTTTGAATGGCACAGAGGAATGATTGAAAAAAATTATATATTCTACTTGTGCGTTATTTGACTTGTAGTTACTTGCTGGCAGTCATTCTTCTTCATGACTAACACTTACACGTACAAGCCGAGTGTAAGGCCCTGGGTGCACAAAGCTCTTCAGCGTTCAGCTCCTGTCATGCGTGCCTCAGGCTCATCGGCTAAAGTTGGTACTGGGGCCTGCTACGTGCTTTGTGAGAGTGTATTTACTCATTCAGAAATAACCCAGTAGGAATCAGTGAGTAAGAAAGGACCTGTATAATGAGTGCATTAGCACCTTTAGATGAAGAGAAATGCAATCGTTTAAGATAAAAAGCTGTGTTATGTTGGGCAGGAAAGTGACATTAAATCAATAAATAATAATGCCACATGTTTTTTGTATTTGGGAAACAGTAATATATACACACCCAAAGCAGCAAGGACAGTCTCCAGCCTCCCACAACTGGAAAAGGAGGAGAATATAAAATGCTACAAATTTTGATGCTAGGTCTGAATTGACACTCTTCTCTATTGTCTATAAAGAATAATGCAAGTGTTGTTCTACATTACATGATATTATAGTTAAATTGACTGAAAATACTACATTTTACAAGTTTTAGTTTTATGCAGTTTTAAAATAAGCTTATGTAAACCCACATCAGGGGAATGCCATTCTTATGACTCTTGTCCAGTCTGGTTTGTTCAAAAAAGTTGGTGGGTAAAAAGTAATTGGCTCTCTAATTGGATGCTGGTATTTCCATCTGGGGCTCTTGACCAATGAGGAGCGGAACCGGGAAGCACCTGACCGGAGTTTCCTCTCTGACGCAAAACCAATGAGAGACTTGTAAAAGGATGTATGCTGCACATCACGTACACAGGATACAGGCATCCCACCACTGGCCCACACTGCGGCTAGCCCCTGCTCTCATCGCTTAATCTAATTACAAAATGTGAAAGGGTATGTGAATGCCCCTGTAAGCTAGCTTTGTCATTCTCAGTCCTTCATGGCACCTTCACATACTCAAACAGAAGGAAATGACATTGTAACGCAATGTTGAGGGTTAGTCGTGATACAAGTCACATTTACAACGAATGGTGGGTAATTACTGAGCAATGTGGCTTTCAGGTTTTATAGGCCTGGCATGTGAGAAGTAACCCTTTAGTGTAATTTATTATTGTGCAATAGCAACCGGCGACATGCCATCAAATCAATGACGGGATGCTGTTAGCGTGTTAGCATGCCGCTCTGCATTTAACGACTGCGCAATATTTTCCGTATTACCAATAAAACCACCTCCACAACCACTTCATGGACTGCTATACATAATGAAGCCATGTGTTTCTTAAGCTTTTGTAGGTCAATTTACACAGAAACGACAGCTACATATGTTGGAAACTGTCACAGATATTTTACCTTGAGCATCCCCACCGCTCGTTAACACCGCGATGGCTTTCCCGGCTCCGGAAAGATTCTCAAAGAAAATCTTCTTGCTGTCTGGTTGTGCCATTTTGTAGGTAAATCTTTCACTCCGCTTAACTAAGTAACAACAGCAAGCTTAAAACTGTACAAAATTGTGCGGTAAGGGTGAAGGACACCGGCTGCCCTTCTCTTTCTATGTATGCCCGCTATGCTTCTTCTTCTCCCTGTTCCGCATCTATTCTGTCATTTGAATAGAGCCGACGAAAGCGTGAGTGACGGCTCCAATGGCCAATCAGATCAGATCGAATGGTGCTCTGTAGCCAATGGAAAGGCTGGGATTAAAAAGTTACCGGTGGGAGGTTGCTCATGACAACGGTGTGGAAGCTCGTTCCCAAGGATGTGGTTTGTGAAGCTCTGCACCCACTCAAAACTTACGTTTATTTTGGCATTGTGTTGATGACCAACACGTCTCCTGGCGGATCGCCATCGGGACAAGTTAAATAAAACTCTTCCATGGAAACAAATATGTCTCTTATTGCTATTGTCCAGGAAAGAATGCAGTGTTATGTAATGCATCAATGTTGGTTTTATAAAATAAGAAAATAAACTACTAGGTATATATAATTTTCCCATTTATTAATAATAAGCCAGCATTTACGTCTTTATATACGAGCCTATATATAATAGTTTGTGATTGCTGCTAGTTCATTTTATTACAGGCATTAAATAGTTATCACAATTGTCTAATTGCTTTCCTCACTACAGAAGTAATTAGGTTATTTGAATATTGTTTTGTGTCTGAGACACAGAGGGGGTGCGATAATGAAATAGCCTACATGAAATGCACGCTGATGATGATGAATGAAGATCTCTTTAATACATTCCAGCACTGCTTTTTGTCTCATTGTTTCCATCTAGTGGTGCATATGTCAAGTTACAACCACAAAGCTTTTTCACTTGAGTTTCATGTTGTGCACTCCGAGGATGACTGGAATGAGGAACCAGTGGGTGTTGAAGAAGCATGTCTACTACTGAATACTTTTCATAAATACCATTCAACACAGGTCACAGAAATAGATTGCTAATTCACTTTTAGGCTTTAATTGTGATTGTGTTGGAATTAAGTTAATGTTTCAGTTAATTTATGTTTCATCATTTTAATCTAGTGGGAGATCTGGTAGTGTTTTAACACAGGGGAACACTGCCTTTTGATTATATAAACAGGAGATATTGTAATGTCAATTTGTTTTGTTTTTCCTAAAGCAGCTGTTCTAGTTTAGGCCCACTTACATATTTTGCTCACTTTGTTTTGCTGCCTGTGTGGGATGGGGCCTGTTTCAACAGTTTGATTGTCAGGTTCCATGACAAAATTGAAACTAATCCCTTTAGTAACCATATCATAGTCCAGAATTTTAATCATTGTCTTAAATGTGCAATTTGGGTTTATTGTATTTGTACAGGGGAAACACACAACACAACAGTGTTGTATGTTAAATGTATAATGAGTTCTGTAGCTTTCTCCAGCCAAGGACACAAAATGAACTGTGTCAAGAGGGTTTAAAGTGAATGAATATCAAATCAAGTAACTAGTCAAGGCTACATCAGAGCCACACAAAAACAGCTTGAAACTGTATCCTTTAAGAAACAATATCCTTGTTAAACTTGTAAAACCTGAAACTTCTCTGTAAACTTTTACTATCTCACCAGGCTTGAAGTTTACTTTCTTTATTCCCTACAACTGAGAGAATTGCTTTCTATACATTAGCTCTTTCCCTTCAGGCGTCGGCAGGGCTCATATGGTTTCACTCCATGGGGCTGCTGAGGAGAGGGCTTTGCTGGGACGTGCAGAAATAATGCTGCCAGCTGGAAACCCAACTCAGGCCTCTTCATCTGTAGTTTTCCCCGTGCTCATCACTTTCTGACTTTTGCTTGAAAGCTCAGTCAGATCGCATTATGTCATCCAATACCAGTGACATCTGAGCTTCAAACTAAGCAGAAGACAGGCTCTGTATCTACCCGTATAAAAAAACAAATGCAATTCAATCCCAAGACATCTGTTTATTGCCTTTTGTCGGAGCTAAATTAATTTATTTTTTATTTATTCTGCTTCAGCATATTGCCTGCAAAGCTACATAATTATAGCTTACATTTGCTTTACATCATTAAGTGACAGCTACACTTTACAAGCTTCCAATTAATCTCCTCAGACACAGTGAGAAAATCCATAAAACACCAATGTTATCTTCCCTGCCGACAGAGCACTGCTCTCTGGCAACACGCCATCAGTCTTGTTTTCACATTCCACCTGTGTACAGTAAATAGACCTGTTTATTTTGGAAGGGCTCACACGGGAACCCAAAGCTTTTGTCTCCAGTTGAAACACCCTGTTAGCGTCATCCCAGAGGCCTGAAATGGAAATGACACAGAACATGAACCGTTGTTGTATGATTTGACGGTGCATTGTGAGAGTCAATCAGGAGCAGGGTATAAATGTGACATCTGAGTTCAGAATGTAGCAGTATCTTGTAAAGGCTGCTCTACTTTCTGTGTCAGTACACTTGTATTGTTGAGTTTGGAGCTATTTTTGCTTAAAATTACTTCAAAACAAGTGTGGCTTTTTGAGTGGGTTTCATTCCACTGTTTTGTGTCCAAGCCATTATGTATCTCAGAAAACCTGGCTTTATGTAGCTGGTCCAGCCACCCGCCTTTTTTCTATTTTATTAAAAGGATTTGTCATGCTTCTGTGAATTTAAAGGCAATTAAATAGACATGCAAGGAATCAGAGAAATGAACCATGTGACTTAAGCAGCTCCAAAACTGTCCAAAACAAACTCCTGCATGAGTCATTGCATAAAATCTGCCCTATTTTAGATACATGGTTATGATTAGTCCAACAAGATTTCTGCTCAGTGGAAATTGCCGTGAAGGAAAGGAATTCCAGAAACATGTCACCTTTTAAATGGGTATGGGCAGCAATAAAATACAGTGACTCAAATTCCTTTCAATGTTTTTGGGCCTGAAACTGTAAGAATAACCCGCATCTCATATAAGATAAGAAACAGATAATCCACTTTATACCTTAAGAAGGCCCTCTTGCAATGTATGTATCTTCCCAATCAACATCCTATCATCACCTCTCCACACATCCATACACGCACGTTTGTTAAAGGGTACAAATATTAGTGCAATATAGTGTTGCACAAAATGATGGTTTGAAAATTAACTCATTTTAACGGACAGGCCTACTCAGGAATGGTGTAAAAATCAGCACATAACAAGAGCAAACTAGAACACTCAACAGTCAACTGTTGATCAGTCACCTGCGACCCACTTAATCTAGATCTTTGCCTGGGTCAGCATCAGCTCTTGTTGCCTAACAATCATCCAGGCTTCCATTTTAAGCGGCTCTATCCTGTCAACAGCTGCTGCTTTTTACAAGTACTAACAACCCACCTCCACCCCAGCTCCTCCTTTTGTTTGTTAATCAATGTTCATTTAGTTATTATTGATCTTGTTCCTCATTTGGTGGTCTTTTTACTGTAAAACTAATGACTGTATGACTTCAGCATATATATATGGAATGGTATATCCCTACAGAAGGATATGTTTTCACCAAAGTAATAACCTTGATGAAAGCATTGTAAAATTTGAACCATTATTTTTAAAGCAGAATGTCAATCAGTCACGTGCTAAGCAATTATAAGCCAAAACTGTCTTACTTTTACTGTAATATCAAACACAAGCTACTCATTATTGATCATCCCTAAATGCATTGTTGAGTACAGAGAGTAGATGGTGCCTGGAAACAGTGCATGTATTCACTCAAGGAAAGAGCATTAGCATTTTAATTTGTAAAATAAACCACCCTCTAAAGTACACACAGAATCTGTCATTTGATATGTATCTTTTAATCATAGCTTCATATACAAGCGACTAATTACCAATATCATCTAGATACTTATTGAGTTTGTGGACAACAAAGGTCACTCTTCTCAAAAGTCACTCTGTGGAATTACCTGCTTGTAATTTTACACCAGGGCTTATGTCCCACTGACTTCATTCATTCATTGTGTTGCTCAGCAGATGCCTGTTTCCCCGGGGGAAATCATGGTCCAATTTAGGCAGGTTTGGTGAAATATAGACTCACAGGGATTGTTTGTTTATTGGCTGAAGGATGTCACTCTGATTGGCCCATTTTATTGGGATAAGGTTTTAGCACATTTTATATCCCAAAGGGAGGAGGTCCAATTATTTGTCCCTGGAAATGTGTCCTGTTTCTCTTCAGTGGGATAAAGTCATGGGCTGTGAAAGAAGACCAATATTCTCATAGCTGTTACATCCTTTACGCGGACTATGCAAATGCATAGGGCCCCTTAGCCACCAGGAGGCTCCAAAGCAGATTTTAATAATAATGCATAGTATATAGCGCTTTTTAAGAAAGACGCTTTACATACAGTTGTGTTAATATGTTTACAAACCCTGGCAGAATTTGTGATTTTTTTTTGGCCATTTTCAGAGAATATGAATAACATCATAAAACCTTTTCTTTCACTCATAGATAGTGGTGGGGTGAAGCCATTTATTGTGTAGTTGTGGATGAGGCTCTTTATTTTCTCAGATATAAAGCTGCCCATTCTTTTTGACAAAAAGCCTCCAGTTCCTGTAAATTCTTGGGTTGTCTTGCATGAACTGCACATTTGAGATCTCTTCAGAGTGGCTTAATGATATTGGGAACAGGCGACTGAGATGGCCAGTCTAGAACCTTCACTTTATGCCGATAACAGATCGACTTGGCCTTGTGCTTTGCCCTTGAGTACAACAACAGTATGAGCTGTGGGGAGAGCGGGAATTTAAGAATTTAAGAAGGTTTAAGAATGTTTAGATTAGCAAGAAAAGAGAGTTTATCAAAGGTATAAAGTTAAAAGCCGTACCTCTGGGTCTTACTCGGGTCAGGGTAAGCAGGTTATAAACAGAAGTGTCAGTTTGTTTGGCTATAAGCTTGAGGTCCCAACTTCATGGTGATTATTTTTGCCTGTAATTGTATCATATTAGAGAGTCAGACAGTGTAGTATATGGTGTTATTAAACATTATTTTATGAAGGAACGTTATTGTGGCCTATAGATTTTTCTTGCTTGCATGATACTTTTACAATGGTTTTAAGAGCAACTATTTTGGACCTCAATTATTTCTAAACCCTGTTAATGACCCTACATTCTCAACTGATGGGTCGCGGTCATGTTCTTAGTGGTTTTAAAAAAAAGTTAATAAAGATATAATGTTATGTGAGCCCTTTATTCTGGTTTTAAATGACATGGCATGTTCACATACAGCTTGATGCTAATATTCACTGAGTTTATTTTTTATGGGTCGCCCTGGACAAATAATCACCAAATAATAACAGGGCTAACACTTCCACAAACTCTGACTGAAGGACTTTTCACACACACATTCATTTACTATATGTCTTTGGACAGTAGGCTATATAGGAAGAGGCCAGACCCAAATGACACCCCTTATACACTAGTCCATATTTGTTTGTCATCAGACGTGTTGACATAAGAACATGTGTTTGTCTTTCCTTCATTTATTCGCTTTTTCGCTTATTTAAAGTTTATTTCTATTATCTACATCAAAGTGTACTCTAGTAAAGTAATGGTCTGTAAAAAGTTGGCGCCAACAGAGCCGTGAACAATATCCTTAACGAATAGAGCAGAATATGCCGGAGCCTGTCGGTGTATGGTGACATTATGCATCATTAGGCTGATACATGAGCCTCATTAAAATGCAGTAATTTATGAGTTCTTCTTTTATGTTTTCACAGGTAGATAAAATGGAGACTATTGTTGGGGACCATTCACAGAAATGTCTCGTCTGGGAGGGGGTTAATACAGGTCGTGTTTGAATCAGGAACATACATTTCCTGATGTAAAATCAAACAAAGAGACGGTTTATAATGTCAGGTAACGGCACAGAGGTTGTGAACTGATTTCTTTTTCATTTCTGATTACGACGCGGGAACAAAGCTGACAATCTGCCGGACTGATTTGGGGGCCTCAGGTTGCTGATTAATGAAATGTGGAAGGACAAAAAGACGGCTGTGAGCAGTGGCACAGCCTACCCACAATCCCTCACTGCTTTTTCTGATTGGGCTAATCACCCCATTGTCCCTTAGCACTTTTGCATCTTGGTTTTATAACACCAAGCCGGGGCAAGAAAGTGCATTTTCTTCCCTTTTTCCCCCCATCGTGCACCATTAGCCCCGAGTTTTCCATAACGTCTCATGTGCCATCCATCTCGCTCACTTTAATGGCAGCCTCATAATTATTTAGATGATTATGTGTTGCAAGCCATTTAGCATGCTCAATGACACATGTTTAATTTATTTGCCGCTGCAGCTTCTCGAAACGACAAATCGAGAAAAGGAATTGAAGACGGCGCCGGAGTGTATTGCTCTGTGTGCGCCGCCGGTGTTAGTGGAGCAGATCAGTGCCAAAATTGTTTGATAAATGGCGGCTGTTGTTAGAATATGCTATGCCACATCGAGGAGCTAATGTGATACAAATAAGGTACGCTTTCGTGGCGGCGTTTGTTCGAGCTAATGGTGTGTGTCTTGGTTGACCGGTGAACCCACATAACACGCCGCACCATTGAGCAAGCTATTAGGACGTGATAATGGGCTCCAGTGCAGAGACAGTTCGTTTTTTTTAGTTTTTTTCAAAATTTTATAACTCCTACACATAAGTAGTACAGTTAAATTCAGTGATTGGATGTGTAAATAAAATGACCCCTTCTGTTGAGGAGAGAATAATATGGCCGGCAGTAGCTCAGTGGGTAGGGCAGTAGTCTTTCAACCGGAAGGTAGGTGGTTCGATTCCCGCTCTCCCCACAGTTCATACTGTCATTGTGTCCTTGGGCAAGACACTTAACCCACCTTACCTCCAGTGGCTGTAACACTGGTAATTACTGTAGAACAATGTAAGTCGCTTTGGATAAAAGCGTCAGCTAAATGAATAAATGTAAATGTAAATGTTAGATCCAAAGTTAAGGGAAATGGAAAAGAATGTAGTCAGACTTTAGTGGAAAGATCACATGAACATGTAAATGTTTATAGAAAAGTGGTAGGTTTGCTTTAAAAGTATGTGTGAGAAATGATGGTGCTGTAATGTTGATAAACTCCACTGGAGGGTGATAGAGCATTAGTAAAAGACAAAAATGTGACTGGACTTTGCCTGGAGAAAGTGGTAGCTGCAGGTCTGAGTAGGTGGTCAAAACGAGGATCAGATCAGGAATAAGAACGGATTAAACCAGATAAAACTAACCCATGGACAGGAGTAGACCTACACTTTATAATTAAATATAATGCAGATTTAGAGCATTTCACATTGTCATTCTTTCTTATTTTAGCTCAGTGACCCAAACGTGAAAAACACAGTAGCCATCAAATAAATGAATAGTCCTTGGCTTTGTGTTGGGAATGATTTTGATTTGGTCTTGACTTTTAGTTTACCCCTTATTTTAGCTCTATAAGTTTAAACTTGTTCAAGTGACAAGTTGCTCCTGGTTTAGACCATCTTTTTAGATCGAAACTACTACTTTTTGAAGGACATTTGGTTCTATGCATATTTCTTCTTTTATAGTCCTGTGATTACTTTTAGATTTAAGTTTAGGTTTAATCCTGTGTTTAAACCAGAAGCTGTAATAATGAATAAAAGACATTTAGGACTAAACCAAAAATAAACCCTAAAGTGTGAGGATTTTGAAACAAACTCATTGCTATTACTGAGTATTTAAATAAAAAAAAAAAAACGACATTTCTTGTAAGACTTATGCACTTCACTTTGTTTCTTTGACTTATGTCTCAAAGTGCCAGACACTGTGTAGTGAGTTTGTTGGCAGGCCATCAGAACATATTTGTGGCATCTCGGCGCTGAGCTGCACAGTGTCAGGAGCAGTGTGCTGCAGCTGGGCCCTGACGCTCGCTGAAGTCTGTCAACTGTGCTCTTCCCCCTCCGTTCAGTCCGCTCTGTCATCTCCTGCATCTGCCGTGACTTCTGCTCCGAGAAGCTCCTGGAACAATCACAGTTGTCCGCCTGTCAGCACCTGCTGTTGTTCCCGTCTTTCTTCCTACGACATGTCACTGTCACACACCCGCACACACCAGGCTTCAAGACAAAACTACACGGCTTTGAGGACCCACTGAAAAAGTGTCAATATTTAGGGGTTGCTTCTGATGCAATATCTATTACATGACAACTTCAATCTTCTCAAAATTATAAAGGACAATTTAAATGTTGTATCACTTTAAACATATTGATTTTGAGTACCAGACATTTTCATAATAAATAGCTGCTTTATCAGGGCAACATTTAGTTTCTGAATATCCCAAATATTAAATTCAGCCATCTGCTTCGGTTTTACGCACTGACCCAGAAAAGGCTGCTCACATTTATCAATACTGCACCGAGCTCTTTGTGATATTAAATGCATGCAAAAGATTATTTGTCTTATTTGAACTCTGCTGAGGTCGCACAGAGACAAGGAGTGCAGTGGATTGTCTTTCTGCTCATTGTGCCTCATCGAATGCACTGACGGCAAAAGCAACATTAGTTTGAAGCAATGAAGAGAATTTCTACTGATGCTGTAAATTAAGCTTTTGTTTGTCAGACTTTTTTTTTGTATAGTCTACACATTGTTTTATGAATAGATTTACAACAGTTGCACATACACTGCAAAAACTTAAATACTGGTAAAAACTTGTAGTGCATAGTTACATACATTTAATGAAGTAACTTTTTAGGATAAATTGTGCTGGTACAACAGCAGTATTTGTTTAATTATGGGTTTTGTAGTCTGCCTTAGTTTGCACCAAAACAAATAATGTTCCTCTGCATAAAGCCCTAGTCCAGTGAGCGTTCACAACTAGCATTTTAAACTGCGGACTAAAAAGGCCATACCCTGGAAACACAGTAGAGGGTGCTGTCAGCTCAGAGGCTGATAAGGTTCCTTTCTACCTTAATGCTCCATGATTGCCCTCTGCTCATTTACGTTTATCGCCAATATTAGTTCAATAATAATAATTTTTTTTTTTTTTTGAGCCACCCTCAGTTAAAGTTACTTGGCTTTGTTGTCACCAATTTAAGACGCTATTCTTGTTTGGGCAAATTTAGATGTCAGTGGTCCACTTGGTATTTACAGTGTAATTTTATCATACCAGAGTTCAGTAGGAAAGCAATCATGAGGTTTGAATGGCAGCATTCACACGCACCCAAGTCAAACTCACCCAATAGACACCAATAGAGACATCTTCCCACTGCTTTTCTGGCCCTGTCCTGATATTTTTTTCAAAAATGGGGACACTGTGGAGCTGCATTATGTCCTTATTATTATTAATTAATGCCTAAATGATGATTGAAACTTCCCTCACCTGGATGCTGACGGAGATTTTAGCTGATTGAAGTCTCTCAATCAGGAGTCAAGTCTCTAATCAACGCCTGATTATCACATACAAACATGGACTAGTCCTCTGCCCCCAGTGCTCCAGAAGAAAATGGCAGCACCATTTGTCTCAATTATTAACGCTGAGGAGCTATTGTTAAGAGGAAAATGTGTCAAACTTTAAACAATGCCATGCACCGAGGCATTTTTGGGAGCAGAGTCCTTGGAAAACTTTGTACCAGACATTTTATCAAAACGAACAATGGATTGATTTTAGCCCTTGATACAAATTGAATAAGTGATTTATGGGACACCCAAATAAGCACCATCAAATGCATGAAATCTCAAAAAACAACTCTAAACCAGACGACAGAGAAGGGAGTGAATCCATGCGAAAGTTCAGAGTAGAACGTGTGATTGAAAACTCTTCAAACAGACAGGAAAGGCTTTGTCACAGAAATATATGTGACACCTTTTGTTATTGGCTTTGTGCACGTTTTTTCCCCCTATGTCTATTCATATTGGGAACAAAGCATGTGCCGTATCTCCTAACAGATGTGAGCAGTCATCCAAAAATACATTTAGCAGTAGTCATTGAGAAGTGAGCACAGGGGTTCACTGCTTTGGTTACACCGTGTACTGCTTTGAAGGAGTTTTGTGATAAAAAAACATTTTTGTTCTGTGAGTTAGAGAAGCCTATCAGAATGCAATGTGGGTGATTCCAAAGAAACGTAAAAGGTTAGGCCTACACTCTTCTGTTTCTAAATGCATAAATCATCCATTTCTATTGCTCATTGCAATAAAAATGTCTGGGTTTTTTATTTGGAAACTTAATGGCTAATACTAATTTATGACCCCTTCACAAGTGACGTCACCAATAACTGTGAAGGCCTGATGGTGAGGGAAGTGTCGGACGTTTCCATTTATTTGAACAAAGAAGCAAACTAAAACGGGGAACTAAAAAGGTTCTAGACGACTAACTGACTGGTTATTTTCCCTAAAGTTGACGAGAAAGGAGCACAATGCAACTGTACAAAGAAACACATCAGTATAGAAACTTATAATTTTAGAGAGCTAATACCTAAGCCAAATAATTTGTTTGTTACCGTGGTTACCCACCAGGCTGGTTGAATTAATGGGTAAAACCATCTTGTTTATGCACAGTGTACTATTTTCGGTGGGTAATGTTAAATCTGCCATTGGAAATGTATTGCACATGGAGCTTATGTTTGAACAAACACAAAAAGGGTCCTAGATGAAGCCAGGATGACAAAAGATCTGTATAATTCCTATGGTCAAAAAGCTTGTCAGCTGTCAAACAAATGGAGGCATAATTTTTATTGTCTAGGAATATTTAGGCATAGCTAATGGCTAATTGTTTTGGAGTTTTTTTAAGGTTAATGATTACTAAATATTGGTTATTAGACAAATTAAGGTTATTTCATGAGTTTATCCAGTTCACCAGACCTCTTAGACCTCTTTAGAAACAGGTTATTGGTTGCCCCACCAGCTACATTTAGGCTGAGGTAGTGCTTTTGTACAAACTGGGTGAGACTATAAATAGACTCTTATACTATACTGTTTTGTTATACCTTTAACACAGCTTAAAAATGACTACATATGCTTATGACAAGTACTGCAACCATGCTCTAGGGGGCAGTAGAGAGAACATAACCTCATTTCCAGACCCAATGCTCACGTCCCTTTTTTTATATACAGGTCAAATACAGAACCAAATAAACCCAAAAATATATATTTACATTATTTTAATCCAAATTTAATCCAGATATTACATTTGAAAATAAGGAAGGATCCATATGCTTCAAAGATACTGAGAAAATAAGGAAACTAGAGTATTCAGAAGGCCAAAGGTAATGTAATTGGTTAATTTTCTATCAAGCATCAGAACATTTTCCCATCATTTAAGGGTTAATAACCTTTGGCTCTCTTTCCCCAAAACCCAGCTCCATCCTGGCTCAGGAATCCCACCCGGGTCGCTGTAATTTCCCTCCTTTTATGGATTATAGTGAAATACTGATTACCTGACAGAGGAAAATGAGAGCGCGGCCAGTGTTAGTGGGTTTTTTCCAAATCTGAATTGACAGGGCGGAGGTGGGTGGTTAGGTTCAATCCACTATTGCTGATGAGCAGGCTGATTTGTATTAACCTGCAGCCCGCAGATCAAACAGGCTGTTCCATCCGGCTGCTGAGGGAGAGCGCCTGTGTGGATGTGTGTGCGCCACCTAACTTTTATGACACAGAAAGTCTGCTTAATGGGCTGGAAGATTCTTCCCATTTAGCCCTGTGCAGAAATAAAAAGAAGCCGGTCGCAGCTCAGGAAAAATGGTCACTTCCAGTTAAGCCCCCCCATAGGATTTGAAATTAGGAAATTACAAGCAGAGTGATCAATCATGGAGGATGTGTGCATGGACTGCCCTAGTATTATCCTAAATAGGTTTGTGTGAGTGTACAATGACAGAAAACGCCATTGAGCAGTTATTAACAGTAGGTGCATCACACACTGTCCCATTAGAAAAATACAGACATGTCCCAGTTCATAGTTAGATAGATGTATTATTGTTCTTAAGACTGGCCAACAAGTATCCAGGGCAGCAGTCTCTCCCCAGACACTTCCCTCAGGTCCTTTGGTGAACTATACAGAGAATCCCAGGCTTCATCAGACTCGGCTTAAGACAGTTGTTTTGGTCTTAGTTGGCATTTTTACTTGGTCTTTTCTTAGAGAAAGATATAGGGGCCATTTACACAGCCACAGTCATCTCTAAAAATGCCAAACAATGATGTGTTTTGCCTGTTTGTATGCAAAACACCCTTAAGGACTTAAGTGTTCTCAAGGGTGTTAAAGATCCCATCACTGTTTGGAAACACAGTGTATGTTGTGGCAATAACGCTTACATACATTGTGTAAGTTGCTCCAGGAAATGCTAGTGTAAAAGTATTAATGCCTTTTCTGGATTTATTCAGAGCACGAAGTAAAAGCAGCCATTAGCGCTGTGAGATAGAGCGGTGGTTATTGAGACCTATCCATAAAAGCCAGATTCCTACACCAGACATACACTCCACAGGAACTCTAACTGTGTATTACAAGACCACTCAAGTCCAATAGAGTTAGTATAAGCATCAGTATTGTGACTAGATTGGAAACCTAACAGGACTTCGAGTTGAGTAAGTTTAAAAACTGCTTTAATAACTTTCACTTATCCTTTAGTCTGGCCTTGTCATAGTCTTGTTTCAGTCTCTGGATTGATGTGTTCTTAACAAAAATGCAGACTTTGATTATGTTTGAGATAATTATTTTGTCCACTGTCATGACAAATAATTATTAAACTCAGACAATCATAACATGCCTTTTATCTGATCTCTTTAGTGCTGAATGATATCTGTCACATTCACTCCCAAAAAGATGATGTGTGCTGATTTTTTCCCCCCTGCGTCCCGTTTAAAAAAAACACTTAGACATGAAGCCTACCAGGGACACAGTTCCAAACAAGACAACAACCATGTTAGAAACAATTGAGTTGGTCTCCCAGCGTTGCTTTGCTTGACAGCTGGAGCCTAAAAACAAGAGCAGACTGAGCCAGGAGCGGCGCAAGTTTGAAACAGGGCTAGGGCTGATGGTAAACATGTCGGCCATGTTGCTCCCGAGGCTTTGATGAAAGAAGAATGATGTAAACCAATCATGACAAACAAGATGCAAATTGTCACTATCAAACTGCAGCAAACTGGTGGACATGTTAGATCAAAAACAAGTGTAGAAGCCTGAAGTAAGAAAAACCTTTTAATTAATAAGCTGTTTATAAAAGACAATGTAATGGTACGGTCTTTCAAATTTAACTAAAAATAAATGCATTAACACACAGGTTTATCTGAGGGAACAAAGTCTGGCCTGTCATATGTTAAGTCCTCAGTGTTTAAGACCAAGTTCAAGTCACCAAAGACTAGTCGGAGTCGAGTCACCATCACTTCAAGTCAAAGACCGAGTCACCAAAAAATTTCAAGTTGAGTCCAAGTTGAGTCATCTTTAGTTAAACTGCAAGTCTGAGTCACTAAACTAAAACTGAGAATAAGTCCAAGTTCAATTCCGAGCCATTAAAAAGGCAAGTCAGAGTGCGAGCCCCTTGAGACGAGTCACTAGTCACAAAAATAAGTCTGATAACAAGACTTGAGTCCAAGTCCAGAACTCGAGGACTCCATCTTTGCCCTGAAGTATTTAAGGCCTGCTGCTTGTCACCATTATGTCATTCACTGCAGGAAGAAAGCTCCGACTGTGAGAGTTGGCTGGAGCTGAGATGTGGCATGTGAAGTGATCATAATAACTCTTAAAAACATTATATTTTACCTTTCACAAATTTATATATTTTGGTTTCACTTTAAAGCCAACAAGCCTCAGATGTAATATTCAGATTTTAGCAGAAAGAGAATTATGGCATTATTAATTTCAAATGTATCTACAGTTTTTACAATTTTTGTTAAAGATTGGTCACCTTTGACACAATTTAAGTATTTTTTTTTCCTTTTTAATAGAAATAACAGGACACTTACTTACTGACACATCACCATGACTCATCTCAAAGAAAACTCTTGGTTTAATGAAATAGTGAACATGACCATGCTTATTTAGAGAAGGGACTCTTAAATTGAATCCAAACAAATAGATATAATAGGCTCACTCTAAGTACCTTAATTTGTACCAGATGCTATTAAACCCTGCATGTGTCAGAGTAACGACTTACACAAAGAGCCATTTAGAGCAATAACAGGACTAACTTTAGATGGCCAAGTTGCTGGCTAGTGTTGCAGAGCGTCGCCTCCACAGTGGGCACCGAATTGTGAAGTGGGAAATATGTGCCTCTGCGGAGACTCCATGCTCTGTTTGCTCACCGCCCATGCACACCGCTCTGCTAACACCTCACAAGGCCAAACGCTGGGGTGTAATTCCTCACGGGCATTTCCACTCAGAGATTTTATTAGCACCGTGGGTTCTTTATTTTGCAGTGATTCATCTTTGATTAATTACTCATCATGTTTTTGCCTTTTGAAATAGGAATAGCTAGTTTAGTTAAACGGATTATATATGTATATATCCTTTTTTCAAATATTATCAAACATTGGGAAAAATATGCTTAAATTGTTAAGAAATGAGTCTTGGTAGCATAACTGCTAATCCCATATAGTAATAAGTAAGTATCAGTGCACCCAGGTTTGGGTTTTGGTACAACAATTGCAACAAATGTATTTAATGTCATTACAAACAGGTGCAATTTAGACACAGATTTGAGGGATTATTGTGTTATAATTTTCACATTTGCAAATTAATATCTAGAGCTACAATAATAAGTGTTAGTGTAAGAAAGGTTAATGTCTGGCCTTTATTTAGCGTTTAGAGGTTATACTATGATGGTTGTGAAGACTCAGAAAGTGCTGCTCTGGGTACACTGTTATTTTGTGTTTCACCAGAAGTGGGAGTCGGGACACAAGCTAAGTCCGCCTCCACTTTTTTTTCTCCCCAATAATTCATATAATACAATTCGAGTAAGGACGCCGTCATACAGCGATATACCGCCGTCCACCAGAGGGCAGGCTCCAAAAGCAGCAATACAAGGAGAAACCCAATGGCGACTTTACAAGAGTAAAAATCAAGTTTACAGCCTAGTACAAAAGATGGCTCCGGTCTGTAGAGCTAAGTTTTTACTACGTGACAACTCTACGTGAAAACTATTGTTTTACTATTGAGTAAAAGCCGAATAGCCCGAATGTAACTGACATTTTATTGCCCTGTGGTAACAAATATATCAGTGAATAGGGGAGCGAGGGGTGGACATATATATTTTTAGAGCCACTGAGCAGTACAGAACGGGTCGGCCTGATACAGTTAACCCATGAAGAGCCTTTTCTTTTCAGTACATTGTGTTCAGAGGAGCAATTTTCTAAACACTGATACAGTCAAGTGCCATGCAAGTTGCAAACTTTAAAACTTCAAAAGAGAGAGTTGTGTTGCTATTAACTAAAATACTGTTTAAATCTCGAAACCAATCCAGTTTTCTTTATTTAAGGGACTCACCATTTTGAGCCACAACTGCTCCAAAAGTGTGTTGTACTGACCCATACTGAACTAAGTAATGAGCGAGTTCCAATCCCAAGCAGCGGGCGCCATTGTCCGGTCCGGGACAATATAAATTTATTTGAGGTCCTGTTGAGGTCTGTTTCTGAGCCACTCGCCTACTCTCTCTGTGCTCCTCCGGCCCTTCCTCTTTCCCTCTCACAGCACTGTAACTGTAACCTGTCAGGCATCTAATCAGGGCAGACCCACTAACAATGTATGTTGTCCCGGGGCTTAGCCTATGGCGGTCCTAGAACTAGGCTCTGCTACGGTAAAGGCATCATTTACTCAAACTCATTTAAGTTTGTTTTTCATTTCTTCATTTATTTGTGCATACTGATATTTAATTTAGTGTTATATTTCTCATTGTATTCCCCACTCCCAATGAGAAAATGGTTTAACCCATCACTGAGCAGAGCGGGAGAGATTAATGCTCGGTGTCAGTGACCAGCTTTGAAACTCATTAAAAAGACCTTTAGAGTTATTGAGGTTGTGTGACCCCCCTCACTGACACGGGACCCCCGCAACACTGTGGTTCAATGTAGTTCTTTGTTCATTTCCTCCTTTTAATTTTTAAAACACTACAATATTGAGCTAAAAGCTAGCACGCCACAGTATTTAAAGAAAAGGTATGGGAGAAATAGGCCTATTGTGTAATGTAATTTTATATTCACGAGGCGCAGTGGCTCAATAGAGCTATTGTCCAATAACTGGAAGGCTGGCGGTTCGATTCTCGCTCTCCCCGGTTCATACTGACTTTGTGTGTTTGGGCAAGACAGTCCACCCTCCTTACCTGTAGGAATGTATGAGTATCTTTGGTGGTGGTCGGCGTCGGCGTAAAATGGCTGCAATGTCACTGTATGCAAAACTAGATCTACAGGGACAATTTTCAGTCTGGTTCTGCCACTGGTCCCAAGCCCAGATAAGGGAGAGGGTTGTGCTGTTGAGTCATTTAAGTTTTCAATGTCAAAACTACATATATAGCTCCGATAAAGTAACCACTGGAAAAATCTCAAGTTGCGCAAGGTCCACTATCAGCATTGTCTGACAGGAAATGAAATATTGTAGCCTAGAAATAGTTTATGAATTAAGGTTTTGAGGGTTTGGTAAGAGGGAGAGTGCATTAATGTGGGGATATAGAGTTTGTGATGAAAATTGGTCCTGTGATGAAAGATGTGGGCAGCTGAATCTTTTATATAAATTGTCTGCGTGGGCCAGAGATGAGAGGTGAGGAAGACGCAGAGGGAGTAATGGCCAAAGAGCTGAGAGGTCCCTGCGATGGCTGTGGAATGTGTGTGTGTGAGTGTGTGTGTGTGTGTGTGTGTGTGTGTGTGTGTGTGTGTGTGTGTGTGTGTGTGTGAGTGTGAGCAGGCTGCACAGGGAGCTGCCGCGGCGGCTGTGTGCTGATCATTCATGATGGCACCTCAGAGGCCATCCTGTAAGGAAGAAAAATGAAAACTATTAAAGGCTCACTGGGCTATGTTGGCTTTGGTGTGTCAGCAATTATTAGGCAGGGACAGCAGTCTCTGGGTCCTCAGATGAAGAGGAGTGGGAGGGAAGGACACCGCGATCCTGCTTGCTCGGATCTGAGCTGCAGACCTCGCTGAAGTATGCCGTTGAGTTTTCACCAATAGTTTTTTTTTTTTCTTTTTGGGTTTTGAGTGTACCAGAAACGTGGTTATTCATAGACTATGTTTGGTTGAACCTGTGTGTAAAGCAAAGATACTGTTTTGTGTTGGTATTTACCATGGAAGTTTTATGAAGGCAGAAATAAGTGGTTTATTTCACAGAGGGCAGATAATGGAAGGAGTACAGCAATTATATTAAGTATTTGTGCCATGTTTTAAAGAGCTGTGTCAAAAATGCTAAATGATTTTTCTGGGTTTCGTTTACAAAGTGCAAAGTGAAAGACAAATTAAAAGGAAAAGAATATTTGGTGTGACACTTCTAGACCATGTGATCCCAGACAGAACCAGGCCAGACTCCAGGATGTTGGAATCAGGGTTTTATCATCACATCAGGACGACTGTTTGTTCTGGGATCCCTCTCAGTATTGAAGAGGGTATGAGTATTTAAAAAAAAACAAAAAAAAAAACACTTTTATACAACTGTATATTGTTGACAGCATTCATACTTGACTGCACATGTACCTAAAACTTTTGCACAGTACTGTACCTTTTATTATGTCATAGAGTCCCAGTTTTACTTTGGTTAAAACGTTGACTGTTACAATTTTTGTCGTTGACCTGTGTGACATTTTCATCAATCAAACATGCCGTTATTTGCAAACGGGTTGGTCAGAGGAAGTAGTAGAAGCGTAGAAGCTGAAAGTGAATGAATGGCGTGTATTTGATGTAGTTATTGACATGTTCACTCTCGTAGCTCTTCAGTCATGAGTCAGTAACCTCCAGCAGTGCATCTGGTTCGTTTAAAAATGTCACTGCATCACATCACACAAGTTACAAAACATAAAAAAAACATTAATATGAAAGTGCTGCACATAACTACTTTAATATTATATTTCCATCGTCAATAACATTAAACGCCTGTGGTGACATGAATTATAAATCATATAAATGAAGGTCACTGTGTCCATTAATGCACAGGCTGCTGGTCATATTCACTTCTCTCAACTCTTACCTCGTCGTGAGTTTGGTGTCCTTGTGTTTGCAGCTCTCGCTGGAAGACCAATCCTCGAAAGACCGACCCTCATTACTCATTACAGTGTTGGAGAACACCAGGGACCACCTGCGACACTTATAAATGACTTGCTTGTACAGTGTACAGCCTGGTACAGCCTGGAGGCTGAGCTATGGCCGGGCCTGACCAGATGGCCTGTGATCGACTCGTGTGGTGCTTTATACGAGCAGCAGCATGTCTATCGCCCAGAGGCCTGCTCTGTTCAGATACATTAGATGCAACATCACAATAATAGGTGTTACTGGAGCAAAGTTTGAGATGAGATCCTTACATATATAATAATTAAGTCTTTTCATCTATGTTTGGAGTCACAAAGGTTCATGCCTTTAACTTTAATGCCTTGAATGACAAGGGATGTCTAGATCCTGATACCAGTAACTTTACTGTGTCAGAGCCTCTTTTCTTATTAGTCTCCCCCAAAACACTGCCATAAAAAAATGATTGTATGTGCATTTTTGGTCACATATCACAGTTTTTCTCTGTCTCCATTGTAACGTTATGTCTTGACAACAATTGTGTCCATGGTACCTACTTCACAAAGATCAGCTTTCATTGCCGTGTGTTGTTTGCCCACACAAAGGAAAGGCACACAACACTGGACTGTTAAACTACATGGTAGACATCAGTTAGAACTTTCAGTATTGTACAAAATAAAACTTTTTGGATGTGGTTTTTAAACAAAAAGGGATAAAACCAAGTAGAAGTTGGTTTACATCCTGTTCCTAGTTGTGTACAGCAGCCCAGAGCAGACAAACTGTGTCTAGAGTTGACAAAGAGTGCTTTTCGTCAGTCTTTAAAACATTTGTATTCTGGTTGTAAACTGAAGTATGCCTGGATGTTGGTAGCCAACGTTTGTGACAGTAATCCATGGTGGAGCGGGAAGGTGATGCAAGAGGTCAGTGAATGTAAACGCTGTTGTTATTCGCTCGTGTTAATCCCCGAGGCACGGCGACTGAGCATGCATCAATCACAGCTGTGTGTATCCAGAGGTGAGCCAACAGGCATTACCCTTGAACCTCGAGTCAAAGACTGGCTGCTCTCCCCACACACAGCCGCAAGACAGACCAACATTGTGTCCAGTCGCAGAAACACAAACTGGAAGTGAGCCGAAGTTCATGTAGAGCAGTGTCCCGGAACGGCAGAATAATAATGTCATCACGAGTCTATCACAGTAATGATGCCATTTGTTGCTGGTGAAAATTAAAATGGCTTTAAAATGCAATGTGTTACAGCAGTGAGGTTGGCTCCATTGCCTTTTTCTATGAGTTTTAACCATGAGTTTAATTAAATAAACAAGTAAGTCCTGGTACACTATTAAAAGTCTATTCTTTTACAGTGAAAAACTGTCAAATGGTAATTGTTAATACATAACAAAAAAAAGGTAAAAAAAAAAGTATATTATCATAGCATATCCATGGAATGCATCATCAAAATATTTAAAAAATAAAAATATTTATTTAAAAAAAAAAAAACATTATCTCTTAAAAAACAAAATAAAGATTTCAGAAACAATTAAAGTCATGTCTAAATAAAAAATAACTCAAAATGATAGAGAAAGCTTATCTTAAAATAACAAAAACATTAAAAATAAGACACCTGAAAAGAAAAACAGCTGTCAATTTAAATTGGCAATATAAATGAGATTTTAATTAAAACACACACTCCTCAAAATAAAACGAGGAACTGTTTCCTCAGAATGTCTATCACTTTTCGCTTATAAATGAAGGTTGCCTCCAAAAAAAAAACTCTGCCTCAATTTTAGCCTTCAGCTTAAGTGGCTAATGCTAAGTGACATATGTGCAGTTAATGTAATATAATCTAACCAGGACCGATCCCGTTTATTGTCAGCCTTGTTCTCGTCACAAAGGCGCATTGTGTTACTTAATTAAAGCACTTTGTGACAGACATAGGTTATCAAGCCAAATGGCAACACAGAAATTTGTAAATTTGTAGACATTTTTAATGTGAAAATAAAGCCCATAATAGCGAAATGAAAAAACAAAAAACATCGTGTTATTTGATTCTCCATGTTAAGAAGCTTTAGAAACACTGCACATAAAACCTTCAATTTGTACTTCAAAGATTGTACAATAACTGTCAAGTCATGTTTTTTTATTATTATTATTCCTGTCCAGAGTTAAAAAAAATACACAGCACAAGTAACTTTACAAAACATCTACAGCTTTTATTTAATATCTCAGAAAACATAAAAGATCGCACAACCCTCCACTGTAAAGGTAATTGAACACAACTACTGTGTCCTGTAGATATTTTTTTATATTTATTTGCCTTCTGGCCATTGCAGAAACCCGACTTTAAAACTCAGATCTAATCATGTTTCTTAAGTCCTCACATCTTATCAGTAAAAGCAGACCAAGAATCATTTCAGCATCTATGACCAGAAGAGAGAGAAAAGAGTAATTTATGGCTGTAATCAGTAACAATTAAAAGAAAAGTTAGTAAAGCAAGCTGATAAGAACCAAAAGTATCCCCCAAAGGCTTTTCAAATGTGAGAAAGTAGAGAAGGAATAAAGAGCGTTTCCAATAGATGTGGGTGATAAGTGGACATGTATATCACAGTTTGAGTCCTCTGCTTTGTGATTTTCAGAAACGGTTCATGCAAATGAAAAAGAGAGACCTTAGTTCCTCATACATTATAAGTGGACTTAGTAACACACTGTTTTTGTTTAGTGGCATCAAAACCAGCCAGAAAGACAGATTTGTGGACAACAGTAACTACAAATGCAACTGTTACTGTCCTGTTACTATAAGAGTTTTGTTCATCTTATCTTATGCACTGGAGCAGCCATCATGTCAGTGTTGCCTAAAAACAAAATGTGCTGTCAGAAATATTCATCTGACATTATGTTGTGCTCCGACTCACCAGTTTTTTATACAATAGAATATATATACCAAAGTCTGGTACCCTGTTGCGTACATTCGATTATTTCAAGAGCACGGTTTACAAGAGGAATGTTAACCAATCAGAGAAATGCCAGATGTGAGCAGTAGAACGGACACCAGAGCGGTTTCGTTGTTTTTATACTTTGCTGGTTATTCAAAACCGACATAAACTGCCTTTCGGTAGCATGTTGAATGTTTTGGACTAGCCGTGCGAGTCATTTGTGTATGACATAGCCAGCAAACCATGCCCTGCTGCAGACAAATGGCTTATGATTGGTCCGTCCGCAATATTTCCGAGGAAGGGATTTGTTGTAAGAAAGGGACCAGGGATCATCAGGCCATTTATGGATTTTACAATAAATTATTGTTTATTTGGTGGTCAAATCAGACAATCTGTGATATCTACAGTGTGGAAATTATATCTTGTCCTACTGTCAAATCGTTTGGCTTTCATCTCATTTAATTTAATCTTTTACAAAGGAATTGTTACATGTAAATATCAGGCCTGGCTCGTATCATGCACTGGTCTGAGCAATGACTTGGTTTCAACCTAATGCAGTCTGGGACCCTCAGAGCCTTTGTCTTGTTTTGTGTAGTAAGTATTGTTATATACTATATTTTGAGAATTGCTGAAATACGAACTCTAAATAAAAAAGCTCATTGTGCAGTCCCAGTTACTGAGACTTAACTGTACTAAAATATATTTAAATTAGTTGTTTTTAAAAAATAAAGTGAAAGCTCTATCTGTGAATGTCAAACAGAGTAAGAAAGCACATAATCTTTAATAAGAACAATATTGATAGTACATAATAAACCAGTTCTTTATTTTCCTTGATTGAATTACTGCACTGTCTACATTCAATTCGATTTGAACTTTTCCTAAACACGTTTTTATCGATGTTGTTGTGATGTCCTAAAAGATGGCACAAACGATCTGACACTTTGAAATGCTAAACGGGACCGCGGTACAAATTAGCCTGGGAACGCATGTAATTAAAGTCCCCAACGACTTCCAATAATCAAACAGGCCATCTTCTGAGGAAACTATTACAGCGGGATTATTAGTGCAGCGGGTTTCACTAATCACTCCGCAGCAGTCGGGCTCTCTGCCAGCGCTCACATGTAATCACACCCTCCGACCAAATGTATTCAAGTCGACAGGCCAGTCAGTCCTATTGATGTCAACCTTTTGCTCACAGTTATCATCTGCACACAGGCAGGCTTCATATTGAATAAAAGGGGCAGGGTTAAATAAAAGTGGAAGGCTTTCACTTCTGATCTCGTCCGGTTTCCGTCTTCCTTCTTCCTCGACCCAAAGATTCAGAGATCGAGGGCGACGTCAGATGTCAACATGTGTATGTGATTGTTTCTTGGCATCTTTCTTTTAAGTAAAACGTAGACTGGAGTTTGTAGAAAATAAAATTACTTTGTAAAGATATAAACAAGAATATGATGCACTTTTCTTCTTTATTTGTAGGAATCTGGTACATTTTTAAAACAAAACTGGTTAGATTTACTTGAAGGCTATTTGCAAAGTAAGTTCAAAAATATAATATGCTTGATTTGTATTGACTGCCATATTCCAGCCCCATGGCTCTTGAACAATGTAAAGATCTACAAATGAAAATAAAATATATAAAAGCATGATGGGTGTGAGTGCATTGTACATACAGTGACATTGTTGTTATTGCCAGTAATGTGGAGGAACACATCTACAGTATTTTTATAATTTTTTTTATTGGAAGCTAATCCATCCCACATGAAAGAAGTGATAATATGATACATGGTTCTTGTTTGAGTCAGTCACTTTAAATTTGACTAAAACAACTTCCACAACAACATTTGATATTATTATTTTTTGGGCCTTTTTGCCTTTAATTGATAGAACAGTAGACAGACAGGAAACATGAACATCAAAACTAACCAAGACCACAAATGGCATATCTGTCTATCCTTGGGAATGAAAACCTTTATATTTGTATATTACTCTAACTCTGTGTTCTTCACCCAACATTAACCCCTCCATGAGAAAACTGGACTTGTAGTGTTTGCTGGTTTCTATTCCATTGCATTGGTCTTGGTCTCTCAATGCCTAAACATTTTGCTTAATGTCTCTGTCTTGATGCTCTGGTCTCATTCAACATTATTATAATTACTCTAATATAAATGCAAATGTAAAGCTATTACTTATTCTTCAGTCAATTATTGTTGTATTACCGCAAATAGGCCTATTTTATAGATAGGCGACGCAGTGGCTCAGTGGTACAGCGGTTGTCCTTCAACCGGAAGGTTCGATTCCCGCTCTCCTCACAGTTCATACTGTCGTTGTGTCCTTGCCTCCAGTGATGTTCCAGCTGTAACACTGGTGAATGGAACTTTAATTTACATCTCTTTAAATGAAAGCATCAACCAAAAGAAAATGTAAAAATGTTACACTGGTGATTTTTGAAAAAAAAAAAGCGTCTGCTAAATAACTAAATGTAAAGATATTGCTGCTGCTCACATTCACATTGTGTTTCTATGTCCAAATAATCCCATGCCATTTGTATATCATAAACTAATCGCAAACTAATCTCAACCTTTAATTCTTGCTAAATGTAATAATTGTAAGGTACACAACTGATTTCTAAAATACTGTATTGCTGAAGCTCAGATCCATTTTTCAAAGCCATCTACAGCACATTTACTTGCACTGAGGCTTGTGCAGTATTTGTTAACTGCCAGCAGCCTCACACCAAAGGACTCTGATAAAATTAATCAGTGGCATTAAACAACAGACCAAAATGTGCCACGCTTTGATGCAACCCAATGTGTTTATTGATTAATAAATGGTCAAAGGATTCCATTTCGCAGATATACTGTCTGCTCTGTTTCACTGTCGAGGGGGCTTTTTCCCCCAGGATAAATGCGTTTCAGTTGAGCTGATCCAATCCCTTCTCCATTGTTTTTATGTACTTGTGTTTAGCGCTCCCCGAGCCCCACTGACTACCTGTCTGTTTAGAAGCCTGTAAACATAAATCAGACTTGTTAGAGGCTTTTTCATAAATCCCTCACGGTACAAAAATGCTTTAACAGATGGATAAAACACCATTGGGGCTATATTTTGTTTGCTGAGATTAAATTCTGTCCTGGAATTGTTCAGAACATTATTGGTGTCATTTAAGCCATGATAAAAATCTAAGCCAAGAGTCATAGCATCGAGCTATTGTGTTAAGTCCTCTGTAGATTTGAATGATTGGCTCAGATCAGCCGCGGGACCCTAACTTTTTGCATGTGTGCTGACATTTTGGTGCAACTCCAAGCCTTGAAGACATTGATTTGCCATTTATACAACAAAGACCATAAGACCTGCCATTTTCCACTTGTGATGGATGACAAATTGTAAACACAGCTCATCTGGCATTCATTAAAACTCATCACATGAATTATCAGAATGGAAAAGCCCCCTTTAGACAGATTAACCCTTACATACTGTTCATATCTTATTCCTTCACAGTATGGGCCGTGTCCAAATTGACCCGAGCCAAGAATTCATGATAAAAGGTTTTGGAGAACAGGGAGAGTATACTTTTCAATTGTTTTTTGAGAAAAAAAAAACATCTATTACACAGTATCATGTCCTTTTTAACATAAGACTTAAAAAGAAGATACTTTTTGTTAAGTCATCAAATTTCAGGCTAAAAGAATGACGTTTAAGGTATTTGCACACCTGTGAAATTTGTAAAAATACAAAAAGTAGGTAAGGGTTAAGGGCTTTCTGACTACAACCATTTATTTCTTACACATGCAACTTAGCCTTAACTTTATTGACAAAAGGTCAATTTATGTTGAACGAACAAGACTCTAGAGGGTTGTAGGTAAACACAAAATAGTATTCCAAAACCAATATCTAACCTCAAAATAAAAAAGTTTAGCACCTTAAAGCACATTAAAGGACCTTAAAGCACCTTTAGCACCTTGAAACATGCTAGATCTTCTTCCCAGGTGCTTATACTGGAAATGCAAGGTCGGTTTCTTGCCTTGTAGTATGTTATCCATGTTATCTATTTTACAACTCAATCTGGTCTCTTTCCCTAAAATTCTTGATTGCATGTTTTTTTTTAACATTTTATAGGTTAAAATTATGTGTCATGTTTACATTACAATGCTTTTTAAAGTACATTAAGTTTGTGAGCTGTAACTATGAAAAACAATAGTAATGTTTATTTGTGGGCAAGACCCACACCAGGTTGGTTTCTTTCTCTTAATCAAACTATTACAACTATCTTGTTTATCTAAAAAAAATCACAATGAGAAAAAATGTGTGTAGTTTTAGTTTGGAAATGTTAAAATAGTAACACAAGTTGCATTATAATACAGTAGTAAAAAGTAACCAGTAATAAGGAAATAGGATCATAGTAAAAGGTAAATTAAAAGAAATACATACATTTTTGCCAATGTTAATACCATCTTACAACCTTGTAATAAACATTAGAAACGCTTATTGAAACAATCCTGCTACACGCTTTTTAATGCACCTAAGCCTAGAAGTAGAGAGACCGGATCACAACTTATAAGACTAAGCTGAGCTATAATGGGTGCTAATCTAAAGCACTACCTTATAATTGTCATCTTATAACATCATTATTACCATGTTATTACTGAATATTAATATATAATGGGCTGAGTTGCTCTTTTGGATATTTAGTCCTGCAGCTGGGGTTTCTGACCTTTTTAAGTCCACCAGCAGATAATCTATGTCACCCCTGCTGCTCTCATTTGTCCACTCACTGCACTTCACTGGGAAAGATAATTACACTTTGGCCACTGTGTCGTCTAATGTTTAAAACTCTCCCTCACTTTCTGTCTCTGGCTTTGTGTCTCTCGCAGCACAATGTGGAGGGTCAATGGATTCCCTCTCACCTCTTATTTACAAGATTCATGTTTATCTAATGCAAAATCAATAGCACAGCACCAGGGAGAAGTTAGGGCCCCGCTAACAATCATTGAGAGCTACTTAACAGCAGATCTAACAGTGCTTTAGAGGACCGTAAAGGAGAAGGATCTGCAGCGGGGGAACGCAGCGCAAGTGCAATGTCCAGACGTAAAGCACTGGGTCAATGACCTAGACAATAATAAAATATGACCACCATCTTTAGTTGCAGTTATGGGCCATAAAACATTTCTTCTAATGAATTAAATTAGAGTTTGCAAACCAAGGTTCACTGTAGATTAAGTAAGGGTCAATAGTCTGTGTAGACTGTGTTTTCTAATGAAAGGTTCAAACTGCTGCACATTTCTATAATGCAAATGATTTTTTAAGTACTTTTATGCTGCATATTACTCCAATCAAGTACAATCTAAAAGAGTTAGTAAAAAATAGAAGAAAATATAGACAGTTAAAGGCTGACTGCCATTGACTCCGATTGAAATGAAGTCAAAATATTTACTCAGCTACTTTTCTGGAGGCCCATGTCCATGATCTATTCTTCGATTAAATGTAATACAGTATGGATTGAGGTGACCTGGAAAAATCTGTGAATCTTGCTGCTTTTGGTTATTATATTGTGTTTAATACTATTTAGCTATATTCTGGTAACATATCTGTAAATAAACAAAAACAACTTTTATTAGGGTTCTCTCCCTTGAGCAAGATTCTCTAAAGTATGTTTCACTTACGCTTTATGAAGTTTGCCAAACCCTGCCTGGGAGTTAGCATCACTAGCTATATAAAAGCCTGACATATTTCCAGATACAGTTATCCCTTTTGATTTCATTAGCTGACTTTGTAGGTCTTCTGCAGTGTAAGCGTATACTGGTAATTATGAGCAACAAAATTTTGACATTTCTGGATTACTCAACAACAGCAGACAATGAATGTCAAATTCTCCAATTGACCTCCATTAAAATGTCACATAGTCTAACTATTAATTCTGGTTTCATCATTCTTAACTTTTCTGGTGGCCTTCTTAAAGAATATATATATATATATATATATATATATATATATATATATATATATATATATATATATATATATATATATATATATTTTTTTTCTTTTGTTATTGTCCATCCTTAGTCAGGACCTCTACAAAATATTGATCACTTATAAAGTTTGCCCTAACTTTATTGTCAGTTAGCATTACTAGCTACATAAAAACATAAAATTCAAAAGACATAATTCCAGATAATTACTTTTGATTTTATAAACTTGTGGGCTTAGCATTGTCACTGTTTTGTTTAATGGAGGATATTATAGTGTCTACTTTTTGTAAGAGTGTCTGCTAAAAAAAATGAATAAATGTTGTATGGACATGTAAAATTAAATGGGTTAGGGTTTATCATTAGATACACACTTAAGCAAATGCTGTAGACATTGTCATTACAACAAGTGCTTTCTGTAAAGTTGTGATGCTTTGAATATTAGTGTTTATCTGTATGCACTATACTGAGGTGATGGCAGTAAATCAGGGGCTTTCTAAAACCTGACATTGGGGCTGTGTGCTACTATTAAACTTTCATAGACTAATTGGCTAACTACGATGATACTTAAATTGAGCCTCTTCATCATGCAGAAGCTGTCCCTGACACGGCCATGTAATATCCACTCGACCTGTGCCGACACCTCCACCTTATTTCCTGGTTCCTTGCACTTTGAATAGATCAGCACTTAGGAATCTGCTTCAGTGGCTCTGCTTGGGGGGGGGGGTGTATCGCTTGGCCCCAAAATTCACTTTTCCCCACCAGTAAGCACTATCTTCCTCTCGCCCCTGCCGACCCCTTACACAAAGACCTTGCCATCTGTCAGTGTCGCTCCCCACAAAATGGCTGCAATTAATTGGAAAACAATGGCGGAGCCAAGTGGGAGGGTCAAAGCAATATGCATCACGGCCGCCACGGGTCACCTCCTCATTTCCTCGTTGTCGGGGCGTCTTCTCCTGACAACGGCGGCCAAGATGTCGGAACACATTGTGCCTGTTTGGTGTAGTATCCTCCCCTCTTTTGGCAGCAGGTATTATCAGGCGGACAGATCTGGGAGACTCTATCTGTCTCTGTCCATGTCAGTGCAACATAGAGCTAATCAGTGCTGAGGCAGCGAGGATCCCAGGGGACAGGACCCCTCGTCTGCAGTAAAACTCTGCCTGAGTTACTGCGGCTCAGATGAAAATGATGGACAATGAAGCCTTGCTGTGAGAGAATGGCTGGCTGAAAGGGACGGCATGTCCTGAACTGTGGCAGTATTTTTGGTATTGGACCAATCTGAGTTAGCATAAGTCCCATTGTCCTGCATTCCAATAATCTATCTTATAAATCCTTTGTGTGTGTGTCCCATACTCTTTTTCATGGACCTGATGTTTTTATTGTACATGTTTGGTGGTGAGTTAAAACAAATGCTCAACACAGAAAGACCCCTTTCTGGCTGGGGATCGAACCTTGCTGTAAGAAAATGATGCTATACCATTATTGTAGTTTTACTTAATTTAACAGTAGCTATGGGGTTGTTTGTTAGATCATAGATCACTTTTATTGTCAGAAATTAGTTAAATTTTTTGTTAAAAAAATTTAGCAAAAAATGGCTGAGAAAACTTTTACCATAAAAATTCGAGATCTGGAAAGTAATGATTGCTGTAAGAGAAAAGCCTGTGTGCACAGCAGGACAACGATGCAACTTCACCGTAGCTTGCAATGTTAGTTTTAATCCTGATGACTTTCGAGCACCGTAATCTAAAAGTTTCAACCGTCCTGCCACACAATTCTTCCCCGGTGCAAGCCACTGATGGGTTTTCCCCTGTATGCAGCCTCAGCAGATCGAATCACCCCCTGCACATGCTTTCAGGGTTGAGTGAGCAGCTTTATGCCCTCAGTAACCAGCCGAAGTGACCCTGTCTATATGCAGACTTACAGCTTGACTCTGCCATTTACAGCCATCCAGTCCATTTTGCTGACACATATTGCAAGTGGACGCATCAAAGCGACGGAGCGTCTCCATCGCACCACAGACAGAGCTGGTCATCTTTATGTCATCCACCAGACTCTGCCATCTATCTTTGACTGATTCATGGGCTGTGCCTCTGGACCAAGGTGAAACAAATGGTAAAGATGCAACGCGTTTGATCAAGAAGCTCACAAAACTTTGGTGTGATGTTCAAAATTGTAACGCTATTCGGATCAGTGCAACGGTTCACCACCGGGTACCACCAAAAACAGCAGACTCTACCTTTAGCGCTCCACTGTTAGACTTAGTCTTGAGTGTTGACATTTTTACAGGTTAGAGCAGTTATTAGAATAACAAAACTAGACCGCATTTAAGATATTAGTTGTCATGAAAAGGCAGAGAACAAATAAGAAGAACATTCAATAGAACCAAGTTTTCTCCACATTTTCAAAATCAAACTCTTATTTCATTCAAAGATTTTAGCATGTCACAGCGATGCAAAGGAAATACTGGACTGTTTCCCAGCTACTGTGTAGAACCTACTGCAGGTGCTTTAACAAATTAAGTTATTTTCTGGAAATCAAGCAAAGATTATATCCATAAAGACAACCATATTAAAGACTCTTTTTTTTCAGTGCTGCCATAGGGTAAAATGCCAATTCTGCGTACTGCAACATTGTGAAAAGTAACAGGATCATAAACTGTAAACTGTACTGTAGAAAGCAGAGAATTGTAATCTATCTTTTCACCACCAGGTGCCATAGAGACCACAAACTCTACCTTTAAAGATCTGATACGTCCTTAAAATACCATTTTTTTGCCTTATTTTGGGTATACATAACATTAGGATAGCATAAAAGACTGACCCTCCAAAAATGTTCCTTGCCTTTGCAGACAACCACCACCCAAAAGGGAATCCATGTCATAAAAGTGACCTGATGCAGTGTGTGGATGTGGACTGTTGTGTACAGAGTGCAATGACTTCTCTGTTTATTTAAATTTCTGCTTAAACTTGTCCTTAACTCACTCATTTCAGATGAACTTCATCTTGTTTAAACTTAAAACCAATAAAAACCCAAAGAACTCTTATCTACGTCACTCATAAATAACTCACAGCCATTTGCACTTCTTCCATGTCTTCTCTAAAAATACCCCAGTAGCACATCTAAAGACATCTATAACCTCCCTCATTGCCCGTGATAAAAAGATTTTCTCATGGATTTCTTCTACTATATAATTAACATTAAAATTATTCATCTGATCCATGCGATGCTGCCGACAACCAGTAGTTATGTCAGGCACTGTTTAAGAAAAGTACCGCAGAGGGGCTCAATTACCTTCAGCTGAACAAAACTACTGTCTCCTGTGCTTGATGCGTGGCCTAATATGGCATGATTTGATTATTCTGCACAAGTAAACACATGCAAATAGCACTCCAGTTGAAGTTGTTAAGCTCTAAGTGCGCTGATTAAATGCACGTCAAAGATATCTTGCTCTTTTAATCAAAACTTGGGAGAGATGTTGGATTTATTCGTCAAGGCATTCTTAAGAACATTCACCCTCACTCTCATGATAACACTCTTTGACTTGTCTTAAACTACATTTACAGCTCCACAAAACCCAGTAGAAACAGCCGCTTGATCTATTACTTCCTCTGCCGGTTTCTACAACTGCCGTCGTCTATCTTTTTTGTTTTTTTTGCGTGTTTCATGTCACAGAACAAACCAGCAACAGACAATGCATTTAGCATATACATAAGTTACTTGTGTTGCTTTCAATGTAACTCAAAATATCTGGTCGGGACTAACTTAGGAGTCCTTAAACATTGACCGACCTGGTTGTTCACTCTGCCATTCAAGCCTTTTGTTTTTCTCAAAGTGTGGACGGCCATCTGTCAAGCTTACCTAGAGAGAGAGGTGATGATTTTTGTTCGCCTGAGTGAACACACAGCCAAGCAATATTTCACATGTTAGAGCTGAAAAAAGACCCATCTCGGGGGGTTTTGCTTACCTTAGTGATGTGGTGGGGTACATCAAAAGTGATAGTCGGGCCTCGATGATGGAGCAGGAGCCGCATCAGGTCTGGTTAACTAGAAATTCTCCCATAATGCTCTGCTTGTCACGAGAGTTACTTTCACTTTTAAATGATTGGCAGGTACGTAAGACTGCTGTAGGTTTTGGATGAACCTGAATGAGCAACAGAAATGTATTTTGGGGTCACTCTTGAATACTCCAAACAGTCTACATTTTTCTTTTACTAACATTTTGTGAACTATGTACTTTGCTCTTAATATTATTACTGGGACAAAAACTGTATTTTTTAAACAGTTATACTTATGAGACTACACAAACTTAGCAATACAGTTAAAACATAGGGAGCAGCATCATCTGTTTTGTGCATTTTAGTTTTTCAGATTATTACTGGTTTTTCCTCCTAAAGTGAAGTCTGTGCCTAAAATCTAATAGCACTTCTGAGAAAAACTGTGAGAAACTCATTAAACTTGTACTCACATACATGACTGTTCTATTAAAGATGCCAATAAAACTTTAAATGAAAATAAAAAACTCTGACTGTGGCCAAACTTTAGTTATTTGGCAAAATCGGTCGAAGGATTTGGGAAGTAATGTGAATTATATCAGATTATTTATCCTTTTATTGGAAATGATTTCTTGGTAATGTAATTTACCTGGAGCTAAGAGATTACCAATATCCCACTTCACTGTGCGTGAAGGCAAGGCAAGAACCTGGAGCCGACTGCAAAACAAGGAGATCTTCACTTTCTTATGGTTGTTTTAAATATCTGTTTTCTGAAGCCTTTACTGTAGCTTCAGCTTTGTTCATTTCTTTATACCTTTGTCATCATCCAGGCCTCATTATAAAGGATGTTAACAGATGAGTATGTTTAGCACATGCTTGAAAGTTGTGAGGTCTTGAGGTTGGTTTGCAGCACTGGTAAGTAATGGCTACTGTTGAAACGGAGAAAGTGTTTATTTCAGCACTGGATACATCTGCCTACACAGAAAAAACAAACTCTAAAAGGCAAGAAAAGTATTGGCATTGCCTTTAAGAGATGTTTGATGTGCCAGAGATAATTGTGGGATTGCATTGTCTGACGCTGACACTACATTTGATATACTGTGTGGTGAGGGATTTGTTTTTGGACTGGACCAAGGGGCAACGTCAGGATTTACCATATTAGCAGAAAGGTACACGAACGGGCGCTGTTATACTACCAGCTTCTCCACAGTTAAATCATGCATACATCTGAAGGCCTCTCTAACCCCTTTAACACTGGAGTTTAAAATCACTTCAACCTTTCAGTGTCACTAGCTACATAAAAACTTCACTCCAAGGTCACCGTCTACAGTCGGGCAATAACTCAACGATCATCTAATTAGGAGGCCAATGATCATTTGAACGGAGTAATGGAGTAGAGAAAATGCCTACGTCAGACATTATTAGTGCCAGGCCGGACACTTTCAGAACGGATGAAACATTCACCAAATGGATACAAGAAAATGAACAGAAATTTCTGCGGCAACTTATAAAACAAGTTTGTTAATAATTATTGTAAAGATATTGATAAATATTCAGTATTTTGCCATGATTCGGTTTATTCCGGAAATGAATGACACTAATGGGTTTGAGTGTAATTAGAAGGAAATCGAGTGAATATATGTTGATGATGGCATAATTTTTACGACATACATAAATTCAACCAGATTGATTTTGCAAAACATTTGAATACAAGCCTCATTCGTGTTTGTGAGATTGCTCCATTGAAGCAAACAGCCTTTTCCACAGGCATGTAATTGTGTTATAGTGTCATACTTACCCCTCGCCCCTGCACAAAGCTCTGGATTCTCAATTTTTATCTAATTTATGCATCTTGTGAAAATTTACTGGCGCCGGGCTGATGGCATTCATTAACCTTCGCAACAGTCGGACGTTTGATTGGAATATGGCATTTCCTCCCTCAAAGACCCTGTTTCATTCCCTTTCTCAATTCAAATACTTCAAATAAGTCATTAAATGGTGTTTTACATCAAACGGCGGGTTTGTGTTTGGTAATAACTACACCTCATCACGCCTCATGTGCATCGGCGAGTCAGACAGACAGACGTCCCGCTGGATATGTTTAAAAAGGGGGAGGGGGGGTTCACGAAAGCAGGAAGTCGTAATGACAGACAGTTCGGGATGTGCCTCTCGCTGGGTTGAGCTTGAATATTAGGCCTTGATTGAGAACAATGCATTTGGAAACATAATTGTGTCTTATCATTAGCCCGATCTCTGACTAATTATAGCGTATAATTAATGAGCCATGATTAGGAGACTAATTATGAACTCCAAGTTAAAGCATGCACCATGGTAAAACATTAAGCGTCGGACGAAAAAAAAAATGAGACGACTTTGGTGACTTTTTAAAGTAATATTAACAGTAATAACACTTTTAATGTAGCCAATCTGTTTTTGTCAGCGGCTGATAAATGGAGCGCAGTAAAGGCCGAGCCCAGAAGCAGCTGATCAAACCTGTTTGCATTACATTAACAGTTAATCACTGAGTGGTAATTGCTTATTTTAAAGAAAACAATAAGTTGTTTGAGTTTTGTCTATATTTCTGCAGCGTTTCTCTCACTACAGCTGCACTTCGAGCAAAAATTACTGTGAATGTCATCAATAGAAAACAATATACTGTAGTAAATTAGTAGCAAAGTTTTCCAGGAGCAAAAGTGTTGTAACAAAACAAAATGTGTTTCTCTGAGTTTGATTCAAGCTCATGTGAGGTTTACAGGAAAAACAAAAAACAAATGCCTTCAGTGCCATTATTTTCATGCATCAAGTTAATGTCACAATCAATAAAGGTTGTAAAGCCGTACGGTGTTCTTTTAGTAAATCCTTGTCATTATAACATAATGATAACAGAAAGTTTAAAAAGGTGACATGGAGTGTATTGAATAGTTACATGTTCTATTAATATGCAAAGTAAATGTAGTTGAAGGTAAAATGTACATAAAGGAGGAGCTGCTCTATAGATTATGTGATGGTTAATAAAGTTCTCCTTCTGAAGACATCCTGAAAGTCTCCGGTTTGTCTTTTAGTCTGACTCCTCTCAGTTCTAAGGACCGCTCAGAACACTTTTATGTTCGTATTATCTTGCAGCATAATCCTCTCTTTATTACATCATGATCTCCCCTCATCCTCACGGTGAGTATGGGTTCATGAAGTGGTCCAGTCCACATTAGGAGGTAGCAACAGACTGGGATTTTAACAGCTCTAGCATAAATGGGACACCTGAATATTATAGGAAAACAATGACACATAGAGGGAAATGCATAATAAACTAGAATAGACTTTCTTGGAGCACTTTTCTCTTGCCAAGTTGTGTAGAGCTTGTTTGGCATTTACAGAACTCTTTAACAGACTTTCTGCTATGTTGTTTGACTTAGATGACACATAGGCCTGACCAAGATCGGATATTGGTGAAAAAATCTCAAGGAGATGGTATAAAGTCACATACTTTGTCACCACTTAACATTTATGCATACAAGTAATATGACTTGGGCAATGTTGAAATGGACTATCTTGAACTTACCTGGCAGGAGGAAGTGTTTTATTCAAGGAGGTTACAAAGTTGTTGGTGATGAGAGCTAAATTACTGTATTCAAGCATCCACTTTATAACCAAAAGTGTATCCATGAATGACATCCCAAAACTGAAATGGTAATAATTGGATGTTTCTATATATAAAACATTTTAATACAAAAACTGAAGGCCTTGTAATGTCCTGCAAACAGACAACAGTGACTCTGCATTATGTCGGTAAAAGCTGTGGTGAGGAACTGTTTCATCCAAGGACGTTTTTGCCACTGAGTGATCTACGCTCCGTCCCGTGCGGCCGATTGCCTCTGAAGTTATCCAAAATGTCCGTCTCTGTGTAATGATTTTTTTTCCAGACAGCTGAGTGGCTGGTTCGCTCACGTCACTCCAACAGATTTCACCTGATAATGCGCTTAGACACAGTGGCTGATCACATTCACCTGACCTTGCTGCACCATCTAACTGAGGGAGAGGAAGACAGCATTTCTGCTTATCTGTCCATTTGCCCAGAGAAGACAGACTCTCCAGCGGTGGCTCTCATTGACTTTGAACCTTTTGTTCTGGGGTTGCTGAATTCTGTACAAAGTCTCTCCAAATACAATTAGCTTGTAAGAAATGAATAAACATGTAAAGTCTCTCAAGGATGTGACACGTTTATCTGCCTGACTTGGCACAATGCTGTCACTTTTTGTTGTTTTGTGGCACTAATTGCATTTGTCATTGATGGCTGTCTAAACTCGGCAGTTGCAGCTTTTTAATGAGATGCTGATTAGAGATCCCAGAATTCACTCAGAACTGATTTGGCTTTATTTTAGCTGAAAAATGAGCATAATTTCCTTCTAATGCCACTTGTTAAAGTAATTACTCTATAATTGCTTTATCAAGGTGTCATAGAGGAATCAAGGCAAAAAATATCACTAGCCCTCAGGGGCACTTTGTCACTCTCCATTTAGTTTTAATTCTGTTAAACACTAAAGTGGCTATATTTAAAAAAATAAAAAAAGGAGTCAGTGTGGCATCTTTGAACATTACTTGGCATATTTTTGTGGACAATAAAAACTAAACCTGCTGCACATGAGGAAAGGTGGACGTAGTAAATCTTAAACAAGGGTATGTTACAAAATGTATTTCTTTGCTTCTTTTGTTATCACTAATTTAATCGTTGACCCCAGTTCCCTAAAAAAGCTGGTTAGGGTCAAAGATGTACTTGTTGTTTAAGGTCATGTGACTCATGGTATTGGGGTAACAACAAGTATAGCACCAGATTATTTTATTGCAGCTTGTAGCACTTAGTAATGTAGCTTGCAGTGATTGTGTAACGCATGTGAAAGAATTTTGTATTTTTTGTCACAAAGAGAAACACAGTAAAAAAAATAATCTCTTGGCTCAGAACAAGGTAACCTTTCAGGGCATTGCTTTCCACAAATACAATAAGATGCAACTTACCATTGCCATTTTACTTTCAAGTAACATCCTAGATTGAAACATGCAAGGAAAAATAGCATTTTATGGTTTTACACCTGCCCATGGGTCACGTAAGATCTGACTGCAGCCCGTGTTTGAGCTCCACACCAGACTTTTGCAGGCCTTGTCATTATTTTACTGTATTCACGTGCCAAATGACAACTATAAGCCTAAACCATAATATTGTTTGACCTATTGCCATGCTGGTGGTTGCCAGAATGTAGTACGAACAGATATTCCCTTTACTGTTATTAAGTCAGCAAAAATCCGTCACTTCTGCAGCAGTGTTGCATTGTGTTGTGTTTTTAAGCCTGGGTCATTTATGAGGCGTTGTGTGGGACATTATCTTGTACCGGGCTGATCTTCTGTGATGATAAACAAACAGCACAGATAAACCAAACGTCGACACGTGACAGAAACTGTTGCAATTGTCCTTTAAAGGATGGTCTAATGGGTCTCGACACTAATGTGGGAAACTATTTTGAATCGCCGTCAGGAATAAAAGCCGCTCTCAGCAATCACTTCAAAACTTTTCGCACCACATTGTAAGAGCAGTCTTGGCTGTGAGACATTTTTGCAGATGCAGAAAGAACCAAACCTACAATGCCTTGATTAGAGTGAGTGACGCTCAGACAATAACCTGCTGATTGGGGCCACAATCGCTTTCTCAACGGGGCAAGAGAAATTCTTCTTGGCAAGTATTTTTCTATATTATTACGTGCACTGCTAGCTTTACCAATTGTGGCCGAGATATGTAATAATGTTGGACAAGAATGCACAATCACTCGCCCTATAATTTTATCATTCACAGGTATACATTTCTGAGTTAGTATGAGGTGGTGTCTCATGTGGATTTAGTGTCAGGCAGTGATTTGTATGTTTTTTTTTTAAAGCAGGGAGAATGCTTCTCTGTGGAGCAACAGCTTCATATATGTACAGTACATTCAGCAGCAGCAAAGCACTCTGGGTGTAATTAAGACTATGCTTTAAACTGAGCTGAAAGTGTCCTGTTGTTCTGAATACTATCCCGGTCTGACTTTGAAGTGACTGCCTTGCTCCTGTGTTTTTGATAATTCCATGAGCACCATTTGTTTGTGGGACACCAGCAGTGATTTGTTCATTCTTCTTTTAAACTTTGGTTTGATTTGTATGTATTAGTTCTGGCACCAAATGAACATCATGTCAAATCAAATAGAACCTTGATCCACACACTTTCTACTGGGTCCTGGACGTTCTACACACCTAAACAAATCATTTAACTTTACATTGTTAGTAAAATTATTAAATATTATTTTGCAATGAGATTCTATAGATGTTTTGTGGGGAAAAAATCCATATTACAAATTGACTTTTTTTAAGTTAGTTTTATTCTTGAAATAACAGTAAAATCTTTGGATCTGTGGTGAATAGCTGCAGTAGAAGTCAGTGTCAATGTAAGCTCCAAATGAGTCCAAGTTTGACATTTTGTGGCACATCTGTTTTATTTCATTTTATTTTTTTGGGTCAGATTCATAATGATAAGGGTCAGATTTAGATCACGTTATGGCCTGTTAATGTCTGGGTTTGGCTCCTTACAGGGACATTCTCCTGGAAAAGACATCCTCTTTTTGGATATACTGCTGGTTACATTGGACAGTTATGACTGACCCGTCCAACATCTCTGGACACTAACAATAACTACAACAGAACCTCAAGTCGCTGCTCGTGCCGGGGCCAGATGTAGCCCTCGGACCTGTCAAGCCTACTCTCACATGAGCAAAGCCTGTCTGTCATAAAGCGTTATGATCAATGTTCTACAAAAACACAGCAAAACATATACGAGGATCTTCTTGAACTTAGATTTATTTCTTGGTTGTGCCTAATCCAACCTCTTTTCTCTGAACTATAAATGACCAAGACTCTCTCTAATGGAGTAATTTACACACACCCTGCCATCGCCATCGACAGGACTTTCTTTTTGGCAAATGTCTGGCATTTAGCAAATCAATGACATGAGTTATGACGGAGACCTGGGGCCCTGCTGCCTCTCCATTCTTCTCAATAACAAAAGAGGAAGTGCATTAAAAACTAGCATTGATGGGTTGTTGGGAGTTGCAGTCAATGAGCTCTCACAGTTTAAAATTAAAAGGCTCTTAGGGTGAAAATTGTTTTTTCAAGGTCATCCTTCATGTCATGAAGGCTCCTTTATCGCAGTGATTAATTACAAAGTAAAAGAGCAGGGGTACGAAGGAGGTTTAGGAGATCCCTTCGTCTTTAAATGTTGTACTTACCCTGCCCAGCGGTGAGTTAATGACACCGACTTCGACTTGACTAAGTGTTATTGCTGCAGATCATAATTTCATCTCAAAAATGGGCGAGGGAGTGGATCTTCCTTATAGTAATTGAGTATTGATTTGGAAATAAACAGCAGCGAGACTCCCACTCGACTGACAGACCCATCTTTCGAAAGGGAATCGACAATAAATGGACCCCTGGTTTGAGAGAAAGTTATGGATCACAGGGATACAGTCAAGCACGCCTTCCCCAGCCGAGATCTCTCCAGCAGTATCGGATTTTAGATAACCCATTTACAAGAACTGTCATCTAAAACCTATAGTTTTGAGCTGGCACATGATAAGTTAAAGTCTGAAGTGTGTGTTTTCCATCAACAAGGTGTAGTATAATATTTGGTCACTGGTCCATCTCATAAGATACCCATAACTCTAACCCTACACTGACAAATATGGAGCTCTTTAGTACGGTGGACTAGAAAGGGCTTTCCAAAATGCATAGCACCACACAACACACTTAAAAAAGCCACAAACAAGTCAACGTGGACAGATCGTATTTTTCCTACCTGAGTCTCTGAGTCTTCCGAGTACCTTCGAGCACCCGAGTATTTCCGCCTGGTTTTGAGTATCCCCGAGTATCTCCGCCTGTTCCAAGAGTGTCCCCACCTGTGATCTCCAGCCCTGCATACCGGCGCAACTGGGTACCGGCATTCCTGCAGACCCCAAGTGCCTCCGTAGGACCCCGTGTGCCTCCGTTGTAGTCTTTTGTGACCCCGCCTGAGTCCTGCAGTCCTTTTACTTGTTATATGGTCCTGCTCCCCTGGTACCAATGTATGCGTACCGTATCAGTGTGCCAGCGCACCAGTGCACCACCTGTGTCCCCAAGTGCCCGTCCCGGCACAACCTGTGTTCCTGTGTGCCCCAGCCAACCATTTCATAGGGCCAAATCCGGTGTGCCTGTTTCCCCCCGAGCGTAAGATCCGGCCAACCAGTTCCAAGGGCCAGATCCGGCACCCAGCATGTTCTCAAAGTTTCCTGTTCCTGCATCCCTGGCCAGTGTCCCATTGTGTTCTTGGTTCCTTGCCTCTTTGCCCCCCCCCCCCCGATCATGTACAGGGAGCCCCATTGGGGTTGGCCACACTGGCCACAGGATCTTAGGCCGCCCGGTGTCGGCCCTTAAGAGGGAGGGCGGTATTGACATGATCCCAACCTTGTGTTCTGTTGTAGTCAGTCTGGTTCTGTATTGTATCTGATTTCTTGTTTCTTTATTGTATCTAAGTTTCTGTTTCTTTATTGTATCTGATTTTTCTGTTTTTATTGTGAAGTTTCTTACCCGTGTTTGTGTTTTCTGTTTGTCTTCCTGCCTTGTTTCTTTCCTTTCTGTGTTATTACCTGCTTCGGCCCTCATGGCTTTCACCTGTCCCTCGTTGGGGTTCCTTTATAACCTGTGTGTATCCCCCTGTTCAGTGTCAGATTGTCTTTAACCCTGGTGTGAGTCTTGTAATTCTAGTGTATTGACTTTGAGTATTTTCCTGGTTTGCAATGTTTTACGTTCCTGGTGTGTTCCTTGTGTCCTGTTTGTTTGGAGTTACCATGTGCTCGGACCCTGGCCTGGTTTCAACCTTGTCTATTGGATTCAGTTTTTGTACCTTTACTAAATAATAAAACCTTGTGAACAACTTGCCTGTGTTGGGTCCTGGATTTGGAGTCCACCTGCCTGTTCCGGTCACCAGGTCTTGACAATAGCTGTTCACATGTTTTAAAAAGTAGTAATTTAAACTGTAGGATCTCAGTCTACACTAACCACCAGAAGAAAAAAAAAAAACACACACGTATAGACTACACATACTAACTTAAAGTAATAATAAATATACTTAATTGAAGTTTAATACATTTTTATAAAGTATATATTTAGCCAAATGTCTTCATCTTCACTTTAACTGTTTGTCCAGATGCATTCTTTGAAACCTTTTGTAAAATGAAAGATCCAGGATCATCCCAAACCATTAAACTCAAAGATCAACCCACTTTATTGAAGATAATAGGCTGTGATTATAGTGTGTTCTTTTTACATTTACAAGTAATCTAACCCACTAACGGATTGGATAAATCAGTTTCACAGTAAACACTTTTTATTTTTTATGTTCAGACAATTGGATTGGACATAAAATCCAGGATTTGTCAAAGAAAACCTAAGTTGACATCCCAGAACCGGTTACATTTGACACCCAAGTTCTGCTAAATGTTTTGGTTAGCTTTAGTCGGAGAAAGCTTTTACATTAAAAATATGGTTTAGAAAAAAATTGAGAACCTTGCTATTTCTCATATTTTGTATTTTTCTGACCAGTGTGTGGTCACAGTGGATGTCACAGGATTCATCAGTTCACATGAAGCATTATCTCTTGGGAAAAAGAAGAGGCTTGTGTTTTCTTACATCCCTCGAGAAATACCTGAGATTTCTGTGACCTGAATCAAATGAAAATGAGATTCTGCGGCAGTGTTAAGCAAATGTTTGAAGTCAGACATAATGTATGCTCTCATAAATGCTAAGTACATCTGTCTAGCCGTGGGCAAATACCTTTATCTGAATGTGAGGGGGAGCCAGTGGTAATGCTCCAACAGCTCAGTGAATCGACATAATACGAGGAGTCTAACACTTATGTCAGAACGGCCGTTAACCTCTGCGTAATCACTGTTGAACTGTGCTCACACGCCCCCGACACTTCCCCGAGAGCCCCCGCTAACGACATACAAATGTGCTATTCGTTTTCATTAGCTGCCACTTCACTTTTGATTCAGGGTAAAGTGCTGTAGTCTGGGAGTGTGTGTGTGTGTGTGTGTGTGTGTGTGTGTGTGTGTGTGTGTGTGTGTGTGTGTGTGTGTGTAGCAGGACCGAGTGGAGGGTTCACCAGGGAGGCGCAAGGGAAGTAACGCAGCGCTCTACTGGATGACCTCTAGGTTGCTATCGGCCTGAAAAAACAGATTAACAGAGATATGAGCTGAGATTAATTCTAACAACTACCATTAGAAACACTGAGGTGATGTCACCATGTGGTCAGCGCCAAAAGCTATTGTCATTCACACCTGCCTAATGAGTCCTGATTATCATTCTCATGGTAATGCTCCATTTGTTATCTACGTGACCCACGTCGGGAGCATTACCCAGTGTTATCTATATTTATCTTGTCAATTATTGATTGCTTTTTCCCACCGCAAGTCATTATTAATTTGACATGCTGTGTCAAGCTCACTGTTAATCATATTTAAACAGATATGGGGGACATAAAAATCAATTTTCCATTATCCTTGAGGGTTTTTATACCCGAGCGGCACAGTGAGATGCAGGCGACTTGAGAGATCGGCTATGCATGGCCGAGCAGTTTTGGAGGCGTGGAGAGTAAATAATCGTCTAATTTGAGACTAATGGGAAAGAAGGAAAAAGATGGAGGCAGTGTCCTGAGTTTTTCTCAAGGTAAGATTATGCAATGTAATGTCATTTTAGATGTTTAACTGAGCGGGTGGTAGTGTGTTTAAACACTATCCTACTCTGTATATAAAAAAGAGTGCCTCTTTTACAGTGCCTTTTACGTTTCAGAATATTTTTTCATCGCTTTCGCGATAGCACAATTCATATAATGGGTAACTCAAACTTTACAAGATTTAGATTTAGAAACATTAAAAACATTTTAAAAGAAGATGAAAAAAAAAAACAGTATAGGCGAAGCTAAAGAGGAAGGTTTTTAACCTCCCCTTGAACTTTGTTAGAGTTGAGGTTGTTCCAGGTTTTTGCTGAAACTTAAACGCTGCTTCACCAGGTTTAGTTCTAACTCTGGGCTCGAGCAGAAGGCCTGTCCCAGATGTTCTCAGAGTCCGAGGAGGTTCATAAGCAACTAACATTTCAGAAATATATTCTGGTGCTAAACCATTTAGAGACTTGTAAACCAGCAGTGCTGTTTTAAAGTCTATTCTCTGAGCAACAGAAGCCAGTGCAGAGATTTTAAGACTGGACTGATGTGGTCGTACTTCCTGGTGTTAGTTAGAACATGAGCAGCAACGTTCTGAATAAGCTGCAGCTGTCTTAACCCTCGTTTTGAGAGACCAGTGAGCAGTTTCTCTAAGTCTGGTTGAGACTTTATCCCTTTGACTCTGGAAATGTTTTTAAGGTGATAAAATGCAGATGATGTAATTGACTTAATGTGACTGTGGAAATTTAAGTCTGAGTCCATGATGACCCCTAGATTTCTAACTTGGTTTTTAGATTTTAGAGAAAGAGACTCGAGGTGACTGCTGACACTTTCTCTTTGTTTCTGTCCCAAAGATCATTAGTTCAGTCTTGTTTCTGTTCTGTTGGAGAAAATTATTTTGCTTCCACACATCAATCTGTTCGATGCAGTAAAAATTTCTGAGTAAAAATCAGGAAGACAGGAAGGCAGGTGTTGGAAATTGGCAGGACACAAAATATTCCACAAAAGAGTAGCATTTCTGGAATTGCCAAGATGAGGAACACTCGGAGATTTGGGAGTTTACAAACTCACAAAAATCCATCTTGAACTGCTTCTGGAAAAGTATCTGTGGCTCAAAACATTAGCACATGACACCTGTCCTATACTCCCTGCACTGGCTCCCTGTCTAGTTCAGAATCTATTTATAAAATCTTAATGTCTTGTTTTTAATGCACTCAGTGGCCTTGCACCTTCTTATTTCGACGTTCATCTGCTGAAGGTCCCCCGGTCCCGGATCAAACAGTGGGCGATTGTTCTTTTGCAGTGGTTGGTCCTATACTTTGGAACTCTTTACCCATTGAGTTACGGTCCATCACTGACCGGCCTCTGTTTAAAGCCAAACTTAAAACCTATTTATTTAAAATGGCTTTTTGCACTTAGTGTCTCTGTGACACTGTTCTGTTTTTATTGTGTAAATGTGTTTTTAAACCTAGTTGTAATTATGTTGTATTGTATGTATTTATTGTTAATGTTGTTAAGCATCTTGGTTCAATCTGTGGTTGTTGGAAGGTGCTATATAAATAAATATTGATTGATTGATTGATTGATTGATTGATTGCACAGTTGCCAAACCGTTGTGTCCAATGAGGTGGCAGCTCTGACAGGTTTAGGCGTGTTTTAAGTAGATGATTTAGCAACTGTTACCGTTACGAACATAAACAACATGGCACTGCTCTGACTTGATAAAACTACCAGGTATTCACAGAAAGAACCCGCCCAGACGGTTCTATGGAACAGTCTTCTATCGTGGAGCAGTCCTATCTGGCGACGTCAGTGCCTAATGATAAACAAATGAAGCAGCAGATGAGCCCTTTAAAAAAACATGACAGTTTTTCTTCTTTTGTGCAATAGGATGATGACTGGGGAATAAAATCTAGGTCTTTGCCACAGTGTTGAAATGCCAGAGTTATATTTGACATGAAAGTGGTTAAGTATGTTAAATGTTTTAGTTTAAAATAATAAAAAGGCTTTTGGTTAAGTTTAGAAAAATAAACGTTTTTATCTATTTGCCATACTCTCACGTAAAGCCCTGTAACTCTAGCCAGACGCACAAATATCCAATAAAGGTGATTTATTATTGTCATTTCTAGCTGGCTACAAAAATGTAAAAAAAAACTAGTATAAGATAACTTCAGATTTGGATGTACCTGTACTTAAATATCAGTAGCACATAAAACATTTGCTGACATTTGGGCCACTGCCAGTATCATACTAATGCCATCACTTTAATCCCTGCTCTTACGTCTATGCTTTCCATCATGAAATAAACAATTTTGAACAGTCTAGTTCCTTCTTTTCTACCCAAAGCCAGACAGAAAGACAAGAGGCCCAAAGAGCTATTACTTGCTGGAAGGTAATGGTGCGAGGCATGGGAGGATACAAATAGCCGAGGAAGGGCACTTCAGCAGATAATGGGGTTGAAGGATCCTGGCACGGCGAGATTCATGCACAGACAAGGCTCCTTTGATGCAGTGACATTGGAGAGCCCATAAAAGCCGCTGGTATAAAACACAGAGGCGTTACTCGGAGCTAATGGGATCCCCGTCTTTTCGGAGGCAGATTTAGCATAGGCCGACAAGGCAGACACAAGAACACTAATTGGATACACCTACCTGGGTTCAATAAATGAACACAAGGGGATCCATCAGAAGGGGGTGGACTGGGGAGGGTTTAGGGCTGGCGAGAGACACAAAGCTTCCAGTTACACCACATATTGAACGTTTAAGTGTTGTACCGGGAGCGTATATCATGCTCTTTAAAAAGAACTGCTCTAAATACAGACAATGGGCCTCTTTCACAAATATCTTTCTTACAAAGCTTCTTAAATTTTCATTATAAGTGTTATTTACTGTTTTAACATAGGTACTGCCTGGAAAATGTGGACATACTAAACGGACAAACATCATTAATGAATGTCTGTGTTCAAACTGACACACTAAAAAGTTGGTTGAGTAAAATAGTTCATTTATATTTAAGATTTTAATAAACTTGGGGGAAAAAAGTACCAGTGATAAATAGTCAATACTCAAAGAAAAAAACTGTACTGAAGTTGCATTTGCTGTTTTTTTTTTTACGTTTTTTCTAACTCTATAATGTATCATATTTGCACAAAAACATCCATTACTTCCCACTCAACTGTAAATTTAGTGTGGCATTTTAAAAGCTCAAATAACTTTGCTTTTGGATGGTTGTTAAAGTATTAGTTTGCAAACTCAACCAGAAACACTCTAATTGCAGAGAACACGGGCTAACAGGGTTACTTATAACAAAGGGCTCATTTCCATAATACATTGGCTTTGTTAGTGATCTTGTGAGATGCATGTGGGAGGTGTTAATGTGATGTTAAGAAAACTGATCAGGGCTGTTTTTAAATTAATAGTTACACTGTCATTAAATTGCAGGTCTGAGCCCCAACCTACGCCTGAAGTGCTAGTGGTGTAAAGGTAGCATTACTGTTATTTCTACATGACTAATACAAACAGTACATTTACTTAATCAATGATTTTGACTATTCTACGCACTTCTTAATATGTCTAATGTGAACTGTAACACTTTTACTTTAACATGACAGAACCTCGGTCGATTTTGTAAAGACAGTTCATAGTCACAAATATAGTCTGACTTTGATTTTCTGCCTCATCCACCGCCAGACACTGTTTAACGATGCGGTCAGGAAAGCTCTTTAGACAGACTAATCTTTGGCTCGCTGACAGCTATGTCCTCTCCCAAAAAATTAACACAGATTCGCCCGGACCAGCGCCTCTTCAGGCTCAGATCAATACGGCTGCGATAAGACAGGACACCTTTCGGGGACCGCGGGGCATGAGAAAGTCCTCCCGTTGCATCATAGATTACTCACACATACAGCCGGTTCGTCTGTGTGAGCTAAACATGAACAAGTCTCGAAGGTAATCATGAGTCAACATACCAAGGTTATTTTGACCAAGACATTTAATTCTAGCAGCGCTTTAGCTGTTTTAGAGTTTTTAGACTAAACTTTAATTTGACAAAACAGAAAAAGTACCAATTTTCTTGCCATCTTTAATCAAATCCAACATGTAGGCATATTGTGTTACTCCTACACCGATGAAAAATAGAACCAGTGGGCAACACTTAGGCATTTTCTATTTTGTATTCAACCCACTTCTTCATTATGGTGTAGTAATGAACATTTAAAAAGAGAGAAATGTTCATGTGAGCATACACTGACTAGAATTCTAGTTTTAAAAGTCAACATCTATCTTGTTAACATGACTTTATATTTCATTAGGTTGAAAAAAAAGCTAGCAAGCTAAGAGTAGGAGAAATAGGTAATAGGTATACAGCAACTTTAAGAAAAGTTAGATGAAAATAATCTTAGTACAGGCAAATTAAGAAAACACACAATACAAGGGATGAATGTATACAAACACAAAATATGCCTTGAGCTTTCTCGGCCAAAGTATTTTTAGTCTGAAGTGCAAGTGATCTATGTGGTTCTAATGCACAACTAGAGCCACAATGCCTCATTCAATCAACATTGTTTGGCTGCAAAAAGGTAACCTACACAGTTGTGAATGAGTAGGACATAATGTTATTGGTTGATTCGTGTTTAACTTTTACTGCTGTTAAACTAATCACTGTGGCCCGTTGAAATGTTTAAGAACGTTCGCACGAGTGAGGGAAAGGCTGCTGTCCATGGTGCTGAACTTAAGGCCCCAGTCCAAAGAAAACCGAGTATTGAATTGTTTCATTTTTTATTTTTTATTTTTTTTTAATTCTTTTTTTATAGTTTGTACAAGAACATGATGTCCACTTAAATCTTTCATTAACCCTTGATTAATTAATTAAGATTTCCATTTACTCACATCATGGACCACAGGACAAACTCATTAACAATTTTTTAGGGTCACATTGATTAAAAAGGTGATTTCTCCTTCCTGTGACATGGGTCAGTAACATTCCTCAGGGCTAACCCTCGAACCAAAACCTGAAAGAGCTTTGTAACCATGGTAACACACTCACCAAATCCCACAAAGGTGACTTTTTCTGACATAACCGGAGAGTAAACCCTATTGGCTCCTGCCTCAGTGAACAGTACAAATCCAATCAGAGCAGACATAGAGTGCAGTATGTGTTCCCAATAGACACAGACTGAATAATTATTTCATCTGACCTCACGAGCCTCGGCGTATGTAACCCTCCTCAGCGGAAGCACATTTACTTTGTTATCTCCGCAGCGAGCACCAGGCCCAGGGCTAACTCTAAGGAATGAAGAATAAATGACACAGCGCTCCAGCAGCCCACAGGCCTTCACATAAATAGCTTTTAACCCAAGGATCAATAACGTTAAATTGTGATTAAATAGATTATTACATTGGAAATTAGCCACCCCAGGGCTAACACATGTTAAAGGAGAACCCAGCGGAGTACTGATGCACTGCTCAGCTTTAAAGGCAAGCCATACATTTCTCTATGAAGTTTTTACAGAAATGTGAAAAGTGCCTGTGTATTGTTTGCACAGTTGTGTAGTATGGAGTAGGACAAAATGGAATGAGTCAATAATGTTTTCACTAGTGTACAATAACTTAAAAAAACTCCTAACGTTTTATTTTGGAAAAAAGATCTGTAAATCTGTAGAACATACTAGAAGGAGCTGAGTCCAAGAAACATAGCACAGCTGAAGGTTTAGAAATGCAATCTGCAAAATTACCACCGCCCGTCGCCAAAAACTACACACTCCACCTTTACCTTAGATTTAAAAACGTATGCCTCAAAATAATTGACTCCGGGTTAGAAAAAGTTTGTGTTTAATGCATTTACCGTGGCTGTAGTTACCCCAAGAGGTCATTTGCCCAATATGAAGTCCCTCAATCTCCTTTTAATTGAATTTGGCAGGAAACATTAAAAAGTGAAAAAACTAAGTAGTTCAGAGCATGTAAACGCCTCCCATGTTTTATAAATATAGACCTTGATCAAAAAGTGTTTAGCACAAGACTAGTTGATACTTTTCCTAACTCATACAGGCCTGAAGTGGACAGAAATAGCTGTAACATCATGTGTGCTGAGAGCGCTGAGAAGTTTTCACAGATGAGAGTTGGTGTGCTGATAAGTGGCAGATAGAGGTTTTACACTTGGCCGGAGCATATCGGTAATAGCTCCAGCAGCAGCAGTGTATTGACTCCGGTCGAGGAGGAGGAGGGACTCTGTGAAGATGGGGCTGACAGCGAGCCGTGGAGGAGCGTGGTCTGCTGGGAGGGGTATCTGCCGTGGAACAGATGTCCCGGTCACACAGGCTGGGAGTGCAATCACACACGCCATTTTTTATTCTACACTTCTTTTTTTTTTTTCACAGAGTGAAAGTTGCTGGTGGTGTGCTTCAAGATTTATTCAAATTTGTGCCATTTAGTTACAACACGAGGAAACAAATCTTAATCAAGAAGCGGTAGATGCAGCGTCTGAAGGCTGCAACTGTACTGTGCTGTGTGTGTATATCCACATGCACACACATAACAAAACATTACAACCTTTATAGACTAAGTTTGAGCCACTAAGTTACCTTAGTGGCTCACCGTTCAGTTCTGACAGGGTCAACCAAAGTTGAACCCCTCTTTCCTGTCTGTCTACTATTAAAAAAACATCTTCTTTTGAAAAAACACTGGAAAAATGGTAATGATCCTTGTTTGGTGAAATATATATCAATGACTCTAAAAGATTAAAAAAGGTGAATATTTAGTTGGCTTTTAGAAAGAGCTCTGCCTAAAATTGCCACTCATTGTCCATCTTTAATACGGAAAACACTCATTTACATTTACACACATTTTAGAAGAAGTCATCAAAATTCTTGATTCATTGTTTAGAAGTTAATTCATTTGCTCTTTACTTATGTAAATACCCATTCTGTTTATCCTATTGACTAAATGTGATTTTCCATGTGGCTTGTCTACAAAGTGGATCACTTCCCTTTTGCACAGTCAAAGGTTATAAAGACTCCAGTAATCCCTCTTTAAGTTTACCCAAGCATGAAATGCATAAATTACTTTATTAAACTCCTTTTTTTCCTCAAAAATCTGCAAACATTACAGTCAGCAGTAGTTCATCTCGGGGCCCTAAGCACACTGTCCAGAAGTGCAGCCATTTGCACTTTTTCTAAGCTTTATCCCCACCTAGTTATTCTAAGATCTCCTGCTAAATTTGTCCCTCATTTCGTCTCCCTAAGCTTAAGCCTTCAGCCCAGTAATACAGCTTCAAGAGCACATCTCCTGCACTTATTTATTTATATACGCGTCTGCCTTTGGCAAAGGGGGCCGCCATACTGCTGTGGCTGAGCGCAGTGTGAGTCCAGAAGGTCTGATGTTACGTATCGCAGACGCTTAATTCTCAGTGTTGTGGCTTATCTGTAGCACACACTGACTGTTGCCAAGTCAGGTCATTGTCATGTGTTTGAGAAAGCTAGCACTGAGAAGTTTGTTAAACTGGCATCAGGCTAAAGATGGTGATGTAGCCCTATGAACAGTTTAAAAATCTGATATAATGATATGCACTAGTGATAATTCAATTTGAGGGTATTTTTTTTTTTTTATTTAATGGAAACTGTATCATGAAAAGTTACTCATGTTGTGTGTTATTTTTAGTGGACCTGCATATGAAACATTTTAAAGTAAATTTTGATGGTTGCTGGAGAGATTGGATTATAGATACCTCCACTGTTATAAAAAACATATTTTACTGTAAAAAATTGACAACATAAAATAGTACAAAATAGACCTGCAAATAAGACAAGACAGGATTATTTTTTTTCTGTCTGCAGTTAGATATCCATAGTATAAAGCACAATTAACTGCTGTTTCGGACCTGCAGCCAAGAAAGACAAAAAGATAATGTAATGAAGTTAAGGTGCCTGGTGCAGTGCAGAAAGGTTTAAATAAAATGCTAAAAAGTTTTTGCAGATACATACTTTTAATAAAGTAAATGTGTCGACAGAGTTGTTGTTCAAGATGCAATTCCTCTATCTATGTTCATTTATCAAACCTCACTATCTTTTATCTCACATTCAGAGTACTTTTTCAACAATGAAAGTGTAGTTCTAAAGTATTTTCCCACCACCAGTGAGTGACTGTGGAGTGAATGAATAATGGACTCTGTAAAGCGCTTTGAGAGCCTTGAAAAGCACTATATAAAATCTAATCCATTATTATTATTATAGAATTATCTTCATTGTTGGAGAATATTTGAGTTGCCCTCAGAGCTGCGGAGAGTCACACGAGAGAAAAGACAGGCTGGAGATGTTTTGGATGTGGGCAGGAGAAGTTTATCAATCATCAATAATACAAGACCCAGAGAAAGGACACTCAACTGAATAACCAGTCTCTATTGCTTCTGAAATAGCATTAACCTATGTAGTCTCGTACTGTGTCATTAATAAAGTAATGTTATTTGAACTTACAGTTGTTTAAGCTAAACAAAGACAGAGCCACAGAGATCTTAAATAAGGTTAAAGACATTATAGGGAGGTTCCTAGTGGTTACACAGTTAAAACAAGCTGTAAACATAGGGTAATTATATAAAACATATATACTTATATCCATAGTACTTCCAACTTTTTATCTCCTCACAAGCTCCATGTTAACCCGACACACGCACAGAGGTAAAGCTGTTCCAGGTCCCGTCGACAGCGAGGCCCGGAGACATTATTGTTCTGTGTTTCACATTGCGTCCTGTTATTGCTCTGTCAAAGCAGCAGAGGTGGTATTTGGGTAACTGCAGGCTGTGGGGCTGTGGAGGTAGAGCACCAGACTCCACCAGAGCGCCCGCAGTCAGCAAAGGCAGAGATGTCATGATGTGTCAGCCAGCATCACGTCACGTCTGGCCCCCAGCCAGCCAAAGGTCTCCAGCCAAATCTCTTTTTTTATAATAGACAAGATGAGAAGCATCCAGCTCCGTCAGACGCACGCTACACACTTCGACACAATGAGGCCTGGGTATTTCTTCCATTGTATCATCATAATATCAGACTGTTAATTGGACACAATAATAATAAATAATCTGTGATGCTCGCAATAGGTCCAGTAGTAGTGTGCACTGAAAGACTTCAGTTTAGGTTTGTGCAATCACAAAAACATAAAAACAAAACATGGCGTGATTATTCTGGTCTATGTGGATTCAAGTTTGATTTTCATGGGGCATTACCAGAATAAACTGCCTCTGCAAATTACAACCCATCTGTGAAACAACTCATGTGATAACCAGAATAGAATCGACGAAAGTATCTATAGATAAACGATTACGGTTGGTCCAACTGGATTTTTAACAGGTGGAAATGGCAGTTATACATATTCACTTGTATAAGTAACTTTGATAGATAAGTAAAGATTAAAACTCCTCTACAACATTAGCCACAGCAGTAGGAACAAGCTTATCTTTTTTAAAGTTAACAGAGAAATCAAAGCCAAACGTGTTAAAGCTCAAAAGCTGTAAATAATATTTGAAGCTGGTGGCAGGTACCCCTTTGAGTAATTTTAGTTCTGATAATACCAAAGGTTTGTGTATAAGAGCCGTTTAAGAAAATGATATTAGCGGTCTAACAGGGAAAAGAAGAAAGACGGGATTTATTTTGGGTGTGAGCTAAAGATGACTATCAATAAATATAGACTGACTCTATTATATCAGAATCATAATAATTTAATCTTAGGGCTTTGTCATATAAAAATTGGATGCAGATGGAAGCACTTTCTTTCACAATCTTAAAAAAAACTGTTTGCTGTATCGGACATAAACATGTGTAAAACCAGCTCACTGCAGCTAACCTCATTAAAAAACATTATATTGGGTTGTCCTTTCATTAATGATCTGTCTGTTTATTTAATACAATATTTAGAAATGGCTAAAATATTCCCCACACTGCTCTGCCCTGACCCGTCAAATAGGCCCCAATGCCTCTGGGTAATAACACTATTAGAAAGCACTGACCAATAATGTACTCATTACAAAACTGAATTTAAATTAAAAAAGACAAAAAAAAAGACCCATGACTTTTTAAATGAAGTCAATGAATACCATGTTTCACGTACATAACTGTCATCCCCTCTGAGCTTTTTATTTAAAGTGTAATTTATTTACTGTATATGTAGATAAACCAAATAAAATGAGTAAATCTTAGTTTTTTCAATATCTGCCTCAAAATAATACTCTAACTCCATATAACCCATCAGAAGTTTCATTACTTACTGCCACAACAGCCCAGACAAACTGAGCACTGCTGAAGAACCACATTTATGTATTTTAACACAAATTTAAGCAGAAAGGCCAAACACGGTTTAAACTAAACAGATTAGATAGATTATCTGAAGTTTTTTAACTGGGTTTGTTGATGTTGACAGCATTTCCCTGCAGGGCTACCGTAGGTGCTCACAAGCTGCGGAAAGTTAGAGTCAGAGCTGTAGAACTGCAGTCTGCAATTCCACCACCAGATGCTGCCAAAAACTACACGCTTTAATTTTAATTTTTGAAAGTTAACATAAAGGGAAAAACATTTATTTCAGCAGAATTTAAACGAGGTTACATTTTCAAAAGCCTGTCACCCATTGTTCCCTCCTCTACTGGTGACACAGTGCTCCCTGACATTATGTACTGGAAAAACAGTACAAGGAAAAATCATTAGCTGAACACCTTCCAACAAAGTGACCTTTAGACTAATTTGTTAGCAAATGTTACCTTCCATTTTATATTTAACGCCATAATTAAAATGTTTACTCATCAAGCGTTCCCTCATTTTGATCTCAGTGCACCGCGTGGAGCCTTTTGTTTTCCATTTGTCTGCCGCACAAAAGCCACTAATTAAAGATCTTTCGATATGGTAAACGCCAATAGAGGATGGCCTATAAACAAAAAACAGAGCCAATGAATGATGATAGGTCTTCTGGAGTATCTTGCACTCACATGACATGAATCAATCAAGGGACAAACCTCACACACACAGAAGGGAAACCTTGAAGCTGTGGACACAATGCGTCCAATTGAGCCGAGCTTTGATTATGATTTTCCAAACAGTGTGATTCAAAGAACAGCAAAAGGAAAGTGATCAGGCTGCCTTTGGTGGGAGTCTTCTGCCTCTCGGGACTCACCAAATCAGAGCGTTGTATCACTGATGATGCTGGAAGTACCACTCAGCGGGATAACTTTCGAGTGATTGAAGGGGGGCAATGAGATTTTTGTTTATTCAGGATCCAGGTGCAGATAGCAGGGCCATTAATGATTGGAAGTTGATTACAAGTCACTTCTGCGGAGCACAGCTTGACGCTTCACAGTTTAATCAAGAACAAAAAGTTAATGGGCACAGTTTGGTGTTTGTTTAGGCACCATATCTGAGTCAGTGTATGTCATTCACTTCTCGGATGAATATTTACTTTCACACTGAGAAAATTCTGTGTGACAGTTTTGTTCTTGGGGTGCACGTGGCAGAGTGGTTAGCACTCCTGCCTTAGAGCAAGAAGGTCGTGAGTTCAAAACCCGGCCGACTCAAACATTCTCGGCTGTCTCCGGTCTTTCCGTGAGGAGGCTGCATGTCCTCCGCGTGTTACCGTGGGTTCTCTCCGGGTACTCCGGCTTCCTCCCACCGTCCAAAGACATGCATGTACAGGTTAATTGGCAACTCTAAAGTGTCCGTAGTGAGTGAATGGTTGTCTGTCACTGTCTGTCTCTATATGTCAGCCCTGTGACAAACTGGCCACTGTCCAGGGTGTACCCCTCAGGCCCAAAGCTGCTGGGATAGGCTCCAGTCATCCGTGACCCCTAACGGGACAAAGCAGTAGGAAAATGAATGAATGAATGAATGAGTTTTTTTCTTAATGCTAATACCGTGTTTTTGTCAGTAGTTTGTGCATCTCAACACTCCAGGTTCATGAAACCAAAAGTGATCAATGCACTAAACCTCTAAACTGCAATATAGTATTTAAATATTTTGCTTTCATATACACCAAACTGATCCCATCCCACCTAAAGATTTGGTCCAGTTGTGCTGTTTTATTATTGCATACATACTATTTTTTAGAGCACTAACTTTTGAGAGCACTAGCTTTCAGATAATTGGAAGAAGGAAAACAGTGTGCTGAGGAGATGCTTAAAAACTAAAAATACAGTTTTTAAAGTAAAGGCACACCTGTCAGGCTTCATGTCTGTTGTTGTCTGTTTTATTTGGTTGAGTATTTGTCTTAGTTTTGTACTGAATTGTTATTTGTAAGTGTATATGATATTGTTTCAAGTCTGTATTTTAGTTCATGGATTTTATTTTGATATGTCTTGCCCTTGTCTGTGTCTGAGATTGACTTCCCGCCTTGTGTCTTTCCCTCCTGTGTAATTACCTGCTCCGCCCTAATATGTTTCACCTGTCCCTTGTTGTCTGTGTCTATTTATACCTGTTTGTTCTTCCCCTCAGGGCCAGGTCATTGTCTCTGTAACCGTAAGTCTTGGCCCTGATGTCTTATGTAGTATTCCTAGTCTGTTTCGTACATGTTATCTCAAGATCTCTTGCCTGTGTTTTCTGTGTAATTTTTGGTTCTGGATTTGTTACACTCGGACCTTAGCCTTGATTATTATGTTCCTCTGGATTTTCTTTTGGTTACTTTATCCTAAATAATTTTTTGTTAAACTTTTCACCTGTTTGTGGGTTTGCGTTGGGGTCTTCCTGCTCCTGGGCCATCGGCCGTGACAACACCAAGGAAATGCACTGTAAAAATGTTCCATACCATTGTAATGTGAAAATGAAAATGAACAGGCCTTCACTCTAATCGCCACAAGAAGACCACAGCATGGTTAGGGTCATTGTAAAGTGCTCAAGAAGTTCAGTGTCTGTGATTACAGCAGCTTGTACTCACACTAGTCAAAGGTGCCCTGCTTTAGGCATGAAACATCCTAAAGATTACATTTACATTTAGTCATGTAGCAAACGCTTTTATCCAAAGCAACATGCATTAAGTTTCCATTCACCAGTGTGTCAGCTGGAACATCACCGGAGGTAAGGTGGGTTAAGTTGTCTTGCCCAAGGACACAACAACAGTACGAACTGGGAGGAGAGCGGGAATCGAACCGTCTACCTTCCAGTTGAAGGACGACCGCTCTAAGAACACCATACAGCTCCATTGAGAAATTTTTTTTTTTTTTTCCCCAGACTGCCTAGACTTCATGCTTTACAGATTGACTGTAATTTTCCTCCAAATTGAAATAATGAAGTATGAAGGGTAATTGTTAAACATGTGGCCTCCTGGGAAAGCATACAAGATTGTACCTGACGTGTCTTGATGACTTCGGAGTGTAGCTTGAGCGCGGATGCACAAACACACACTACACACACAGAAAACACTCGCCGATTAAACCCCATTAATGCGAACTCAAAACCCGAGTGACATCTGAAGCAGCGTAATAGGAAGTTTAGCAGGGATGATGGGCTGATTATCAAGTGCAAATATGCTGTAATGCTGGTAATCAGAGATGGTACAGTGGAGAAAGTGTCGGAGCGAACACTAATTAAACCATACCTGCATGTTGTTGTCTGCCATCTTTACATGACAATGGTGCCATTTGAGAATTCATTTAAGCGCCTAAAAGGATTAATGAATAAGCATTAGTATTGTGTTTTCATCAACCAAAAAATGGCTGTTCTTTCACAAATAACACTGCGCATGTCAAAGGCCACAAACACGCTTCAAAATGGTAATCGCTTCATGATATTCTGTCTGCTCAGGTGTCGCAGGGTTAATCACAAAATTAACTTATCATCTTCCCGGATGAAGTAATTAAGCAGCGCAGGACAAACTCTTCATATAATTGAGGGTGAATAATGAGGAAGAGACGTACAGTGTGCTGCGACGAAGGGAAAGATCACCCTGGGGTAATTAGGATACAGAATATTTGACGGCCCTGTCGGGAAAAATGTTGTTGTGTCTCTTACGGCAAAGTTCTGCGTCGGTGATATAAGGCCACAGTCGGTAATGAGAGTCCCCTTCACACCTGCAAAAAACTCTACTCTTAATAAAGTACCGTGTGTGACTAAACCAGGCCACAGCAGATTTATTTAACGCACAGAAATAGACTGGACGGTACACGCATTAGTGCCACTGGATTTACATAAGGTTACAGACGACCTGTCGAAATTAAGGGCAAATGTCATAGAATACTAAATTACTGATAATGTGTCGTTTTTTTTTTTTTATTATATAATTTATTTTTTCATCATTTTAAATGCAATGCAACTGCGTTAGTTGTAAACATTGAAGAAGGCCATTAACAGTGTTGATTCTAACCAAAGTCATTTTAACTAATTTAAATTATGTTCAAAAAGCCAGTAAAAAAATTTTTGTTTAATTAATAATATTTAAGTAATCTTTGTGAAATTGTAGTTTATTAGTTGTTTTTTTTTTGTCAACTGTTATAAACTGTTTTGTTTTATGTTGTAGTCTATAAAGAAATGATGGCATCTGTTTCATAGTGCATCTCTGCTCAGTCACATGACCACTTGTGTTTGCAATCATTTACAAGTGTGTAACTTTTAGTCAGCTGAGTGCACAGACCCTTGACGAACTGTGTTGTTACAACATTGTTTGCTTTTAGGAGGCACTATCCAAGATCTAAAACGGGCAAGTTCGGAAGTCTTCAGAAACGGAAGTTTATTGTATTCTGTACAAACAGGACTCTGCGAGGGTCTACTGTTGTTTATTTTACAAATTGATTTCACAATTATTCAAGATTTTTATTCTGACCACATTTCTTCCTCAAAGATCATGGTATCCTTCCAGTTTTTAATAATGCGTTAGACAGTTCTTACCCCAACTTTAGTAGCTTCAGCAATCCTCTTAGATGATTTCTTTGCTTGATGTCAGTAATATGACCCGTCTGAAACAGAATAACATCTTTTCCACTACCACAGGACTACTCACTGCATCAAATATATAATCTATGCAATAATTATCCAATGGGAAGCTCTTAACTACTTGCATTGGTTAAATCCAACTTTTTATTTTTTTGGGACGAGCAGCGTAGCATATCATTGATATGGGAGCCTTCTGTCCAGCTGAGAAGACTGGGACAGTGAAGAACTATTAGGTGATTATGACAATATATATGTTTTAGCTTTTAAGCTATAATCTGGTACAAGCATCTCTGCCCCGGCTTAATGAACAGTGAACACTGTCCTAAAGAAATAAACTAATCTTAAAAGTATTAGAACATATTTGAAGTCTTCTCTTTGATAGTAAGTCCATAAGAGTTTTTGTCGTCAAAGTTGTGTCTGAAACTCCAATCACTCCTCGACGTGAGTGCCTTGTTATTTAGACTTAAGTGTAATGATCTGATAATGAGGTCCAGTTTATATAATGAGATATGATTCTGATAGTCTCAAGTTGAGTCATTTGTGTTTAATGTCTGCGATTATATTTTAAAGTAAGAGCAGATCCATAAATGTCAGTGTGACAGGAATAATTTCCTGATAATGTTGCTCTAATGTTCACTACTGTAGCACCAAGGCCTGTTATTAGGACCATTATGTCTCTGGAAAAGGCAGCATTCGTCCCCTTTGCATTTTCTGCATGGTGATCCCATGAATACAGTGAATCGATACAGAGAATAGCAATCATGAAAAAAGTGACTCAGGCGTTGGAGGAAAAAGGACGACACGCCACGCGGTGCCCGCTGTTTAACGGAACATACACGGCCTACCCGGGCCTTGCTCAATTTATCGACTGCTGGAAGAAATCAACAGTGGCAAGCCGCTTAGTGGCTCTCTCCTTCTATAATAGACTCCATTCATAGAGGCCTTTTTATTTGCGTGCCGCGCCGAGTGACAAATGGACATAATGTCTGCCAGCCTGCCTCTGAATTTATTCAACTTTTTTCTTCCTGCTTTCCTCTCGCGGTTCTCGCTTCACTTGTGATCCACACTGATATATCTTGACGCCGTGAAGTATCCAGAGTAAATTCACTCTGCTTCTATTGCTGTTTATAACCTTCAGACTGCCAGGAATGATCTGTGTATGCGCTCCACAAACAGCCATTGTCATCCTTGAATAACTGGAGAAGAGTGAAAGAGGCAGAAAATGGGTAGAAAAAAAAACTCCAAGTATAGCAAATGTAATATTTTTAAATTGAATCTAGCTCTGTAATGTTTCCAGAAGGGTTTAGTAATTGAACATCTGTGCTTATGAGGGATTTAGGAAGTGGGAAAAAAAATTGCCGGAAATATGGTTGTACTAATTAAAATGACTTTTCTGTCCATGTTTAGACAAGAACCACACTTATAAAGTATGTGATGGACCGCTCCCTTTGCTCTGAAGCCTAATCCCCCAAACGGCAAATTGTGGTAAGAACCTCATTTGGCGCAGAAAGAAACTCCCCCACAGACATTTTAAAGATATTGAAGAAAAGGAACTGCAGGCTACAACCTGTTTATATACACCTGTAACTTCTAAAAGAGTGGCTACAAATGTGAACAAAACACTTTGCAGTGGGTTGCATAATCTGGAAATAAACCCAGAAGCCAAACACTTTGGTTTAGGCCCCTAAGAGCAAGATTTAATGACAATAAATTGCAGCAATAGACTAATTGTAAGTTATTAAATATAATAGCAGGGCTTTATAATAAACTAACACCACCAACATAGCTGCCAAAAGAAAGGGAGAGACAGACATAAAGACTAGTTATTTCATTTCATTTCTTTAAAAGCATTTTTTTTTCCATAGCTACTCATGTTTTAAGAGCCTCTGTAGTTTTAATGGTAGTGTATCTTTAGATGTTTTATGTCTGTTTTTAAGTGCTTTCCAAGTAAACAATTCAATGTCCTGGAAGGTTTTGTGTTGTGTTTGTATCTTGGTGGACTTCTCAGGAGTTGCTTTGGCTGCACTACAACTCACTTAAACTAGACTTTGTGAATAATTAGACTTAATAGTTGTAGATGTGTGTGTTGATGGAACACAGGCAGAGCAGGGCATTACATTTTCATTAGAAAAGATGATAACAAACAAATGAGAGCATTTTTATAAGCATCAACAGAAAGACAATGCATCGCCTTTGACATCCTCTCATTATATCGAAACAAATATGTTTCCCAAAGTTTAGCAAAACACCATCAAGCAGTGGGTTGTTCATTAAAACAGGGGAAAAAAACACCATAGTAATAATTTCAAGTGAAGATGCAGACTATTAATAACCAGGGCCTTTTTACTATGTGTAAGTAAATATTTCAGCTTCAGAGGTCCATGTCGGTAATCGATCAGCGCTCCCAAAGATGAGATGCTCCCGACGGGAAAATAACTCACCGGTTGTGGATCCTGAGCAGCAGATGATCTATACAGTCCTAGAAAAGGTTATTTATCGCTTTCATAATTAAATTTGGTATCTTGGTGGAGGGGCTGTCACGCCGAGATTAATCAAGTCCCTCTGGCCTGAGCTGGATGGACCGAGGAGCAGGTGCTGCTCACGACAGCCGCTGCCACATGCCAGTGTAGAGGAGAAAAAAATCTGTTTGTTAACTCAGATAGGAGTAACTCTGTTCACCCATTTGCTTGTTTGAGATCAATTGGCAATGTTAATATAGCCAACTTTTCAGTTAGACATGCAATTACTGCCACTATTAAAGGTGCAGAGACTCATTTTTGGCTGCATCTAATGGCTACTTTGTTGATCCTACTCCTTTCTAAAGCCTGTGAGCATCTACTGTAGCCTTGCAGGGACATGTTGCCTATGTACAGAACAGTAGAAATAGGCCTGATGATGAGTAGGCTTCTAATTAAAAAAACAAAATCAATTTAGTTAGTCACATAATTATATATGCTTCAGAAACTACATGGACTAAATAGTCAGGTCCCTTTCTTTCTGGCACGTCAAACAAATGGCAACTAAAACACAAACAGTACGTAACCCACGTTAAGGAAGAAAATATAATAGTCTGATTTGATTTATTCAATTTAAAGATTTAGAAACACATTAAACATTTTCTAAAGAAAGTGATTGAGAACTGTCAAAAACCCTCTAGAGCCTTATCAATTATGCTCTACACTCCTCTACAAGCACCAAGATAAATGAGCATCAGAATAAAAAACATTTTCCATTTATTGATTAAATGTTACCCATTCAACAACAGGAGGCACGAAGCAGACAAAGATGGCATTCTTTTTTATCATCAAGCATCCTTTTAATCACAATAATGTGGCTAATGAATATGAATGTGGGGCCCCCTGGTGATTTAAGTCATTAGACAATGCTTGTGATGAAAAGGTAGTGATGATGGCGATGATACTGCCACCACATTAGTGTCCCTGTGATGCTTAAAGCCCCCAGTCGCCATGTCAACGGTGAGGAGAGGGGATGAAGTGACAATAGGACAACAGAAAGTCAATACCCGTGTGGAGCACAAAATGAACACAGTTTAATCCTGACCACAACATTGGTCGGCTCCATCACATTACTGCTTCTCTAGAGCCAGAGTCACATTTACCTTCCACCGCTCGGATCGAGGCGTAAAGTGCACCATGTTTGTTAGACTCTGCTCTGGCAGTGTAATCATGCAAATAAATGCTTTGTTATGTTTTTACAAATGTATCTTTATCCACACGGAGACAAAATTGTTATTGTTTCAAAAACCTTTTCCGTAAATATGTTACTATTTGATAAAATGTATGTGTCCACACGGGTCCACTCAAAACCACTGAAAACGCTGTAGTATATACGCCAGACATGTTAGTAATGCTGCCAGAGAAACACACCAAAACAGACAAGAACACAAGGAGGCATGCGCAGAAAACTGGTGCAATGTAAACATAAAGACATGGCAAAACATGGCTAGAAAGGAGACCTGAGGATTTTTCTCTAAAAGCCACAACAAGCTCTTAGCTTCTGCAGTGCAAACGCAACACTGTGAGGCGCTGTTGTTGTTGTTGTTGTTGTTGGAGTTGTTGGAGTTGGAGTTTAGCATGTGGGTTTAGAGGTGGGGCTTAGGCGTTGTTGTTGTTGTTGGAGTTGTTGGAGTTGGAGTTTAGCATGTGGGTTAAGAGGTGGGGCTTAGGCGTTGTTGTTGTTGTTGTTGTTGTTGTTGTTGGAGTTGGAGTTTAGCATGTGGGTTAAGAGGTGGGGCTTAGGCGTTGTTGTTGTTGTTGTTGTTGTTGGAGTTGGAGTTTAGCATGTGGGTTAAGAGGTGGGGCTTAGGCGTTGTTGTTGTTGTTGTTGTTGTTGGAGTTGGAGTTTAGCATGTGGGTTAAGAGGTGGGGCTTAGGCGTTGTTGTTGTTGTTGTTGGAGTTGGAGTTTAGCATGTGGGTTAAGAGGTGGGGCTTAGGCGTTGTTGTTGTTGTTATTGTTGTTGTTGGAGTTGGAGTTTAGCATGTGGGTTAAGAGGTGGGGCTTAGGCGTTGTTGTTGTTGTTGTTGTTGTTGGAGTTGGAGTTTAGCATGTGGGTTAAGAGGTGGGGCTTAGGCGTTGTTGTTGTTGTTGTTGTTGGATTTGGAGTTTAGCATGTGGGTTAAGAGGTGGGGCTTAGGCGTTGTTGTTGTTGTTGTTGGAGTTGGAGTTTAGCATGTGGGTTAAGAGGTGGGGCTTAGGCGTTGTTGTTGTTGTTGTTGTTGTTGTTGTTGTTGTTGTTGGAGTTGGAGTTTAGCATGTGGGTTAAGAGGTGGGGCTTAGGCGTTGTTGTTGTTGTTGTTGTTGTTGTTGTTGTTGTTGTTGTTGTTGGAGTTGGAGTAGGTGGGGCTTAGGCGTTGTTGTTGTTGTTGTTGGATTTGGAGATTAGCATGTGGGTTAAGAGGTGGGGCTTAGGCGTTGTTGTTGTTGTTTCCGAAATGTTACGTATGAGTTGTAAAGACGGAAACATGGAAACTTAATTTTGAAATCTTACCACTCTAGGACCTAGTTTTAAAAATGATCCTATTCGGGCTGTAGGCGGTTCGATTCCCGCTCTCCCCAGTTCATACTGTTGCTGTGTCCTTGAGCAAGACACCTCACCCACCTCCAGTGGTGGCCCAGCTGTGACACTGGTGTGTGAGTGTGTTTGGTGGTGATTGGAGGACTTGTAGTTACAAAAATGGCTGCCACGTATCCACCACCAGTGTGTGACAGTGGAGTGAATAAATAAGGGACTCTGAAAAACACTTTGAGTCCCTTGGGGGAAAAAAACTCTATATATAAAAAAACTTTATATTTTAGTAAGTTATACCCTTGTCATATTAAAGTCAAATAAGTTCAAGACTATCCATTTTCTGCAATTTCTTTTGTACTTATTCCACTTTAGCTCATTATCAAAAATAAATGGCAACAATGCACCTGTTAAAATGTTATTCCGCAAATGTTCACACCATTGACTTTTGAGCTGGTAAAAAATGTATTGGTCAGAATGGATAATGTGGAGGTGAGAGCAGGTAAACATATAACTGCATACACAAAACCAGTGATCACTTTTTTATTGGGTTTGAAATTTTACATATAACCCTAAACCCCAAGAGTAACCTTTAATGACAATTAACTGTGACCATTAATTCAATATCTGAGTTTTAAAATACACTCTAAAATGTACCTTAAAACAAAATAAACCAGTCTAACAATGATCTTGAACATGGCAGACAGCCTCTAACTTCTGTCTTTACAATTTTAATTACCTAGGTAATTACAATTACAACTTGTATTAATCAGTTTTTGTCACTTAATAAAATTGATTTTAGCAGAAGTAGAAAATAAAATAGTAAAACATCACTGTTATAGAGTGTTGACTCAGGACCATAGCTGTACCAATCCATGTGTTCTTACAACAAACAGATTATATATATTTTTAATATCCTGTCCTCTTTTATCCAATCAGAAAAGAGAACTCCTTCAATATTCTGCTGTGATGCTTGTGATAACAATCGATTGAGGAGCACTGGCTCAGTGGTAGAGCGGTCGTCTTTCAACGGAAGGTAGTGGGTTCGATTCCCGCTTTCCCCACAGTTCATACTGTCATTGTGTCCTTGGGCAAGACACTTAACCCACCTTGCCTGAATGAATGTGTAAGAATGTTCAGTGAATGTATGTGGTGATGGTCAGAGAGGCCGTAGGTGCAAAATGGCTGCCACGTCTCTGTCAGTCTGCCCCAGGGCATCTGTGGTTACAGTTGTAGCTTACCACCACCAGTGTGTGACTGTGGAGTGAATGAATAATGGACGGCCTGTAAGCGCTTTGAGTCCCTTGGTCCCTCGGGAGAAAAGCGCAATATAAATCCAATCCATTATTATTATTATTATAGATGAAACCTAGCAGCAGGTACAGAGCTGTATTTGACTCTACTTTAGCCATAAAGATGTTTGTTAGCTCTGTAGGTCAGCTTTGCTGTCAGAATGTTAATTGTATTGTATGAACCTGTTCAACGTGAATGTGCCACAGCTTTCCATTTTTTTACTTTGTAGAACAACAAATTAAGTTTTATGAAGAAATGACTTTATCATAACATAACTTAACATGAGGTAAATTCAGGTTTGTATCAGGATCTGTAGGGATTACACTTTGCTCAAATTGGCACAAGTTGCAGAAAACGTGACAGTTCCTGACAATTGTGGTCTCCGTTCTTTGACAAATGCGATTAAAAGCAACCTGTTTTGTAAAATTGGGATTAGCACCATTTTGACTATTCCTGGTAAAAAAAAATTAAATTGTACAAATTAAGTCTTGGAGCTCTGTACAGTGGGTGTTTATGTCAGTCGACTGCAGTAAATGACCTAAAAGGAGCACTTGGAGGTCTTTGTGCGAATGCTGCAGTCAGCTTCTTGACCAAAGCGGAGACACGAGGAGAGGATGAGATTTTCCATTTCCCACATAAAGGCACGCTGCTTCAGTGCATGGTTCACCAGCACAGAGCGGCACAGGTTAATAATTACCTGTCATCTGGTTTCTGAGAGGTTGTAAGCTTCGACTTTGAAGCACAAGATGGAATATTAATTGTAGAAAGTGCTGCTCCTATGCATGATTTCATACCAGAGATAGGATTTTCACATAAGTGCAGAGTGGGCTTTATACAGTTGGAAAGTTAGGCAAGGTTAAGGTATATCCTATGTATTCTTTATTTGGATCCCTATTAGCTTCCACACAGTGGTTGATAGTCTTCCTGGAGACCATAAAACAATAAAAACACATATTTCAATACACAATGTCAGAAGTGCATATTAAATACAGCTCTGAAAAAAAAAGTACTTTTTTATTTATTTTTTGTCATTGCTTTTTCAACTAAGAAGAACTAAACAGCATCATAAGAAATGAACAAAAAATCAGGAAACAGGGTGAAAGAGGGAACAACACGACCCGAGAGAGACTTGAACCGGGTCTTCCTAATATTTGTGTATTTGCATGTGCGTTCTGTAAACCAAACCACAAACTATTGAAAAATTCATTTAAATGCATATCATTTAATTACTTTAGACTAACGTGTTGGTCTGTACCGTAATGGTATTAGTTCCATGTAGTTAGTTGCTCACATGTAGCTTGACGTCTGACATATTCTTTTCTACAGACTTAAAAAAAAAGGCTGCAGTGATCCATGTGTATTTCCTTTCCACACTCCTCTCTGAATCGCCGTAATAACCTTTGGGACAACTAAGACAGAATTCGGGATTTGTTACAAATATTTGGATCTCGGGACAGTCCCAAATTTTTCTGGACGTCTGGTCACCCTAACTAAAATAAATGAGAAGTTAATATTCTAATAAAAAGTGGTAATACTCAAATGGTGCATACACATATTTGGTGAAAAACAATAATTGCATTTCCTGGATTTACACAAACCTTGTTCATTGTACTTTTTGAAGTGATTGCTGTTCTGTCAGGGTTCACGTCTGGTGGTATAGGCTGTCTGTTTTGTTGGTGCTTTCTGTGGGTTTGTTTGTTTCTGATGTATATTTTTTATTGTATTTGATTTTGTTTTAAGATGGTATTTGAGTTCCTGGTTTTTATTTTTGAAATGTTTTACCCCTGTCTGTGTTTTATGATTTACTTCCTGCCTTGTGTCTTTCCCTCCTCTTGTACTTCATGTCATGGATTCCTTGCCTGAATTATCTCGTATTTAATGTTCTGAATCCCTATCCTGTTTTTTCTGGTATTTATTGTCTGGATTATTTACGCTCGGACCTTAGCCTTGGTTAATATTGTTTCCTGGATTTTGTTCTTGTTACTTTGTTGTTAAATAAACCTTTTTTGAACTCTTTGCCTGTGTCGGGGGTTTGCGCTGGAGTCTTTCGGTTTCTGGGCCATTGGACATGACATGTTCATTATTTATTTTTGTTGTGGTGACCTAAAGTCAACTTAATTTCTATTCATTATATGCTACAAAATTTGCATAAGGCACTTATTCAAACATATTTATCACTGCTCTGCTGTAGCCTCCTTTTGACAAATCGTGTTTTCCTAAATGTTGTTAAAACAGTCCCTATAAATGTTTAGTCTAGTCTTTTTATTTGCTGCTGTGTCGTCCCAGGTGCCCCGAAGGCCTCATTAAAGTTTCATTCTGTATTATCCTGTGTTGCACCACACAGGGTCTCTATTGCGGTCTGACGTCTAGCGACTGGCTACATGCTGTTTGCCCACCAGAGGCTTGTTTCTCTGTGTTGTCCTGTGGTTTTTATCCCTCTCACCTTGTCACCTGGCCGCTGGCTTGTGAGCCGCCTGCCTCAGATGGTTAATTATCTCTTGTCTGAGCCGTGATCACGTCCCCAGGGGGGCTGCTGCATAACGCCATATCACAGGCAGCCTATTGAACTTGCTGGAGGCCCGCTGGGGTGTCCAACCGCCCGGCTAATAACGATTCATGCAGCTGCCAATCTGGCTGAGCCGCGCCATCAATATCCCTGTCCGCCCAGTAACATCAATTAACAGACGGGGATCTGGATGCAGCACAAATATCCGCTGGCTTGAAGTCTTAAACGGCAACAACAGATCGGGAATATTGTCGAACAGTGTTTTTGGTGTCAGCTCATCCAGAGACAGGTGACAATTGAACGAAGAAGCCGATGTTCACTACAGCAAGAGCTTCAGAGGCTTGTCATTGATCTGACATGAGTCTGAACTCTACTGAAGACAGGAAAAACTGCTAAAACTATTCTGAGTTTAAGAAACAGTGTGTGAATAAAGGCACTTGGTGAGCTGGACCTGTTGAAAAGATGGTTTCATTTTTTTTAAATTGGGCAGCTGCTACAAGATACTACTTTAATTAAAGGCACATATCTTTGCAAGTACAGTGTCTATGTTTTGAGATATCTCTTAATCATGCTGAACAGTAGGAGTAGGAGAGAAGGGGAGGGGCGAGTTCAAAACCCTAGGGCTCTCAGTTTACGTTGGAGTTATTATTCACAATTATCCTAATTACTGAACAAGCATGGATGAAGTGCATTTTTAACTTGGTAGAACAAACAAACTAAACAGTGGTGAATATGATTTAAGGCAGATCTTTGTTTTTTACTCATTTTGCTAACGTTAGCTTGGGGGTTTCATTTTAGCGACAATGTATTACGTGACCGGGACAAGCGTCAAGAGTGGCTCATAGATGAATGTAATCTAGTCATTTTTCAAAATAAAACATTGTTCAGACTCAGATAATAAATAAAACGGAAATAATGTAAGTTATTTATTTTTACTCTGTGGCCTGGTACCAAATGACCCACGGACCGGTACTGGTCCGCTGCCCGGCGGTTGAGAACCGCTGATTTAAGGGATAATAAACACAATTTACAGACAAATGTATATAAATAAATCAAATCTCATGTCCTGTCATTTACTCAAAAATTCAATCAAAGATTACACTGGCTTTAAAATGAACTCTCATATACTATTTTATTTTCATCTCTGAAATGTCCTTTCCATGTACATTTGAACACAAAGCCCTTGCATTGTGCAGGAATTACATATTTTCAGGAACATTCTAAATATTTTAGCTTTAAATCTAAAATACATATAATTATTTTATCTGTTATGAGACGTTGCACATCAATGCACATCAGTGGTTTAGCCATATACTGTGGGCATCTAAATCTAAAGTATGTGGCAAGATGATAATAAGGACATTGAAAGAAGTGAAACATTAGCCTATTAGACTATTATTTGATCTAATTTCAGATTAAAATCACACATACACAGAAAACACAGATAAAAACACATAAATAACATGTGATAATAAATTGCAAGCGCATGTACATTTTGATTTTCCAATGGTAATAGTGTTATAACCACATGACTGTATTTGCAGATGTTCTGTGCCCCACTTCTTTTAAAAACCCATGATTCTTTTCATCGTCCTACTTACGCCATCTGTGTAAGTCAATTCCCAAATACATAGTTATTGCTAATTCTCCCTGCGTCCTCAGACAAATATTGCTGCTAGGGAGCGCCATATCCAGTGATCAATCACATCACCTCTCTGAACCCCCTGTGCAATTTATTAAGTGCTAAACAAATGGGCCAGAGCAGGCGAGCGGCTGTTCCCAGGGCCACCGAATGAAAGTCTAAGCAGAGTAACAAATTAGTGGGACTAAGCTTTTTTTTTTTTTTTTTGGAAGTGTGCATACTAAAATTGTTGGTGGTGATACATAGCAGCCCAAGGTATGCATTAAGCTTGCAAAGGATACAGCAATGGATTGTATTTGCAGGAAGACAGCCAGAAGCTACTGATGCATTACACTGTTGTTAGGAAATGGAAGCTTAGTAGTCATTTGTTTTACTCTGTTTTTAGCTCAGAGAGTGTTTTCATTTTCTCTCTTTAATGATGTTTTAATTATGAAAAAGCTTTGTTCTGTTTCTCATTTCCAAGAAGCATATTACATACAATATTTACTGCACATAGTCTTAGTTCTTTATCTTTATTCAATAAACATTTACTATGCATGTAATAGCCTCAGAGCATTTCTACTGTAGTGCACAGCAGCAAAACTAAATTCATTATCTTCTGAATACTCAAATCTTAAAAAAAAAAACTTTCTTTAAAACTGTGACGTCCAAAGTCAAGCCTAAAGGTCAACCTGTGATGCATTTCTTTTTTTTTGCCAATATAAATATTAAGATGATACAGTTGCTCTGTTAGTGGGGTTGAAAAAATTTTTAAAAATATGAATGCTAATACGCGCAAATACATCCACATGGAGCGCTAAAAGCATGTGACTTGAGAGGAAAAAGAAATGCCTGTTGAAGTAATCCCAAAAGAGGCAAGGCGAAATGTGTACCCCTGAGGAAGAAAAATGCCCTTTTAATAGCGAGTATACAAGAAAACCTAATGAAACAACATCATTGCATTGTCTTTTCAGTTTGAGCCCTTTGTGGCCCTCTCCCACTGTCACTGTCAAGAGAGGCTCACCTGGTAATAGGTAACTGAAGTAGAGAGGTTATTTCTGTCTGTTTAATGCTCTTTTTGATTTCTGGGAGTGATCAGGTCATATATTAGTGTGCCTCCTTGACATTCTCCTGTTTTGGTCACATTATTGGTCCATGTGGGGGTTCACAATTCAATCAAACCTCACCCGTGTATTTGAAAGCAGCCCCTGACTCACCTTTTTGAGGAGTCTTGTTTGACGGATGTTATATCAGTGTTGGTGAGGGATGCAGTATTTACATTTTTTGATTGATATTTGGCATTTATATCTTAATTTGACCTCTTAAAGCCCTATTAAACTGAGTTTTTCTGACATGGCGTGACTTAAATGTGTTTCCTGGGGAGTCATATGAAAATGCAACAATTACCAAATATTGTCTCATTATTATGCCATTTTGATTTTAGTAAACGTATGTTATCATTACTTCAGCAGTAACAGCCATTCCTGTCTTCTGGAGGAAACAATTTGAGACATAATTCAGAAACAAAGACCACAGTCTAAATTGTGGCCATGCGGAAATGGCCTGTGTAGCAAATGAGGACAGCGGGCGGCTCATCAGTATTGCTTCCCGCCGCACTCATCACGGATGGAAATGGCATCACAAAGCTCTTTCAACTTGAATACCAGCCTCACGCCGATGCTACGACACGGTCATGAACTTCTCGGTATCTTTGGCAAACAGGCGCCCGCCTCAAAATGGCAAAATGTTTGAAATCCCTTGACGAGACTTCCTCCATGCTCTATAAGACAGACAGTTTATTTTTTTTTTTTTTTTTTTTTTTTTTTTACATTTCCCTCCTCCTAAACCTCACCTTTTATCTGGTCATTTTGAATTCATAAAGTGTGACTCGGTGATTGCTTTTACACACTCTGCCTTTGACCTCCTGTCGCTTAATTATCATAAAGCTGTGGCGGGGAGAATGAGCCGTCGCCTCCTCCTTTGTGCCACTGTAATTGCATTCTTAATTTTTGGAGGTGAGAAATAGTGATACTGGCGCTTAGGGTTGATATTACATTGTTGTAGTTGGAGGGAAAAGGAAATGGCTTTACATAAAAACAACGACAGGACGCCGGTATAAAACAGTGCAAACAATTTAATCAGTTATTAAAGGTGTTACATGTAGCATCTCCTTTCTGCTGGTAGATATATACGTAATTAATATGAATGCCTTAATACTCAATCACAAATAGCAGCATCTATTTGCTCAATTCTTTGACAGTAGACACCCGTTCACACACACCTTTACTCAACTATTGTTTCTAAACCTTTCTAACACATAAAGTATCTTCAAGGGTTTCATCTAAGAGTGCCTTGAACTCACCTATAGCTCTTTCACAAGGGCCAGGCTCCATGCTTTTTTCCAGTCATGTAAAAACCAAAACTCCAAACAAAGCCTGGTCAGTCTCAAAGTGGTACTGGTGAGACACCTGTACACAGCCTGGGTTTAGTTTTTATTTAGGTACTCTTCAAAGAGACTCAGCTCATCCTCACTCTGTGCTTTCTTCTGACACATGTCCACACAGAGCATCTAAGGCCTCAAAACTGTTGACAGCCTTTAGCCACAGTCGCTAAATCCCATAACCTTGTCAAGGTCGAGGTTTTGAAGATAAGATTCGGTTCCGATAGTCACAACGCAGATAAGAAATATACATTTTATAATCAAATATAGATTTTTTTTTCTATCTTGGTTTTAAGTGGCCCACAGCAAATTGACTTGGCTGGAAAAGTGTCATATTTTAGGATCTGGACTTTAGTAGATATTTATAGAACATATAAATATGGTAATTCAATTTTGCCCATCACCAAAAAGATTCACAAGCTTCCACTTAAATACAACAAAGCAGACGATTGAGTCAAAAAAACAACTCTCTACTTACATCAAATAAAATCTACTCTCTGATCTCTCATCAGGACAGCAGCCACACGTTGTTTTGAGAGCTTTTATAGATGGTGTAAATCAAAATTAAAGTATCATTTCTGCCATCAGTAGAATTTACACCAGACGAGGTTAAGACTAATGTGGCTTTAACGAAGATTCATGTGAGCCTGACGCAGTAAACTCCTGCCCTGTCAATGAAACAGCAGTCCAACAGGATTTAGCTCATTTTATTGTGCTCTGACTCATGTAGGGAAAACTAAAACTCAACTAAGAAGTGGTACTGGAGAACACAAGACCAAAAGTCACTAGCTACTGAAAGATAGACGGTATATTGGCTACTATAGTGCAAGTATAGATACTTTGATAATATAATACAGGTCATACACTAACTCTACACATGTACACTATACAATCCTAGTTAAATATCACCTGTGTAATGCCTGCCTGGCTCTAAGCATAAGAAACGGCTCTTCCCTTGATCACAATGTTCATGCTAATGTTAATTATACAGAAAACCTGTGTGTCCTGTGTGTCGTGCACTGGTCTTGTAGTTCACTCTGGTCTACGCTGCACTCTTCTTCAGGGCTGTACCGTGTCAGGTGGATGCACTTCTGAGCAGTAATCAACCTCAGTATAATCACAAGACTGTCATATTAAATGCATTACACACTACTCATAACACATGTCATAGCTTAAGGCTGGGAGAGAGAGCAGGGAGGAATAAATAGAGTCAGTGCTCGGAGCGTTTTGACACCAACATCAGGCAGCGCTGAGCGGCCCCCCGGGTGGACGTGGTTTATGTCGAAACAAGACTGTAATCAAGCACTAGGACAGGGTCTAATTACTCATCTCCCCCTGTCTCTGGGAGATCACATCAGTGCGCATGAATTACAGGCTTCGCGGTGACCTGCCTCCGTCGGGGGCAATGTGTCCTGACAGCACCTGCCCTGCTCTCAGCACTCACTCACAATTACACTCATACGCATTGTGTCGAGGGGAGACTGTGGAGAGGAACCAAACAAGGGCCACTGTGAGGAGGAATATCAGTGTATCTGCATGGAATCAATCATTTAAGTTAACATTATCTTATGTAGATTCATTTAGTTGGCTGTGACATGAATTATAGCCTTCTAACCACTTGTGCTTATGTTGGACTAAATGGGGAGAGATATATAACCTTTGACTTACAGGAACTGAAACTCAACTCTCATTTCTGTTTTTACAAGTAAACCTATGTTAGTTAAACTTGTGTCCATTGTCGATTATTGGCTGCTGTGTATTTTTCTGAATGACTTAAAGGTGCATTATGAAGGACTTAGGAAGATGAATATTTGACAATGAATCCTGAAAACCCCTTTTGTTCCCTGTAACCCTTAATCAATTGAAATGCGTTATTAAACTCACTTTCCTCTGCCTGTATCTTACCTATTTTCCTGCTTTTGAGTGTGATGTTTTCAGACAAATAAAAAGAAGAAAGAGAATAGGATAGGTAAAGAGTAAACCTGGATTTGAGTTTTGGTTATGAGAACAAAATGAGAATATTGTTGTACATTAATACTGGATAGAGTCAGTGGTTGGTGCTGTATGGACTCTCCATATGTAGGTGCGTCACTGCAGAGGTCTCTGTTTTGTGAAAGAGACAATAAGGACAATGCCAGCCTGTTGGATTTGAGAGAAACAAGCGGTCCATCAGCCTCACAGGTGACTCAAATTCTGCTGATCATCTGGCAGCTTCTGTGTAGAACTTGAAAGTGTCCACAGACAAAAGGTTTGTGAGTTCTTGCTTGTTAAAGGTGAGTTGTTTCATCTATAACCTCACATCTTTTCTAAGCACTTCTTGATTTATCTGAACACAACTAAAAAGAAACAAACTATAGGAATTATTATACCAAATATAAATCTCAACAAACAGCAGAACAATCACCATCTGGCTGTCTGCTTATTAGACTAACTTTAGAGAATTACTAGAACAATTGCAGTCTTACACTGAAGCCTCTGAAACTGAAGAAAAATGAAAGTCAAAGGGAACTTATGCAGGTTTTTTAGGCAAATGTGTAAATTTAAATTTAACAGCTAAAGGGAAATCTGTATTGGTTACAAAAAACCATGTCACTTTGCCCTGCCAGAACAGTCCGCTATAGTATGTTTTTTCTTGGTGGGAATGTGCCCTTGTTGTAACTCTTCATAGGCTGTTAGTATCTCTGCCAAATGCCTGGTGCCACATATAAACGTTTGTGCGGACACGTGTAGTGGCAGCATTTCTGCGATAGCTGTAGAAATAATAAATATCCCGTTGTGCACACACACTCAGACATAAACACACACAGGCCTACCCCGCGCTGAGATTGATTTACCTCTGTGTCCCAGGCCTGTCGTTATCATGGGCCTCTCAGACAGGCCGCTATGATAGCTCAGGGAAAGTGGGACGGAGGTGGCAGCAGGCGCGTGATGGAGAAGAGCTCCTTATCAACGATGGAGAGATCAATCATTCGCACGCAGCGGAAAAGGGAAGAAAGAGGGAGGACGCAGGACGGATGAAGTGGTGCTGGTTTGGCCTCTTTTCCTTCTGAAGGTAAGCACTGTCACTCACTTTGGTTTTTATGGGATTTGAGCTCAGTGCGAAGCAAAAAGTGTGGTTGGTCTCTTCTTATGCCTCATCTACAAAGAGGCTGGTATCTCTAAAGTGTGGCTTTTCTGTGCTTTTTTTTTTTTTTTGAAAAAACACTTTTGAAAGTCCTGCCTGGGTGACAAAACTTTTCGTTTTGTGAGAGCAGTGATGGAGGACTGTACGAGCATTTACAGTCGCGTAAAGATATTTAGTAAAACACTGAGTTTTTAAAGTACGTGTGGACATAGACCTAATTTTACATGAGAAAAATAGTACATACATAATTGAATTACTTTGTCTCATTATTGTTTGTTAAATACATGTACATTTCTACTTTATGGAGAATTAATCCCAGGTGTGAACACTTTATTGGGGCCGGATAGACATTAGTGACATGCATTTTCACTCATGCCATTGTGTTTTACAAGGAAAGTGTTGTTTATTTCATACAGAAATGAGCCAATGGGCATGGAAACTGAAGCACTGCTTGTGACAGACATGAACACCTTAACCTTTTACCGGAGACCAGGGAAAGGTGTGGCAGTTGGAGTTGCATGTTGCACTCACTGATATTTCTGACTCAGCACCAACACATTCATTATTTTATTCTTACAACCTAAATGCCGCCATAATTTTGGAGCATATTCAAATTTCTTAGCTCGTGCACATCAATTTGCACAATTTGTCCCACTTCTCTGTTTGGATAATGTATTATCCATAAAAAAGCCCAGTCTATGTGGTTTGACTTGATGCACACAAAATGCAAGCTTTTGTTAAAAAAAAACTGTCCAGACTCAATTGTTTTTGACTGTAATCTTTAAAGAATATTAAAGTCAAAAAACTATTTTCTGTTCAGGAGTCATACGTTATTTATAGTTTCCAGTTAAAAGTTGATATAATGATTAATGATTTCTCCAGTATTTCTTCCTGACGCACTACTGTTGACTGCAGTTGACTCATCTCCACCTGCCTAATGTTGGCAAAGATCACTTTTAACAAAGAGGCAGATGGCGTTTGCCGACGACCAGTGTTTGTGTGGTACATTCATCTGCAGGAGACTTTCACAACTTACTTCCCCCTAATGCTAACCACATCATCATGTTTCATCGTGTTTGTGCTGAGTGCAGTCATACTGGACGTGCCCTCATCGAGAAGCCTGTGTGGGGGAATTCTCAGTCATCTAGCTCTTTAAATAACAACATTTGTGAAGAATAAGGCATCTGGTTATAGAGGTTGTGGAGGTTGATTTTCCTTCTTAAAACAAAATTGGTCAGTGAGCTGAGGTTGTATTCCCTGAAAGTGGTTTAACCTGATTTCTATTGTTGTTGGTGTTTAGTCAATAGCTAAGACACATTTATGAGACTAAATCATTATGATTTAATGGAAAAATGCAACAAAAGCCTTGTGCTTTCTAATTTAAAATACTTAAGCTAAATGCACTCACAACATGCCTGTCTTCGTATAATTAATAGAGAGGTTTACATGTTTTATGTTAAAAAAAATATTTAATTAAAAGTGATTCCAGGCTGTATACTTTCAGGTTAAAAGTTTCCATAGTGTTGATTTATGTTGACATTTCTCCAATATTTCTTTTCTAGTCTTGTCAAACCGTTCATGTCATTTTAAAAACAAAAGACAACTCAAACCCAGCTTGTCAAGTCATACTTCTCTGTCGCTCGAATAGTTGAGAGCCTAAAAAGTTTTTACAAATGAAATACTTTGTACAAAAGGCACAGCAAGTATTGGTTGCAGTCATTTAAAAGAACTGTATGCACTGTTTTGTTTGCAGAAGAATAATTATCACCATTTCCTTCTCAGACTGTGTACACATAAGTCCAGCTCATTGTCCAGTATTGTTGCTTCCTCTTCTGCCCAGCTCTTTATGCAGTCCACAAACATTACGCTTCTCTAGAGTTGGAGCCAAACGAGCAAGGACACAACGCCCAAGGGTGATTTATTTAACTTTGAAAGGTTCTTTGGTTTGTGTTAGATTCGCTGGAAGCTACGCGGCGGATCATCTAGCCCGTTCTCCCGAGTGGGTAGCAGCCAACAGAGCCTGGGCGGCGTGCGTGGGTGGAGAGAAACAGATAACCCCACCAGGGACCAAACCACAGTCCTCATTTAGACTGTGCCAGGAAGAGCAGCCATTTAGCAACACTGCAACAAAAACTCAGTTAGATCATCTTCTTTTCTCTCTGTGGGACTCTCCGAGGAATGTAATGTTGTTCTGTAACCAGCAGTGAATGAGTTAGATGTTTCGCATGAATCATATTAGACTCCTTTAATCCTTCAAAATGAGCGTCTCTGGAGGGTGAGGTGGCAGAAGCAGACACCAAAGAAGTAGATGATGGAGAAAAACAGCAAAGCCACACATAAAAGCAGGTAGAAGACAAGATAAATCCACGACGCTGGGAGGTTGTTAATCTGCGCAGCTGGATGTCACCTGTTCTTTATGGGGTTATGGCTAAAGAGAGCATAGATACTGCTGTTTCCTTCCCTCCTTATCCTTCCTTCCTAATCCAGCGTAAGCACTTAACCAAAGACACATCACCTGGGTCTGCAGGGGATCAAAGCAGCTATAGCGCAGAAAAAAGTCTGAGTAAAGCTGAAGTAACAAGAAGAGGAAGATTAGCGTTAAAGACTTGACAGATGCAAAATCTTTTATCTATCTCTTTTATACTCATTTCCGGGATTATGATGGGACTTTCTCTCACGAATGTATAGTGTTTTTTTATGTAGTATAAGCAATGTAACTACGTTTTGGTTTCAATTTTTGTAGCGTTTTTGTCTTATTGTGAAAAGATCTTGTGCTGTGCGCTCCAAATATCACACGTAGCACTGTTTAGCTTTTTATGGGTGTTATAATAATGAAAAAATCCTATGGTTAATAATTACTGGTTGCTTCTTCAAGTCATGTCCTTCATGCTAATCCAAACATGAACTAGACATAACTAGACGTAGACATAACTTCCAATGGACTAAATATTATGTATTGTTTACTTTTGGAAGCAAACTTCATCCTGTACCATTGTTATATGTTTGTGCCTTGCTTCATTCTTGCAAGAATTAAACCTGATCCTTCATTTTAAATTGTACGCTGTCTCCGGTGCACACTGCATCAAATCTTTGGAACCTAAAGATAAAAAGTTCTGAAGCATTAATGGAGCACAGGCCTGTTGCCACCGCACGCTGCAGGATAAACATCTAACCACTGGACACCTCAGTGGGAGAGGGGTGTCCAATAACCAGAAGGTTGGCGGTTCAATTCCTGCTCTCCCCACAGTTCATATTGTCGTTGTGTCCTTGGGCAAGACATTTAACCCACCTTGCCTCCAGTGTCCAGCTGTGACACTGATGGATGGAAGCTTACTGTAAGTTGCTTTGGATAAAATTGGCTGCTAAATGAATAAAATGTAAATACAACTCGGAGAAAGCGGTAAAAACATAAATATATTCTCTCACAATGAAAGGTGAGCATAAAAGTGGCTTCAAATCACTTCCTTGATTGCTCGTGACAGGTGAGTATCTTTTAAAAAGCATCAAGAAAAGTGCATGTCTCTAAAAGCAAGTCTAAACCTGTTCATATTGCAAAAGTATAGCCCTCTGTCTATAATTTAGCCGACAGCTCCTGCCCATTTGCACTGGGCCTCAGCTCGCCAAGTCATTCTTCAAAACACACATTATAATAACTTTTGACAAGTAAATTGCTTGCCTCTTTGCTGATACCTACTCACTAAAGTATTGAATCTTAGTAATAGCTCCAAAAATAATACATCCAGTAAAAGTGGCGAGGAGGAAAGAGTAATTGCAGATAGAGGGCAAACATCAGCGACGTGCCCAAAAAGGTGGATTTATTTAATTTTTTTTACAAGAAATCAATACAGCCACAATGAACACATCCCATCAGAGAGAAAAAATAAAATAAAAGCACAAACCAGGCAGCAAAGGACATTTATTCATGAAGTCACCAGCCGTCAAAGCAAGGTTGTCGAGGTGTGTAGCAGGGGAATGGCTCGACTGGACAGCCTCAGGAGGCAGCAGCGCTGATAGGGAAGGGCATTCTGATAATGCACATGATTAGGTCTTGATGATTATCTACAGCACAGCTTATGATGGACAAAATCAATGGAGGAAAAAAAGCCTAGCGAATAGATTAAAAGTCGCACACTTTATGACCACTTCTGAAAAAAATGTTTTTCAACTTTGCTCTTTATTTGTTTAGTTTGAAACGCATAACTTGCATGAACGCTCCATGGTGAGAAGATTTACAGTGTTTGCTCCGCCGGGAGCTTATGTGTCTGGATCTGAAGCTTGTACTGTTTGAACTTTACTTTATACTGTTTGGTTAAAATGGTGCTGAAAAAAACTATCCAAAACCAAGCTTTGTTATGCAGTTGAAAGTTACACAGTGCCACTTTCATTTGCTTATAGTATGTTTGAATAACTCTAGTTCCAACGTTAGCAGAATAATCACTGTCACGTATTTGTTTGTTAGCTTTATCTCATCTATATTTTTTCTTCACTGTTCTTATTGAAAGCTCTTTCCAAACTCATAACGTACCCCACCTTGCATGATCACACTCCTCCATCAACATTGTCCCACTTTGGCAGGTTTGCATCAGTCCCGCGGATACGACCAATTTGGCACTAAGGTCTATACGCTTCAACACTTTGAAGTCTGAGACATTTGACACAGCATCAAAGACTCCAAAAAACGAGAAGAAGGAAGACGGGCGGTGGCAAATTGCTGGACATTAGCCAACATGAAACACGAGGCCAGATGTGGTATCCCCTTCAGGAGCTTAGTGGACAAGAAGCGGGATAATGGCCGTATTACGTCAATGATATAATGTTTTGATGCATTTCTAGACTTGTTTTGAAATTCACCTTGTTTTCACATAGTTCTCAAATTATTCTGCCCTTTTTCAAACTCTGCAGTCTTTACTTACTTTTTTTTTTTTTTTATTTTTTTTTTTACAATGGTTTGTGGGTTCTAACTTTAACAGTGTTTGGGAAACATTTTGGATCTGTCCTTAAAGTTGGATCCATCCTGATTTGATATTATTTATTCATATTTGTGTGTTAGTGTTGGCTTTTATATGAAATAGATTATGTAAATATACAATTCAACCAGTGGCAGCACTTGTATAGCACTGGGAACTGTCCACTTTGTATTTAAAACGGCCAGAGCTATGCATTTACCTGATGAAATCCTAAACATTGATTGTTTAATAAATGGGTTAAATGTCTTGCCCAAGGACACAACAAAAGTATCAAACCTTCCGGTTATAGGACAATTGCTCTACCACTGAGTCCCTGCGCCCCATTACAAATTAATGTTAAATATTTAGAAATACAGTGGAATAAATGGACATTTTTTCTGTCTTGGAAAATAGTCATTTAAATACCCAGAATGCAGTTCTCGGAGCCAATAAGTCAAGTTTTTCCTGGTCTGTTCTATGCCCAGAAAAAAAAAAGAGCAATGTTAAAAGAAAAGTAGATTCATGTTTCATTTTGAACACACATTTACTGTATGCTTAAAGGTTTAGGTCTAATTTTGTTAGTGAACACAAAATGTTATTTCCACTTTTATCATGTCCCTGTAGGGCTGCCATAGATGCTCAAATTCCATCAAAAATTACACAATAGACCTTTAACTCAAAAGGTCTGGGTGTCTCTGTCTTGTTTCCTGTGAGTGTTATAGAGTCCTTGAAGACAAGCTTCTTCCACTTTAAGCTTTATGAGTTTGTAAAATAATATAACCTCTGACAATGCTAACATTTCATGAGTAATTGTTAAAATAAAAAATAAAAAAATCATTTTAACTTGATAGAAATCTCTCCTCTCTCCCTCGAGCACAAAGTGTCACTAAAGTTTAAGGCTTAAGAGAATGAAATTTCTGCTCTGCGATGTTTAATATTGTGTGGTGTCACAGTCCGCCCACTTTAATTTCCCTGTGTAAGCATTACAGCAGAGGCTAAAAGGCTCAAAGATTTGGAGCATGCTGACGCAATATTTTCTGTCAGTAAGATTCTTAGTAGGAGAGCAGAAATGGGAGTACAGTAAAACCAGGGCACAGTCGTCAGCGGCGAAGATTTACAAACTTAAATAGTGGACAATGAACCTTGTACTGTAACAATATATTGAGTAACATGTCAGAAAAGTTAAACCTGAAACACTTTTTGGTGATTAGGTACAGATTATTATGTGAAGACACTGATATAGCCACAGAAATTTCTTGATCCAATGGAACTTCTTGTTCCTACAACTGCCCGGATTGGACAAACTAAGTTGAGAGCAAACTATTTTACATCAACGTTTAGGACATCATCTGACCTATTGCCACTAGGTTGGTTCATACACAACAACATGTCCCTGCAGGGCTACCGTAGGTGCTCACAGGCTGTCACAAGAAACTCAAAGCCCACCCAGAAAAGAAAATGCATCACTTCTATGTTAAAACTGTTCTTTTTGTGCAATATTATTTATTTTAATGCACAAAATTTATGTTTTTATTTGAATAAACCTACTTTTTAATGCAAATGTTGGCGATGGTTGGTTTGAAGATGAATGTGTGTGGTTTTTGTGAATGATTTTGTCCTTTTTATTTCTATATATCAGAGTCCACATCCTGAAAGAGCATCTCAAATTTAGTTGTATATTTTTATTTAATGACTTTATCTAATCTAATGAAATTGAACTGAAATTTTATTATAAGATTCCTTAAAACTTAACACTGCCCAATGAAAAAATCTGTTTTAATCTGCTTAAACCCGTCCATGAAGATAAATAATAAAAATACACTCATCTGGATTTAGCAATTATTACACTATTTCAATTGTTATGACATGTCTTCAGTTTTGAAAAACACAGGATATGTTTTTTTTCATTTGTCAGCCATGAACCTACCTTCACAGCCACAAAGTTTCTCTGGTTTTGTGCAGAAGTGAACCACACTTGATCCTCCCAGCAGGAACAACATGAGTCACGATCTTAGCGGACAGGTAGTCCTGAGGTAATGCTGTGTTCGGTGGGAACAGAGACAAAGACTCATTAAAAGAGATCTTCTTGTCCAGTGAAGCCGAATCGCACTCAGCCCCATGGATCTGCTGGAGCTTCTTTTGGAGAGAGGGGTCAAAGCTAATCTTGGGCCTGTACCAGTGTCACGGCCGAGCTGGGTTACCCTGCTAATGAGTGAGAGGGCTGCAGGAAGTTCACACTGGGCTGAGAAAGTTAGGCTGAAAAGAAACATTACACTTTTTTTGTTGTGAAAAACTGTGTAGAAAAGCCTAAGAACACGTCTGGAACATCTTTTGTTATATCTTTTCATCATAAAGCAGTGTATTTGTGAGACCCTCTTAAACATACTTTACCTGACGTTTTTCTTCTAGTAATTTATTTGGGGTGTATTATAATGGTTGTTAATAGACGAGACCTGTACTCAGGAACGGAAACATTTGACAAATCAATGCTCGCAAAATCACATGCTCAAAAAAGAAGCGCTTACATTGGTTGACCCCGACTTGTCATGGATTTTCAGCCCTGGGTATGTCTTTTAACAAAGAAACAGCTCAAAAAAGAAAAACATCAACAGAGAATAGGGAGGCAACATAAATAGATGTAAAAAATATACTCAGTTCCATTAAGCTCCAAATTGTCTATTACCTTTTACTTTAACCAAATACATTTGTAATCAGATTAGCAACAACACTTACCAACAGTGGGTTTTACAGGCTAAGGGTGGTTGTGCAGTTTTTGTTCTTTTTGGTGACATCTAGTAGCAAATGTGTAGATCACTCCTTGTAGGGCATGTGAACAGCTATGTCCTACAGCTGTTGAAAAATGTTGGCACATTCAAAAGAAGGTGCAATGGAACCTTTTGCTTCCCTAACAAACTGTAACTGTCCCTGTGCCCTTACTGATATAAATATGGACAAAACACATGCAATTAACTGTTAGAAATGTAGAAACCCTAACTGACTACACTTGTGTGTTTTACTTGTGGGTTATTCTACTACCTGCTGCCGACACGTTCATAGATCCATATTTACCTTCTTTGTCTGTTTTTACCGACTGCTTCAGGGCTTACCTTTGTGGCTTCAACCCAACTCCCCAAAGAACTCAGACAGCGACCTCTATTCTCAGACTTGTTCGTACAAAGACAACACAGAACATAAGTCACATCCCTGGAGGAGTGTAGGTAAAGAGAAGAGGAAGTGCAGTGGGATTAAAGGCGCCTAAGAGTAATGAAAGTGCCGCTGTCTTATCTGTACAAGGAATACACAGTGTAAAACAAGCTCGAACAAACCTACAGTCTGTTCTACTTGGAGATCAGAGGCTTGTGGAAAACTTTGGGAAAACAGGGCGATGTCAAAAAACATTATAAAACAAGCAACCAATGGTGACAAGTTCAAAACTGGAGTTTGAAACGTCTGAGGCCGATATGGCGCATAGATTTCACTCCTGTCCTCGTTCCAAAGACCAAAGAAACAAATGAAAAGGTGAGTATTTTCAGAAATGTAGAACAAGTAAGCTGGAATATATCAAAGAGATGTTTTCAGGCTGAGTAAAAATATGCAAGTCATTACTTACTTGTGTAAATGTTTAACAAGGACAACACTAAAGGTACAGCTTTGCTCTTTGATTAAAGCCAAGTGAATGCTCGCTGTAATCCTTGTTTTCCTTTTAGTCTCAGCAGGATTTAGGAGAGTGCTTTCGTTCTGCAGCTAGTATTGTAGCTCTGTCTTTGTTACAGATGGCTTTTGACTGTTACTTGGTTCAGGGCCTTGATCGAAATACGGTGATGGACACTAGTGTTAAAAGTCGTTCTTGTACCCAGGAAATGGAACAGTGTCTTTGAGAAATGCTGAGCGAGCTGTTGACTAGATAGAGCGTTGTTCTATTCCACTGTGGGAATAAGACTATACTCTTTAGGCTCACATTAAAGGCTTCCTGCTGACTCTTGTGGTCACACCCTTTCACACTTTGTTGACTTGCTTCACTAAAGAGAGCGTCACCATGGTAACACTTGTGAAATGTATATTAGCAGCACATGTCCCTTCTGTCTGCTTTTCCCAGCTGAAACATCTCGCTAATTACTCTGTAGCGCTAACAGTGTCTGAGGAAGTTTCAGAGATGGCCACGCAGACTTTCTTTGCTCAGAAGCATGATTTATGACGCTCAGTCTTTGTTTATGTCTGTTGCGTGCGTTCCGCCTCAAGGGGGGGAGCAGCCGATGGGACACTTGACTGAAGCCTGAAGACATTGGGCTCATATAAATAAAGTTGACCCCTTGACATTATTCCTAACCCGGACCGTTTAGCCGAGCTTTGAGAGGGCTGCGGTTCATTTAAGCATGAGCAGGATTTATTTTTCCACAGATTTAACCGTGTGAGTGGTTACATGGAGCTGTCCTGTCTTTGTCAATAACTTGAACTTCAGTGTTTTGTTCCGTCTGCTCAAGGGAAGAGGTCAGTGAAAGTGTTCCCGTTTTTGCTCCCAAACAGTAGTATACGGGATGAAATAAAATAAAGCATCCAACATTCATGATGGGGGTAGTTTAAGTTTGTTAGATAAGTGTGTGAGGAAAGAAAACAAAAACAAAACCTGTTTTTTAATTTGACTCGTAACTCGAAGCAACAAGTTAATTGTTTCGTGGCCACGAAAAACTCTGAGGTCATGACAAAGTAACATTTAACAGGTGACCTCTTGAGAGTGTTCTCACTAAGTTCTCACTATGTTCTCGTTGCCAAGGTAACGAGCCTATGGAAGAAACTATGGACAGAACTATTGTAATAAAATACTACTTTATGTTGGGAATGAACACCGGAGATATTTGACAGCACATGCTTTGGCATTGTCTTGGGAGTTTGTTTATTTGACGCACCTACGAATAAAAAAATTGAGGACTCGTATTTTTTTTCTTCTGTAGATTAGATTTAATTACATATTCGATAATGTGTAACTCACCTTTTCTTCTTTTTATTTAATATGGCTTCTCTTTTGTCCTATTATAATGCAGCTTCCTGTGTTCAGCTGCTGTGTAAGGGCTGCAGGAAGAAGAAATGGTGGCCACTTATTGGAAGCTAATGGGACTATGAATAACATTTTGTCCTGGTTTATTGTCTGCTATAGCTAAAATAATTACTGCGAGCACCCAGACCATTCCTCACCCATATTCTCGTCTTCTTAAAATAAAAAAATTAAAAATTAAATCCTTGGCATTTTTTTGTATTTGACGATTAAAATGGTTTTGAAAGTGTTTTCTGGTAAAAGAGCTAGAAGTTGTCCAGGAGCCCTTACCTGAGGCAGTGTCATAAAAAGTAAAAAAAAAAAACATTATTTTTTGGGGGGGCAAAATTGTGGAATTACATTGAGCAGAGGACAGGTCTTTGAGATTGGTAGAAGGGATGAATAATTTAAAGCCTAGTGATTAATCCAGTGGCAGAATGTGCGCTGAAATATAGGCTCTGTGAAGGTAACTTTAGCTCTCCAGGAAGACGGATGTAAGGTTTGTCGTGTGGCTTTTAAAAAAAGTAAATTTTCTCTCAAGCATGTCGTAAATCTTAATGGCACGGAAAGTACATTCAAATTTATCATGCAATATCTACATTACACTCAATTATAGCTCAATCGTGGTCTGTGCTATAAAAGGTAAGATGCAAATGTAGCAGGAATGACGTTGTGTTTGGAGCTGAGATTCGTCCGGAATACTGTATAATCCTGTTGTTGATACGGACTTTGAAGCTACTTTGAAGACGAGCTTACAGGGTTTTGCTGTGAGTTAAAGGCTCTTGTGCTGTCAGTTAAAGCTTACTGAGAAAACTTGGGGAGACATTTTGAAGAGTGCTGGGATTACGGCATTAAACGGTTTGTGTCATGACGCAGTGTTTGTGAGACGGGAATTAGAAAGAGTTAAGACAGGCAGAAAGTGCAAGCTGTTTTCTTTAGCACGATAAATATAGATAGCACTAAGGGCTAAAGAGTATATTGCTTTACGCAGGGAAAAACACAACCTAAATCAATTTTTACAATTAGCCAGTTCAGTGTTTTAATTAAAAAACAACAGGCGCCTTTGAAGAAATCAATTCCAACTAAAGAGGCAAACGAGAGAATTCCCCAGTCGTTTGATTATCCCCCAGCGCTGTCGATTCAAAGACATGCACAGAGATGCTTATGGGCCTGTCTTTGTTATGAATACAGTGCATTATAACATGAAACACAAGCATCCCAGACACTGATTTGATATTGTCTCTTGTGAGGTTTAAAATAAAAGCTGTGAGAAGTTGTGAGTAGTTTTTGTAATATTTTCTTATCAAAACGACTGCAGCAGAGAGACGTGGTTTGAATTTTTAACAAAAATAACTCAAATTCAAATTTAAGGTTGACTAAAACTGCTAAAAGTCAAAGAAATGGGAAAATAAAACATCAATTAAAAAACAAAAAAAAAAGTAAAATGCATATAAATTGATTATAGCTTTAAAACTTTCTTACTGGTTAGGTTTAAATCCAGTTTAATAGGACTGATCTGTTTTAAAATGTGTCTATCTCACTTCCTGGTGTGTTTTCTGTCCAAAGCTGGCAAAGAAAGAGAAAAAACTGTTTCTGGTTAAAAAAAAAAAAATCCCATTCTCTAATTTGTTGCAACATGAAAAGTTCTTGTTTTAATGGAAAGCAGCTTCTTTACTGATGTTTAAAATAAATCTATTACAATCTATATACTATTTCTCAATAGTACCCATGTTCAGTATATGCACAGTTTTTACATGGGGTCATAGGGTCATACCCATAGTGCTTAAACCACACATGTTTTATACAAATTAAATCTGGTTTTGATTTCTCATTGTCCTGTACAAAAGTGACAACAGCTGATTGCACAGGTCTAATGGGTTTGCAAAATTTGTGCAGCTAGAAACTTTGGGACCTGTTAAGTATTGTATTAAACTGACAGAACGTGGCATAGGCCAGACTTGATTTGTGGGCCTTAAGTCTAACACACCTGATGTAAAGGACAGGCATCATATAGAGCCACACATATGTACTTTAAGCTCTTAAATCTCTGACATAGCTTCGGTTCCCACTATTGATCCAGCAGCTGTAATTACCATTGACAGAGCTTTATCCTCTGTACTTCACTCTGAAGTACCTCCCTTTGAGTCTACGCTCATAACTCCGCCCACTCTCCATTTTTTCTCTCGACAGCCGTATTAAACTCTCCCTGTGCATTTCTGATGTGACCAGGCTCTACTTTACGATGCTCATGTCAATGTTTGGTTTTAGTGCTGGAAACTTCAAACACGGCCGGTCTCTGTGATAAACCATGGCTCATGAAGAACTACACAGAAGATGTTATGGGCTTAATGTAAGGGTTCAGCCCAAGTAATGGCATTTATCTTTGTAAAGACTGCCACATGGAAAAAGCTTGATGATTTAAAACTTAATAATTTCTCAGATCCCACATAATTTAATCCCTTTTCTAAAATACAGCTTTTGAAAATGGTCATTGTGTGAGGTCCGTGTTTCTGGTCCAGTCAAAGCCATGTGTAAAATGTTTACTACCACCATCTACTGTTCACTTAGAGGAGTTGTCACTTACAGTCCTCAGGAAGGTTAAAATACAGCCAAACACAATGATAAAACTGACTGAACAATAGGACACTGGCATTTTAAAATCTGTTAATGAATATGTCTCCTTTAAGAAACAGTCAGGAATCATAACAATGTGTTTGTTCCTTTTAATCAAAGGGTCAAAGGGTCAATGCGTTCTCTTCACAAGGCTTAGTCCAGCTGCATGCTCCAGAGGGAAAAAACTGAACTGAACTGTGACCTTTCAGCTTTATGCCACAATGCAGCGATGTTAAATTAGAGATAATATTGTAGATGTCTACACACAGCCTTATAAAAACGCACCACTTTATGTATTTTAATTTTCTATATAATGCATTTTTATGTTCAGGTCTGATTTATAACAACATAACTTCTTTACTGTGTCTCTGCTGAGAGCCAGTTCTCATTACATCTGAGAGTTATCATCTTGACCTAATACATTACAACAATTCTCAACTCATATGTAAAGCCCTATATACTGTATATCATTGAAACCCACACTTTTAAAATACAACTATTTTCTCCTATCGTTAATTAAAAAGTATTATTTGCTGGAGACTTTCAGACGTATTTGTCCATATGTTGAAATAAGAAATATGCTACGTTGTACAAATTAACAAGAGCACATCTATAGGTGCCACAGACGAAGTGTCATCATTACAACAGACGGTAACAGTAATGGTAAGAAAAGTGTGAAGCCATCATTAGTGCCGCCCCCACGGTCTACTATTATTTGTGCATGTAAATGAATTTAATGAATTGACCTCGTTGACTTGAAGCAGTGATGGACAGAGGGAGGGAGATAAACGCTTCACACCAGTTGCTGAATTATTTCAGCGAGCCTCCACTGTTCAGAGCATCTCTTTGTCCTGAGCCTCGGTCCCCCGGGAGCCCTTAGGCTGCGGCCTCATCAGAGCCCCACAGAGACCTCTCTGTCAGTCACCCGGACGCCAGCCTCTGATTGGGTAAAAGATTGATTACACCCTATTCATGCAGCGCCGTCATTGGAGGACACAAACGCATGCACGGCTGCTCAATGGGGCCTTGTAATCAGTGCCAATGCAGCAGTGACAGACACCGTGGAGGCAGCAAAATCACTGGGCTGATTTCAGAGACACGTACAGAGCAGCGTCACTCAAAACCTGACAAAATCTGGACTCCATTACTGTTACTTCAAAATAAAAGTGACTCAATCAATAGTAGCTATCTGTAGGGAAATGCAGAAAAAAAGCTATACGAACAGGCAAATACAAATACACGTATGCATACATACAAACTAAATCTAAAGAAATGCACATTAGCATATCTTTTACGTAACATATTTTATAGATTTTTTAATATATACAGACATTTGCAGCACTCTTTATCTTAGCTCTTACTTTACAGACAAATTTACCTAAATCTGTAACCCTTCTCTCTGTAAAAGGGTGCGTCATTAATTTTCCTTTCCAACAGTCTGAATTACTTCTGCACATTTTCATTTGTTCCTAACGCGTGCAACTTGGAAGAAAAAAAAAAGTCATCACCTGTGGCCTTTGTAAAGACTTTATCGGAACAGACTACTTTTTGCGTCCATTGTTTCCTTGTCTCCTCTCACAACTCAATAAAGTGACTGAAAACAAATGCTAAATTACAGTCATCTAAAAGGAGTGTTCTCAAATCAATTTTATTTTTATTTTCTTGAGCTTAAGTATTACGTTTTATCAAGATAAAAGTTTTCCAAAAAAAATTAAACACGTGGATAAAAAAACATTATACTGTACACAATAAAATAAAATAACATATTTATTATTTGACTTTTTATAGAAGCAGGTTGACTACATTTAAATAAAATGAAATACAATTAGGTAAGTCTATTGAAGTGAACATAACTACATTAAAAACTCATTAATATTACTGACCACATTTAAAAGTTGCGAGTTAAAGACAGAAGAATGTGTCATTGTGATAATTTCTGAAATATGATAAAGCAGAAGGAAATTTTAATTATAAAACGCTGTAGCCATCTGTTGGTTTAATGAAATGGCTGGCAGTGGCAGAAGATCTGGATGACCTCTTTGGATCCACGGGCGGCATATGCTGTGTGGCTGAGTTAGAGGCACATCTTTTCCAGAGCCAGTGACCATCGAAACCTCATAATCATCAAAACCTCATCTGTTACATTCATAAATCCCAGTCTGGATTCTTGAGGATTTGCAAAACAAGAGCGTGCCATATGCTGCCATTCTGCACAAGATCCGCTATTTCAACAACGACAGAGAAATTAATTAAAACTGCAGCTTGAAGGTAGTTTTTTAAGACCTGCAAATATCATAGAGACAACAAATGTGTCCCTTCTGATCTTTATCTCATGTGATATTACAAAACTGTCTGATGTGTTTTGATTTGTAGTTTTTGGAAACAAACTATGGCACACACTGGGACTTTTTTTATACAAATAACCAAAATATGTCTTAAAGAAGCACTTGCACAAAGCAATTTCACACATTATACCCCTGCCTGTAAATGTACTCAGAAAAACAAGGAGGAAAACAGTCATTGGAACAAAAGCAGGAAGTTATAGCTTCCTCCTTCCACTGTAGAGTTGTCCATTTCTCCAAAAACGGACAAATGCAAATGTTATGTTGAAGTAATTTAACCCTGCAGGACATATGGTCTTGTGTGTTTTCCATATTATTGTATATTTAAAAAATACATTTATATTTAGCAGAACTATTGCTTTCCTTGAGTTTTAGGTTTGTGCCAAAAAGCTCTTGACTACTAAGAAAATGATTTTAGTATTAGCAGCATAATTCTTTGTGACATTTTTTTGCGAGGACACAACCATCTGTGTATGTCCATTCACACGCACCAAACAATGTGAGTCAGTAAAACTTCAAAAGAGTGTGTTTTAAGTGCTAATGGTTTGGATGTTAGTAATGTAGTAAAAGACCTCTCTGACTAGATATCCTTGGCTTCTGCGAGTAGAGCTAAAAAGCTGTGGAACCAAAACGGAGGCAGTTTCAAGGATTACTGCCGGTGCAGAAAACAGGCAATTAATCTTTGTCGTCAAAATGGACTACAGCTGAGCTTCAAGGCCACTATGATCTCTTGACAATGGTCTGGGCAAACTGTAACATGCCACATCTCAATTAAGAGGTTTTTTTTAGCTATGTAATGACACCAAAACATAGCCATATGCTGAGTAAACAGCAGCGGAAGTCAGAGAATGACTTTGGTAAAATAAACATGTGCAGTGCCCTTTTAATGGTGTTGGTCTTTGGAGTGAACCAGTGTTTGTGGATTAGTTTAACACATTAACGCCAGGTTTCCAGTCACCTGAACAGCCAGGGTGCCATCAGCTTGAACAGAATGTTTGATCAAAACTAAGCTCCACTGATGCATTTCATTTTTTCTCCCCTCTCTGTTTTCAGGTCAAATCCAGAACAGCCCATAATTGTGATGCACAGGAAAATAACTTTAAAATCTGTGGGGGGTTTAAAATCTACCAAGAGAAAAGTCAGTGGAGTTTTTTAGCACAGTACCTGCCTGACAGGTACTGCCTCCAGGGTACTGTTGAGGAGAATTCGGATGATAGTCAAACCTCGGATTCAGGAGGAACAGTGTGGTTTTCGTCCCGATCGTGGAACACTGGACCAGCTCTATACCCTCTCCAGGGTGCTGAAAGGATCATGAGAGTTTGCCCAACAAGTCTACATGTGTTTTGTGGATCTGGAGAAGGCATTTGACTGTGTCCCTCGTGGTGCCTCGTGGATGCCTCCTGGACGCCTCCCTAGGAAGATGTTCTGGGCATGTCCCACTGGGAGGAGGACCCTGGGGAAGACCTAGGACACGCTGGAGGAACTATATCTCCCTGGCTCGCCTCAGTGCCCCCCCGGAAAAGCTGGAGGAAGTGTCTGGGGAGAGAGAAGTCTGGATGTCTCTGCTTAGATCTGCTGCCTCTGCGACCCGACCCCGAATAAACGGTAGAAGATGGATGGATGGACACCAAAAGTAGTTTCTAAACAAAAGCCAAATGTAGCTTGTTTTTCCCAAAGCCACAGATTTCAGGATGATCAGACCTGGCACAACATCTTTACCTACAGGAGCCTACACAAGTTTCCTCCATCTGTCTGCGCAGATTTGACTCTCCATACGCCTCAAACACTAGAGGAGCAAAAAAAAAAACATTCAAGAGTGATTCCAGGAACTAAATAATACAAATAAATAATAGGAAATCATACAAAGAAGTGCTCAGAGAACCCAAGGCCATCCATATTTAAATTTGAGAGACTCAATGCATTTCGGCACTAGGCCTACATCGAGGAGGTTACAAGAGCCCAACTACCAGACATTTTTAGCTTTTTGGTTCCCTTTTAACAATTATTTTGTGGTAAAATTATACAAATACAATTGGCCAAGGTATGAATAGTTACAAAATTCAAACACTACAGACCAGCTTTAGACCAAGCCCAAACTCAGTTGTGGTTGTAGTTGGTTTTGTTTTTTGAATCTTCAACATTACTCAAGTATAACACTACCTTATATGACCCTAGGCTTCATTTTGGAACAGACTTTGACACTGTTACATCTTACAGAAAGTTTGAATCAGTTTACATTTATATTACAGTCTGATATGTGAGAGTTGTTGGAAATCAGTTTTCGGCTGCGTTGCTCAACAAAGTTTTCAAATCCCACGTGGTGAAGAATAACTATTTTAAGAAATCTCTTCTTTAATGAATAGAGATGAAATTTACTTTTATTCCATTCATTTTCTCCTTCCCTTTCTCCTTTCCTGTCTTTCTCTGATAAGCCCTGCTCACCACACAACACAATAGCTCTATTGTATGAAACCATGGAGCTGATAATGTTATGTGACATTAAGAGCCGTGATGTTAGTCCTTATTCAGAGAGACATTTTGATTGGAATAGACTCACAAAGAGACGCTATATTCAATGCTTTTATGAATTAAGGAATTCAATATTGGACAGAATCGGCATTGATCTGCACATTTTATGACTTACTTTATTAGCCTTTATTACAGATGTTGATTTTTCTCTGCTAATAATAGGGAGATATCAAAGCAAGAACACTTTATGATTTTATATTTTAAAAAATGTCTGCTGTGTTAATTCAAACCCTACAGAACCAACCCAAAATCCTCCCAATGTCATCCACTGGCCTCAAGTTAAAGCTCAATTGTTTTTCCACCAGCTTTTATGAATAATAATTTTCATATTCGCCCCAAAAGCTGAAGGGGCCATTTCAAAGCTGTCACCGCAATGTCTTTATCTTCACTCGCCAAATGTTGGGGTCGGCCAAGACTGACTATTCTCCCGAAGACCTAATGTGATTAATGGGTGTCACTTAAGAGGGCTCAGGTGAGGTTACAAGAGAAAAAGTCAGCCAAGAAATTGTTGCTCATGAAAAGGTACATTTGGTGGCACTTTGTCAGCAGTTATTCAACCCCCTCCCGGCTGTCTGCGCAGTAAAATGAAATCTTCAATGTCACTTTCAAAGTTTAAATATGGCAGGGGAATTCTGTTTTTTAAAAGAGGTGTGAGCCAGGACTTTGTGACCCGCAATTAGTGAGCTTTTGTTCAACTCAGTAATGCTTTCAAGGCACTTTAAGGCATAGTTATTTCAAAATGGTGAACGGACTTTAAAATGGCATTCTTTGGTGTCGCTCCAAATGGCCTCCATTGACTTGACTTTGCAATCAGCACGTAAGCCATTTAAAATATATACATTGTCTTGTAATGTCTGTCCCGTTTATCCTTGACTTGTGCCATCAATATTTTTACTTAGTTTTACGACTGAACAAGCTCTTGTCATAAAAGTAACTTCCTCTCATATTCTGCTCATCGTGGCTGCAGTTTGGAAAATAGGAATTAAACCTATTTATTTAATTACATTTTATTTATATATATCCCAAATGCAATTGCCTCAAAGGGTTTTACAAAGCCAACATGCAGCAAATAGACCAACAGACTGTACAACACTCCCTGTCCTTGGACCTTCCATCAGGGTCAGAGGAAAACTCAAAAAATCCATTGAACAAAGGCAGCTTTAAAAAAAATTATTATAAGCTCGGGATTGAGGGATTTAAAGGTGCAGTGTACACTTTATGGTAAAACTCTTTTTCAATTTACATTTTAGCAAGGACAAGCCGGAGTTAGCTTAGAATGATTTATTTTTATTTTATTTCAATTTAGAAACAAAATGTGATTGACGTTTACATGTCCCATTTTATCAAAGTTGTGTGTTCATCAATGTCCGATCTGAGCAGCTGGAGACAGAGACACAGGAAGTAAAGCCTTCTTTTTTTAAATATATTGTTCCAATGTGGTCAATTGTAAACTACAACATTTCAAGCAAGGTCCCTTTCCCCATTAGCGTCATGAGAAAATGCATTTCCGTTGTCACATTTTCCTTTTACATCCTATTTGGACTAACTCTATGCTAATAAGTTGCTCAGCGTGTCTGCGGTACACGCTACACGCCGGCACTCAGCTGCAAAGTGCCACAGCTGTGGATTAGAGCGAGCGGCTGTGGAGAGAAGATGAAGGAACATGTGAGTTTTCCAGCCGCCCGCCTCGTGAGGAGCCTGAACACCTGATAAGACCACAGCCGCCTAATCCTCCACCAACCTCCCACCACCAACATAACTAACTCACCTTTGGAGGGAAAAAAAGGAAAGGCTTTATAAGTCAATACTCACCCCAGGAGACCTCCAAATGTTAATCTGGCAGGAAAGATTTTTCTTGTTATTATCAGGTAAAGAGAAAACGTCAGCTTTGAACAGAGGTAATAAAAATAGATCCGGCTGGTAAAACAAAAAAAATAACTCTAATATGGTCTTGAAATCAAATAAAGTTGAGGCTGGATGTGTTTTAATAAAAAATCCAATGTTATTATGAAAATCATTTTCCCTTGTCATGTTTCTAAATAATCTAGTCTAGTCTAGACCTTTCCATTGAAAATTTAGACTTCACAGCATTTTAACTGCATGTTAGCATCATTAGCTATACAGTTTTTTTCCCCTTCTTTCTTCCCCCAAATATAGTAATCTCTTTCAGTTTAAAAAAAATCCTCTTGTAGAGTTATAGTTTCAAAGGGATAATCAAAATGATAATCTGTGAACGTAAGATAAAAAAATATTTTAAATTGTTTTAAAATTAAATGGTTTCTGTCTGCGATAATGTCTATTATAGATCATACCGTTCAGACCAATTATCAGTTTTTATGGGGGATATAAAGCCTCTTGGTCCATTATTGTGTTTCTAACTGCAAACTTACCAAACTAACCACTAAGCAAACCATTACTTCAAAGAATAATGCTTAGGTTACATAACTTTAGAGCCATTTTTTTTCAATCAATCTCCAAATATTTTTGGGTAATACGAGATAAATTGTATTCTAGATTTTTAAAAACTATAAAAAGGAATAAAGCATCTGGATTTGTTATGGTGACCTGTATGAGTGAGAATTATTCAAAACAAAATAGACTATACATAATAGACTAACACTTCTTACACTCAAGTATTTCTTTTTTCTTTTTTCAGTTTTACAAGATATAAAAGTATAGAACAAAATATAAACCTCAAGTATGTACCCATAAAAAGTAGTCATCAAAAGTGCAAATTCTAAAACTATACTCAAGTCCCTGGACAAGTAGATGCTAAAAAATATTGAAAAAGCACAGTTGGGCTGCGTTACATTCACCAGATATTATCAATAAAACAATCAAGTGAGCAGAAACTCAAAAACCCCTTTCCATTTATTTAATTTACCATTTACATTCAGACACACACACACGCACACACACACACACACACAAATAGATATAGATTACCATGGAGACATTCCTACCTGAAATCTGTCTGGGTAATAATTAATAAAAGCTGTAAAAATAGATCAAAGTTGGAAAGATTCACTCTGAGAAACAACTATTTCTGAGCAGCTTTATTCCCAAAGTTTATAAAAAGAAGTCTTAATCAAACGTGCAGAAAGTGTGTGTGCGGCGCGCTGATTGGCCTCCTTATCTTAGATTGCAGGTGTCTGATTGTTTGATGGGAGACAGACGGGTTGTTGCCGAGTGTTTGCTTTAATCTCGTTTTGAATCTAACTCTTTAATCCATAGATATGACATCAAACTAATGCTAAGTGTTGGGATAAATAGATCCACTGAGTAAACACAGAAACATCTTATTACCTGGTGTTTATTTGAAGGCCCAGACGCAGTATGTTACGGTAAAAGATATCCAAAATTTACAAATTTCACTCTTTGAAATGGATTATTACTTTGTTTTGCTTAACGTCAGCTCAAAAAACAGGTATTTTACATTTCTAGAAGTAAGACACAGTGAAGCATTAATGCACACAAAAGACGTATACTGTGTATCTCCGAGCTGGTGATTCTTGACAAAACTTAGGTTGGGGTGGGGGATGGGTACATAGATCCTAGGACAATGACGTGAGAGCTTTTATGTTCTGGGAGTTCACATTTTACTCATGTATTGGGTAAGCTACTCTTTATGTTCAGCAGAACAGTATAAAAACCCTGTGTCCTTGGGAAAGACACCTAACCCACCTTGCCTCCAGTGGCTGTAACACTGGTAATTAGAAGCTCAATGTAAGTCGCTGTGGATAAAAGCGTCAGCTAAATAAATAAATGTAAATCACACACAAGTCACACAAACACATTGTTTTTTATCATAATGAATGTCACTGGATAGACCCAGCCCCAATGAATATTTCACATCAAACAAAAATACAGATGACATCAAAACGAAAGACTGAGCTGTGGGTCATGACCAGGTCGACAAGTCTTCTTCAAATCATAGCTGTTTTTAGCCAATAGCTGTTTTCTTTTGAGAAGCACAAAATGTACCATAATGTGGTTCATCATGTTGAGGACAAATGAGTGTCAGAATATGGTCTGATGTTAACCAAAGACCATAATGATCCTCACTTGCTGGTTCCTGCTATGACTCATGATCTGTGAGTAGTGACAGTGGGAAACATTCAGATTTCAGCTTAAGGTACTGGGAAAAATAATTATCTATGTTGCATTCAAGGGGTCCTCAGAAACTCAGTTTTGTTGTTTGTTTGTTTTTTTTTTTGTTGAAAAAATGTTGCCCAACTTTCTAACTATGCATCAACATGAAGCAAAAGAGCTTTGTGTGTATTATTATTGCACAATGACTCCTCCTTAACATCAGCTGGTGCCTACATTAGATTGACCTGGAGCAGGTAGAAGAGCTGCTGACTGTTGTAAGATTTACATTGAACTCATATTTGTTTATTAGCATTCAACTTTTAATAAAAAAAGTTAATTATTTAAAGTAGGCAAATAAAATAATAATCTAGATGTGAGCAACAGAGGTGAACCCGTAGAGATATACGACTAGTTGTAGGTTGACATTTGCATCCTTCAAACAACTATTGACGTTGCTGCGCACACATATACACCCGCCTCTACCTTATGCCTGTTTGCTGTTATCAGTGTGGGCTTCAGCCTCCCGCCAGCACACCTTCATTACTGCCCCAGATAGTGGCATTGGCAACTTGTCACCTGTATTGATTTCTCTTAAACTGCAATTTACATGGATATTTGTGGGCGTCCTGAGGGCAGCCTGCAGCCCGCTGGACGGCTCCGGCACCTTTTTCTCCTCTGCGCTGCAACAACACAGCCTCAAAGTGACTTTTCAATCTGACATCAGCAAAAAAAAAGGTGGCTATTTATTTATTTGAGTCAAGGCGAAAGTGATGTTTTAGGAGAAAACAGTGGTGTTTAATTACACAAGTCTGTATAATATTTAATTTATTTAGCTGAAAAACAAAATGTACATAAAAGCTGCTATGCTAGGCTTCTTCTTATTACCACCAGTATGTTACAAAAAGCATTAAAAAAAAAAAGCTATATAATTCTTTACTGTTTATAAAAACTATGAGGAAAAAAATGAAGATGACCTTTTTCAAGCATTAATACGCATGTCTAACTTTACTTATTACACCACATTGTCAAGAAAAGGACTTGTTTTTAAATCCACAATATTAACACAGAAATCTGACAGAAATATTTACTATAAAAGGAGCCGGCAGTACCACGGTGCCTCCTGCCAAACGTACAGCTGACCTTCCAGTGGAGAGACCATGGGAATAAAACAATCACCTCCAGCTAGGAAAGCCACAAATGTGTTTTGAAAGTCTCTGCGCTTTCGCACACAAAAATGTCAAAATGTCACAATATTCAAACTACAAACTGTCAGTAGGTTGTAGACTTTGCCTTGTGCACCGAAGGTCGCCTCAGAAGTTGAAGTTTTAAAGGAGAGTTTCACTGGACTGCAATGCGGGTTAAACAAAAGTCAAATATTTGATTTTAGCTTAAATTAAAACTCTGTCCAATGGCTAACTGTGAAGTCTAATTATAAGAACCAGACACAGAGGTTGTGTAATAGGACATTTAAGATTGAGTCAGTAATATGATTTTAAAAGGACAGGACTTACACTTGAAGTCTGGTTCTTCTAAAAACAGTGATATAACTCTTCCTACTTGAGTCCAATAAGATGTTTCCTATCACCACCTGCAGGAATACATCCATAAGTGATTTCTAAAATGACAGGACTGCTATGAAAGAAGAAGAATACTTTAAAACACGTTTAGCTAAATTCTGGTATGTAATTATTCAGATTGTTACTGATGAGGATGGATATATTTAAAGATGTTGTCTTTATTGGCGGGCCCAGTTCGAAACTTTACATGTTACTTGGTTCAGACAGTGAGTTTCTATTTGACGGCTGGAAATGTAGTGTGTGTTGGAAGAATCCTGTTTCTTTAAAAACTGATTCATATTCAGACAACTTTATTAATCCCACTAGAGGCAATTAATTTGAGCAGCAAGTAAAACAACAAACAGACAGGACAACAAACAACATATAGGCACAAAAGCAAACAACACTAAACACACAGTTGGATAAAAACATTGAATAAATAAATGAAATATGATAAATATGCTAAGAAAAAGATGAATAAAAACTCAAGCAAAAAGAGACTACTGAGAACCTCTCTTTGTAGTTTTGTCTTTGGAGGAATTTCAGAGCATAATCCCACGGAGATGGGACAAATCCCGAACGTGAAGACACCCAAGGAGAAGTCAGTCTGTAACAGTAAAGTCTGAAGTTCAGTTTGTGAATATGAAGACAGTGTACCAGTCGTAAACATTGATCTTTCCAAACCCTGCCTGACCTCTGACCCCGGTGCATGCAGCAGAGAACACAGCCCCCTGGGGCAAACACAGACAGGAGAGGAAAAGTAGACCCGAGTCTGTGACGTCAACTGTAAAAACGGTGAAAAGAGAGCACTATGTCCAGCTTAATAAAGATGTTTTTAGTTTTAAAAATTGTGTAAAAACATGTGTAAAAAGCTGTGGCTCATGTTTAGTTTTAAAACTCACAACTGTAAAAAAAATATTAGGGTTGTCATATAATGCTGAAAAGAAAAAAAAACACTGTAAAAAGGTACCCATAGCATTTAAATAAAGAAATTAAGTAACTAGTGACACTTATTATAATTGAGTAGATTTTACAGTTACAATTTCAGTTCAATATAAACAAAACTTTACAATAAAAATTTAATGTAGAGGAAAAACAAATTAAGAAAATCTAAATAATTTTAGTATAAAGATAATTTACATTAAAAATAAAAGCATTTTTTATTTACATTTCCAACATAAATGAATTTACATTTATTAAATATTTGACTAAAAGAGATTGAACCTGTAAAAACAGTTACTTCACTTTGACTCAACCGTGAGCTACATGCAACAGGACATCTTTATGAAACTATACACAAACTATACTTTGCTTTACTTACGCACATATATAACATAGTTAGCAGCCCTGGTGGTTGGTGACTGTACTGACCAGTAACTGTGACGTTTTTGTGCACAAAGAAAGGTCATCAGAAAGCATGATTGCCACAAAATTGCAGAGCATGATAGTGAGTGTTAAACTTTGTAAGAAATGACAGTGGAATAAATTGTCCTCAACATAATCAATTAATAATCTATACTATTAATCAATACTAAAATAAAAAGTTTAGGAGGTATTTTAAAGGTAGCGGCAAGCCAATGATATATTACACTTGTTATTGCCATTTATTGTGTTTTATAATCACATTAATTTCCCCCAAAAAAATTAAAAATAAAAAAAGTTCAAAGTCTGCCACAAAATGACAAAATAAGAACTGTTAAAACCAACAATTCTCAATGGAAGTCCGCCAGTTCTGATGGAGCCACCCTTCACTTCTAAACTTCTTCCGTCCATTATTTATACAGTTACTCTGGCTGTAAACGGCATCAAGTTTAAGAGGAGCGATAACAGATGTAAAAGGGCGGCTGGTGAAAAGGGGGCAGAGTTGGTGGGTGTTGCTGATGATGTCACGCCTCCCAGACAGCCGCGATTGGAGCCTAATTAGAAAGCTCGGCAGCAAATAGATAGGCGTCCTGCATGGTTGAATCCAAAGTGGCTGATGCCAAATGCGCTGCAGAGGCGCGGAGGAAAACTGGTGGGAGAGCTATCAGTGCTGCTCAGCGCGGCGAACAACAGTGTCTGTGCGAGTTTTCACTGAGAAGGTGAGACGCGGGAACACCATTGTACACCCCTCCCGCGCTGCTTTTCCTCTGGAGCGGCACACAAAAAGAGAGAGGGAGAGAAAATAGTCCCGAGCTACGTCAAAGCCGAGCACGCAAGGGGTTGAAGCGCGGCAGACACAAGTACAAAGCAGAGTCGAGCGGCTCAGTCCAAGTTATTCTTCGCTCCAAACGCAGCGCCGATGGCTTCCGTACTTGGGAACAGCAGCCGCGCGTCGGGAGCTCAAAGCGGCCAGGTTAAATGCAAACTCAAGCGACGTCGGAGGAGAAGATCCAAGAGGAAAGGTAACACAAACTTTACCACACTTCTTTCTTTACATTGGCTTTTTATTGTATGTTTTTTTTTTTTTTTTTTTTTAATCGTTAGCCGAGGACGCGCGCACTAAAGCCCGCTTAAAACCTCTCGGCTTCACGCGCGGAGCAGGTGCGCCGCTGAGACACATTAACATCATTTAGGGACAATACGGGAACAAAAGGACTCCCGTTTACGCACAAATAATAAACTGAGAAGCTGATTAGTGTGGTTTGGGTATTTTGTGGAAAGTTGCTGCTGCGTTTCTTAAAACATCTACGACTGATGGGGACCTGGAACCAATTAAAACACTTCCGTCGAGATCCACAACATCCACATTGCAAAGTATGTGGAAAAATGCCTTCTGCTTTTCGAAGGTGGAAGCTTCCTCTTTGTTACAGGTGAAGTTGGAATTGATTGGCAGATTAGTGAGTCCAGTTCCACTATTTGGATTCATTTTTGGCTTCACATAATTAAACTAAGGGCACTAACATTAACTTAATGCAACTACTGACCCCATATTGAAGATAAACTTTGAGTAAATCCTCTTAAATATTACTAATGTTACACCACATTCCTACATTTGTCCACAAAGTGGTTTTAATAACTCATTTTCTCTTGCTTTTTGCATTTAAATCCAAAATGTTCACTCACCAGAGCCTTGACTACCTGGCTTCCACTGCGCTCTCCACAGAAACGTACTTCTTTAGGAGACATTTTAAGGCCTGAAACAGAAAAAAAGACATTTAGATCAACAGTATTTTTTTATTTCCATTGCAAGTCTCTTGTACTGGACCAGACAGTGGGAGATAATTTACTCCTGAAAAGCAAGTAATAAAAGGAAAACACACACTGCTTTTCAGGCACAATGACAGGGAGGGTCCCGTCTTTCGGTAGCTGCAGGATTCGGGGCGAGGTGTGTGTGTTTTCTATCGGGTAATATTAACAGAGATGGAGCTGGATCAGCTTTCCAGGTTTATCCATTTTTGCCACATTCAGAGAAATTTTAAAAAGTGCCGTTTGCTTCTAAAGATGCCATATTCCCTTCATTGTTATGTTCCACTTTTTCAATTTCCCATTTTTTAAACATGTTTTCTGTTAAAACATGTGCAAGAGTCTCTTTTGTATTAAATTACCAAATTACTGTAGATAACGCAGACAGTTAGAAAGTGAAATTAGTAAACCATTGTAAATTGGTAATGCATTCATTTCTGACAGATATTTTGTTTTGATTTTTCACCACTAAAAGGAAACATCAAGTATAACTTTCACACTTTAATAAACACACCTGGATCTCTTTATGCCTAATGAAGACTCACTTAAACACACACCGACAGATTTATTCCCAATTCAAACAGATGGAAAAAACAAATGTTTGTGTGTCCGTACGGCGGTATACAGACGTGTCGCCCCATTGCATTGTGGACTATGGATGAACACTCGGAGCGTGTTGACGTATCCCTTCTACCGCTTTCCATAAACACTTTACACTTGTCATCAAACCACAAACAGACAACTGCGCCTCATTTCCATAACCTCTTGATTTTTAATAGCCCAAGTAATTGAGACAAGGGAGACAATACATAAAATATAGTGCTGAGGCAAATGTATTTACATAATGGAAACGACAGAATTGGTTCCACAACATTAAGCATTGCATATGAGTATGACACAACGCGCACACATTAGCTGACAGGCCCCTTCGCAGTGTCTCTCCCAGCGGCTAATTTATCGCCACTGCTGATTCATTCTGATAACACGGGACATTAGGGGCCAGTTCGGGGGACCGGCTGTAAATGAACTGTGTCTTTGGGAAGTGCTGAAGCTGCAGGAGGCCGTCTCACTTCGCTCCAGCGGCTCAAATATTCCACATGACCCTCTCTTTGTCTGACTTTGCCCAAAGATTTGAGCAGCAGCTTCTTAAAAATGTTGTAAATGTTCCTTTTTTAAATATTAACTTTTTTTTTTTTTCAAAATGACCTTGTACTTAAGCAGAAATTACTCGGAGCTTTCTTATTCATATTGTCATTATCCCTTTTTTTTATTTTTATTTTTTTTATTGCTTGGCTAAAGCACCAGTTGATCATCATCTTCAGATTTCACACAATTATTTCTATTGACCTTAAGGCACGTCGTCACAAGGGATTACTGCATGGCATTTTGGGTTTAATCCCAGGAAAGTCTGCAGATTATTTGTAGATGGGGGTCACTAAAGTCTATGTGTATTCAATAACTTATAAACCTCCCCATCCTTTCCACTTGGATTATTTTTCTTGTCCAGTTTTTCATTGTTTAATGTCCAAATGAAATATTGTGCAGTGACTTTTCCTTGTGGTTCCTTTTGTCTGGTATTGTCCTGCTCTGTGTTTTGTGGCCTGTACACGTGCGCTCTGTATATTTACTGGCCCTTATGCGTTTGCGGTTTGACCAGTCGTCTCTACTGTCAGGATTCATGAACACGCTCCGTATTTGGCCTCTCAATTTATCACTAGAATTGTAATTTATGACTTTTTTTTTTTAAATTTTATTTCTATGACAGTGCAGTTCTTTTTCTTTGTAGCATAAGTGCAACATACTCTTGTCTTTTTATTTTCATTGTGTTTTTATGGACAGGAATAAGCACTGAAGAGATTTATGGGCCAACGTTATTTTTTTTTACAACTAGACTTGCCCTCTACTGCGAGACTGTATCAGCGTGTCATTGAAATAGCCGATGGGGAATGTGGAAAAGCACATTGTAACATAATTTATGTCGCTATTATTGGCAAAGGTACGAGTGCGGGATGTTGTTGTGTTGAAGAAAGTTGGCAGAAACAGGATGTAAGTGTTGTTAGTGTTGATCATCGTCAGGACACGGAGCACTACAAGAGATGCTCTGACCGATGTTGTACTGCTCGGACCAGGAGAAAACAACGGGCTACAGCTGGGATAGGAAAAGAAACAAAGAACGCAGATCTGACCTCAAGTAAAGCTCATAAAACGTGGGCTATAAATAAAACAGAAAGTTTCCAGTTGTCTAAAAAGACTGAGATTCAATGAGCAAAACTGTTTAGGTTTTTACATTAGGTCCAATAACTTGATAAACAGTGGCAGTAGTTTAAGTAGTTTTTGACCAGTTTGTATTTCATTTGCATCGGTCTGTGCTCAACCAAATGTATTTCTTGGTGTCCCAAACCTAACTGACCAACCAGAGCAGGACGTTTAGGAAGTTAACAAACCATTCAAACTGAAATCCAAGCAGAGAACCACTATGTTCCTCACGAGAACCAAGTGTGTAATAAAAACTTCCATTGTGTGAAACTCAATTTATTTTTCCAGTTAAACCCTGCATATTTTATCTTTTTGTTTTAGCATTTGCTTTAGCATCTTCTGACTCGTTTGTTTTGTATTTAATATTGATGTGGTGCATCCATGTAAATCTATGAGCACAGCTGTATTTTAATTTAATTATATATATATTTTTGTGTTCCAGTTGCAACTAAAAGCACTGAAAGGTCAAAGGTCAGAAATAGCAGCCGGGACTGGACAGAGAAACAAGGCCAGCGTGGCAGTAATTATTTTCACCTGCTCGAGCAGCATTCAAATTGATCTTTTCTGACATTTGTTTTGACTACTTTTATCACTGGGACATAATTAATTCTGGAATATTTTTAATTTTATTTCAGTGAATTCAGTCTGAGGTTCATTTTAATTAGTATTTTGATCACTGCTGTGATTTCGTAGGTCACATTCACGAGGCAGCTCTGGCGCAGGTGAATCTCGGTCTCTTTGTTGAGTTGTGCTGATTTGGAGAAACCCGTGATGAGATCGCTCTTTGTAGCTGACTGAGCTTGTAATCGAAATAAGTCCGGCGTTAATGCACTTTTTTAAAAAAAAATCCTTTTTATCTTCTCTTATCTGCTCCCTTTGACCGTGTGCAGATTCTACCGTTTGAAAGCAACAAGCAAAATAAGTAAGCTCTAATTTGAAAACTCTTCAATGCAGTTTCTAGTGGGACCTGAATTATTTTAAAGGCTTTATAAGTCAAAAGAAAAAAGGGATTTTAAGGGTTTTCTGACACATTTAGATAAAAAAAAATGCATCAAACACTGGTAAAAGCCTTTTTTGAGTAGATTTAAGCAAAACCAGCTTAGTTATTTTAGATAATATATTTACATCAAAGAACTTTTTTACCATTAAATAACTTTACCTATAAATCCATAAGTTTACCCAAGTTTATATTGGATCAGTGTGTGCAGTGCCTGACTAGCTTCTTTCCTTTAGTCCAGCCTCGCTTTTCAAACTCTTCTTGAACAGAGAAAAGAAGTCGCAGACGGGATAGAGCTGTACTCATTACCTCAGTCATTTTTCTCAGACAGCGTTTCCACTTGAGACATTGTCATGACCTGTGGAGGTTTTACAGTTCAGAGAAAAACTAACAGTGTTAAAGTAAACATCTGAAGCTCACTGTTAAGCATATAACAGCCAAAGGTTAGTGTCTACCCATTGGAACAAGGTAATGGATTATACTTTTTCCTTATAGTCAATAGTTTATGATTACTGGTAATTATTTAGCAGATACCTAAACAAAAGGTTATTTTCTACTGTAAAGGTTACATGAAAATATTGGCTAGTTTAAATCTATCTTAAATGGCTGTGTTTCACTTTTCACACAAGGGTAACATCTATCAGAACAAATTTTCTTTTTTTTTTTTTTTTTTTTTTGGGGAGGGGGGGTAAATTCTGTCTGGCTTCTTGCAGCTGTTTATTTTTGGTTCATTGTATGTATTTAACCATGAGGTATATTCTCCGAAATGGCCTACATTTACAGTCATTAATAAAGTCCTGCTGCAGTTCTTGGCGTTGCAAATGGCGCGTGCCACCAGGTTTCTGATGTAGGTTTATTCTCAGCGGGGTTTCTGGTGTGTATGTTTGGGACCTCTTTGCCGGAACATCCCAATGTCACCCGGCGTACTGTGTTAGCTCGTGGGGAGATGTATTTCACAGATGTAAAGCTCTATTTTTGAGGCCCGCAAACGCTTCTGTCACATTTGTTTGTGTTCAGATAAACGCATTAAGAGCTGTGACAAAAACACCGCTGGCATTTATGAGGTTAATGAAGGTCAGCGCAGACGGAGGCGGCGGCGCGCTCCGCTCTGTGCACTCGCATGGCTGTGTGAATTTACACTTCCTGATTACGGTAGCAGCAGAGGAAAGTATATGCAGTTTAGGACACAGCGTCCTCTAACCAACTGAGCGTTTAGCAGAGAGTGGAGAAAAAAAAAAAAGGTTATTACTACTGACTGCAGTCTCTCGAGAACAGCTGATAAAATGACCAAGGAAAAGGAATACCAGAACTTTAGGCCATTAGCATAATTAGTAATTATCTCGTAATAGTCCCTCTTGGCTTTTGGGAGCTTGGCACTCAGAAATCCTACTTAAAGTTCAGGCACAGAAAACAAATGCCAAGCCGAAACGTCCCTGAAACACAGGAGCTGCTGAGAGCGGCCTGCGTGGCGATGAGGAGAAAATGATTCAGCGGCGTGGAAAACACAGATGCAGGTTTAAAACATTCAGAAGGTGACACTTAAGTTAATTAGTCTGTTGTTTGATGACTCCCACAGTTGGAGAGATGAGGCTTATTACTCACATCACACACACAAAAAAAAAACTTGTTGCACTTGTTGCTATGACGACTAAACATAGAAATGGAGTTAGTCTCCGTCAATCTGTCCATAGTTTTTCAAACAATACTTACAGAGGAGACATGAAATGTACCTGTGTAGTTCTGCTGTGAGTCGTGTACACACTGTCGGTCTGTCAGAGTAAAGACCCTGCGAGAGCGTCTTTTAGTCTTTATGGTACAGTACGGTACACGCTGTGTGCGGAGGCTTCCACGGCGAGCTGTCAATGTTCATAAACAGAGATGTAGCACAGCGAGTCAGCAGCGTTATCACAAGCTGTCAGTGTTTGTGTGTCCGTAGACAACGCAATGTTAGGCTAGGATTGAACTTTTCTTGTAAAATCTCCATCCACACTAGTTTGGTGTGTGTCATCACAGTCTAACAAGGCCAAAGGTTTGCATCACATAACTGGCATTAACTGGTTGTCAAGGATCATGTATTGTTTTTATCCATCTTTTTGAATCAGAGAAAACTTGTTGGCAGTGCATGTTTTTTTCAAAAGTTACCTCAATTTGTATAAAAAAAAAAAAAAACATTTTCTAGAGTGTCAGAAGCCAAAGTTGTAGTAAAAATCAAATTATTGTGGATATTAGCCCATATTTAATGCTCCTTGGATCGTTCCAGAGTTAGAGAGTAATTCTAACTTCTGTGCAGTCATGTGCTTTGAACTGAGAAAGTTTCAACACTAACATTGCTTTCCAGAGTAACTCAATAATTATATTTATTAGTGCTGTCCTTCTTTAAGACAGATGCCATCAAATAGAGATTCATACTTTTGCTATTTCTAACTACCTTCCATTCTCCCCTTTACATGGTAATCACAGATGATAAACTTCATTAGGCAAAGAGTTGATGAGCAATAGGCAAATTCATGGGTAAGAATCCCAGCCTCAGTACATTTCTAACAGTTTTTTTCTTGAATTATGACGGTGATGATGATGATTGATGAAGGGGAAAGTCTGCTCCCGGGCTTCAGTATGCTCAAGATACACGGACGACTAAAGAAGGTGATATGAACAGAGGGGTAGAAGGGAGGTGCACGGAAACAAGAACAAAGGTTTAATGAACCCTATTTATAGACTGGGAACAGGAAGAGGCACGATTGCAGTGTAGTCCTGCTCCTGAACCTTTAGATAAACTTATTATCAGTAAAAAAGTACTTTTCCTGCCGACGCTGATGACGCATTGTGAGTTCTTTTACTTTAAACATGCGTACTTTTGAACAGGTTTAACCAGAGCTAAATAAAGCTGAAACATCTTTCATAATGTCATGGCAACAGTCTATAGTTTAATTGACTCCTAAAGAAAAATGTTGGTGTGTCCTTTTGTGAGTTTTAATAAACTATGCAAGCGTCCTTTACTCTTTATCAACATACTGAAGGCCTTACAACAGTGTATTTTTAACTTTTGCTCTTCGCTGGACTGGAATATCCTTGCACTTAGCATTCTTCCACGTTTTATCCGACAGAAAAACTGTGCTCAGTGTTTTTGTCCAAGGACACACATTCACAAGAGGAACACCTCCTATTCAGGCAGCGACATCATCTTATTACCCAGCTGTACCTTTTTCTTCAATCCTCGTAACATTGTTTACAGCGGCCATTTTTTTTCCCCTTTTCATTCCAATTCATTTTCTTCTGTCAAACAACTGTCTTGTCAAGAATCCCATCCACAACTAATTTTGAACTTGTGGTTCTCTGATATTAATTGATTTGTTGATATATTTTAACACCGTAACATCAGATTAGCAGTTCAGGCAGCACATTTTTTAAAGTGTGCCATGCCCATCCAATCTGAAGTCCTGCCAATAGCGTAGAAGCACCCCACACATCACGATGGCTAAACATTTCTCCACTTTATGATCCTAATTAGCTCTAACTGTGCCATCATCTCTGAGTCACCATTCCTGGAGAGAGGCCAGATCATTTGACGCTCTGCAGTTTCACACGCTTCTCCATCTTTTTCCCACTCTTCTCATGCCGTCTTTTTCTCTCCGCTCTCTGCCCTGTTGTTGTCCACGTGGCTCGTATTTGCAGATATTCACAGCAAGCCAAGTGCTACTGTGGAAAGGAGACTTTTTTTTTATTTCGTGAAAGAGTAATTGCTGCAAAATGTGTTAGAATTTGTTGCTGAGGAAGAGAGTTTGGAATTGGTAAAAAAAAAAACCTTTTGGAGTAGTTCACATGTGATGACACTGCTTAAATCTGACAAGTTGATGATGTTCTGTTTTGGTAAACCTGTAGTCTGTGTTAAGGTTATAGAGGCCATAGACCAAATGTATTTATCATCCGTAGTGTATACTGTGCATGTCTTTACTTTCGGAAGATTATAGACCCTATTTCATTTTTTATTTCAAAACTTTTCTATAGTGTTAACACTATTACAAAAATGCTGCAGAGACTGCTTTGGGTCAAATCCATGGTTTTCTAGTCACACAGGAGGATGGACAATAGCTATGTCTAGCATAGAACATAAAGATCAAAGGAAAAAAAAGAAAGAGATCAATTTCACTTGAATTTCTCACTCTTCTTTTAGCTGCCTGCTCTTAATACATTGCTTGATAAATTGACATAAAAAAATATGTAGTATTCATGTCCATGACAACCTATTAAATCAAAAGCATGTAACATAAGTCAAAAGTAAAAGGCTGGACAAGGTTATGTCCAGCATTTTACTTTGATATTAAACAATGCCAGGATTAGGTTTTCTTCAGACAAACTTGTAGAGAAGATAAGAGTCATCTTTCAAACTGAAACTCTGAACTATTCATGCACATGTCATCATCCCCACTCTAGTATTTCTGCATGCATGTACTCTGACTTGCATAAACTTTTTCCCAAAACCTGTAAAGTCAACCATGAAGCTGCCTTTTTTTTTTTTTTTTTTTTTTTTTTTTTACTTTAAAATACAATCTCCTGATGGCTGTGAAGTGTCTGATCAGCTGCTGACCGTGTGACTCTGATGTCATGCCTCAGTCAGACGACAACACGAGGAGCCGGAGCGCTGTGCTGACATAGCAAAGTTAGCACTGATACCCGCCTCACATGGAATAATGGAATTGGATGAAACGGCTTAACTGCGCGCTGTCCCTTCTCTGGCCATCAGACTGGTGCCCATTTGAGATAACGTTAATGAAGGGGACTTAAGCTAAGAATAGACACGTCGTATTACCGCGAGAAAGGAGGGGTGAGGAGGGGCGCTAACAGGACTTTATTTCCATTAATGAGATGAAGCGCTTTACAAGAGGGACCTCTCCTGAGGGCTCTCACAGGAGGTCGGGGAGGATCCTACACCTTAACAACTTCCAAACGAGTTAATTTCACCGAGAGGCCTCACAGAGACGCCCCGCGGTGTTTCTCTCCGCAAAGAAACTTGTCCTAACCTTGACGTGGCTCTACAGTACTTGAACACTCGATCACCTTAATCACTGCTGTCCATTCTTGATAGGACTCTTTTTTTTGGGTCATTAATATGAATCTAAGCTTTAGAGGACAGTGCTATCAGCTCTGAAATGACATTATTTAGAAGGACCGATAGCATGCTACTATTGTGTTATCTGGAGTGTAAATGTGCGCTCATCTTTTTGGGGAAAAACTTGTGTAGCAAGAAGTCAGAATTAAAGTAGTTGATTTAAAAAAGGCTAATACAGTCTTTAATAGACTAATAGTGTTCTGCTTATTATTTAGTTTAGCTTAGGTACTTTTATTTCTACTGGTATTGAAGACAAAAACATTATCATGATACAATATCAAACTGGCTTTTTTGATGGGGTTGCATCAAGTAGAATGGAAAATAAAAAGAAACCTGAAATAAAAAGAAGCAAACAGGTTCATTCTGTGATTCAACCCTGTCAAGGCTATATCAAGTTGACTCTGCCAGTAGCTGCTTATTCAATTGAATAAACGGACAATGAGGTTAAATAGTTTTTGGCGTCTTAAAACACAGTGATAAACTTTAGAGTATAAGTTATGTACTCCAAAGTAAGCATCTTTCGGCTTATCCCCATCCAGTTGCTACAGTGAAGTAGTTAAGAGTAGCTTGTTAATGTCCTTTCCATTCATCCAGGATTGGGACGGGCACATATTGACTCTGGCTGGAGTTGCCCCCCCAGGGGATTCTAACCCCCAATCTCCTGCAGCCAAACCGGATAGGAACCAGATTGGCTCGGGTTGGTAAAGTTGCACGTTAATGAAACCTCTCTATATTTAATAATTTAATAGGGACTTTGCTTTTGAGTTGCGGGTAATGCAAGACAGAATACAAAGGTGATTTTTGTTTTCAAACTTAATGTTTTAAATGACATTGGCTTTTTCCAACAGGATAACTGCTAAAGCCTTAAGTGGTTTTAACTTCCAGCATTAAATACTGAATATTTATGTTTATTTTGATATCAATTAACAATGTAGGCTTTAAATATTTATTTTATTTATTTTCACTTGAATTATGTCCAGGTACAAGCCATATGCAACATAGATGAAGGAACAGACATGTTGGACACACATAAATATTGACCCATGACATAAGAAAAGGAAAAATGGAACTGAGAAAATGGCAGAAGCAACTTGAGCATGTGTCACAAACTGCAGTTTTGTCGCTACCTAATAATAGAAGTCTTTTTTTATACACAGTGATGGCAGTGCATTCATTCTAATGGTTGTTGCTTTTAGATTGTCTTTTTTAAGCTGAATAATGCTGCTAAGACCTGTTAATGCTTGAGTAGATTTGTCATAAAACTAAAAGTGCATTTATGGTTCAGAAATGTCAAGCCGAGCTGTCGACCCTGAGGCGTTTTCACATGATCAAATATGGCCTTTTGTAACAGAGGATTAGAGCATTATGTGATGAGGACAAATGCATTATCTGTGTGTACTAAAGGCCTCTGTGTCATCAGCGTAATTACTTTGCTGCTGTTAGTCTTTTATCATCAGCCTGAGAGAGGGGTCAAGAGCCGTCTCCTACTCTCCTGTGGTCTGTAAATACATCATGACGACTTGTAAATGGTAAATAAACCCTTCATCCACTGCATATTGGACACTCATGGCATTGCTTAATGGCAGATTAGTCCATTGATAACGATGAGCAAATATGTGAGGTTGCCTGGGCTTCATTATTCTGCTCACACGCCTCCATCAAATAACAGTTTTCCCCTCTTCTCCCTACAGTAAATCCTCTCATGCATCGATCCCAGCATCCTTTAGGGGCTCCCTGTAGCAGAGACCAGCAGGCTTATCTAGCAAATCCATTAAAAGGTATTTTCCTTTAAAATCTTTGCTTGCATTAACTCTGTCTGGGGCTGTGCATTTCACTGGGTCCAATAGTTTTTTTTTGTTTTTTATACCTCTGGGCTGATCTGTGCGATAAGTCAAGTCCTGTTTTCAACAGTCACACAGCCTGGTGTTTATTTTTCCTCCCCATCAACCTGGTTTTGATTTGTACAGCTTGAAATGGTGGGTGGTGGCGTAATAGTTGTGTTTGCATTTGGCGAAAAACTGTGATAATGCCTGAGTGTTCCAATCACTCATCCATTGGCGTTGATGGCTCACAGTGTATTTGGCTTGGTCCTGATAAGGCCTGAGTCTACATCGAATCGGATTCAGTCGAATTGTTTGTACACACATAGTGCTTTTGGCAGGGGTTTGCTTCAATGGGCTCTGGCATGATAGAAAATGCCCCCCACCCCCCTCTCCTTCAGTCCTCTACCTCTGACAATCCCACAGTGGTGCTTTGGGCTCGAGCTGTCGGTGAAGGGTGAAGGGTGTGTAGCACCCGAGGCTACAAATGTTGCCTTGCGTAAAGGACAAAGAGAAAGGCTGTCTCTGGGTTGAAAGCCTGCCCGAATTGCTGATGAACATATTTCTGAATTTAGAGCAAGACGGTGTACACCGTAGTAATGCCTGTCGGTGTTACTGCCTTGTGTATCCAAACATGGCAGGCTTTTTTTTTTCAGCTTTAGTAATAAAGCTAGACGTATACAGAACAGTATTACCGGGTTTTTGTTTTTTAAGATCTCCTGGTTTGGTCAAGAAATAGTCATTTGGGTTTGGTCTTTGTTGAGCTGCCGATTAGCATCACACAGAAAAAAATACTGTAAGCTTTTTATTTAACAATGGTGTTTTGTACAGTCTGTATATCAAAGAATGTATTTATTTATTTTTTGCCAAAGCTCTTAACGCATGCTTAAATGTAATAAAGTTTCGTCTGTAAATACACTAAGGCTCTATGGCTCCAAAAGGCATCACATTAGAAACATTACTTTCATGGCTGTAGCCGGCTTTGAGGTCAAAACGGTCTGGACTTCAGTAAAACTGTATATGTCCCAGCGATAGACTGTATTTGAAGATGAACAAAGCCACACCACCCCCTTGATTTCAGCTAAATGGTGGTCTGTTTACCCTCCATCTATGTCAGATGGATTCTGGACCTTGATTATTCAGTAAAGCTGTCCATCATAGGTTTACAAATAATTAAAACTTGGCCAATTTAACACTGAGCCTATGTTATGACGTCTACTCAAAAAGCCAAAATGAGTGTGTTTGATGACGGATGTGTTTCTTTTATAGCAAGACAATAGGATTCTCTAACAGTCCCTTAGATTTGAGCCATTATGTGTATTTATATACAGTCTGTGTTCCTATGCCTAACCTAACTTTGAGGACCACTTCTATCAGAGCTAATCCTGTACTTCATCTAAATACTTAAAGCTAAACTAGTTTAGTTAAGTCAAATCCCCCAAATACCCTGTTTAAAACATGAAATTATGACAGTGAGACCATATTATCTATTATACTTTTCACATATTGGCTAATATACACACAAAAGATTGAAAATAAAATCTGAGCTCCTAAAACAACACAATCCAAACTTGTGCTGCAGTAAACGCAGCGAGGCCTGTTCATTTGCTGCGCGAGGGGAAAGTGGCAACTGGGTTTTAATGACAATAGCCCTCGTGATAGCAGTGGTAATCCTCCAGCTATTCCTGCTGACTGCCCAGAGCCCATGCTTTGTTCTCTGCTCCCCCTATTAGAGTGATGAAGGTTCATTTTAATTTGAATGGACCATCATCAGGATAAGGAGAGGAGTGCTCGGTGGCATCTGAGAGAAACACACAAGCTGACTACGTGATTAAAGAAAGACACAACAAAAGAGGTGGTCCCAGGTCAGAGTGGTGACCTCTGAGGGCCGCAGGTGCTATTGACCTCTTAGCCAGCTCGTTTTCTTTACTGTCAACGGCAGCTGAGAGTTTATGAAAACGCTATGAAGGATGACAAAGAAGGCTTCAAACCACACTGACAGACTTTGGACAGTTCACAGAAAGCCCTGACAGAGGGCTTGCATTTGTTGTACGATAAGCTTTTCTCAGAATCTGCTGTTCTGACATCTCCTTTAAGCAGAGACAATTTAAACTCAGTGGTAGCATGTTTAAGCTATTTCATACACTGACATGGAACATTCTTATCATGCCCATTTTTACTTTTTATTTTATTATTTTTTTAGATTAGAAACATTGTTTTTTTTTTTTTTTTCTCAAAATGCCTAAGTAATCATTTAGGCAGGCTGTCATTTCTTTTGCAAGTATTGTGTCCTTCAACATTCAGCCGATTTTCTGTCGCAGGCTGGAGCATATCCCTGGTGCTTTGGACACTGTAGACAGTCATTGACAGACAAGATTCACCAAATCACATTTACACGCCTCAAACATTCAAAGTGAAAATTATTTCGATGTTCACTCTCTTGTCTTGTAAACATTAGGGCACATTTTTTAGGAATGTTGTAAATTTATACGCTGGTAAATGGAAAGCAGAACCAGACTCAAGGACTTGGTCTGGCCTTGCAAACGAGGAAGGTAACAAGTCATTTTAGTGGTCATACTTGTGGGTGTAGGTTTTATTAGTTCCGTACCAGTTCCCTGTGGCGCAGTCGGAGTGTTTACATTCAGGCTCGTGCACGAGGCAGGAAGTCTAAACAAGGTTCAGCTCCAGCTCTGAGCCGGCAGTTTGTCATCGCTGTGACTTCAGGGCTGTCTAAATAGCAGCGAGCGGCCGCGTTCATCATCACATTCATCCTTAGCAGGGAGAGAAATGATCCCCCGCCCGGTCTACCAGGTCAGGAGTTATCACCCACCGGGGGCTGCCGGTTCACTCAAAGGTCAAAGCATCATTTGTCTTTGGGCAAGTATGCTTTTCGATTGAGCGCATGCCACAAACGGGCACCGCTCACGAATGCTCCCACTTACAGCCAGCCACATGCCTAATAATCCCAGCCGTGCTTTTATTAGTTTGCTTATGTTTTAAACCACATTGTGTGAAATTCATTAGTTTATGTTTCCACTAAAACCAAATTAAGTTTTATTTCAATAATAACTTTAAAGACTTATTTGAAATAAGAATACTACATTTTGACATTAAGAATACTGCACTGTCGGGGCTCAGTGGTAGCGTGGTCGTCCTATAACCAGAAGGTTGGTGGTTTGATTCCCACTATCCCCACAGTTCATACTGTTGTTGTGTCCTTGAGCAAGACACTTAACCCACCTTGCCTCCAGTGGTGTTCCAGCTGCAACACTGGTGAATTGAAGCAACAGTTTAGTGTTTTAGTGGTTTGTAGTATTTGCATTTATTGTGCTACTCAGATTAGCTGTAAACCTTTTTTTTTTTTTTTTTATTGCATGTCTGTGTCTTGTGCCAGGATCAGCTTCACCTTTTATCAGTCTAGTGTCTTTGAGTTACCCAGTCTAGTCTCAGTTGGACATGCTTCGAATCAAAGCCTGTTTTGAGCACAGGTTGGTTTGTTTGAATTGTTGTTGTTATTGGACAAAATGTTGGACTGTTTGGAGTGTTTCTTGATGCTCCTCATATGTAATATACACTGGGTTCATCTTGAATCTGTTTTGATTCCCACAAGTTTTAATCAAGACATGGTCTTCGTTAGTGTGGTCTTGACTACAGCTTTAGTAACCACATTCAGTTTATTTTATTAAAATAGCCCAGTATCCCAATATCAGTTCCTTTTATAAGGGCTTTACATAGACATGGCAGCCAATAGACTTAGACCATTTATCAGGGTAAGAAAAAACAAAAAAACCCAGCCATGAAAAAATAAACCCTTAAGGAAGAAGCACAGAAGGAGAGATCCACTCCCAGGACCGACAGGCACATCTTTCTCTTTAGTCAAAATTTTGAGACATTTGGGAATATTTCTTCAGATTCAAGTGGAAAACAACAACAGGGTTTCAGCACTATGTTAATCAGCATAATCGCTTGCATTCAGAATATTATGTATGGTTTACTTCAAGACGCAAAGAAAGAAAATTATCAATAAAAATGCCACTAACATGCAGCTTTCCATCAAGTGTCAACACAGTGACAGCTCCATTGTGTATTTCAGCTGTTTAGTGACAAGATAAATACACTACCACCATGTTTCTCTCAAGAAATACCTGTCAAAGGCAAATATAAATGTCTTTTATATTTGTCTGGATTTAGACTAAAATTAATAGCTGTAATGTTCAGACATTAGAAAAATAATGGCTCAGACAACTAAGGTTTTCGAACAGACACTGAACAATGTTATGTAATGAATCAGAGGGCACATAGATTGGCTCTTTGTTCAAACTGGAGAAGGCATTATCATTAGTCTGGTTTCAGTGAAGAACCAGCGGAGCCTGAACAGTGAATAGATTCATTGTCTTTGTCATTTCCACTCATTAGACTTCTATAATGAAGACCGGTTTGCTCCTAGCATGAATTTACCTTTTAAACAGCAGACACTTTACTCATCCACTAACATCACCTGCTCCGATAAGATAAAATAACATGAAACTTTAATGATCCCTGTGGGGAAACTGGAACGACGCAGCTGCAGCTAATACTAATGGATACACTGAAGAAAGATTGGATTATTGTGTGAATAGAGCGAAGCGGGGAGCATTAAATGAGCTCAAACCAACAATCTTACCATTAAAACCCTTAATAGCCATAAAAATAAATCCAGACAATTTTAATTATACAATATTATGGCAAATAAATTAACAAGCAGAGACATCACAAGTCATTATCAAAACAAAACATGAAATGAGTTATTCATTTAACATTGATCCATTTACGTATGTTAAAACTTAAATGTGCATTGCATGAAATTTTGAACAAATAATTTTAAAACAAATGTTAAAATACTTCAAAATAACTCTTCTTGTATCGTGTGGAAGCTCAATAGAAATTGAGAGAAATAAGTTCAGTTTTGTCTTTGTTCTTACAAATTTAGCACTTCTGGAGGAAAAATGGGAGAGTGTTTTTGCCCTTAAAAAAATCTAACGCTCTGTTTAACGCAGTCATGACAAACGGTCGAGTAGAAGGTGGTGTCAAGTGTATTGTCACCTCAGCAGGTTCTTTTTAAAGTTTAACAGATGTGTTTTCATTATATAGAAACAAAAAGACAGCATAAACTTCAAATGCACTGTTGAACACCTGTTTATTAGAAAATGGTCAGCACAGAAGCCACAAATAGTCTGTTGCAAAACCTGCTTTTACACAAAAAAAAAGAAAAAAACCTTTGGTGTAGTTTGGTCCAGACCAAGGCCACTTCTTTTTGCTGAGTCAAAGACCAGAGCTTTGGTTTCACACTTTAGTGAAAGTCTGGACCAAACAGAGCACATGTAAAAGTCTCCGAAATTTGCAATCTGGCTTATTTGTACTTTGTTTAAAAAGCAGCATTTTCATTGGACATTTAATAATATGTCATGGATAAAAATGTAAACGCAGACAAAGGAAAGTGCATGTGCAAATACTGACTTTTTCCTAGTGGGATCAACGTAATGTTAGTGACCCTGTCCTTCTCTCGTAAAGCGTTCCAGGTTCAAGGTGGCCAGTGCCCACCTGTTGACCAGCTCTCGTGCCAAAGCGATAATCTGATCCTCATTGGCTGCGCACTTGACCAAAACTTCAGCGCCGCACATTATCGTGCACTAAGCAGGTGCCGAGACGTATCGCTCCTTGATCACAATTCAGATTTGCGGCAGGCACATCGAGCAATCCATTTTTCAATTTGGTCTCCTGCCTGAGATAAATTAACAGATGTCGATTGATTTTCCGTCCCGTGCTGCTGTGAGCCTTGTTTACACCTGACAGCCGTATCCCTGAGTAGTGGTCAGAGCCTTTTACAACTGTATGAGGTGTTTAGTTAATCACAGGAGGGAAATCAAGTTGTGAATTCACCATGGACCATTTACTTAAAGTCAGATTACAAAGTTAGGGGCACTATGTACAACTGATGTTCAACTTCTTGTAATATATTCTCACATTCCAAAAGAATAAAATCTTTTAATCCAGCTTTAAAAGAAAATCGCTCCAAATAAAGTTCTTGTCCTTAACTAAGTCAATTACAAATGTTTGTTTTATTGAATAGTTTTTAGTCGCCACCAAGATGTCAGGCCGTACAGTTTTTGGAATCATCTCAAATCTGGTTTTCTACGATGACGTTTCTCTGGCTTTTGTATTTGTTTTGGTTCTTGTTAAAATGTTTCTTACATCTGTTTCCCGCTCTTAAATATATCCACATCCTTTTTGAACTTCCCGGGCCACCGTAGTGACTGTCTTCAATTTATTGTGGCAAACAAAAGGTTACAGTTGTCCCACTACAGATGGCATTTTTTCTAGTGGCTTTATCTAGTTATCACCTGGTTGATCAAGTCTTTCTAGATGTCACCATCCACAGTTCTGCGAGACATGCTGTAGTCACTTAATCATAAACCAACAGAAAAAAATGAACAACAAATAAACCACTCACCACTCAGCATCCACAGAAGCACCAGACACAAGTTCACACCACTGTAAGCCCCCCCATCTCTCATCTCAACAGTCGTCTCTGTTCACCAGCTGGTTATTATCTGTAAAAATACTCTTATTAAACTAGTGTAGCCTGGCACCATCACACGCTAATGACAGGAGTCAAGTGGCGCGCGGCAGATATGCCCTCACATGTGCACTGTCACAAGCCATTTAATTGAACTTGAGAAAATGAGAGCCGACGTTGTTTTGCTCTAAGCCCCCACCCCCACACACACACATCCAATAAGCTGCCCCCACCCCACCCCCGCCGCACATCGTTTTACACTAATATGCTGTCTTTATTGTCATCATCCCAGTGATCATTATAGTTTTAACGCAGTAATGATCTGATATAATATCCTCCATGTTCCTAGGGAAGGCTCAGTGTGCTGTGTTCGGTTATTTAGTAGTCAGGCGTTATGTAAAATAATAGTGAATGATGAATTGATATTTATATTGATTATTAATGATGATGACAATTACAGTGAAGATGCCAGTTTGCCAGCTTTTGCTCAAGCAACTTTAGTTTTAAAGTGAGTAAACCTTGAGGAAATAAGGCATTGGAAGTTGGATTGTGATGAGCTCAATGACGGACATGAGGACTGTGTGATACGGCAACATGACAGAATCACAAAAACTGATCTAAAGCACAATTATAAAAAAATAAATAAATTAAAAATACTGACCACGAGAGAACTGAAATTGAAAATATTTTTTTTTCGTCTTTATTTGAAAGGCTGGATGAGAATACATTTCTTTTTATACTGCCGGGGCGGCAGTAGCTCAGTGGGTAGAGCAGTCATCCTTCAACCAGAAGGTAGGCGGTTCGATTCCCACTCTCCCCACAGTTCATACTGTCATTGTGTCCTTGGGCAAGACACTTAACCCACCTTGCCTCCAGTGGCTGTAACACTGGTGATTACTGTAGAACAATGTAAGTCGCTTTGGATAAAAGCGTCAGCTAAATGAATAAATGTAAATGTAAATGTATTTAAGTCAAAAAAGACGATGATTTTTAAAGCAGTGTTGGATAATGGATTAAAAGTGATCCAAGGTTTAGGCACCACAATATATCAGTATAAATTTATTCATTCAGTGCCGTAGTTCTTTTTTATTGCTCGTCTATATGCTGTAAATTTTACATTTACAAATGCACTGCTTTGTAAATACCTTGTTTTAAAATGATCATCTTTTGAAGAAGTGGTTAGAGCTTGTCCCATTGCTGACACTGACATTGTCATTGAAAGAGATTTAGATTTAGGCTGAGGGCCTCACCATCAGAATAAACAAACTCTATGTATGTAGATCCTAACGTGACCACCTGTATCACTCTTCTACTCCAAAAGGAAGACCTTGACTCCAAGTTTTACCGCAATTGGGCAAACAAATTTTCTTGTTACGGCTCCTGTTAAGTCTTAATAATCCTAGTTCTACAGAGCTATACTTGAATAGTGAATGTTGTTCAAATGTCTGTCCTCATACAGAAAGTCTCCAGTCTGTCTTTCAAATGTGTCTCCTCTCAGCTCTAATGGCAACTCAGATGTCTCAAACAATACCCAAGCAATCTGATTATTTAGTAAAATTGAACATTTTGTGCCCACTTGTTGATTGAACAACTCCATATTTGCTCATCACACAGCGGTCACAACTGCATGGTTTTAGTTTTAGTTTCCAAAAATAACTCTTGTATCCTCTTCAGGGCGTCTTAGGTCGGTGCCAGCTACACAATACCTTCTTCAGACTTGGTAGTGACTCTGTTTTGTTCAATGATGCCTGCCAACACCCAAGAGCTTGGACGTCTCTACACACCAGCAGACCGGCCAGGCAGCCCATAAATGTCCTATAAAGCAAAGCCAGTGTCTTGAGAATCCACCTGCCTTTCAAGTGGTTAGCCATCCTTGTCTGCGAGCTTGTTCCCCGCACCGGCGCTATGTGGTTGTGCTGCCAGTGTGTCAAGTCAAGAGGGAAAAAAAAAAAAAGGCACTAAAAGAGTCCGGGGAGGGTCTTCTGGGAGGCAGGGGAAGTGGAGCAGTGTTGGGTCACACATGGCGATGGCGCTGTGGTGGTGTGGGACCAGATGATGGATGGAAAATGAGGGTGATTCCCAGGGAGCCTCAGCGTTTATGTAGGAGACAGCGAGGGTAAGAGAGGAGGACAAGCGCATGACGGTTGGTGTGTGAGCGAGTCTGTGAGTGTCTGTCAGCTGGTGGTCCCCGACTCGGAGGTCAGTGGCATTTATCACACCTGAGCAACCGAGGGACAAATGCTGCAAACACTCGCAAACCACCTAGAGCAGGTGCGAGCAGAAACATTGAGGGGAAGGGAAAATGCTGAAAAAAGGATAGCGGACGGGGCGGGTCATTGGGCAGGGAGAGGAAAAGAGGGATCAGGCACTTCTTGGATATGTTACTCGTGTGTGTGTGTGTGTGTGTGTGTGTGTGTGTGTGTGTGTGTGTGTGTGTGTGTGTGTGTGTGTGTGTATCAGTATCAAAATGTAGTTTTTCTGTAGTTTGGTTTACACCTTTATAAAAATATAATTGATATGTCACAATCAAAACTTCAATAAATGTGTTTAATAAAAAAAAGGCCTTTACACACACCATATCAATGTGTCAGTTTGGCTCCCACATTTTTCAGATTTGTAACTCACTTTGGTGACTTGGACTCGACCCGGACTTGACTTTAGTGACTCGGACTTGCAGTTTAACTAAAGATGACTCAACTCGGACTTTGAACACTGAGGACTTGAAAGGTTCTTGGACTCCACTGGTGACTCGACTAAACAACTGGTTGTACCTGTGTCTCTCTGAGGTCACTATTGCCACTGATGCAAAGACCAACACCTTTTCTGAGAGACGGGACATTAACTTTTATTTTTTATTCGGAAGTGCCATTCTAACAAGATATGCCACACTCCTACTGTTTTTTATTTCAGCCGTCCAATTATTTTTTTAACACCTAATACATTGTTATTATGAGTTTATGAGTTAAAAGTAAAATCCATGTTTCTTATTTTTAGACCAGGTTGCTCTGAAAAGGCAGGTGCATTAAACTGGACTATATCTTTAAGTTTTTAAAGGTATTTAAAACATTAGAAGGACCTTTTTTTTCCCACAAGAACCTTGTGATCCAGTCCCCCTAAAAGGTTGGTTTGGAGTAGGATCAAGAAGTCTGAACTTTATAAGACGGAGACTGGCTGGGTATCTGGCAAGGTCCATTGAGTGCATTTACACAAAACACTAGAAACAGCATGCTGTGAGCTGACTGTGCTAAACACTGCTCTTCCTTGACACACGAGGCAGAGCCAGATCGAGATGCAAAGACTCTCCCGACTCCTTTGTTCCTTCCTGTTGGCTCTTGTGCAGTCAGCAGCGCAGCCTGGAAACAACGAGGATGGCAAGATTATGTTTGGCTGATTTGAGGCCAATTGCTGGTTTCGCAGAGCGTTAGATGAGAGAGGAGGAGGCGCTGTCAGAGAGAGGCGCTGTCAGTGATTATTAGAGGGTTGGAGGATGGAGGGAGCGCACTAAAGTGTCGTCTTGCTGGGTCTCAGCTTGAAGATGACAGACACAATCTCCCCTCCACGTGCACTGCTTTGCTGGTGGCTCGCCCTCAGTGTGGGTGTTCGGGATCTTTGGCAAAGCCTGCGGTCCTTCTGTTCTGCTTTGCTGCTGCTGTTGTGACAGTGTGTGTCAAAATGAACTCTCAACAACTGGAGCTGGCGCACACATGGAGACACAAAACGGGAAACAGCACACACTGAATATTGTCATTAGCTACTTATTATCAAGTTTTTTTGTGTTGTTTTCTAAAGACATTTTTCTCGGAACCTATATTTGAAAATTGCAAAATGAATCACAAAACTTCAGTCTGTGCATACTAATTTCTTCATTAGTGCAGTTTTGTTCCTTTTTATTGTCCTCTTTATAATGACTTTGGTTTCTTTGTGGAATTTGGTATTGTCATTATAACCTTATCTTCCAAAGTTAATGTCTATACTGTAATGGCAACAACAACATCTTCAGTCAAGACAAAACATCATCATTCATACCTTATTGGTTCAGTCCAACAGTTTATAGGGAAACTGGGTAACAAAAACAAACATCAAAACATGCACTGTAGACTTTGGTTAGTAACTTAAAGCAATAAGTGGCCTTTTTTGGTAGCTGTCCACTGCTCCACTCAATGTGTTAAATGCAGAGAATAAATTTTTCTCACAAAAAATTTACTCATGTAGCAGAGGACCTCAAACAGGAGGGCAACTTATAACCACACAAACCCACATTTTTATATAACTAGAAAGAAATAAGGAAAAAGACATTAGTTCACAATTTCAAAATACTATTCCACATAATTTAAAACCAGACGCTGTGTCTGAGGAAATACTGTGGAGTTTCTCTATTTTCAATATTTAGTAATAGCTAAACTACTAAAACATGCTTCAAGGATGCTATTCTCAGTTTGACACCAACACTGACCTCTTTAGTCAAGATCCCCTCAGGCATCAATAACAAATAACTTCCTTCATTATGATTTAAAGCAGAATAGAGTCACCCGTTCTTTTGTACACGTCTCCAGCTCATAACAAAACTGTTCAAATCTGTAAATACACACTGATCATGTCAGGTGTGTGCCCCATTTTGTAAAGAGAGGGTATGTCAGCTCTTTGTAACATCACAAAGCCCCTGTCTGTGGCTTATACTGTATTTTTAATTGAACAAGCGCGTGTTGGAAGCCTCGTAGCATGTCGTACGCTGGCAGATCCAAGCGGTGTTCCCATGACGCTGCCAACGAAATCAAACATAAACTAGAGCAAGCGAGAGAGCAGCTATACTGAACAGATGTTCTCAGGAATGATGACTTTTTGTTTGGCCCTTATCTTTGATGCTGCCACCCTCTGATAAAGTGAGTGACGGAAGAGATTTAAGGCACGGAGGAGAAGACGGTGTGTGGAAAGGAAATGCTGGGATTGTGGAAAAAAAATAAAAAATTAATAAAGGCAAAGCGGCACGGTGGGTAAACCAAGTGTTGGCAGACTGGGTGTTTCGATGGCAGGAAAGTGGGACAACCGCACAGCTGTGTTTTGCCGTCGAGGGACCCCCCCGAGATTGTTGTCACTGTATTTCATTGTCAGCGAGGAACACCAGAGACGTTATGATGTACAGAGAGAGAACAAATCGAAAAATGAAGCTAAAATATAGTCCTTGAAGCAGCTGGGCTTATATATTACCTGATGGTGCAGCATATAAGGAAGAAAAATCCTTTAAGTTAGAGGCCAGGTAAACAGGAGCACCTGTGGGACAGTACTGAAGGTCTGTCTTAAGAACACTTGTATGCTGGTCATTGTTTTAACTTATTCTTGGACATTTATTTGAGTTGAATTTCCAGGGGCAGTAATAATGAAGGCAGAACAAACTGGCTCTAGAAGCAAATGGTTAGACAAACGATTCAAGAGAAAGCAAATCCCATTTTTGATTTGTGATTAAGTTTGCTCCAAAAGGATTCTGCCAAGTGGAAATGACGATGAAAGGAAGTGACTCCAGGCTCATTTCACAGGAATTTTTTGTGGATGGGTATTACTGGCCATGCTACTGGACAACTAATCCCTGGTATCTCTTCGACACTTCCAATCCGTCATACACTCTCCTCTGTCTTGGTCTCGATAAACTCTGATCTCCGTTAATATTGCCTTTACTCCAATACTATGAAGCACCAAATAAATACTGCTCTGCGGTTCAGTTGCAAGGTGACCTGGTGTCTGCGCCCTGTCATTTAAAATGAGACTGAAGTGAAAAACAACATTTCCCATGATTCAGCTGCTCCTGAAAGTGCTGCTGACAGACCGGCTTGACAGTTGTGCTCGCTACCTCACAATAAATTACCCTTTTGAGTTATATAATGCCCTATGTGATGCCCAAGAATTTATGGTGTGCCGTTATTTCTTCCTTACAGCGTGATAAAGAGGGCAATAAATTTTGGAGACTGGAGTCACTGTTGGGTCAGGTTGTTTTCGTGGGAGCTATTTAGTTTATTTATATTTAGTTTATTTTAGGTTTTCTGTCACACTTGGAGAGATGTCCCTGAAGTTCCAACAGCAGAATAACAGAGACCAGAGTATATTGAGATCAAGACCAAAGCATTTTGGGGCTGAATATGTGAGGACCAGTACACACCAATGACATGGTTTGCTAATGGGCCTATAAAAGTTATCTGCAATAAAAAGTCTCAAGGCCAAGACCAGTATCAGGTTTTACAATAGACAAACTGTAAATCATAGTCCATCCCATCCATCTTCCACCGCTTATCCAGGACTGGGTCACAGGTGCAGCAGTCTAGACGCCCAGACTTCCCTTTCCCCACACACCTCCGCCAGCTCTTCCTGGGGGACACCGAGGTGTTCCCAGGCCAGCTGAGAGACATGGCAATGTCTTAGGTCTTTCCTGGGCCATGCCCGGAACACCTCCCCAGGGAGGCGTCTGGGAGGCATTCGGAACGCCACTTCAGCTGACTCCTCTCAATGCGGAGAAGCAGCAGCTCTACTTTGAGCTCCTCCCGAGTGACCGGGCTACTCATCTTATCTGTAAGGGAGCGCCCAGCCATCCTAGTCAAAACAAATTTTGGCCACCTGTATCCGGGATCTTGTTCTTTTGATTATGACCCGAAGCTCATGACCACAGGTGAGAGAGGGGACATACACTCACGGATTATTAGGAACACCTGTTCAATTTCTCATTAATGCAAGAATCTAATCAACCAATCACAAGGCAGTTGCTTCAGTGCATTTAGGGGTCTGGTCCTGGTCAAGAGAACCTCCTGAACTTCAAACTGAATGTCAAAATGGGAAAGAAAGGTGATTTAAGCAATTTTGAGCGTGGCATGGTTGTTGTTGCCAGACGGGCCGGTCTGAGTATTTCACAATCTGCTCAGTTACTGGGACTTTCACGCACAACCATTTCTAGGGTTTTACAAAGAATGGTGTGAAAAGAGAAAAACATCCAGTATACGGCAGTCCTGTGGGCGAAAAAGCCTTGTTGATGCTAGAGGTCAGAGGAGAATGGGCCGACTGATTCAAGCTGATAGAAGAGCAACTTTGACTGAAATAACGACTTGTTACAACCAAGGTATGCAGCAAAGCATTTGTGATCCACAACACACACAACCTTGAGGCGGATGGGCTACAACAACAGAAGACCCCACCAGGTACCACTCATCTCCACTACAAATAGAAAAAAGAGGCTACAATTTGCACGAGATCACCAAAATTAGACAGTTGAAGACTGGAAAAATGTTGCCTGGCCTAATGAGTCTGTTCAGACATTCAGATGGTAGAGTCAAAATTTGGCGTAAACAGAATGAGAACATGGATCCATCATGCCTTGTTTCCACTGTGCAGGCTGGTGCTGGTGGTGGTGGTGTAATGGTGTGGGGGATGTTTTCTTAGCCCCTTAGTGCCAATTGGGCATCGTTTAAATCCCACGGCCGACCTGAGCATTGGTTCTAATTATGTCCATCCCTTTATGACCACCATGTACCCATCCTCTGATGGCTACTTCCAGCCGAATAATGCACCATGTCACAAAGCTCAAATCATTTCAAATTGGTTTCTTTTACATGACAATAAGTTCACTGAACTAAAATGCCCCCCACAGTCACCAGATCTCAACCCAATAGAGCATCATTGGGCTGTGGTGGAACGTGAGCTTCGTGACCTGGATGTGCATCCCATAAATCTCCATCAACTGCAAGATGCTATCCTATCAATATGGGCCAACATTTCTAAAGAATGCTTTCAGCACCTTGTTGAATCAATGCCACATAGAATTAAGGCAGTTCTGAAGGAGAAAGGGGGTCAAACACAGTAATAGTATGGTTCCTAATAATCCTTTAGGTGAGTGTAGATCAACCAGTAAACGGAGAGCTTTGCCTTTTTCACCACGACATACCGGAACATCAGTCACATCACTGCAGAAGCTGCCCTGATCCACCTGCGAACCTCACCCTCCCTCCTTCCCTCACTCGTAAACAAGACTCCAAGATACTTGAACTTCTCCACTTGAGGCAGGACCCCTCCACCAACTGAATGGGGTGAGCCAACCTTTTCCAACTGAGAACCTCAGCCTTGGAAGTAGTGATCCTCATCCCAGCCGCTTTACACTTGGCTGCAAACCGTATAAATCATAGTGCCAAATGATTATAGTAAAAAAATACTACCAAATATACAGGATGATTCCACCTTTGTAAATACAGGTTTTCTTTATACTTTAATAAACCTGAAAACCCTTGAGAAGAGTTGAACAGTTTCACAGTCATGGAGGTGAAATTGATGGAATCTGTATCTGGTACTGTATGATTTTTTTTTTCTCTTGTTTCCAACCTTTCTGCTCTGGTTTGACTTTTTGTGCTGCTGTGGCAAGATAATAGTTATTTATAATGTCTTGTATTTTCAAAAAAAGAGAACCATTATTAAGAAAACAACAAGTTATTGCAATATCACTTATCTACAGCTAAAGACAGCTAATAGAGGCAGTGAATGCATTGTTATTGTTGTCTTGATTGCTTGGAAGGGCAGTAGTGTCAGCCATTGAAACTCTTAGAGACTCCAAGAGAGAATGATAGCAGGCCTGATTCACACGGCAGACCACTCTGTGCAAAGATATATGGACAGCTGAAGTGCAGACAGATAAACTAGACCTGTGAGGGCCGTGGAGAGCCTCTTCAGATCTCATCCTTGGCCGCTTCATCTTAAATCATCAGTCTCATTTAGGACCCTACTGTAGGATTTAGGCACTTGGCGCCTTTATAGCCAGATCCTCAAGTGCCGCTTAGCCTCCTTTTTTAAAAGATAAAAAGCCCACAGTTATTGAATAAAAAAAACAAAATGGTTCAAAAGGCAACACTAGAATACATGACTCTGGAATCTTCATGTTTCTCTGATTTGGTAAACGGTGTGTGAACAAGCGGTGTGCAATTTTGAACGCAGCTTTATTTTTCCACCGTTTATTTAAGCCCAAAATGGGTCCTGATGGAGTCATCAGCCCCCACTTGCCAGCTAATGGTTTAATTATGTCCATCTGGAGGAGGCTGGGAAGAGGCGCGTGCCTTACTCTCCAGTCATTCCTCTGGTAATTTGTCTTCCTGGTTGCCCACTGACTGCCGCGCTGATGGTGGCCAGTCGTGGCGACGCGTTCTGGTGAATGTATCAGCCTCCTGTCTCTCCTCTCCGACACCCACCCTTTTCTCTGTAATACTTCCTGTTTCTCCATATCCATTGGGAGATGCAGAGTTGTATTCTACACAAGCTTTGACCTCACAATAACCTTTGAGGGTTTTCTATAGTTTATGGTCTAGGTCAAATGTGGTAAGTTATGGTATTTCCCCAGGTTCGGCACTTTAAAGGTATCCCATGGCTGCTGTGTTGTTTACCTTTACTAGATGAAAGAATGCCAAAAACCCATTACCTTTACACATTTTTACATAACCCTGAGACTGGAAGTGTGTGTTACTTTAAATTGTTGAATTTGTGAGATGTCTAATTCTACAATGTTTTCTACAAAAAGTATTCCAATCTCATCAGTCAAATTTCATTTTTACAGACTTTGATGAGGAAGCACTGGCCCTAAAACAATACATGTATGATTCTGACTACTTTCTATGCTTATGTATGTGCATGTCCACAAATGACGTTGTCTCAAAGATCCAGTGACTAGTAAGTTGTAGTCTTGAGCTGGTGCATCCTAAATATCAATCAAGTTATTATTGTGCTCTAGCCATTCTAGTTTCGGTTTGTGTTAATTCATCCATATTGTGCTTTAGGATCATAATTCTGGCCTGTTCTTCTGCCCATACTGTGAACCAACCCTGAACTCTTATTCCCCTCGGTCTCTTTGATATTATTGGTTAGATCAAGTGTTCTTAGATCACGTTGTTGCCTGATTTGTTCTTAATAATGATGTCTCGTCTAAAGAAGTTTCTTGAGCTGAATAGCTTTGTTAGTTTGTCAGGCGAACATCATTACTTAGTCTGTGTATTGTTTTGAGCAGACTAAGCTAAATTCCCCTGCCAGGAAGATGACATTGAATTACTTGTTGAGGAATTGGGTCAATAATGAGCCTCAGCAGCGACAATGTTTGAGTTCTGCTTATTAAATTTAGACTAGTGTGTAAGTCTTGTATGCAAAGAAGTTTGACATAGAAAATCAGAAATTTATTACTTTTATAAGTGACTGTGATTTTATTTTGTCTGTGCTCATCAGTTTCTGATGTCTCATCTTGGCCGTGAATTCTGGGTCGTGGTGTCTTGTTCTGATGGTTCATTTTAACCGCTAGGTATTATTGCCGACATCATTTCAGCAATGCATGCAGAAATGGCCCATTCATTTTGCAAGGTGATTTAACATTTGAATAGGGGTCTGTTCTGCACTGATGACCTAGTTACCTTTTTACTCTTGAAAGCACATAGTTTTGAATCTGAAGGTCGAAATGACGCATGGACATAATATGCTGTTGGGGCATAAAGGTAAAATGCTGTGGTTATGGGCTTATGTGTTTTATCAGCCCCTTTTGAATACAAGGCAAGAGAATCCTTTTTACTTTACAGCCCTTATCAGCTGCTCTCTGTGAAGAGCTATTTACCTCAGATCCTTGGATCCTTTTCTCTTTATTAAAGCTGGTGCCAGAGCCTAAGATGTGTTTGGTCTGGCTTCACCTTTGTGCATATGTAACCTTTGATTAAGGGTAAATAATTCCTGGTCAATTATGTTTTGTTTATCGTCCTTTCCTGAGGTGGAATTCTTCTGTATAATGAGGATCTGTGTTGGTCCTGAAACCCTTTTCCTTGGACAGCATAAACATACTGTCCCTTCTTTCCTTTGTCAGCTACGGTAGCCCTGCAGGGACATGGTGTAAAATAAATAAAAAATTATAATTTTAATCATAACTGTCCTCAGGCCTGTGCCAGATTGTGTGAATAAAAATGTGGTTCTCCTCCAACAGTGCTCAGTTTGTCAGCTGTAGGAACATCAAGCAATAGAACGTCTGCTGTGTTTGTGGGGCTTTAGTTTAGTTGAGCGGGAGCTGGTTGTATGCTAACGGAGCATAGGACTTATTCTGTTTAGCTTGGGCTGTGTTTCTTATAAGATCTATTAATGCAAACCTCTACAAAGAAGTCCTGGTGTTTGTTTTTATTACAGAAGCAGTAAAATAAAATCTATGATTTTGAAGTTGACCCTTTACACATAAGTGTGAGAGGTTTTGCTAAAAGACCGGAGTAATACTTCCAGCTCTTCATCTGTTCTCACCTTCACTCAAAAGCCAAGTTTTGTGTCTGATATGGCTGCCGTGCCAATCAAAGCCAGAGAAAACACAGAACTTCAGCACAAAGTTCAGCATGAATTCTCCTGCTCCAGTTTCTGACAGAAAATCACTTTGAAACCATAAACAGTGCTCCTTTCTCTTTATATAAAGTCTTCATCATTATAGGAAACTTTTGTAGAACATTCTGTTAACTCTTGAGACAAAATAAAATGTATTTTACAAACATATTACTGTATTTGGTGTCTATAGTGTTATTTCTTTAACAGATTAATGATGATTATGTATTTGGTGCTAAAATAATGGTGTTTTTGAGATTTCCTGTGTTGAAGGTACAGCCACAAAGACAGAGATCCCTGGGAGCATTTTAAGCCAAGCCCAGAGAGACGTTTTTTAGGAAGTGATTAGGTTCACAGAAGTAGACAGAGGGCTGGGTGGAGGGGAACACTGAGGAGGAAGAGGAGGAGGAGGGGTTGTGGGTGCTGTAAGATGGCAGCCATGGAGGAACGGTATCGGCCTCAATTATGACGGGCAGTGAAGCGCTGCTCTGGAGCAGATGAGCTGAGAGGCAGCCCCGACGGAAAAGTCAGCGCTGATAACTGATAATCCCCGGGATGAGGGGGGACAAACCGGTCACAGATGGAACCTTTCCATCGTCAGGTGTGACGCCAACTGCTGGCTCTGCAGCATTGGGATGTGCACCAAACACTTCTATATGCTACAAGCTACAATATTCTGAATGTATACCAAGCTCAAGGAAGAATGTGGTGAGAGGACGTATTTGGTCAAAAAGAACAAGGAACATTTTGAGTTTATTGAATTGAACCAATTGCATTCAATAAACTTCCATCACAAATTTACAACATGTCAAATCAGATTGTGCACTAGTATATTGTGTGTGTTTGTGGGCTGCCAAGACAAAGAAAACACCTATTGCAATTTTAAGTGACTGTGCTCCATGAATTAGCTCCATTAACTACTACCTAGTCCATTTTTTTCAGTCAATATCAGTGCCCACATTGAATAATTTTGGATTATGTATTGCTAGATTATATGAAAATGGAGAGATGCCTTTGCAGAAAAGAGCCTTTCTTTGATTTCTTTTGTGGCGTTAGGTTGTTAACACGTTCTGTCAGAGAAAATGAAGTAGAGCAATGCTGACAGTCTACCGCCGGGGAACAGGCTTAGCCGAGGCATGTTAGTATCAATGGACAGGAGACACTTCACTCTGGTGTAAACATGCTGCATTTCCATTAGAACGGAACACATTTCTTTTGACTTTTCCATTACCTTTTGGAAAGAACATGGCTCTCTTCATTGTTACACTAAAAAGACCTCTGATGAATGAGAGCAACGCTGTAAAAGCCTGGTGTACCTTTTGCAAAAAAAAGCAACAAAGAAATTTAGTGTCACACCACCCTCAGCTATGAAATAGAGCCATATTCATTGATGTTTGGGAGCTCGACATGAATCACAAAGCTGTACATCTGAGAAAAGTCAAGTACTAAACATCAATAGAAAGCGTCTTTTGGGAGAGGTACTTGTGATGAAAATGTTTCAGCACCTCTTCAAACAGATATAGCCCTGATGAAGGGGAACAGACTTGTTTTGAGTTGTCAGGGAAAGCCCCAAAACTATCAGACGATTCCAGAGAGGGATAAAGTCCAGAATATTCACCTCAACGCTGCAATGACGTCATGCACTTGTTTCAACGCACTTTGTATTGCAATAGCACAATCAGTGGATAGCTTCAGTCTGAGGGATAGAGCTCATTTAGAAAGAGTTGAGGAACAAACACAGGATTATCTGTTTTGTGTATATACTGCAACTTTGTCTCAATATCAGCATGAGCATTTATCTGTATTCCATAAACGTTCTGAACTAAAATAATAACAATGGAATTCTTTGTGTCAGGAATGCACACTTTGACCTAATTGTCCAATCAGAGCTTTAAATCAAATCAAAACATCAATGGCCCTTTTGTTTTTATTAAATTAACTTATGTACTAATAAAGTGTGTATGGCCATAAAAGCCAGATATTGTTCAGTCCTACTTTCAGTTGTAAATACTGTTCAGGAAAATTAAGAAAATATCTATAGATGTATGTTTTTATCATTACTTTTGACTTTGTTGTTTCTCAATACCAAAGTAAAACCACATCATTAAGTCAAATATTTTTCATCCACTATTATTGCAGGCTTTCCATAGACACGAATGCTTCTTTATATAATCGGCATGTTGAAGGTATTGCTCTGGTTCCTTAAAGTGTGTTCTAAAAAGCATCAGAGCTATTGGACGACCATATAGGGGAAATATATAATGTCAATTCAAAAGTAATATTACATCAAATTTAAAAATGGCACAGCAGTATCTTAACCACGTCGGTGCCGAGGAGTGGAAAATATTATGACAAGCAAGAACAAAGATGTGAACTTTTACTCCTTCAACCACAGTGCTAGATTTACTGTGTGTCGTACAGTGAATATTAATCCCGGGCTGCTTTGTTAGCGTTAACTGTAAGAGCTTAGGAAATGTGAAATAGTAATCACCCACACACTTCCAGCTGTGATCCTTCATTAGAAGTCGTATAAATCCTGCATGAAATCAGTGTAAGCTAAATCTGTCGCAGCTCCAGTCTGTTACCTGGCACTGTATTAAGCGTGCCACAGCAGGTACGACACCAACAGATACTGCAATAAACACAGGTCTAAAGAAAAGAGTAACCAAGTATTTAATAAAAAGTTTTTAAATTTACTTTGATTTACTGCTTAAATAAGTAGGCTACAGGAAATTAACCACTTTGTTGATGATTAAGTTGCAATGCTGATGTTGTTGGCGCAGGAAAGTCATGTGACACAGCCAAGTACTGGAGCAAATACAAAGACCGTTCTGCTCTTCTTTTTGAAACTACTGAAAAAAAAGAGAAAATGTAAACCTAAATAGACAGAAATACTAATATAAAACTATTTGAAAACTTCATTTGCATAAACAGTAAACACAACAATCTTGGCTTTTCACTGTTATACGTTAATATTTGCCTGACCCTAATTCAAATGCAACTATTCAAAAGACATTCCCCCAAAAAGTCAAGCTAAACGTAAGGTCTGTTAAAGAAATTCTACTTTCATATACAACGTCCTCTCATTGGTTTCAGAGTTGGTTACATACATCTAATGTGGTGAAAGTAAATAGTTACTACCCACCTCTGCACACTAGGTGTGTGTGTGTGTGTGTGTGTGTGTGTGTGTGTGTGTGTGTGTGTGTGTGTGTGTGTGTGTGTGTGTGTGTGTGTGTGTGTGTGTGTGTGTGTGTGATATGATGGTAGTGAACAGAGGCGGCTCATCAGAACACAGATGCGCCCTGATTAAGGCCGAGCACAGCAATGACAGAAGTGCATTAGTGTGATGTATGTGTTGTTAGCCAGCAAGCAGCTAATTCCAAATTTAACACCTGATTCACACAATGCAGTCACACCTGAGTGCAGGCCAAGATTTACTACCCTTGTCAGACCACTGATGGCTTTTATAAGTAATTTCTCGGAGTCCCCGATTTATTCTCTCTCTGCATCTCTGATAATGAATTATGATTCTGGGTCAGGATTCAGCTTAAAAGCAAAATTATAGTCATTTTGAAACTGGGTTGGCGTCGGATAGTCACTTTGCTGGAGGGAAACCCCCTCCCGATTCTTACCCATGGGGTTTGTTGAAAGCTGGGAACCACTGTCTTACATCCATCTTCACTGAGTGACTCTAATAATGAGGTTCAGATTTGTGCTTTTATTCACAGAACTACACTCTGAAAGTTATTTTTTGTCAGAAACTAAACAAATCTCTTGCGCAAATTGGACCCCTTGAGACCTGGTATTAAAATCTAGATAAAGTGATTGGTGCTAATGTGTCCAGACTTAATACAGAGTATGAATGCAACAAATGCATCCTGCGTCCCATTCATCTGGATATATTTATTGGGTTCTTTGTATGAATTTAATGAGTATGTGTCTTGTCTTGGATCTGAACTCTTGACTACATTGGTTTTTATTATTAGAATATGTGTAGTATGTGACCATTATTGCACTTTGAACTACAGAGAGTCATCACTATGGACTTTAAAAGTAATGGAGTACTTGAGGCCGGTCTTGGTCTTTAGACGGGTCATAAGTCTTGTCTCAAACTTTTTTTTTTTTTTTTTTTGTCACAGTCTTGGACGTCAAGACCAACCAAAATCACAAATGGTTTATTTGTCTATTCTTGGTCTAACCTCGATCATTTTCTATTCAATTAAAAAAACACTGTCAGAAACTAGAATTGGAATGTTTGGATTGTTTCTTTCCTTCAATTTTTTAATTTTTATTGGATTAAACGCTGGTCTTGAGTCACTCTTGATGACTAAAAGTCTCTAACATGACTTGGTCTTGATTGATATGGTCTTGATTTCAACACTATATAAAAGTTTAAAAGTTTATTTATAAGGGTCAAAGTAAATGGGAACTGACAGGTCTGAGGAGAACGCCTTAATGTTATCCTGTAAAATGGACTGAAATGGAAGGTCTTCAGGGGGCTATAGGGCTTTAGTGTTCACATCCATTTAAAACTGTGCTGTGCGCCATCAGGAAGCCATATTAGTTTAAAGCTCATTTGCAGTGATTCATAACAACAAAGCGTGAGATTGTTATGATGGAAAACAAGGGTGCTATTCATGTCAGGCACCGCGGGTCTTTGTCTGCCGACAGGTTGTGTGATTTTGAACAGGTGTATGTGCTGCCACGTCCCATCTGGCCTTGGTATAATTCCCAACCTGCTATTTGTCCCATTTTGTAGCTCTCACTGTGAACAGCCATGTGTAGCTATGTGTGTGTGTGTTATGTTATTGTTAGTGGTGTTTCAGGTCAAGCTGTGTCTGTATAATCAAGCTCATATCGCTGCACAAGGAGACCAGTCTGTGACATTGACCCTATGCACCTTCTTCTTTCCACACACATCCAGTGCAGCTGAGGTCCAAGGCTGGTATCACATGGCCTTTAATGGACTGTGTGACCTGGAATTAAAACAATGGCCTCTCAAGTGATCATTTAGTTCAAGGATTGTTGTGCATCTAATAAAAAGCACACAAATAAGGTCAATTGAGAATCAGCAATAGTGAAAAAAACACCTTTACTGCTTATTCCTTGAAAATACTTATGTGAAAATACTGTATGTGCGCCAAACATTAGAATTTTAACCACCATTTTTTTTCTTGTTCATAATGATCCTGGTTTATCACTTTATATTAAGCACAATATAACGTTGTCTATCTCTCTCATAAGCATCAATTGTTTATTCCCTGGGGACTGTTAAAGTTGCATCCTGGTCAGTTTGACAGTACATATTCTTATAGTGGCCACTTACAACCATTAACTCTTATTTACAGATGCACAGCTTTGGAGTGGGATTGCTTTGATAAAACCCATGAAAACCAAATAAATGAAGGGCATGTCTGGCTGGAGTTTCAAACCATTGACCTTTTTGTTGTAAGAAATTGCCACCCCATGAAGCGCCCTTTAGGAAAGTATGTTTAATTTTGTAATTTAAAAAAAAAAAACACAAAAAAACACATTGTGAGGTTTGAGTCCAGAAAGAACTGAAATCCTTTAGCGTCATTTTGCTATGTCATTGTCTGCAAATGGATCTAAAGCTTGCTATGGACTGCACCAGGCCCCGCCCCCTCCACAGCCGCTGTTCCACATGGGCCTCTGAGCTAAAATACAAAGTGTATCGTCTGCCTGTTGGGGCGTGGGTGGGCTCCAATTGAGGCTGCTCTGATTGATTGTGCAGCTGCATTTTTCTTGATTACACACACATTAGTCAAAAGTTATATTTCTCTGCGCTTGGGTTTGTGATTGAATTGATTGTAATTTTATTTTGTGTGTGTGCATGTGAATTTAATGTGGCACCATGTGTGTTACATTCACTGCTGTGTGTGCGAGGAGTTGCCTTAGGACTGTGGTCATGCTCCATTAATTAGCACACAAACCTGCTGACTTTGAAGTGACATTGGTAAAATAAGCCCAACCCTGTATCCCTTAAAGACTTCCACAAAGTACCCTGCTTTTCCAGCCTTAATTACCACTCCTCCTTCTCTGCTTCCAGTGCAGATGTTTTATATGAACCACGCTTGTGAACATGTGTGTGAGCCTCAGATATCATCTCTCAGTTAAGGATCCCCTGCTGAGAGCATAGTAGCAGCAGGAAAAACACAGTTGCTTTTTTATTCGTTAAAAAATCCCATCAGATTGGAAAATGCAATCGTGACAAAGTGGTGACTAAATTGTATTTTCTTCTCTTGAGGGAGGACAGGCTGAGCAGTGGATATGGAATAAACAGATTTTTAGTAGCAGCACATAAGACTAGGCAAATTATTCAGGTTTTTCTTAAAAAGCTGCATGGTAGCTGGAAATACCTGTTGTTAGCTCAAGTAGATAATGTTCAATGTGAACCCGGGTTGGAGAGTAAAGCACATTTTAGACAAAGTCCTAAATATAAAAAAATATATAACGTTTGACTGTGTCTGTTTTACAGTAACCTTATCTCACTGTGAAGCAATATTTTGGATACTATACTATGAATGTATGTACCATGTACAGTACAATCTGAATTTTTATTTTTTTTTATTAGTATCACTTTTTCTATAACCCTTGCTCAGTAAAGGTGCTTTGTGTAATTTTAATTATTTTTTTTTAAGTTGTGTGTAAATTTCTCAAAATAACACATGTTGCTTAACTTAAGGTTAAAAAGAACCTTGGAAGGATTTGCTACTCAATGCTGCCAAAAACTACACACTGCTTCTTTTAATATTTTCCAAACTGTGTTACCAGAGGATTGGATTTGTTCAGGGATTTGTTTAGTCTAAACATAGGGACCTACATTGTAGTTATACATCTGTCAATAATGTTTTGAAGGGCTGCTCCCGTCCCGGCCCCTCCCAGCACTTGGCTGCCTGAACGTCTTGTGAGATGTCGCCCTGCATTACGGCACCCTCCAACACCTCCCTCTGGTACAATTACTGACTGTCAGGATGTGTATTGACCTCACAGTACAGAGCCTGGCCCAGCAGCTGCTCCCCCTGCACCGACTGCAGCCCGGCTCTGCTGCCTCAGGGAAGAACATGTCTGCAGCGGTGAAGGTAGAAGCGCCAAAAGAAAAGGATCATGTGAAATAACTTCTGTCAGCTGTGGCTTGTTTTATTGTGTTGCTACAAAATGTGGGACGAAAAAGGGTCTTATGCAATATGACTTTTCATGTCAGAACAAAACTCATATCTTTTTTTTTATTTTTTTGCCTCTAGTATCTGAATTCAATCTAAAAAGAATGTTTTGAAATGTAAAAAATGTACCTCATCACAATTTCTGTGTTATAGCGTTCCCTTTAATAAGTCTCCGTGAAGTCATTTTCTTTTCCAATGTATTAACAGTACATCACAGGGAAATGTGTGTTTTTAAAAAAGCATGTCACTTTTAAAAGGTGTACCCCAAGGCACAACAATCTGCCCATTTCAATAGAATTATTTTTTTTCTGACACACTTTTTCCTCAAACAGTTAAAGAGAGCCAAGGTTGCTGATAAAGAATACATGTATGTTTCTAGTAGCACTGTATGAAAATAATCAACAAAGTTCTAAAGACTTAGCTGTAACCGTATTAGCACTTCAGAGGCTAGAGAAAGGAAATGGCAGTATCCCAAACTGCTGTGATTGAACATTACCAAATAGAAGAGATAAGAGCGTGTGTTTAGTGGTTTCCTGAGAGGTGCTGTTTTGCCGCTGTCTGCTGTCATCAGCGTGGCGCGGCGGTGAGTGGGGCTGACAGTCGGGCTGGCCTGGATGCTGTCACATGTCCCTGTCAGTCCACTCAGACTTCGGGGACGCAGCTCACTATTGTCAGCTTATATTACCTCTTCACAGTGGGACAACGGCACACGCACTACTCTGCTCTAGACCATGTGGATACAGTGTTTGTTTCATTAGTTCATTCTTACTTCTAATGCTGAACATACAGCCGATTGGTCGCTGTCTATTTTTTTTTTTCTTACATGCTAGTAGTGTTTGCTAGTATCGTGAGGCTTTGCTGAAATGCAGGAGAAGATGAATGGTCAAGGCTGTGCAACCATAGGCAAGAATTGACATAAATAAACTTTAGTTGTCTTTTTGTATATATTTGGTTGTTGAAGTGGTAAGTGGCTTTCCATCTTACAGGTGTTGGAAGTAAGAGCCTATTCTGGTGCATAGGGCGTGAGGCGGGTACAGTCTTAATAATCAGCAGTTAATTGCAGCGTTGATGGTTCTATTAAACCATTTATCACCAATGTCACCTGGACATAACCCACAAGTGACTAACCATCAGGGCATCAACATATTTCACTTTTTCAGTGAAGTTAGTATGGTTTCAAGTTCATTGTGATGAATAGAAGTATTAGCGAGTATATTATTTTCAGAGGTGGAAAATAAAATGATACAATAATAGTGGATGTGAAGGTGAAGAAATACCACAAACTATGTATTTATCTGGCAAATCAACTTGGATATTAAGGTGCCTGGATACCTAGGGTGCTAGTAAAAGGGTAAAGTAGGTCAGTGCACATTGGTATGTTTTGCCCTAGGAATTACCACACTAGGGCTTTACAAATGCACATAGCAATGTTTTTTTCATGCTTCAGTCAAACGGACAAACACACTTCCAGAGGGACCTCGTGACCTTACCCTCTTGCCCCGTCTTGCAAATGTCCATGTGAAGTGTCAGTGCTCTCATCTCTTATGCTCCTTTTACTTTTGCTTCTGCCATGGCTCCCAGCTCCATAACTTAACTCAGAAAGCACCAGCATTAAGCCTTCAGGTAAATCGTCTTTATTTTCAAACACCAAGGAAGAAGCCGCCCTGGGAGAGAGAAGTCTGCGCCGGAAACGGTGATTGAAACAACCAGGGGGGTATTCGTTCTTGTCGCCTGGGCTCATTTCAAGATGTTTGGCATCCAGCGTTAGCGGTGCAGATCAGGCTCGCCTCTGGTGGAATAGAAAATGTTGCTCATCTCCGACTGACAGCACCGTTGTCACATGCAGACTCCGGAGAAGTCAATACGGCTGTTGCGTGTTGCACCCGTCCTGCCACTCATCAGATTTGAGTTTCCACAGCGTTAACACAATCATATTCAATACTTCTGGGATGGGTTGTAGTTGGTTTTACTTTTTCAAACTTGAGCATGTGTTATCATCGGATTCTGATCTACAAAGCCTACCATTCAATTTTTACACCAATGTGGTTTTTCTATTCATATTGAGATGTCTATTTCTAGCTCAGTAACTTTGTCACATCTGTCCGTCTCTTTGATATACAACATATTAATGAGACGCATAGCATTACTCAAGCAGAACATATTACTGTACAGTCTTCATTCAGTTGTAACATTTTGGATGATTATTTGAAAATGAACACAATAAGTCATTGTTTTTGGAAACATGTACACAATGTAAGACTTAAGTGCCATATTAATGTACAGATGCATTTGAACACAGGTTAAAATGGTAAATCTTATGGGATGAATACATAAATGTTTGTGTAATGTTATAGTAAAATAAATAAATATCCATTTAATTTGCTCTGTACATGGTTGTTTCTTACCTGAATGTAGAGTAAAGTCAAACATACATACTTCCGGGGCCATTAACAGCGGTAATAGAATATTGTCAAATGCATTTCTGGGCTGCACTTCACTGACAGCATGAAATATGGCAAACATTAGCTTCAACAAAAGAATAATAACAGCTTGCCTATGAGTTATCTGTTCTTTAAAGACCGCTGTTGTATTGTAACTTCACGAATGGCCATTTGTATACGTCTCCCCGAGGCTATAAAGCACATATGACACCTGTCTGATTGGATTTCATTTGGGTTTTTAACACCGGTTTGTCTGATCAGGTCTTAACTTATTTTGGGAAGGATCAAAGAAAAAAGGCCCTGGAGAACTGTTTGCAGGAACTATCTGAACAAAGATGTATGATTCGAACTAATAATATCTAAGCCTTGCACTATCTTTTTAGTCATCAGCGATTGCTTCACTTAATCATGAGAGATTTACTTGATAAAAGCAAGTTTTGATGCTTTGATAACAGCTGATATGAAATGCGAGACGAGAAAAATGTGTCGAAGAGAGAGATGTTGGCTTCGGGGAAAAAAAAATGCCCCTCAAAGCGACACCACAATAATTAGCATAGCGGGAGAGAGAGGCGCAGTGCGGGAGTGATAATCATAGCTCCTTAATATCGGCTGAATGCTATTAATCAGCAGCATTACCCATAGTGCCCTGGCTTTTCTTCACCGTTATCTCATGGTGCGGCTGATGATGAGCCTCCCTTTTTGAGTCAGAGCATGTCAGTGGGATGTGTGTGCACTGTGTGTGTGGCCTTGATTATGCTTCTGATTCTTTATTTGTAATGGTTTTAATGACCCTTTTGTACACTTTTTATCTTTGTAGTCCTTTCTATATCGCTTTAGGGCCTTAGGTATCTTAGAAAAGCCTACTGTGCTTGTCTATGGGTTAGTATATTTGATATAGACATATCTTCTTCTACCTTTACCACTTGTTGGTGGCAAGAGCCAAAATAGGGGTACACCCTAAAATCTTCAGTCCATCGCTGGGTAACACATACACTGACAGACAACCAATGGCATGTGTGGTCCTGTCTATATCTAACAACATAAGTAATGAAGGAGAACAATACATCTCATCTCAAGCATGTACAGTGTACATTGTTGTACATCCTCAGGCTCAGAGAAACAGCCTCCCTCACCTACTCTGTGTGTGTCACCGTGTCGTCACGTGACTCGGCAGCACAAGTAACCAGAGCAGCGACAAGACGAGCGAGCAGTTTTGTGACGTGTGTGAAAAGCCTATCTGCTCCTATAGTAACATAATAAACAAACTCATTAAAATATCACCAAAGAAAATGAGCTGCAAAAAAGACAAACGGGACGAGGATAGAGACATGAGCACAGGAATCACTGGTCCTTTCACGTGAGGCATGTCTGTCTTGGTCTAAAACATCATATTACTGTGTTTTTTGATGCTGTTTAGTCTGAGTCTGATGCCGTTAGTCTGAGTCTGAGTCCGTTTAGTCTGAATCTGATGCCGTTAGTCTGAGTCTGAGTCCGTTTAGTCTGAATCTGATGCCGTTAGTCTGAGTCTGAGTCTGTTTAGTCTGAATCTGATGCCGTTAGTCTGAGTCTGAGTCCGTTTATTCTGAGTCTGATGCCGTTAGTCTGAGTCTGAGTCCGTTTATTCTGAGTCTGATGCCGTTAGTCTGAGTCTGAGTCCGTTTATTCTGAGTCTGATGCCGTTAGTCTGAGTCTGAGTCCGTTTATTCTGAGTCTGATGCCGTTAGTCTGAGTCTGAGTCCGTTTATTCTGAGTCTGATGCCGTTAGTCTGAGTCTGAGTCCGTTTAGTCTGAGTCTGATGCCGTTAGTCTGAGTCCGTTTAGTCTGAGTCTGATGCCGTTAGTCTGAGTCTGAGTCCGTTTAGTCTGAGTCTGATGCCGTTAGTCTGAATCTGATGCCGTTAGTCTGAGTCTGTTTAGTCTGAGTCTGATGCCGTTAGTCTGAGTCTGAGTCCGTTTAGTCTGAGTCTGATGCCGTTAGTCTGAATCTGAGTCTATTTAGTCTGAGTCTGATGCCGTTAGTCTGAGTCTGATGCCGTGAGTCTGAGTCTGAGTCCGTTTAGTCTGAATCTGATGCCGTTAGTCTGAGTCTGATGCCGTTAGTCTGAGTCTGAGTCCGTTTAGTCTGAGTCTGAGTCCGTTTAGTCTGAGTCTGAGTCCGTTTAGTCTGAATCTGATGCCGTTAGTCTGAGTCTGAGTCCGTTTATTCTGAGTCTGATGCCGTTAGTCTGAGTCTGAGTCCGTTTATTCTGAGTCTGATGCCGTTAGTCTGAGTCTGAGTCCGTTTATTCTGAGTCTGATGCCGTTAGTCTGAGTCTGAGTCCGTTTATTCTGAGTCTGATGCCGTTAGTCTGAGTCTGAGTCCGTTTAGTCTGAGTCTGATGCCGTTAGTCTGAGTCCGTTTAGTCTGAGTCTGATGCCGTTAGTCTGAGTCTGAGTCCGTTTAGTCTGAGTCTGATGCCGTTAGTCTGAATCTGATGCCGTTAGTCTGAGTCTGTTTAGTCTGAGTCTGATGCCGTTAGTCTGAGTCTGAGTCCGTTTAGTCTGAGTCTGATGCCGTTAGTCTGAATCTGAGTCTGTTTAGTCTGAGTCTGATGCCGTTAGTCTGAGTCTGATGCCGTTAGTCTGAGTCTGAGTCCGTTTAGTCTGAATCTGATGCCGTTAGTCTGAGTCTGATGCCGTTAGTCTGAGTCTGAGTCTGTTTAGTCTGAATCTGATGCCGTTAGTCTGAGTCTGAGTCCGTTTAGTCTGAGTCTGATGCCGTTAGTCTGAGTCTGAGTCTGTTTAGTCTGAATCTGATGCCGTTAGTCTGAGTCTGATGCCGTTAGTCTGAGTCTGATGCCGTTAGTCTGAGTCTGAGTCTGTTTAGTCTGAATCTGATGCCGTTAGTCTGAGTCTGAGTCCGTTTAGTCTGAGTCTGAGTCCGTTTAGTCTGAGTCTGATGCCGTTAGTCTGAGTCTGAGTCTGTTTAGTCTGAATCTGATGCCGTTAGTCTGAGTCTGAGTCCGTTTAGTCTGAGTCTGAGTCCGTTTAGTCTGAGTCTGATGCCGTTAGTCTGAATCTGATTTGGTGTGTCGCTATGGGATGATAAATGAAGCACAAGATTGAGTGAAACATCTCTTTCTTCTGCCCATTGTCCAATCACAAGACTTGGGTGCAATCTGACCTTTTAAAAACTAAACAACATAAAATCAGTATTAGTATTGGTATAATTGTGTGGTTTGACAAAATGCCCAGCGGCCAACTTCAAAGACATTATTATGTGTTTTTTTCTTTTTTTTTTTTTTTTTCTTTACTGTAACTCAAGCACATTTCTGCAAAGGCTCCATTTAAGTCAGCTGTTTTCCAGAATAAGTGCTAAAAGTTAGTGTACTAAGAGTTCTTTTTGTTCGACATGTCAGCCTACTTTCTCAAAACATAGGCTGTCTTCTCGCTGCGCTGAATTCTGGTCTATTGAGGCTTGTGTCACTAGAAAAACTGACATACTTTTCTATAATAGATTCCTCCCAGTGTCAGTGTTTGTCAGTGTTAAACTGTAGACAGCAAGAGGGGCTTTGTGCTGTGATTTTTAAAGTGACACCAAAAACCTATAGCCTTCAGCTCAGACAGGTTTGATCATGTGAACATCATTGTATCTGTGACAAAAGCATCTCAGTTTTATCGCTAACAGTATGCCCAAAAACACACTGAGTTTTTAACAACTCAACTGGACAAACAGGTTTAGATGAATAAGGCCTAAGGCAAGAATACAATTTAAAAACAGGTTGGGCCTGCCTCGGGGGAGAAAGTATGCACAATCGTTCTTAAACCGTGTTTTTATTATAAAGGAATGAATGGGAACGACCAAAAACATGTTTACAAATGCAGCATCTGCAACGAGGCTGTCACTTTTATTTCACATAATTAAGTATATGCTTGATAGTTATGCAGTATTGTCTGTGAAACACTATTAATTATTGCATTGCTGCATCATGAAGTCTTTTCTCATTACCTGTTACCTGTTTTTACTTTAGATTGTTTTATACAGCGGAGGATTCCTGCTTCTCCCGCGGCCCACCTCTACACATCATTTATCTCGATAAACATTGCTCATTGCTCGCAGCACAAATATGTTTATTGTTGTCATTCACTCATAGGCCATTTATTTAATGTGTTTTCCTGTGCCTCCTCTCGCTCTCTGCATCACCGTTCATTGTCAGGAGTGAGTGCATTGTGGGGAAATCAAACACGTATTTAATGATAATGGACTGATGTGTGAGTGAATGGAAGGAGATTGGGCCACTGGAAAAATCAGATCCCCAACATCTCCAAGGTGCAAACATAATAGGAAGTCAAAAAAGAATGCCTTCTCGCCTCAGCTGTTGTGAATTCTCCTTTTGTCAGTCACAGCCCGGCCATCGCTGCCATTGTTCCGCTTTTTAGAAAAGGAATTGGATTTTTTTTGTCAGGGGTTTTCTTCCCGGTGGCAGCTGACTTGCCTCGCTCACCAATGGGCAGACTTAATTAGGACATTTCTGTCTGATTTATTCGCAAAAGGACACTGGCTGTACCTCTGACCAATTGGTTTTCAATAGAAGAGGACAATACCTTCTAGAAATGGCTAATGGGATGTCTGAAAAAATAAGCAATCAAGCTTCAGGGAAATGATTTACCTAAATGAATAGCAGCTTTAGATGAACTGCAACCTGTTGGTTTGTGTCGTGTTTGTTTTCCAATCACTGTAATGGAATTTGATGTTGTTTTCTTCAATGAGGTTCTTTATGAAACCTTGCAACGTTGAAGGTTTGTGTATGCGATTGGTGTTGTGTGTGGGTGAACATGCTTGTAGTCATTCCCTAAAATGACACATTGGCCTTTACCTTCCCACATACTCAATCATGCTAACCAAGTTTGTTCAAGTTATTAAGGCAGCACATGCACGCACAGCTATGCTCACAAAGAGAAAAGGTCAGCATTTTATTGGCTTTGCTCCCTGCGGTAATCGCCTTTCGGGTTAGCTTTGCAAACTAAATAAAAAGATGTCGGTTTGTGTGTGTGTGTGTGTGTGTGTGTGTGTTAACCTATGCCGCTCCATTTCAATAAATGACATGCAATTAGCCCTGGCCACCACTGTGGGCTCTGATATCTACTGACAGAGTTTACTGCTCACCAGGGAGGGCCACGGGATGAGATTTTACCGTTTTAACTGTCGCTCAGATGACCAGTCCCCAAAATGTCTGCCTTATATAAACAGTCTATTTCAGCTTTCAGTCATTGTCGCAATAAAAGGTATGAACAAGTATATCTGTATGTGTAGTGTGTATGCTTGGCTAAAGATGCAACCTAATCAACGTTTGTGGGGCATATTGCAAGAACATACTGTATATTGTACTTTTTAGTGTATGAATGCTGATTTTATTGTACATAAACCTGCTTCAGTGGATTTGGCATAAAACCCAGTACTTTCGTAGTACCAGGTTAAACTGTTACATTTATACCATTTTCTTACTAAACAAATGAGCACTTTCAACATTTTTAGTTACAGTAAAATGTCTTAACTGTGCTCTATAGAGGATGAAATAAAGAAACTAACCTCCCCCAACAGCAAATAAAGTACTTGTATGGAGGAGATCAAATGAGTACGAGTACCAGAGGCTCCAAATAGTGTCAGGTTTCTGGAGAACACTTGGCAGATCATAAAGTTGTGTTGTAATTGATGTTGGCGAGTTAATGAATTAAACAAAGCCCTTGCTGCTTTCTCTCACTCTCTTTAGTCTAAACACAGAAATGTATTACACAATAGAAATGGGAATAAATCAAAAATACTACGCATGATATATTAATGGAACTGAAATGTCCTCATACTGTATCTTTGTGTCATAGATCAATTTGACAGCATCGCACTTTTAGATTAACATTATTCTTAAATATAAGTAAGACGTGGCACATCATTATGTCTATCTTATTCACTCAGTGTGTTATCAGACAAACGAGACAAGATTAATCCCCGCCCAAACCGCACTGAAGTCTCAAGACACCTCAGTAATAGAGTAAATGGACTAAACAGACTCTGAATATTCGAAAGTCCGCCACTTGCTCCCAGCTGCAGCTCCCTGATTGGCTTAAGACCGCGCTATTGCACTGATAATCAGCATAAATCCATGTGGAGAATTTCACAATGTCCACAAGTGTGCCCTTCAGGGAGGAGAGAGGAGCAACAGAGGGCTGCGTAGTCGATGTTGTTTCCACACTACCCAGCCAGCGTCACGTCCTAATCCTTCCCCCCTCGGAACCCAGGCAGCGTTAAACTAGCTGGAATGAGTGCCATGCAGGGAGTAAATGGAGGGAGACGGGCGTCCACAATGGGCCTGGGAAGTGTCTGCTCTTGTAAACGGGAGGATTAGAGGGAACCAAATCCTGCTCTCCTTGTGTAGGCGTGCCCGCGGAGACAAAGCCCGCTGTTTACACTCGCTCTCCGTAGGCCTAGCTCTCAAAAAAACATGTCCAGTGTGTAATCAACTCAGTGTAATGGGACTAGGACTCAGTGTAAGTTCTTTAACAGAAGAAGGAAGCGGCAGTAGCTGTTGGTAGATCCCTCATTCAGGACAAAATGGCATGCTGTTTTGAACGAGTTTGGTTTGCGTTGTACAGTGTAACTACCAAAACCTCGCTTATAATTGCGGACTTTGACCCCATCGATGACTAAAATGTATGATGATAAGTATAGATGTGTTAGGGATGTAACAAGATTGTAAGAACATTGGAAGAGCTAAACTGTCACAATCTTGTTGTGGCCAGTTCGTATGAGATTCGGAGATGTAAAAGCTACAATTTGATATAAAAACCTTTCAAAAAAATCTTGTCTAGTGTAAAAGTGGCTAAAACATGCGACTGTCCAAAGGAACTGCAAAATGTTAAAATAATCATCTGAATAATTGTCTAAAGGGCCTCAGATCTGATAAATGCATGCCTTTGAATACATTAGCATTGTCATCCCAGAAGACGCCTCTCGTGTCTGACTCCTCTATTAATCTGTAGCGGCAGGTGTGACTTCCCTTCACCAGTTCCTTCAGTAACAAGACTGTACAGAATCTCATTGCCACCTTTCTCAACATTTAATTTGCACACCCAGTAAATTATGCCCTCATGTTCCCAATCAGCACACATCAAGGTTATGACTAATCACATGACTGTCGTCTCTCGCGCCACAAAGTGAGCTCATTAAGCGCCGGCCCCCTCGAGATCTCTCCTCGCCATTCAGAGTGCATACGGCCGGTCCATTTGCATTCCACACCTGACCCCCACTGACAAATCGGAAACGGGTTTTCCAGAGGAACATGGACAGGCATGGCTGGAGAAAACAGAGCAGCCAGCCACTAACACAACCCCTCTCTTCAACCATCCATTTTGACATCTACTTGTTCCCCTTTTCATGTCAGCTGTCACAAAGTTCTGCCTCCCTATTCTCTTAAATTTAAAAATATTTATGATCCCTTGTGTTCCTGCTTGCAAGTTCCAAATGTGCTGGAGATGGGGGTGAAAGTCATTGTTGTGTGGCTGTCCCGATATTGGGCTTGATGATCTATTCAGAGATTCATACAGCTAACGAGCCCTTCATTTTCAGGCCCTGCAGACTCTGATGACACATAAATAACAGTGAATTTCATTATGCAAATATTAGGCCAGGAAAAAGGTATGGGCTGAAAAAAGGGGGGTGGGTTTGTGTACTAACAGCAGACTGCTTGCAGGTAGATGCAGTCATTTGGTCCCATGCCCCAAGAATTGATGTTAATGTGTTCGCTCTGGGTGTAGCGAGGAAAGTGCTGTTGTAAAAGGAGACAATGAAGTTCTGGGGTCATAGAAAGAAAAAAATGTAAAGATCATTTATATGCTTTCATGTGCCTGTCATATACTTTTCCTAAGATGGTCATAAGATTAGGAAGACAGTTTCTTTAACACTATCACCAAAAGCCTATGTTGAATGTTAGCTGTCTTTATGAGCCCAAATGCCAGGAGATACTCATAATAGAGTGTATAGGGTTGTACGTGGTGTTAAAGTTTAATCGTTTTTTCTGACTTGTCCCTGTCACATAGCCACATGTTCCCAACTATATGTAAAGTAAAAACATCGCTGCCATGTGGTTGTTGCATATTACTAACTTTAGCAAGCATTCATTAATAGTAACAAGGGAAACTGTGGATGTGATATTTTCAAAGGATTTTGAAACTCACAACAGCACCCTGGTTATCATTTGTGGAAACACTTCAACTTTTTTTACATTTACATATGTCCTAAATCTTTATGTAAGATTGTGAGATGAAGAAACAAAGCTCAGTTTGTCCGCTCTGGAAAGTAGTAGAAACATGAAGTAAAGAACCTTCCACTGTGTTAATGGAGTCTATTTTTCAAACCAAAATACAAAGAGTGTTAAGTTTAAAAACTATTTAAACATAATTGTGACTGTACAACATAATTTCACAAAATGCCCCTTTAACACTGATAATTATGTCGTATTGGCGTTCATCCAATGTTGAATACCCTCTTTTTCACTTCAAACATCTATAAAGTGTCTCTGTAAATCAAATGCAGGTTATTTATCCAGTCACAACAGTTCTTTTTTGTTTCCAAATCAGCAATGTTCATCAAACATTGTCAAAGATTGCCTCCCAAATGTTCAGAGTAGAGCAGAATATCGGAGCGAGACGTTCAACACATGTTCATTAATAGCAAGTCTTTGGTGTAAATACGGGGGCTAATCAGACAAACGCCTCCTTATGAGGTAATCAGGAGAGATGTGTGTGTTTTTGTGCATTTGTGGCTCCCAGGTAATTACCGCAGACAGCTGCCATGGCATCCTGGATCAGTCCCACTTCAACAAGCCACAAGCACACACTTTCACACAGACACAAAGTCAGTCCCGCGTCAACACAGCATCATTATTAGCCCGGCTGATGCCCAGATTTGTGTCATTTTATTCAGCGACTCAGATAAGCCCGGGCAAATTGTGTCTTGCGTCGCTTTCGGCGTGGCTTGTACCGAGATGAGATGCACCTGCCACTGAGCAAAGCAGAAGGAGCTGTCGAGATAGCGCCGAGACAATGATTTCAAAGCTCACTGCGAAGGTGTGCAGGAGGCAGGCAGTGTTATGCAAAAATAATAGACCTGTGTACAATAGCAGAGATAGGGACGCTTTAAACTGGCCAGAAGAGATTTAAATACGTGAGCTGTCTGGTATACTGCAATGACACAAATACAAACTAGGACTCATTTAATAGTGGAGTCTATATGGGTTTGGATGACATTAAAATGTGTGTTGTGTTTAAAAAAAAATGTTCAGACATCATTATTTGAGACTGGAGGCTAATTTCCAGCATTTCCAGATGCTCATGGAAAGGTGTTAGGTAAGTACTTGGTTTCAATTTAAATATTGAATTAAGCCATTTATTGTCAATCAATTGTGTTTTCTCTTTTTAAATCATAATGACAACATAAACTACCCAAATGACCCTGAACAGTTAACATGGTGATTTTGGCCTGATAACATGCACACAACACAAACAGGTTTGAAAGGCTACTAACGGTAACCATCTTCACCTGTGATCTGTTTGTGTGTGTGTGTGTATAAAAGGCCAGTGAGTTTCTGGGTTTGTGACAGACCCTTTCATCCAGTGCTGCACATATGTTTCTGATTTCTGAGTCATGGGAAAAGCAAAAGAATTGTCAAAGGATTTGCAGGGAAAGGAAATTAAACTGTATAAAACAGGAAAGGGAACTAAAAAGATATCTAAGGAATCGAGAATGCCAATCAGCAGTGTTCGAACTCTAATGAAAGGGTCTTTCAGTCACAACTGCCAGGAAAATTGCTTGGGATGCAAAGAAAACCCACAAATAACTTTAGCTGAAATACAGAAGTTTTTGTTGTCATTATAATTGAATATAAAGAGTAAACCCAGTTGTTTGACCATAAATTACTTCACCCAAACACTAACTATGAGTTTTTGTGTTATCATTCATATTGCATGTAAACTTATGAGCACAACTTTAGGTTTAGGTTGAATGTTGGTAGCCTGGCCAAGATCTTAATACATTTATCCAACCAACACCGTGAATTAGTTTTGTTTCTGTGGATTTGAGTTGATCAGGTTTATTCATTCCACAGATGGGTATTCAAGATTAAATGGTATTTATAAGTCGTCTCTGAAATATAGAGAAGACATATGACCTTTGAGTACTGATAAATACAGTGCTGAATATAGAAAATAAATAACAAAAACTCACAACATGCTCCAGTAAAGCAAGTGTCATTTTGTACCTGTTTTGGTTTTTTTACAGTTATTTTGTAACATTTTTATTGACTCTTAGGTGTCAATTTTGTCATAGTTCTTAAGAGTTCTTATCCCAAACAGATTATCACACATAATGTCCTGGAAAAGTCCTGGAAAATGCTCTCCAGAAAAGCGCAGGAACCCTGTGCGTCTCTCTCTGTCTCTCTCGTCTGTGCTTGGCGCCGTGTCATGGCTGCATGCATCGCGGAGCCGCTAACAAATTACATAGAGTAGCCACTCCGCTTCCCCTCTCACTCAGCTGTCAAGTGGAGCCACTGAAGCATCCTCCATCCCTTCCTCCTCACCTTCATCCATCCATCTATCTATCCCTCTATCTCCCATCCGTCCTGTTTCTTGGCGTGCTGTCTGCCTGCTCACCTGAATGCCCCTGCCCCACCTCCCTTCAGTGCTATCAGTGTAGCCCATCAGGCCCGCGCAAGTGACCTTCCTCCTCTTCATTATTACCCCTCATTTTACCCATCCATCCTGCCATTTCTCCGGCTCATTTTGCAGCCTCCCACACAGCGGTATTCTCCAGGAAAGCACCATGCTCAAGACTTTTCTTGTACAATACGCAGCAACTTCTCATTTCTATAATACCACTTGTGTTTTTACGGGAACATATTGAAGAAATGTGAATATTTATAATCCAGTGTTAGGTTAGTTGTGTTTAATGAAATTAAATAAAAAATTATATTTTTTGTGAAATACTACCAACTCCACACTTAACCAAACACTTAGGGCTGAACTTAATCACTTTGCATTGGATAAAGTCATGAATGTGAATTGCAGTCTTGACAGAAGTTGGATATGGGTAAACTGAAATAATAAAAAATTAGTTAAAGAAATGGTAAAATTTGTTGTGTTGCAGAGGAATCTTAACACTGACTAACCAGTAAGCATAGATTTGTATTCCGTTAAACAATGTTTTCTCTGCTCTTAGTGTCTTTAACCTTGTACATGGATCATTAATGGAATAAAATTGTATTTAACACGTGTTGACAGAGAAATCCTTCAAGAAATCCACAAGAGTCTGATTTTGTCATTTGTTAGATGACTTAAGTAAATTGTTTATGCTTATATTGAACTGCTCTGCTGGTAAGTAACTAAGAGTACCTACATTGTTGTTTAATATACATGTTCAATTGTGGTGTCAAACGTCTGCCTTCCTGCTGCTTCGCATTTTTTATATTTAGTTACCAATACCAACAACCAGTCCAGGTAAATTGCATTATTTCATTTGTTCCTCATAGTGTGACAGCTGAAAATTTCTGACCTATTAAAACAAGAGAGCATATTATCTAAAATGTGGTTATTAAAAGGCTCCTTACAGCGCAGGTCCAGTTGATGACCTGTTGTGGGATTTGTTCTTTGATGGAGCAGACATGTGGGCAGTGAGCCTGAGAGGTGGATGTCTAACCTGACACACACGTCAGCGCTAAACACGGTGCATCCAACCCGTCTGTCTTCACGGCAGCACAGGAGCGAGACATGGCTGTGATTAATAGGCTGCGGTAGAGCCCTGACCTCTGAAGGTCGCCAGGTTGTTTCCTGTTTGACTAGACACATGAGTGCGCCCACACACAGCTCATAACTAACGCACACACAGGCCATGTAATGCACCACTGCCTCAGACGCAGTCCCATTGAGACAATATTTTATTTTCAGTATTTACTGGCCTCCAGTGCTTCAGATAATCTTCACCAAGTCTCTGGTTTACTGCGGTGACAAGATCCGTTGGCATTCATTAGCTTGTCCTACCATCAAAATTCTGCCAAATGATGTGACAATGTCAAGATCGTAAATAATCCCCATGGTGCACTTAGACTGTTAGCTGGTTGCAGACGGGCAACCAACCATTTCTGTTGTCAAAAAGTAAAAAAATCACTAATATATCAGACTATTGGAGCCACATAGACTGGGTCATCTAACCTAATGCCCACCTTAAACCTCCACTGCCCTTGGCGGCAGGCCCATCCTGTCCTCACCAACCTTTGATATTGAAGGCAATCCTCTTCCTTATCACCTGCTGAACAGACCTGCCATTTTGACATGCATTGTCTTTTACCTGTGGGTTTTGTCTTGGAGCTGCTGAGTAGAGCAGACTGATGGACAGAAAAGCTAAATCTGTTTTCCAGTTTTGTGCTTTGGATTTATCGGCTCTTTTTCTTTGGTTCTATTTTTAAGCAGCTGCCTATATCCTACCTATTAGTCTTTGTATTTTCATTTGCTTTCCTATTTTACAATTGCATCATTCATTCATTTTTTTTTGCCTGTTACTCATGTTATGAGTCATGGGGCTGGAATTTTGTTGATAAAGACAGAAAAGGCTGGATTCCTACAGTGAAAACAAACCCTATTCACTTTGTATCATTTGGAATGTGGTATTGACCCTTTGAGGCTGCTGTAGTTTGTGGAGGGCAGTTTAAATCAAAGTCAGAAAGTCAAAGTCAAAACATCTTGCTGCAAACAATCCCTGATGCGTTAAATAAAAAATGGAGCATTAAAAGTGTCTCTTGTTACATGAAGCATTGGACAAAACGGCAACGTTCTCCACCTGAAAGCGGGAAAGGCTGTTTGTAGTTTGACATTTGCTACATTAGACATTTGACTGCCGTCTCTTTTCCAATTTTGTTTTCATTTTAAAAGTCTTTGTAAATGAATAAACAATTCCTAATGTGATACTTGATTGAACCCTAGAAATGTTACTGTTGATGCAGCAAAAATTAAACTTTAAAACCCGTAGTGGGAGCCCAGCCAACAGCTAAAATCTACCTCTCTAAACCATGCTGCAGTGTGTATCAAACGTCTCGACACAAAAGAACATTCAAAATTACTCTGACAGTGGAAAAATAGCTTTTCAAGGTGTCATTAAACCCTCTATTCAGTGTGACTTGTAAGTGGCACTTAAATCCTGTAGGTGTAAGAACTGGAAGTATGTGTGCACTAAGTGAATCAGAGTTTGTCTTAAGGAGCAACTGCACAAAGTGTGAGTGAAAGAAAGTGTAATTGCCAGAAAGGATTTTACAGTAATATTGTCTTTATGTTTTACGGAGCATTGACACATACTATATACGGTCGATGCGTTCCATTACACACAGTGACAAATGTACTGGAGATAATGAGAGGCCTTCTTATACAACCTTAGTTTCCACTGAGATTAACCTATATGAACAAGACCAATAAGAAATCTTAAATAAATAAAAATAATAATAAGGATCTTGAAGTAAAAATAGCTCTACACAGCTAACCCCTGGAAGAACACACTCCTACAGCGCAGGCTAAACACGCTCTGCAGTGACGGCCCAATGTTGTCCCTGCTGTCCCAAGATGGACGAGCCGGTTCTGTACTGAGCTGCAGCTGCAGGTAGTAATTACTGATTAGGCTGCAGAAAGTGGGGACAAATGCACTGTATAATCAGAGAGCCCGTCGACAGTGGGAGCCCTTCACAATGGCTTGTAATTAACAAGATAATTGGCGGGAGATGGCAAAGATTTCTCGAGTTCTTCCTTATTTGCATGTCCTTTTGCGGCAAGTTCTTTATGACTTCTTTTTTTCATTTGAGAAGTCGATAATGATACTGTGTCCTGCTGTGTATGTGTCGCTGCTGCTGCGGATTCAAAGTGAGAGTTCTCGGCCGAAGAGAAGTGAAGCGGGAATACAGTGCTTGACGTGCACCTGAACACTCCTGAGATCCATATTTGTTTCTCCAATGTGATCCAGACATTTTCCACAAGTGTTATTTACACCGCTCCTTGTCACATTTGTATTTGATGCGCGACAAATCTTTTTAAGCACTTTATCCCTGAAAGAAACGGGGAAGGAAGCTAAACATCAGAGGTCCTGGCTACATGTACAAAGATATTTTTATAAGCACATATTTGTCTCTGCATTTGGGCATTTTGTCCACATGAAGAGAGATTTAAAAACTTGTGTAGACAGCTAAAACTGTTTTTGGAGCATGTGCATATGCATGGTAACAACACAAACCATCATGACGGCACAGATCTTATACAGAGCCTGTGTTTTTATTGTAATAAATATGTCTCTACATGCGGCACAGGGAATTTTCTGTTTCCAATATAACTCAAGGATAAACACAATTAACATTTCTCATGTTTTGTCATATTTATGATATTAGAAGTAGGTGGGTGTGCACACACAGTTTTTTTCTTTTTAGTGGGAGTTTGTGTCCTGAGACATGTTTTTATATGATATATACACATTCTATAAAAAAGTGTAACAAAGTAAAGTAACCACTCCTACGGTGGCCCTGCAGGGACATGCTGTAGTGGAAAAAAGCTCAGGCAAAGAGTTCTCTCAAAAATTTTGTCAATGTCAGTTTTGATCAATTTAGCCAATCAATTAAGCCTTAGAGCAGATTTGTGGTCCGATAAAGAAATGCTAATGTGCTTTTCCATCGGTTTGTCCTCTGTGGGCAGTTGTAGGAACAGGAAGTAAGCTTTCTGTTTGACTTTGCATGCTTTAAATGTCTGCACATCCTTAATGCATATCCAACATTCCCCTTACATTGTTTATATTTCACTTTTCCACGTAAATAATGTTAAACAGAGACACTAAATTTGGAAAAGGTTTCATATTCATTCATTAGTCCTACAGTAACTCCTGTAATGAGTGCTCAGGCAGCTTCCTCTCTCCTTTCGGTACATCACACACTCAAATAGAAAGATTTTTATCACTCCTTTTCCAATTATATTTCTCCAGATTAAGGTGTCGCCGTGGCACTTGTTTCCTTGACAACGTCGCTGTTATTCCACCCTTCTTCCAAGCGCCCGTAATCTGAGTGGATATGTTAAATCTTTATGTGTATTTTTCCTCCGTTAGCCACACTAGTGCAGTCAGCCCAACCTCTTAAACCTCAAATTGTTCTTTTCTGAGCGACTTAAATGTGAAATGCAGTCATGTCTCGACAGGCTCCTTGTTGAATGTAATACGTGAGATTGACTCATGATATGTTGGATTAAAAAAAGCATTGGTTTCCAGAGCAAACGGTGTGTTTATTAGATTTTGTCTCGTTGAAACAGAAGCAAAAGAGAAAAAAAGATCCCACCTCGGTAAATTGATGAAGCATGAAGAGTGTTAATAATGTATAAGGTTTTCAAAATTCAATCTCAAAAATGTGTGCCACAGTAACAAAAAAACAAAAACAAAACACAGCGACACAGGACAGAGTGGATATTTGACAGGTGACATGATTCTTTTTCATGTAATTGATTTGCTTTGCCATTTGTTTCTCCCTTTTTTCATCTTTGGTGAAACATAGGAGGCAGTTGGTTTGATAGATGAACCCTCCGGAGTTCATTTTTTAGCTCTCCACACCTTTGGGTAGCCTCCAGTGCAATGAACTGCAGTGCTTTTCCGCGCAGCTTGTCAGAATAGTAATGTCTGCCACTTACTAAAACATGTGTCTCCCAGTATATGTGGATTTCCAGGCTGCACGGTAGAGGGCTTTTGTTTTCCGGTAAAACAAAGACAATGTGACTAGTTAGAAACACAAAGAAACTAGATTCTGCTTTCATGTTAAAATGTAAAAGGTAATAATGTGGGGAAGCCATAAATTTGGGTGCATTACAATGAAAAACATCTAAAATAAGTTTTCACATTCATTCTGTTTTTGAAGCCTACAATAAATTACATATTGTTCCAATTCCCCAAAATAGGAAAATCTAACTCTGGAGATTTTTAAAGGAATACTACAAAGTATCCCCCAGTGTTCACTCTGTGGGGCCAAAGTTAATTAAAAAACATGCCAGTAAATACATGCTAGTGAGAACATGCCAGTGAGAACACGCGTTTGTTTTATCCTTTTATGTGAGACATTAACATTAACACAGCTTTGTCTTTTCCACATGCTTCATCTGGTCTCATCCAATCAGGTAAGACCTCTCTTTTCTCATAAGTGTGTTCTTTTATGGCCCCTTCATTGCTATAGCTCCATAATGTCTGACACCATCATATCAGTATCTCTGACCTCGCTAACAGGCCAAGGCCCTGGTGTCAACCACAGGTCAGCTCAGTGTCTCCATATGCCACATGTTTGACAGGCGCTGGTAAAAATACACCCATAAGTATCAGCGTCTGCTCGGACGGGTAAAGCGTGTTAGCCTAAGCTTCTGACTCAAGTGCTGTGCTCAAGGCTGGTACAGTCAATGTTGAATCATCTCTTCATTTACTTTACTGCTGGTGGGTAAGATGACTTGTCTGTTTACTTTGGAAGAAAGGTTGAGGCGGACTGTGGTCGATCAATCTTGAACATAGTATTTTGACAATAGTTGCATTTCCATAGACACACTTAATTCACATACAAAAATGGAAACAATAAAATGTTTATCCGGGGTCAAGCTTCTTTGGTATGACACCCACTGAGCCTCATTAAAATCTGCATATATCCTTGTCTAAGTTGGCAGGTGGCATCAAAAAATGTCAAACCAAAGAGTTAAAAAAAAAACGACATCTCGTTTTCCCCAGGACTCTGCAAAATCAGACTGAAACTGTCAGGATTTTTTTTTTTTTTAAACTGATTGTTAACTCAGCATTTTAGTTTTTAAGTTACTGTTCAAAGAATTAAGACTCTCAAAGATGCTGCAGAAATTCTTGACCCTCCACAAGCATACAAACATAACTTTTATTATATTTTTAGGCACTAACATTTATTTGATCAGTAATTATAGCAATATTTTAACACAATTGGGCCTCTTTACACTCTAAATGTACGGCTGCATATTAGTAGAATTTACCACAGTTGTGAAGTGCTGGAAATACTTGACATAGGCCTCAAAACTTCTTGAATTTTGGCAAAGTTGCTTGAATTATAAAGTTTGAGATGCAGAGGAAGTTTGACACAGATTCTGTTTGTTAATAGCTTCACTGTCTTTGATATCTTTGCCTCTCGTTGATGATTCTTCCTTTCCTTCTCGTCTTGTGCTCTTTTTCCTGGAGAATACTCATTCCATTTTTACTGCGATATGAGACTGTGAACAGCTTGCGGGGCGGGAGCGCAGTAATTACCGCGGTTATGTCAGGCGGAGCTGAGGAACGTAGCCTGGGGAGGAGAAAGGCCACAGTGCGTTGATGGCCCCCCGAAATTAATGGAGAATTGGAAATGAATCAATAGCTAATGAAAATGTGTGTTCACTCTATTACTGCTTTTATGACGGCTGTTGCCTCTGGCGGGGGCGCTTTGTCACCTGACTACAGAGAGTGGTGGCGCCTCTTCTGCTGCTCGCTCTAACTCATCTCTGTGATGCTTTTTATTTCCCCGAAACCTCTTCCTCGCGCTCAGTGGTTTTCCATCTGTCAGTTTCTCTCAAGTTAGGAAAAAGGTTTCATTTGATATTAGATGGAACAAATGAATTGGCAATGTTGCAAAGTTAAAAGTCTAATACAGCAATGTGAGCACAAAAAGAGAAAACAACTTCAGACTGCAAAGATTAATGTTTTGGATTTATGCTTGTATGCAATGTTTTTGTTTATGAAAACTATAACTTCTCCATTTAACTGCATCAAATAAAACTATTATGTGCAAATAAAAACATGAATTGATAAGAAGACAAGAGGAAGGATAAAGCTTAAATCTCAAGCGTGTGTGCAGTGCAAGCTGGGCTTCACTTAAATGAATTGAGACTCATATGGACTCATGGGTCATTTTTAAAAATAGAATTGATTGTGAAATTGTAAAATGGGAATGTCATGTGTTTTAAAGAGATGCAAATCTCTCTTGAGCAGAAATACCAAAATACATGCATTTACCCAAAATATAATGAAAGTAAATTTTGCCACCCTTCAAATTAAACTCAAGCCAAGCATGTGTGTTATTATCACAGCTACTCATATTGTGGGCGTTTGTTCATTGTCCTTTCCTGTTCTCTGGACAAAAGTCACACAGCGGAAAGTGTAGCAGAACCCCTTCTTATAGAAAATGAATAAAATTCTTTAATTGAAACGTAACTGTGTGCCAGAACCCACAACATATAGACATATATATCAGAAGAACCTGCATGGGTGTGTTTTTCTGAGTCACAACAAAGTTGCATCTATTTCAAAACATAAAAATGTGTTCATTTGAGAAGCTCTGTAACTTTCACTAAACAAAACAGATGGTTCTTTATTCAATCGAGATAAATTCAACATTCACAGGCTTTAGTTAAATTGGTGATATAATGTTACTCTGAAAGTTTCCACGTCCATTTGTCTTAATTGAAGCACTTTTGTATTTGACTCGGACAGTGTCTTAAACCATATTTGGATTTAGTGGCTGCTCTTCTTTAAAAGCACACAGGATAATGAGGTTTTCTGGGAAGTGAAACAGGAACAGGAATATAGGAGCGACCCTTTCATGTCACTTATCCCGGTCGCACAGGGGCGCACAGATCGGTGCACATTAGTCAACTGCTCCCTGAGGATTCACAGATCATTTCTCTTCCCTGACTTTGTGCATGCAGCTGTGCCCTGAGGTGCTCGACAGCGCGTAGCATCGCTTCTGTGTGTGCCTTTGTATGTTCGCAAAGGGGTCCAAACCTCGACAAATCTGCACCTCCCGCAGACCGCAAACCCACCCCCGGGGCCCTTCACCATCCAGTTAGCCGCCTGTCTTTGTTAACTGTAGATGTACTGCATTCTCACATGGACACCCTATAGCACAAGTACACTTAACTCTACCACTGCCACCTCGTTGTATCTGAGCTTGTATAATTCACATTATTTTCCTCAGACAGAATTTATTATGTTTCAAGCTGTGGAGTTATTTAAGTTGTCAATGTGACTCTTGGTTACATAGAAACTGGTATTTGCTCACAGTTTATATAAATCTGGAAATCACTTGTATTGTCTCCAGCACAAGTCAGACCACATTACTGTAAGCTTTGAGTAAGTCTTTGTCAGTATATTTGTAATGTAGAGCTTCTGCGTAGCATTTCTGCAACACAATAGTGATTTTTATGCCTTGGGCGTCATCCATCTGTTTTTGTTGGCGTTTTGGGACACTAGCTAACACAAAAAATGACAGCTTGTTGGATTTAGCAATCTACTTAAAGATAAAGTACGGATCCAAACTAGTGGCCTTTCTGGATGGAATGGGATTTGGGTGCCTTGCTATTGTGTGAAGACATGACTAAACCAAATAATAAATGAGTGGGAGGGTACAGCTCGGGTTTGAAGGGGTAGAAATTATCCCATAAAAGCTCACCATACTCTACTTTGTGAAGCAGAGAAAAGAAGCTTGTCTTGTTCTTGTGTTAAACATTTAAAAAACAAATGCTTTTTGCTCGCAGTTACCAGTAAAAGCTGTTAGACTGAGTCGGCCTCTTATATCTCGCACTTTTAATTAAAAGTTTTCAACTGTCTACATTACATCAAACACAAGCTGAACTTTCCACATCAAGTATGTTGTAGGAAATCTGTGCAGCTCTTAATGTTCAGAAAAGCTCTGAATAAATCAACAGTCTTCTCCTACTAATGTTTATTGAAGCAATATACATTTTAAAAGCTTGCTTCAGACCAGCTTTTTGTATAATCTGTGACAAGAGGGAGAATTTCCATGAACTCCACATGTGTTATGAGATGGACTACAGCAGCAAAGATGGCATTGGCTGCATCCCCAGTCAGTGTGTATAAGTTTATTAAAATGCATTACTTCTCTCCAGGAAACTATGGCCCAAAACTCAATTTAATGTTTGCTCCATTTACAATAATCAATGTATTGACAGATGTGGGAATCAAGTTAGTTTTCTCTGCAGCACAAGTGTTGCTCTTGGCGTATAGATAAGATACAAAACTCACAATACCTACAATACCTACAAACCTAACTGTAATATTTCTAGGTGAGACTCTGAATAAGTGATCTTTATGTGCACACACAGAATGGAGAGTGTGATACCTTGGTGGAGTAGTCCGCTGCTAAAAGAGGAAGACAGGGAGAGTCAAAGTTGACACACGCTCCATTAGCATGCCAGTCGGCCTGCAACACCAGAGGAGTCGAGGTTTCCTCAGGGGTCAAGAGCCACTCAAGGGATGAAATTAACCATTCACAGATTTCCTCGGAAAGAGCGCGGGGAGAGGGACAGCGAGCCGGATGAGGTGAGCAGCCTTATCACGCCATAGAAACCTGCTATCATCCTTGGAGGCAGATTAGTGAGCGGACCGGTGAGCCTGTGAATACCCTTCACTGCCTGAGCAGGTGGTCTCTCATACCAAATGCCCCACATTAATCCAGGTGGTTAACAAATAAGCAGCAGGGCTATAAGACACTGCCACAGGCTTACGCTTCCATCATTACAGGCAGAAACTGTATATTCTTAATAGACACTCTATCAGGTCTGTAATCGGAAGTGACAGTGGTTCAGGAGGTAGACCAGGCTGACTAATAACTGAAGGATGGTTTAATCCTGGAAAGAAACTGAACTATTGTGTGTTTGCGAGACCAAAAGTGTAAAGATATGTTAAGTTCTTTGGATGTTTGAATTTAATCTCAATACATTGTGCCTATGTTATAATTTTTCCAATTAGATTAGTTTTATAATTTCCTTGTATTTCCTTAACAATGCAATCCATGATGACTTTTTCTGGCTCCAGATTATATTACATTATCAAAATTCTCTCAGCCTACTAAACAACATGTTAGAGGGTTGTACTACTCCATCTACCATTACATACATTAGATGAACAAAAAGACATAAGCCCAGTGGGGCAACCCAATGCAGTAGTATTTACTATTAATAAAACACTATATTAGAAATGTTGGAGATTATTGTGTACTGATCTCAGTTGAACCATCTTTGATGCAGAAGCACAAGTCTTTAAGCAATACTTGTACAACTCCTTTTATGTTACGTTATTTGAAGTTCTGTACAAATCCGTTATAGTCCTAATCTTCCAGTGACTTGTAGCTTGTAGCACACATTAGTACTATTCAAATTGTGGTAGATAATGCCTTTTCATCCATGGAAAGTCTACTGTGCCATGGCGTTGCCAAAACGCATGTGGCTTATAAGGAAGGGAAGGTTTAACAGGGAACAGACAAAAGAAAAATAGTGACCAAATAGGTAAATGTGTTTAGGGAGAAAATGTGGAACAAAAGGGGGAAGCAATGATGCTGAAAGGACAAAAGTAGGTGAACAAGTGCCCAGTTTGGCAAATGAGAGCGGGGTTTAAACACTGGGTTTATTTAGTCAGCAGTATCACACACAGCCTGCTGTTCCTCTGAATGTTTGCCCGGCTTGTTGTCAATCAAAAATGGAGTGAAGTCAACTGGACAAAGTGTGTTTGGAAAAGACCCGTGGGGCTTTTTTGGCATCACGTTACTACGTTGTACTTCAAATATTACAAAAGGTCCCACAGGGCTGATAAAAGACGATCACTTCAGTGGCGCTGTTAAACTGTGGTGTGGTGTTAACATGGTGCTTCTGGGTACAATTAGTGGATGCCAGTGTTGCTGATCAGCAGAAATGCAGAGCTAATGTTAGAGGCCACTGATTTATACATAGATGAAGTTAATGTCTCTGGTTCTGCGCTGTTTCCCCACGAGGATCGATGGGAACAGTGTTTTACCCTACAGCCTTTGCTTTACTTCAGGAGCAGTCGTTTTCCCTAATGGGCCACTCTGACATCTGCTCATGGGATTTACCTTCAGTTTGTCTCAGTGACTAACGCTCGTGAGGACAAATCAATAACAGGCACCAACCGAACACTCAGGTGACCATTTTTATCACAAATGTTCACTTGAGCAGCTTCTTTCCTTGATTCATCCCATCAATATGTTATCTATATCTATAGAGAGGTATCTATGCTAAAGATGTCCCTGGACAAACTTCTCTCAGAAAGCTACTGATTTTAAGTTATGTTCGTTTGTTTGGTTGGATGAGGCTAAAATGTTACCTACTAAAGACCCATATTTTGGGAAGGAATTGCAACCCAATGGCATTGGTTTATTTCTAAATTTGAGTTTTAAATATTTAAGCTGGATGTCTTTTTATTTTTTTTCTATTTGAAGATATTTTGGTAATTTATCCCATGGTTTTCTTACCTTTTATTTTTCCATAAAATAAAAAATAATATATACAAAATACATATACAAACTGATATAGAAGATAAAAAAGAACTATAAATAGGGTTTTACATTCAGATGAACACGAATGTGATGTATGGGCCACATTTTGCTCAAATTTTGTCTCCCTCTTTCTCTTTTCATTCCAAAAGAATGCCTGAACAAACAAAAAAGCCTTTCCTTGAAGTTCAGCCATTATACTTCAAATGTCTTGCAAGTGCCTGAATGAGCTGCTAAATGTTGAAATGAATGGATCAAAACGCAGTGCAGCAAACGCTCATATTTCCATAAAAGCCTAGGGGGTTGTTTTGGTTTATGAGGGTGCAATATTTCTCCTCTAATCACGTTAACTCAATAGCAATATCGCTTTAATTCAGTTTCTGCAGACAATTGAAACTAATTTGCCTAAACTACTGTTGTATTCTATTTCTTTAAACCTCCTCAGCAAAGACTGCATGTTAATTGCCAACTGTAATATTGGGCCCGAACGTGATCCTATTACAACTGTGAAGGTTTAAAACAGTGTCATTAAAGGAGTGCATTCCAGTTTCTTTTGGTGTATCTCCAGCAGTACTTCAGTGAAGAGCACACTAAGAGAGAGCAAGATAGGAATATTTGGCCAAGCAGGGCAAGATAAAGACACAGACAAAGACATGGACAAGACCAGTGCATGATGTGTGTAAAGTGATGAAATCATTTTGAAACGCTAAAGGATAAATACTTTTCCAACTTAGTTCCTACACATTTTATCTGGTCAAGCTTCCTCGACTGGGTTGTGAGGAACTTTGAATGTATATTTTTTTCAAAAAGCAAAAAATGTATAATTTAGTACAACAAAAAAACACCATGCTCAGAATGTCAAACAACTGAGTCTTCTGTCCTAATCTTTAATGAGACAGAGGTAGCAAACGCAGGAGTTGTGGATTAACTGGGTCTGGGTGCAGGCGGTGAGGACAGAAGACTCAGTTGGATCAGTTTAGCAGGAACAGGCGATAGTACCAGGGTAGCAGAAACAGAACAGGAACAGATTACTGGATCGGTAAGCAGGATTGAGTCACGGCGGATGTGTTCGTCTAAGGTCAGTAGAACAATCTGACCCCAGGTGAATGAACATGCACAAATGATTAGGCCAAAGCAGGACAGTGACTGGACCTCTTGGAAATCCCCACATCTTCATCAAATCTAATGACATTTATTAGATCACAACTGTACCTCACACGTTCAACAAAAGTTCAAATTGATGGAATTCAGGAAGGAACACGTTTTTATAATACTCTTGTAATAACAAAGATTAAGCAAAAATGAAGCACTCGGCACAAATAAGTCATGGGACACGCTGAAGTAGTCCAGAAGGATGTGAGCGCTGAGAAATAGGCACGTAATGCTTTGGGATGGCCCCTAAACGAAAGTGACGTGACGCGTTAATGAGACAGCTTCACATTACGTGTGACTCCTGCCGGGGGGACACATTATATCTGACTTAATGAGAGGAGATATTGTACACAGCCACTTCTGGAGCTGAGCAATGAGACCGTTGGCCTCGCCGCTGAGGTACATGCCGCCGCAGCAAGCAAGTGGTTTGTTTAAGTGTGTGACAGCTTGAGCAACGGGGAGTTCTCGGGCTAAATGCTCATTTCAGGACTGCTGTTCGAGAGTAGGTCAGTCTGCTTTTACATGAAGGTTTCACTCCGGAAATAATCGCAAAATCATGTTGGGAGTCACTCTTTGCTTTGTCCTTTTTCTTACTTTTACTGAGAGAAGATCAAATCATTCTCTGTGATTGACTGTGACTTCATCAAAGCCATCCCTCATTGAAATAAAAAGTTAACTTTGGTAAACATTGTGTCACTTGTCTCTCTTTTTGCTGTAAATGCATAGTTGAAGTTGGGATGAGCCATAAGTGTTGCCTAAATGTCACAATGTTTCTTCTATAACAATGTAAATAAATTGTAATTATTGTAGTTCTTTTAAATGTATCACAAAATATCTGTGCAGCTGCTAGTACCCTTAAAGCAATAAAAACTTTTTAAGGTTTACATTTGGTAAACATCTCTGAACTCTCATTGGACTGCTGTGTGTATGAGATTTGTGGCAAATTTTACTCTTTTTCAGGTTAAATAAGTGATCTCATAAAACGGTAACATCCTTAAGTTAAATAGTTATAATAAAGTATTATTATTATTATTATTATTATTATTATGACTAACACACTATCTTGGACCAAACCTTACCCATCTTTATTGAATTTATTGTACTTCTTCGGCTGATGCTGCATTGTGTGGAGACTCACTTTGCTCTCGTCGGGCCGCAGTGCTTGCGTCTGACTGATGGGTCTTTGGCATCTATTGACTGCAGTGAAGACCAGAGGATGAGAAAGGGTCACCACGAGCTGGAGGTGGGGTACGGTTGTCTGCCCGACACGAGTCACACCTCATTAGTAGATAGTGGAAAAGAGGAAGAGGCGAGTTACGTCTGCTGTGAAAAGCACTGTCGAACAAACACACACAGACACTTCTACCCCAATTACCCCTCTCCTGTCCCTCCAGATGACGGCTTGAGTTATGCTGACAGCCACAGCTCGCCGGAAGAAGAAAGTCAAAAGAGAAAGGGGGAAGTGATGGAGAGGTGAAGGCTGGGGGTGTTTATAGACAGGAGCAGCTCGAGGAAAGGGGTACCCACGTCACACGGCGAGAGGCAGAATGAAACATGTCCCGCTGTCACCTGCCACACGCTGGAAATGGATGGCCTTGCAATCTCGCCATCAGTGGCTTGGTATCTCCGCCGGCCTAAAATGAGGGAAAACTGAGTGTGGAGTGAAGAAATGGTACAGACAAATTTCTTTTCAACCCAAACTCGGTAATTTGTTAGAATTTCTAAAGACAAATATGACAGCGGGGAATTACTCTGCCACTACAGAGGCAGTCATTTGCAAATGCCATAAAGTGCAGGTATAAATCTCCAACTCGATTCCACTTAATCTGATGTTTCTGAGCTCTACCGCAGCACAGCATGTTTACAGAGAAAGCCCTCTCCGTTTTTTTGGTCTAAAAAGTAAAATAATGATGGAAGTAGCTGGTACACAAAGTGGTGACAGATGCTTTCAGTTTGCACCAAAGACAGGTAAAGAGTCGAAAAAATTATAAAGAAAAAACAGCTTAAAAGCAGAAAAGCAACTCCAAAAGAAACCTGGTGGCTTCTCTCTATATTGTGGATCTTTCCATCACAAGACAAACAACAAACTTCCTCATAAAACCTGATTCAAGTGCAGACCACTTGACATTTAGAGACCAATCCGACAAAGGCTTGACATTTGCATTATGTGATAGCAGACGTATGCTAAAGTTTTTTTTTAAACCTACAACTACATCTAAGTTTGCACCTGCTTTACACAACGCAAACTAATCACCACAGATATGCTCTTGGTAGCAAGCAACAGTTTATTAGGAGCTTATTTATTTTTATACATAATATGATTTTACCACACTACAGTTATACCCTCCTATTATTCTTTTCCAAAACCTTACAATTATAGTTGTGTAGGTCTCAATTTTGACGACACACATCTCTTGTATTTCAAGTTTTCACATTGTGACCCTTGTCAAAGTATCTCCAGTCTTTAGACACCAAGAACGAAACATTCACCCACAGATTCATGTTTCTAAGTGACTGTTTGCAAGAATGTGTTTTTCCTTTTGGCTTTTGAAAGTAACTTGTTTGTGTACCGTTTATAAGGATTTGTAATACAGGACAACCCAACTCTATGCTGCTATTGCTATTTGTTTGTCAGGAAACTCACAAAATAGCAAAACCTACCCAGAAGAAATTGCACAATACTGTAAGTTTCCCAAGCTCTGTATGTCCCGCTCACATCCTTAACCTGTCAGTGGTCACAATGTTATGGCCGGTGGAAGAAAAAAAGTTTTTTGTTTCCTACCTTTGAGTGTAGTTTTAAAAAATAAAATATTTGTTTAAGCCAGAGTAATTTAAAGACATTATCAAGTTTTCTTTTAATGTTATAAGTTGATAATAATAGCATAATACTACAATATTTCATAAAATTGTGTCAAATTTGCAAAAATAAATAAATAAATTGAAATAGAAAACTCAACAAATATCCAGCTCTGTCTGGTGTCAGGGAACAATATCTGGAAAGACGTAGTAGGATTTCTCTGTTGTGATTGTGACATAATTAGCTCTTAATTATGTGTATGTTACCGCTGCCATTAGGAAAACTCAAGCTAAAAGACACACAACTCAGACTTCTGCAAAATCCATCTAAGACTTTCTAATGTCACCTTTATTCACATTTTCTTTATATTACCTTTATTTTTTTTAGGGAAGTAAAACAAACATTTACACCAGCTGTTGATATTTGTTGACAATACAGGGATCCCACACATGGCAGACATTTGCTTTGAGTTTGATTACACGTCCATAAACATCACAACTTCATATCAGCCTTTCACTCTGTAGCCTTATGCGGTCACGTAGTAAACATTTCACACGCTGCCAGACACAACACTACATCACAGGTGTTTGCTTACACGAGAGGCATTAACAGCAGCTATAAACGATGATCACACCTCATGCTGGATTATTAGCACATTCAACAGTGAGTGATGGCTACAGTCTGTGCCATAATTTATGCATTGCTTCTTCGTCTTGTCACCACTGTTCAGCCCCAAAAGAGTTGACTTTCCCGCAGTAAGGCAGGCAGAATGAACAGAGATAGAAAAAAAAAATAACACTGGAAATATGACGGTAATGCAGCTTTCCGAGTGCAAGCGTGGATTTTGTACTTCCCTCTCAGACCAAATCCTACCATTTCAGGAGATTAACCTCGGCATGCGATAAATGTTCGACTTCTTCTTCCCCTCCAATTTCCTTGGAGCTAGAAACTCCAGAAGCCAGCGCGGCATGTAAGATAAAAAATGATCACCTAATTCACTCAAGCACAAAATACAATTCTGGCGAAAGGAGGAAAAAAAAACAGGCAGAAGAGCGAGGATTGTGTCACTTGTGCAGTACCTCACGTCCAACGCTCCAAACTCCCTTCAATCAATCATTATTAAATGAAGCACTTATTCAAACAGACCTGTGCATAGCAAATAGACTGTAGAAGTGGGATTGTGTGTTGAAGTCCAGCTTTTCTCTTATCCAATAGGATTAATCACATTGTTCAGCTTTCCACGCTACCCATAGTGCACCTCACACAGCAGCTGTTGATTGCTGAAGGTGCCCTCTGCAGATTGTCACTGCCACTAAGCCATTTAAACGGACGGACAAATGCTAATAAAAATGTGGCGATGATTGCCTTTCACTTGCTCTAAATGTCGGGGTTAGCAGATGGTTTTCTCAGGCTAATGTTGGATTAGGGCTAACCGCTTAACCCGACTTGTAAAAACTACAATTTGAAAGTTCTTGATTCAGTCAGTAAAACAAATGCAACTATTGGTGATGCCACATTAAAGTGATCTTTCTGATATTTTTGACATAGCTTCACTGTTTTGCTTTGAGTCGACTCCAGCCACCACTTGATTCCCCACTTGACTCAAAGCCACAGGACTATTTGTGTATTTAAAATGGTCTTTTAAATATGTTTGTGTAGTCTTAGCGTGCCAGCTTCCTATCACTGCTGGCAGTCGGCCTCAGAGCTTCAGCTGAAACCTCACAGGGGCAGTTTATTACAGCAAAAAGCCATCCAAGACACTTTTCATTGGCCAAGGATTGCCTCGAATGATGCATTTGAAAGAGTGTCTGAATGGCTGGGTAACAATCTATTTTTTCAAGATTTCAACCTATTACTTTACTTTCTTAGCACTTTGTGCTATAGAACTACAAAAGGTGGACAAATACTGGCACTGTAGTAACTAAAGTACTCGTATGGCATGACCATTAGGCTCAAAAACCGAGTATTGATATTAGTTTTTAAATAGCTACAACTCTTTCAACCAATCAACAACGTTTCTAGCTTAAAACAGTCTCCAATGAGATGTAATGACTTCTGGAACTAGGCAATGGAAAAAGGGAGATGCCATTACTGTGTTTACCAGTGCTACTACACAGTCAATAACTAAGTAGCTAAAAGGTATTTAGCATTAAGGCAGAAAAGCATTGTGTTCTGTTTATGTAAATAGAAAATCACTTCACGTGGAGGCGAAACAGTAAAGCAATCACATTTTTGTTCTGGCTTTCTTTGGCCAAAAGACCTCCTACACAATTGAATAATGCATATGGACAAGTGTTGGGCTAATTAATGTCCACCAACCTACCTCTGCCACAAAAAAGGCTTTCCTTGGTACAACAAGCCAATGAGCCATTGGTGACGCAGCCATCAGCGGCCTGTTATGGAGGAGGCTACGGCTACAGAGTGGGTGGATAATGTTGCTGATTAGAACCAGTAGGTCAGAAGGCCCCATTGAATTGTCATCAACACCCCAGAGACAGGATATCGTGCTAGTGCAGTGTTATATGGTGGTATATGGTGGGAACAATCACGGTGCCGATGGGTAGAGGTATTAATATTAGCACAGAGGTGGGAAATACATGAACACTCCATCTTGTTGGCAGAGGCTGTTTGTCTGTCCCCGCAGAGTGTTGAACGTAAGCCATAGCTGCGTCAGCCTGCATCCTCGAGATAAAAGGAGGGAAAAATTGCACAGGCTCTTTTTGGCCAGACTCTAACATATTCATTAGTGAGAAATGACTGACTGGGCTGGTTGAAATGTCACTTGGCCAAACCGCCTCCATGGACTAATGACCTCGTGTCTATGTTAGATGGGTTGCCATGTTTTGGGAGATTTTTCCTCAATGGGCAACCTTGTGGCCATGAAGTGCAACAATCTAATTGGAGAAGCAGAGTCAACCCAAACCATCATAGGGTCTGTCCTCTAGGCTACAGCATTGCTTTTTTAGGTTTTTCAGATTTTGTGTTGAGATGGAACAAGTCAAATTTGCCGTACATTTTACACTCATGTGTCTACAATGGTTAGGTCTATTTTCTAGTTTCTATGCACTACAGTGAGGAGAAAGAGTTTTGCATTTGGAAAGGTCAAGTTCACTGTGACTTATTTAAGCATTTGTACCCACAATTTACCAGTAGATACTTATATGACATTATTATTTATATAGGATAAATATGTAAAAGCAGAAGTGATAAAAGGTTGACTGTGACAATAGTGCAATGTTCATGATTCAAAATGGTGTCTAAAAAAATAATAAATTTACTAAATTTACTACCAAAATCCATTGGAAGCTCTAGGTATTATAATTAGGAATCCTGCTTTTTTCTGTAATAGTCAGGGTGTTATGGCTTATTTTAAGTTTGCAAATGAGTTTCCATTGTGTAATTGTTTAAAATTTTTCTTTTTTTTATTTCTTATGGACATCCAAGTTGTGATCCTGCTACTTTTTGTAAGTCTTAAGATGTTGGCAAACGTCATATATGTGTGTTAGCAAGCGTTGCTGGACCGGCCAGCAATACATATTTACCTCAAAAGGTGTAGTGGCTCAAGATTGCTTCCCTTAACAGCCATTTTGTTTTTGGAGAAAGTCCTGCACCCGTAGTTTTATGCTATAATTTGTTTCTCTGAATGGTTGTCTGTTTAACTGCTTAGAAAGGAAGTTTATCCTGCGTTCATTGATTCTCCCACCTGAGATTTCACCAAGAATCCACAGACACCACTTTTAAGTTCTAAAGTAAGATCTTTTGGTCTTGCTTCTCCTTTAAAGGGCCGACTGACCTAAATCTGCCGACGATTGTAACATCTTTGAAAGAGGACTAAAGCAGTGAGTTAAGTCTGAGCAGAGTTGTTCATACAAAAAATTCAAATATGTCTTGTTAACACTGGTCTCCTAATTCCTATGTTTCCATTTAATTGTTTACACTAACCTTTTTAATTAAAAAGCCTCCTGTTGAGTTGGTGTTGAAAACTAGCATGTGTGCTATAATATAAATAAAATGGTGTGTGCACTTTATTTTATTATTTATTATTTTATTTAAGAAAATGTGCCCATTGGATATAATATGCATTAATCCGAAAGAAAAAATTCCTGATATTCTTGGGTTTGTCTTGGGTTAGGTCTGCAGGAGCGTGTCTGTGCCTTGGAAACAGTTCTTGTAACTAGTCGGGGTTATGTCAGGAGCTGATGATGAATAACTCTAATGATCGAGTGTGTGCACTGGGTCAATGCAGTTAAACGCGTTCGTGCTGGAACAGAATGCAACACACTGAGTACTTGTCCTTGTCGACACGTGGTAAAAAGCCACACGAGCATTACGTGTTAATATACCTGACAAAATGGTCCCCTCGCAGTCGGCCACTAAACACTGGTTGGAGAAATCTAGTCTGGGTTTTTTCTCCTGCGCAGGTGAGTCTCGACTGCCGCTGTCGGCTCCAATCACGTCGCTTATTGCACCACGCTGTTTCTCAAACAATCCAACTGTGCAAAGCTTTTCTCTCGCCACCTCTCTCCTCCCCCTGTTGTTTTATTCATAGTGCTCAGGGTTCATTTGCCAAGTCCTCTGTTGTAGATTTAAGAAGACAAACAGTGCTGCAAATCCACCAGAACAGTTTTAGACTAAATGACATTTTGCTCTGCCGCCTGGTTAATCGTGAAGAAAACAGTGGCGGATCAGTGCTCGAACCTCGTGTCTTCAGGCAGATATCATGCTCAGTATTGCCGAGCGATGCTTTGAAGTGTTTGTTGTCTCCCAGAAGACCCCGAAGAAAACACTTCCCTCTTTCACACAAATACACGGCGCACATATGCACGCTTTTACACAGGCCCTCAGAGTTAGAGTGGGAAACACCACACTATTGATCGCATGTAGGATCTCAGGAACATCTAAGAAGCAGTTAACAACAGAGAACAGCAACAAAAACATAGAAGTACTCACAGTAGTCATTTGTTCATAGGTAGGGTTGTCAAAATCTGTGCTCGGAGAGAAGGTGACATACTTTCCTCCAATATGTTCCGTGTTTTAGGAAATGTAATAGAATTTTTTTGTAATGTAATTTTGTAATCCAAAAGGTTATATGGAATGGGATGTGTATGTTTTTTACTGTTTCCTAAAATTTTGAAAAATCATTATTAAAATGCACCATGAACATTTACAGCAGTATCTATTAAACATCAACAGCATATTTTTACCAATCTAACACTAAACATCAATTTTTACTACTGGATTACTTTGCTGTGATAGTCCACAGTACTGAGACTGTAAACACTTGAAGACTTCTCTAATAATAATAACAATCTGTACCAGTGTTCCAACTTCACTGGAGGCAATGTAGGTTAAGAGTCTAATGTAGGTTAAGAGCACAAGGACACGACAGTATGCGAGGGAGAGCGAGATGTTATGATGTTTTGGGATGTTTCTGCCGGTCGAAGGACGGCCGCTCTACCCACTGAGCTATACACGCCCGCCCAACAGACTAGGTTTGCCTGCACATCCATTTTAAGTTTTCCTATTTAAAGTCACTAGTTCCCATATACAAACACATTTTTTGAAAGATTAGACATGCAGCACCTCATCAGTCATTGATCCCAGGACCTTCTCTCCATCCAGTTTTTATCTTTATTTTACTCCAGTAGCATATTCGACACAACAGTGAGCACAACAAAGCAGTCAGTCTTGGACTTCCCTTGTAAAAGTTATCTTTAACAGCAGATAAAAATAATGTCAAAATAATTATCTGGCAGCAGTGGTACAGTAAAAATGCATTTTCCAGATATTTTTGACATATGCATGCTCTCAACATGGACTACAGATGGCTGCACACGTGAGTCACATGTGTAGCTCAAGGCAAAAGGCTTTTAAAACATTAGTAAGGTAGAAGCTAATGAAACAAATGGGGGTAAAACACTCATTTCTGGGCAAGATTTAAAGCTGCAGATTTAAAAGGATCGCTCCAAGGAGTGATATTGTTTTAAGTCATGGTTTGCCAATTGGTCGTTACTGCCTGAGTCATATCTGAAAGACTGCCATGCGCCTACTCTTAGCTGCATATTTAGCCGTAAAAACAGACACCAAGTCCCCAAAAAAATCTAGGAATTTTCTGTGAAGGCTTAACTGTGCCAACATTGTATGTGCGCTGGCAGGCAGTGGCAGCCACACTTCAGCCTGTCATACTTTTAAATAAAATGATTAAATAGACCTAACAGCTATTAGTTAAACCAGTTTGGTTTTATTTAACTAATTTTCAATATATGTAACAGTAAAGTTATGATACTTACCACTGAGTTTATGACAGCTGTGATCATCTCAGCCCTGTCTCATTTTGACTCTGTGACAGGGACAACTCTCTTTTTGTTGTTTGTCAGTGGCTGCTCCAAACTTAGCATCACGACGGTCACGCATGAAGTCCCCAATAAAAGATCCGACACTCGGCAGGTTGACACTCCTGTCAGTAGCCAGCTGTTCGCCACTTTTACTGTCTGTGGATGATTATTTGTGCTCATCTCGGGGGTTGTTTTGACAGTGACAGCGAGCGTGTGCGTGTCTCCAAACTTTACACGTCTTCATCCAACCGTCGCAGCGGCCTATCCATCTATGTATTCATCACTGTGTTTTAATGAGATGGCATCGCTCTTTAAGGTTCAATGACTGTGTGCAAACAAACCCACATTTAATTAGGCCCCACCACTGAAATGTTTGCCCTTGCTTGCAACTGAACCGTCGTTACAAAATAATGACACATTTACATTTAACCGTGTAACCTATTTCTAATTAGTCAGTGGGGTTTTGTTTTTGCACAATGGCGGAAAGTTCAGGAAAATGACAAACAGATGTATTGCCAATTATCATGCATTCTGAACACCTCGTTATTGCTTCATTTGCTTTCCATGTCATCTATTTAGTTTTTTGGCTTTTAGTTGTGTAAGTGAGCTTGTGTAACTGAGACAGAGCTGGCACGACCTGAATGCTCCTCCTTGTGTGTCTGCCGACTCAACGCTTGCACCTCTAGCCAGTTCAAATCAATGGTGGCAGTGGGCGACTGTGGCCCAGTGTGCAGCAGATGGCAAAAGAATGAGGCCTTCCTCTCGGTGGGGCTCACTCTTACATACAAAACAGGCTACCTCCTAATCCTAGTCCCACCATAGAATAGGGTCATGTGAACAGGCCAGAGTTGTCGACTGTAACACAATATTTGTTTAGGAATGTCCTGATCGGGCTTTTCTCAGAATGAGTTTGATTAACTTGTGTGGCGGCAGTAGACAGGGTCAAATTAGTACAGCACGTAGAATTTTAAAACATATAATTTGTATTTTGGACATTAACCTAACCTTTAAGGATACTTCAGAGTAAACCCACATCAATATTTACATGAACTTAATGAAGTGGAAGGGTGTCTGTCTGTGATTAATGGCTCCACCGCTGCCACTGGGTCTTTTAATGGCTTGACACTCGTGTTAGTGTCAGCCTCTCTGCGGTGGATGGATGGCTGCCAGCACGAGTCTGTAACACACTCACCACAGTGTATTTTACTCTGATTGAGATTTATCAAACCAGTCTTTGAGAAGTTTTGTTTTCTATTTTACATTAACATTCCTTGGAAACATTTGCAATATAAATTATTTGCAATGCCATGTTTACATTCATTTTCTTTTCTTGATTGAGAGATGGAACATAAAATCTCTGCTTTTAACTTGGTGCTTTATGTTTGAGACGTAGCTGAGACGAAGCTGAGTCTTCACGGAGATAAAATCATTTTTGTTTCAGAAACATCTTCCGTCTGTGTCCAAAGGAGTCCACACAAAAAAAAAAAAAAAACGTTTGTATGCCAGGCCTGTTAGTGGCGCTGTAACGCTGTCCTTACTAGGAAGACCTATGACACACTGGAGGGACTATGTCTCTCGGCTGGCCTGGGAACACCCCCCCGGAAGAGCTGGAGGAAGTGTCTGGGGAGAGGGTGTCTGGGCGTCTCCAGAGTCTGGGTGTCTCTGCTTAGTCTGCTGCCCCCGCGATCTGGCTCCGGATAAGCAGTAGAAGATGGATGTATGGATGAAAATAATCTTTAGTTTGGGCAATAAGTGTTTCATATTTTAGCTGCAAGTTGTGGTATTTTGCTTCCTTTTCTAAACTGCATTTAGCATTTATAGCCTAAAAAATATTTATTAGAAAAATGCCATACCCAATTTTCAGGTAGGCTAAGGCAAATTATTATTATTATTTTATTTTTTTGTATTTCATGACTTTTTATTGTCCTTTTCTAACCTTAACCATGTGTTTCTTTTCTGAACATAAGCAAAAGTCATTTTCATTGTATTTTTTTCATAAAACGCATGAAATTGCTAAAACAACCATTAATACATTAAACTGAATTGCAATGTAATGATATAAAGCTGTGTCTGTAAAGTATTTCCATTGTACAAGTCTATTCCACTCAGTTTTCTTTACTTAGTACCTGTTTCCTTTTGTCATTTTACTTTTCTGGGGTGTCTCCTGCCATGCCTCTCTCATTGCATTTCCACTTTCTTTCCGGCGCTTTCTTCCTCCTGTCGGTGCGTGCGATTGTCTGTCGGAGCAACTCGTGGCAGGTGTTGAGAAGAAAAGCAACAGTAACGTGTACAGTGACAAAAGCTGCTTCCCCTGAGCTCGCTTGTAGCTGCAAAAAAAAAACATCAATTACCACTGTGATTGAATGATGTTAGCACAAGTCTGAGGATGTTGCCTGTGTTGAGATGAATGGCGCAGCTCGGCGAGACAATTTTTTTCAGTGTTGACTTGTGTTTGTTTTTGCGCTCTCAGCTTTGCCATCAGTAATTATAGCACTGTGTCGCTGTCTGGCATGGCCTGCCAATCAAATCATGAGAGAGTTATGTGCTACAACACTGCAACATCTGTGTCGTAATGGTCTATGTATCTGACGCTCAGTAGTGAGTCCAGGAGCTCCGGTTTGAGCGTTGATAAGCTGGCAGCCTTGTCAGCAGAATCTGGACAATAGCAGCCAATGCCACTTCTGTCTCTGACATTGTCCAAATGAGTGGACAATAGAAAGATGTATATTTTTTTTGCCTCTGAGCTGCATGACTATTCACTTTTTGTTTAGTCCAACCCATGTAAAGAAAAAAAAAGTGTCTTTCAGCTGCTCCTTTTAGGGGTCACCACAGCATAGCAAAGTTTCTCTCCATTGTGACCAGAGTGATGGCTTGTGGTTGCTCCTCAATCAAACCCCCAATCCCCTACACTAAAGGCATTGTACTAACCACCTTACCAAGGAAGAACTTTAGTCCTATCCACATGATGATGGACAAACAAAGTCTTGAATCTGATTGGAGATTCTCCAGGCTAGGCTTCAAGCTGAAGCTAGAGGGCAAATTTGTGGTTTGGAAAAGAGATGGTCAGGCCAGACAAAACCATTCCCTTTTCTTAATGAGCCCAACTTCCACCTCAACAAGACCAATCATGACCATTTACCTAAAACAAGCTTTAGTCAAGGCTCTTTGTTCTGATTGGTTTTATGTTTTTCAAATTGTTTTGGTTCAGGGACAGTTTTTTTTCTGCGTATGTTGGCTCTGCCCCCTAAAATCTGATTGATCACATGTCTAAGCATTATGATGGCTGGCCAGGCTAGAAAAGAGGACAATTTTAGGTGAGAGTGGAATAAGGTTTTCACAGCCATTTAATCACGAGAAGACGTTATACTTAAGATATTTAATACAGGTCATAGCAGCATCCTAAGTGTCCTACATTTCTGACACTATCTTGTACAACTGTAAGACGTTTCATCACTTTAATTCTTCTGCTTGACATAATCCAGATTTTTAACAACATAGATCTAAAGACTTTAAAATGGTTAAATTACCCTACATTTTCTCTATAAATATGTCCTGAGCTGATAACCTCATTATTTCAAAGGCAGCTCCATTGTTTGCCAAAGACATATAGTCCTACCTTTAGCCAGAGAATGACATTTGGCTGTTCTCAGGCGTTATCAATGTGCTAAACGTCGATAAGGAAAACATGCATTAGGATGCCGACACACAAGGTAATGATAACCTATGCCAATCCTAATAGACTGTCAGAAATCTTGATTGAAATCTGCAGCTTTTGCTCGCTCCAAAAACCCAATCACCATGCCGTCGTTTCCCCAACACCTTTTCCTCCCCTTTCTTTGCTTTTAACATTTGCCTTGCTCAGTGTGAATATTTGTTTTAGAAAGAATTGTGACAACGTACAGCGTGACACAAAAGCTAGTGGTTGTGCAGCTCATGTGGCTTGGTAAACTACGATTGTTGGTATGACATTAATGCAGGGCTGTATGCATCTTGAAGCAATAATTGACAGGAAGACATAATGTGACACAGTGGAAAGGGTTAGAGCTGCCACTTTAATGTAAACTAGGTCATTTTTTTCTCATCTTACCTTGTTGTCCTTGTCAGTATGTGCAGTTGGGTTGGAAAATGTACAGTATTCATTGTCTAATAAAACAGTGTGTCGTGAGATTGAAAGTTTGCAAGATTTTTCTAAAATTGCACAGTTCCTAAGCAACTTAGAAACACAGGTTTTTTGTATTGTACTGTTTTTTTTTTGCCATCATTCACATTTTAAATTAAAAAAACAAAACAAAAAAAAAGTAGCACTGCTAAAGTATGCATTTAATTTAAAGTAAAATTAATACAAACGATGTTTAAATCCCACTTATTCCACTCCTATAAATGTTTAAAACCAATGGTGGTGATCATTTCTGTAAGCACAGTGTTATCTGCCTGGATTTCATCATTTGGGCACTTGTTTACCTTTACAAAGGAATGTTTTTGTGTGTATTGCTCTCAACCAATCACAGCTCACAGAAAAGCAGAATGAAGCAAACTGAAAAACGTTGGTAAAATAACATTCATTCATTCATTTTCTTAGTCCCGTCAGGGGTTGCGGCTGACTAAAGCCTATCCCAGCAACTTTAAGCCTTAGGTGGTGTTGAATAATACTTCGGCAATAGAATATTAAAGGTGAGGTTTGGGCACTAGGCAGGTTTTGATACAAATGTTAAAAATAACTTCTGATTAAATATGTATCCACATTCTGAATAATGTAATATGTAGGATTATCATAAAAGAAAAAAAAAATGATTTAGCAGGACTGTTTTGTACTATATATTAGTGGATAACGCTTGTTCATTAACCAGAGTGAACCTGATTTTACCCACTATAAGCACTAAAGGAGATGAAAATATTGTATTAAGTAATTGTTTTCCAGGCGTATGGACAGTACATGCTTTATCCATTCTGTTGAGCAATATGTCAATGAAGCAACAGAAACAGTTGCATCAAGAGCTGGGGATATTTGGCAGATTGGGCTTATGGTAATCCACCATAACTGTCCGTGTCCTTCTTCAGAGACTGCACTAAATGTGACAATTGGAGACTCTGCAAATAAAGTGGCATGGGATATGAGCTTGTGCAACGTTTTAGTCCGGATTAAAATGGGCAGTGGTCAATAACGACATGACAATGACAATCTCACAGTGTTGGATGAACTTTTTGAAACTGAAATTAACAAATCAAATTTACAGAAATAAAAGCATGGCACAACATTACCCAATCAAATTAACTGCCCAGTGGTGGTCAATTCAATTGCCCATCTCTTGTACTACTGTAAACACTAAACATTTAGCGCTTGTTCCGTCCACTGGCTGCTCTTTGTTTTTAAAGCTGAATGAAGGGGATGGTCCATGTTGTTCAGTATAACATTCGTCCTGCTGTGTGTCCGTTCAACCAATCGCTCTTCCATGCTTTATTGCTCTACAAGCCAGAGGGATTTTGGCAAGACATATAAAAGGAAAAAAAAGTACTTTCTGAATGTTTATCCCCTGTGCAGAAACACAAGAAAAAACCTTTAACTGTAGCTAAAATATAAGGCTAAACCACAGCAGCGCTAACAATACCACTTAAGTACCAGCCATATCCAACCCTGCCTTTTCAACAGCTCCCACAAATTAAATCATGTTAATTGAGCAGTGACTAATTAAGCAGGATGTACTCTATACTGTGAATGTAATTTCCTTTTGTATTGTAAGGAATTTACTATACAAACTTTATCTGTCTTTCTAATGCTACTTTCTTACATTGTCTGTCACAGTGCAACTCATAAAGCATTATTTTTTTTGTCTTTTGTTTCTCTTCTCGGTCTCGCCCTCTATTCGCGGATGCTGCTGCTGACTCGGTGAAGCAGGTAAGACTGTTATTAGCTTCTCCTCCTGCTCTTCTTTGTGTGTGTGTGTGTGTGTGTGTGTGTGGGGCAGGGATGGGTTTAGCTGAGATGAGTAAAGCTAGGTCACATGCCGTTTCTGGTGCTGCTGATATTGCTCTGACTGTTTGGGGGGGTTGGAAGGGGGGGCGGGGGGCTTTCAGGGGGCCCTGCTGAAAGTGAAAGAATTATCACACACACACATCCAATAACAGGCACAATTTTACACCACTATTGGCAGGTTACAATCGGATGTTTCCTGTACAGTGGTCAGAATTTTGTAAACTCCCTGTTCCCTGAGACTAACTGAGTCCTTTCTGGGGATTTCTGGATAGTTTGTTGCTTTAATATGTTCCTTTCCTAAAACTGCCTGTTTTTTGTTTGTTTTTTTAATGTAGGTTATCTACATGCAAGCTATTTGATTTTCATTCAAGAAGTTATTCCAAAGAAGTATTACAAGAGAGCTATGTATTTTTTTAGGCACTTTTGTTAATGATGTATTTTTGAAAAAAAAATCTAAAAATCAATGTATTTTTCTCCTCATTATTCTACCTAATCATGAACGTAAAGGTATAGTTAGTTTTAGTCCAAAGTGTGCAAAGTGTAAGACAAATTCCACATTCATCATTTCTCTGGTTGGCTGTCAGTTCTTTTACTTCCAAAACAAAAATATGGCACAAAATGAAGCTGTTCAAGCTTCTTTGTGGGAGAATGCTTTTTACTGGTCTTCTTTGGAGCTTAGACACCTTTTTAAACATCGAATGAGGCTTTATGAAATGACTCTGATTACGACTCAAAACAGCACCAATACTCCTTCTCATACAAAGCACTGAAGAGCCTCTGTGAATATACCATATCCACGCACTTTCTTCCCACATCCCTTGCTTGGTGGAGCTGTCAAATTTCAATTTAAGAAGTGCTGCAACATTATTTCCCACTATAATAAAAATGGCAACCTGAGGTTACAATCATATTCAGAACGCAAAGATATTGTGAGAACTTTCAATAAGTGGCTGTTATTTCCGCAAAGAAATCAAGTGTTTTCTATTATTTCTCACCGCTTTTGTTTCGTTGTGTGAAGGTTGCGCGCCGGGGAAGGACCTTAATTAAGATTTTCTCGCCCGGGGCTCTGTTTGCAAGCTGTACTACATCAAGAACGAGCGAGAAAAAGAGAGTCTGATACAGATCATTGGCTACTCGTGTCAAGTCATGTGATTAGCTGGAAATATTAACATTTTCACCACGGCGACCTCTAGCAATAAATACATGCTTTCCTTTTTCCGAACAGAGGCGGCTGAGTGCATTTCCAACCTGCCACAGTGTCAACAGTTTTAATAGTTTAGCTTAAAGTGACCTTTAATTTGAAAAATGCTGCTTGCTTGCATTGCTTTCCAGTGACGTTTTTGTGTAAAAGGCAATAGAAGTGAGGTCAAAGGTGTCAAGTCAGAAAAATATTACTTCTTGCTGATTTATCGATTGATACAAGAAGCTTTTTTTCTTTACTGTGATGGGGAAAAAAATCCTAAAGTCTAAATGTTGAGAAACTTTTCCAAGTATTGATTTAGGAACTTAAAATTTATTAGTTGGACATTGTAACTTGAGATTTTGACACAGTATCTCAAACTTTTGAAATGCCTAGATTACAAGTACATGGATATTTTATGAATGAGTGTGATACAAACATCTCTGACACAACACAGCCATGTTTAGACTTCTTTATGACACATTGATGTCTAAACCTACAGCTCAAACTTTAATTGGTCCTTCACCCTTGTAGCATTAAGTCATGACAGTTTGGCGTTAATGTGAATATGTTCATTCCACAAAACACTGGATAAATGTAGCTCTGATTTGCCGGTCTACATGCCTTCCCCCAATCTGGAGTCTTTATGCAAGAACTATGAAAAACTGATATTTTCACAAGAGTGTGTTACAAAATATTAAAATCCACACAACACAATTATAAATGCTCAAACAGAGGTAGGTAGTAATTAACATTGTCAGTTCTGTAAACAATATCCTGAGACTGAGATTTAATTGTTAAAGCACTGTCTTACAACTTAAAGTGATGCATTAATGTTTAAAACGTTATATATTATTGCTGAAAGTCTTCATTCACCGAACAGGAGGCCAATGTTTTCAGAGATACCGTCTGTGTGGACACGGCCTTGGTAAGGCATTATCAATCTCAGTTTTGCTGCTTAAAAACTTTGCATTTTTAAAATTTATACGATTAATATAAGTTTAGCCTAAGCCTTTTGTTGACATTATGTTTTTCGCTTGTTTTCTTTAATACATATTATCACAGTTTATCAGATCGTTTAAACATTTTTCTCATTTTACAAGAATAACAAAAACTATTTTAGCAAGTCTAGATGTTCTAGAAATGTGTTTATTAGTGTACAAGTCAAAATATTGTCCCTGTTTTGAAAATGTGTTTAATATTCTTTTTCGTTACACTTTTATTGTTCATAGACTTTCCTTAAGACATTGTTTTCTTGTTGCAGCCGTGTCCAGCGCAGCTCCGACATTCAAACCCTCGCAGGTTAATATAGCCATTGATTGACAGCTGGATCATGGTATTGATTGACTCTGGAGTCTTTGTTGTGCAGTAGCCTCCTGTCTCGTCTCTTGCTCTATGTGTTTGTTTAGTTTTGAGATGCAGGCTGCTTATTACATAGAGGGGAGAGGAGGTTATTGCCTGGTGCGAGGGGGCACTGACTCCGAGAGTGAGTCATCTCCGGAACTGGCATTGCTTCATATTTGCTGTTTCTTCAAGTGGGAAACACCAGCAGGAAAAAGATTACGACACTACCATTGTATTGTTGCAGTTTGAAAGACTAGATACTCAAAGTACAGTAGATATTTCTCACTCACAGCATCAGATTTAATAAGCCAGGGCCAAGTGAAGGAATTAGCCTGTAATTCATCACCAGCCAGCTTTTATGCCCCTCAAAACAATTCTGTCCAGTGATATTTTTCTTTGCTATAATGTCTAAAGCTTTTGCAAATACAGGCATAATAGGATGAGAGCCTGAAAAAAAAATAAAAAAATAACTTGAGTGTGAGCCGGCTGGAGCCTCGAAGAGACTGCTATTAGCTGTTAATTCTGAAACAAATTATGCAATTAGCTCTGGCATCAGGATGTAGGCCATGAGAGAGGACGGCGTAACCTTCATTTGATCTGTTCTGCAGCGAGCCCAGGGACACGCACAGTCAGCGCCGAGACCCAGTTAATGGGAGAAAAACGCTCGCAGTATCCATAAGTGCCACTTTAGCTTTGCTTTGAGTGCTTTCTTTTGCCTATTTATATGTGGGACTTCATAATGTCTGTTTTTTTTTTTCCTGAGAAATACTCATGTCCTTAAAACAAAGAGGTAATTTGTCTGTGCGTATGAGATAATATTGTCAGGGGAGCTGTGTGAGTCGTACCTCTGCTGCTCTGCCGTGAAAAAGAAGGGAAGGTGTTCATTTCAAGGTGTGTGCATGTGTGAAATATTTGAAGAGTCTGTAGACATGCACTGCTGTTAGTACAGGGTTTAAGACGCTATTCATTCCTCGGTTAAATGCTGGTCTGGTTCTCACAGAGGATTGTTCGTTAGCTGTTAACACAATCAAATTTGTCTGCGCTGAAGAAGCTATTAATCCTAAGTGGACGATTCATTTAGCGTTGTTAGCGAGCTGCGCGAGTTTCTGTGCATTAGCGGAGTGTGCGACTTCACTGAAATGTGAAAAGCAACCACTGGACCCTGTGTGACTCCAGTTAGGTTACAAAGAGTCAAGTCTATACCAAATGAACTTATAATTAGGTGCTTGAACTGTGTGGCTAGAGTTACACTCCAGCATTAAAGTATATAATGATACACCAAGATAGACCTTTAGGCATGAAACAAATTGATGATGTCCCCTCTCGTACTTTTTGATTGTTAAATTTATTCTTTTATCTGAGGCTGGTGTTGTATTGTACTGTTGATGGACAAAAACACTGTTTGTTTCTGCAAATATTCAGAAATGCAGCCTCTCATTGAGTGGCTTTGTGACTATAGCTTCCTTTTCCTGGTCATATTTCTCTCCAGACACGTGTCCAGCTTCACTTTTATGACTGGTCCTTTGGCTATTTGTACTTTGCATTAAGGCAGGACACATTAAATTGAATCATTGTTATATCTTGTTATCTGCTTTATAAAATGAACAAAGCACACATTTCGGTCTGTTTCTAAAGAGGCAGGCTTGACACAGGTTTGGGGTAATGATTTGGGATGTTATCGTTGCGAAGCAGAAAAGTAAACAGCGCGCTATCTCCAAAAGGTTAGCCATATGTTAAATCAGTGGCAGGGGAGAGGAGGGGGAACAGCTGCTGCCCCCACTGCTGTCTGACAGCTCCGACACACACCACACACACCACACACACCTTCACAAGCCCCGCTAATGTGGCAAGGATACACATTATTCAGGCCAGTATTGGAGAGTTTTCATTCAAATGTGTATAATTCAGTCTCAAATTATGGACAGTGTTTAAATTTGACTCCATTTTTTTCTGCCTTTTCACTGAAAACAACAACCTTTTGCTGCGTTTGAGGTCCACATAAGCTAAATAGGATGCACACCGGTTGTTCTGTTGTGTGGAATAGAGTTATCTGATTGATTAACTGTTAGAGAAAAACATAATTAATCTTAAGTGGATGGTTCATTAAATGTGGTTGGCAAGCAGTGAGAATTTCTGATTATTAGAGCTATATGCGTGACTTTAGTTGAATAGTAAACGAACCACTAGACCTTAGATGACTTTTTTTCAAAGTTACCGACTGTAGAGTCAAATCTAAACATGGACTTAAAATAAGGTGCTCAAAACAGCTTTTTTTCTTTACAGGAAGTGTAATAGCTGCTGATTAAGTGTATTTTCAGCACTGAAAATGTCTTTTAACAGAGAAACTGTTAAGGCAAAAGGGAGGCAAGGATAAATACGGTCAGTTAAATCATGTAATGTTTTGCGACGCAGAGACGATTGCTGTTCTGACGCTAAAGTCGCAGCTAAGCTATCGCAGAGAGCTAAATTTCAGTTTAGTGTAATTTATTAATATTTTGTGGATGAAAAATCAGTCCAGTTTAATATTTTTATATCATATTATATTTTATTATATATTTTCCAGGTTGAGATGAGTTTGTGGATGAAATAGTTTTATAAAGAACAGATTTGTATTGGTTTAAAAGTAATTATGTAAATGTTATGTAAATCCTTGCAATATTTTCCTGGCTGTCACCAAAAAATAACCAACAATACCTGTTTATATTGTTAGAAATTCATTACAACCTACTTGAGATTATATTTGTTTTATCTAGTGTTAAATATGTACAAACAAATTGACATTTCTCACAGGTGCAATTTGTCCTTATCTCCATCTCTTAAATCATTTGCCGATAGGTATGGTTGTGATTTCTCGTTTTTGAAAGCAAATTAAACACATACGCATGAAGTAGCACACTTTCAGATCAATTACAGGCGTGTATGTCTTTGCAGATTGAGAAGTGCTTCAGTTCATGTGGGAGTTTGTTGCTGAGGTTTGTGCAGTGACCGTACTCGGTGCATTCAGAAATGGTGAGACACATGTGCAAGAGACATCTGGAAAGCTGAGCAGACCAGTGATCAAAATCAAGCCAATGTGTAAACAAAACAAGGCTGCTGCAGTATTAGCTGGCCAGCTGTCAGGAAGAAACTTGCATCATTTAGTCTTTTTCTTCCTTTTTAATCATTTGGCTAACACCATCTCACAAAATGGATGCATGGAACAGTTCCAGAAAGGACTTGGAATTAGACATTTCACGGTGAGTAAGCTATTAATTTGGCTAAAATGGCTTATATTTATTAACAAACAAACCAAGAAGGGCATATGTCGTCAGTTTTTCAATGTTTGGCCCAGAGTTTGTCATCTCTGCATAATGTTGAAACAATTTATAAACTGAGTTTTCACAAGGTTTGTATATATTTTAGCAATCACATGAGGCCTTTACCTTAGATGTGCACCCCTCTGTGAATGCTGCTATGTGTATTTTTAAAATGTTCTTTTCATGGCCAACAGCACTGTCTACAAAACTCAGTGTGTCATTGTTTAAAAGTGTCTAATTTTTTTGTATTTCTAAACCATTCTCACAAACAAATGAGCAACAATGCCATAAATGCATAGATGCTGGATACTGGTGCCATGTAATAGTCTAATATTTCACTGATGATGATCTAATTGGCGTGCAGCAAAAAGCTCAGAGACATCTATTATGCACCACTCCTTAATTAAAGGCACTTCTCTCACTCATGAAAATCTGTCACAAAACCCTTTTCACGATTCCAACACGAGCTGCTCTCACACATAATTGTATTACGGCCCGCGTTTCATTGTCCCAATTTAATTCACAGCCTGCGGCCGACAAATTGTAAAACAAAGACTGGAGCGTATGCGAGATTCACTGGTGACGGCGCACACTCAGCGATTATTCCCTCGATAGGAGCCTACCTTGTTCATCAAACGACAAGAAAAGGGAGTCTTAAGTCTTACATGAGAAAATCGTCTCGTTACAAGCAGCAAAAGCAGGGAGGTTTTTACAATGATGAATACATTTTTGTATGTAACAATATATCAAAGACAGGCCATTTAATTAGTATATATTCCTAGCATCTATTTAAACCAGTTACATTTATTACAAATCTTGGCAAGTTACATTGTAGGTAAAGCTTATATTTCAGATATAAAGTTGCGTTAGCATTGCATTTTCACTTTTATGAGCATAAACAAGTAGTGATCACTTTTTAGGGACAAGCAACAATTCCAATCAGTCAAGGCATTTCATTTTAGGAGGCTGCTCAAATAATGCAATAGGCTCTTTAGAGAAATTAGTTTTGATTTGGAAATTGGGGAATATACAAATAACATTACTTTACACTAACTGTAACCAAGACATAGATCAAAGACAGATCTAACACTGTAAAGACAGAGACCAAATCAAGACAAAGGCCAGCGCATCAGACATAGCAAACAATTCATATGCATTAAAATTCAATTATTAGTCCAGTTTCAGTCCAGTAACAAACTCAAGAGGGGTTTGGTGTTAGCCCACTTGGTAAAAAAGGGGATAGAGACTTTAACAGTTGGATTTGAAGTAAAAAAATTTAATCTTTAACATTTCTATTTATTTATAAATCAAAAATGGCTGGTCTTAAATTGTCCAAGTTTCAGGCCCAAGACGATTCTTAAAAGTGCCACACCACTGTGGGTATAAAAAACAAACACTGGATCTAAGCTGATAATGCATAAAACATTTTGTAGTAATTATCAGAAGTTATTTTCCTGTTCTGAAATTGATGTCAGTTTTGACGCTGACAACGGCACAGGTCTCTGCAGCAAACAGACGGTTTGTCAATTATCAGATGCAGCATGCAGCACTCCAGCGAGAGGCAACGCAATCTAACAGCTTTCCCTCTGTACTCTGCTCTATCACTGCAGCCGGCACCATCCACTGCAAAAATCACATCTGGCACCTCCACATTCACCACTTAGCTAAATTACATTACTTCTAGCCTAGCGCTTCTAACAAGGTGCTCGGAGCATTTTGCTAGCATGGAAAAAAGGTACTGGGAGAGACAAAGACGTTGAGTAGCTAACATGGTGTTAACAATTGCTCAGTGAGGTCTTGTGCTTCCCATTACACACAGTCTGCACCTTTTAACCTTGTTAGCAGGCCACTGCTGAGCGCCGCCCAGAATGCTTGTTCTGTAATTAAGGGTGGCTCAGGTGCTAGAGATATGGAGATTTTAGGGCCTGTGATTAAAATTGAAATTGAATTCTGGTAATATTGCGGATCTTAGGGAGAGAAAACACACATGGGTCTCCAAGCTTCCTGGAAAACCTGGACTAAAGCAGCAATGGTGGTTATATAATCTGGAAGAAATAGTCAAATATTGTCTAATCTACAACTGCAATTTATGCTTTAGGTGTGTTTAATGTGTTTGTTTAGCAATAGTAACCACCTCACAATGTGATGCCAGGTGGTCTTCTCACTGGGAGGAGGTCTCACATTCTTGTAATGTCTCGATGTTCTCGTCTCGATGTTCTGTCAGCTGCAACAGACGTAAACTGTCCAGGACATTAGCGTTGTGGGTCAGCCATGTTAGCTACATCTGATGTCATTTAGTGCTGCCAACTCATCTGGCCCATCGAATTCGGGATAGTACGGCGGATTTTAACCGAGATTTTTACGTTATTGAAGGCATTCAACTCTGGAGTAAAAAAATAAATATCAGTTTGAGAAATCTTTTTGACCACATGACCAGCATTGACCTCTGTATCTCTCTAGTCTCTAAGGTGTCTACAACCCATGGCCCAGATTTGTGACTGATTTTTCTTATTTTTCTTCTTTATTTTTATTACGTTGATAATCTAACCAAAGTTTATTTTTTTTTCTTTGGTACCCGTGTGCGGCAGAAAGTAAGTGCTTCATAAAATGTTGCTGCCGTTAAGGAGAGTGTATTCCCCAGGTGCCAAGGCAACAATTTCTAAAGTAATTTGTTCCTAGCATTGTTTTAAGTCCTTTTTAGAGCCACGCAGTAAGTAAAATGTGTGTAAAATAGTTAATTATCTCTGGAAAAAGCCTCAAACTGTATATAAAGCGGAGTGAGGGTGGACGGTTTGGCTGTTTGTTAGCCCAAGCCACATATCAGTGGGAGATACTTCACACAGGCTGTTCAAACATGGACTTAAAACAGGCTTATCTCCCAAAAGGTTAATGAGGAGCGGCTGGCTGTGGCGGCTACAAACGCACAACAGAGGTCTCATCTTCCGCTGCAGAACTGCATGTCACTCACAGAAATACACACATTCACTTGATAAGCTGGCGGCATCACAAGCCCACAGCTTCACTGATACAATTCTCCTTCCCAATAACGTCCTCAGACGACTTAATTACTTTTCCTTTTGATGCGACTCACAAGGATAATCGGACTCCAGATAAAATCACACTTTTTAAAAATATATTTTTTTTTTTTACAGCCTCTGTGTTTCTGCTGTGTCAGTTATAGACAATAAGTTAGTTATGTTTTTTTCAGATGGGCAGGGCATAACACCTAAGTCCATTTTTCTGCGTTGTCAGCTGGCTCACGAAGTTAATGTGTGACATGAAAGTGTGGGACATGACAAAGACTGTGGTCAGAGAGAATGGCATGGGATTGTCATTACAAATAGTGACTGTCTATCGAATTCCCTGAAATAAATCATTTGTCTGTCACTGATATATCTCTGAGAGTGCCATCTTCCTGACCCAGTATTGGTTACACAATTGACCTCTGCTAACATGTGCTTGGCTCCAGCGACTTCAGGTTGTAAGCTGTTGTAAGCTGTGCCATACTGCAATTACATTTTGATAAATTATGTTTCTAGATTTCATAAAATTTTTGCTAGAACTTAATATTTCTGATGTCTAGTCTCAAAAATCTCAAAAACTCTTCTGCATCAAAACAAATTTAACTGTTTAGTTTAGGTTAATTTATTTATTTATGTTATGTATGTTATGTCGGTGTGAGAACAGCCGAGGTGTTTATGTGTTTCATTGTATTGTTCGAGCTAAATGAATAGCCTGACTCTCGTTGAGGGGCTTTAAATCACACTCATCCTGGACCAATGCTTATGGTAGATTTATGCTAACATCTTGCAGGGATTTGAAATGTGGTGTGAGGTGTAAGATGTCCACTCGGTTTATCTACTACAGGAAGCATGTGGTTTAAAGTTCAAATTTTCTTTATTGTCCCTCTTGGGGAAATAAATTTTGCAGCCTCATGCTCCTTAAAAAACATTCAACATAGAAATACACATAAACGACTCAAGTGCAGGTTCAGCAATGGAAATCACTTTCTCAGTCTTATTAGCTTGTTGTGGGGTCTGGCATTGGGAAACTGTGACAATATTGCCTCTTGAGCATCTATGGTAGCCTTGCAGGGACATGTTCTCTATCAACAGCCCCAACTAAAAGTAAATCAGATGATGAGTTTATTAAAAACTGAAATTAAATCAAATTAGTTCACTAGCACTTTTATGGTTTTGTTTTAAGACAAAGTTTACTTTTCATTTTATTTAACCTTTATTTATCCAGGAAAGTCCCAAGTCTCTCTTGTCCTGACCCCATGTGTGTTGTTGCGAAAACCAGGGTCAGGGTATAAGAATGTATGTCTAGATTATTAATCCACGATTTAGCTGCTATTTTTGGTATTTGGTAGTCATTTTCTTCTTCAAGTTAACAACAGAAAAACAGAAAAGGTTCTACAGTTACCTCTTTAAATGATCGATTTTGGACAGGAAGGTAAAGATAACTGTGGAGCTACCTTTCCAACAGCCTTGTTTGTTGTAATTTTTTATGAAAAAAATGAAGTGCCAAAAAAAAAGATGTTATTTGTGTGCATATCTTAAAAGTGGGAAAGAGTTGGGCGATAGTGTTAGTCTGTGCATGTGCTACCCTCTGTTTCTCCACACACATTTAACAACAGTTTAGGTCCTCACCTTTGGCGTCACTGATTCATTTTTAAAGAGTGTACAAGGTCGACCCATTTTCCAACAGAAAACAGTTAACTCATTGTCAGAGCGGAGCAGCAGTGGTGTCTCTCAGACCAGGGTTGTGTCAGGCCCAGAGATAAATAGCCCTCTGCTCTCGGCCCACTAAGTAATCCAGCCAATGATGAATCGCTGCTCTCACTGACACCCAAATTGGAATTACTAGGTCCGGGAGCCTAAAACTGAAAAAACAAAAACAAAGAAAAACGGAAGCGGAGGAGCTATGGCGGTGGTGTCCACTCATCTGTTACCCTGTCGCTTCCTGAGGCCATACCAGGTATTTCCCCTCTGCCTCCATCCGATCAAGGCCGACAATAAATACAAAAGACAAAGGGTCTTTCAGGAATGTGTCACATTGATATCCTTCCCCATCAAAGTGATACTGCCATTTTAACTCTAAATGCTGCACTGAAAAATGATGGCGAGGATGGAAAAAGGTGCAACAATATAGTATTTTGGGGGGTTTTAAAAAATGTGCAATATGTTACTTTCACTTTTTATGCACATATTAAGCTGCCTTTAGTGGAAATTATACCATATACCAACCAAAATTTCATCTCATTAGCACTGGGCCTCATTTATGCTGTGTGACACCAAAAAGTATTTTATGAATAAAAGACCAAGCATGGCTGAATGAAACAATTACCACTATATTTTCTTTAGTAGTGTAAAAAGCCTGTTCTTGTGTGAGGTGTAATAGTGCACCTGTCTGATCTGACGCTGAATAAAGGGTCTGTGTGATGCGATGTTCTGGCTCCTGTACAAGTCTGTTGATATAATGTACGTTCAACATTCCCCGAGCCTGTTTGCAGAGATAATTAAATTCTCAAAGGATGCGAGGAGACGCAACACGTAAATTAATTTGAGCTGCAGCAACAGACAGGATTTATGCCGCTTTGGCGGGAGCATTCACTTCCCGAACAAATAAATGGGATGTTTTTGAAATTAATTACTGTTCCACTGCGCCATTAAAGAGTATCAGTTATCAGATGACTTTGAAATACACACTTGGCTCTTTTGATGTGTTAATGATGACAAAGTAAATCATCCTCCATGTACTACAGAGAAGTTAAAGAAGAAGAAACAATTGCAATAGAAAATGCAAGCCATATTTGAATCAGGGGTCACATTTGGGTTAAAGCAACAGTTCTAATAAATAAGTCAGTTAACAGTATATTCTGGACAGGCCAGAGGTGGCAGTATCATGATATTGTGTTAGTTTCCCTAAAAAGAACACAGCAAAAGTGAAGTTTTTAACATGCATTCGTCTGGACATAGCCTGGGAGTACTGACCAGTGTATGGGACATGTCCTTAAATTCCCCTGTGCCTCGGGCTGGGCTCTGTTCTGTGTCCATCTCACAGTTATCACAGTGTCACTGTCACTGCCCCAAAGCCACTCCCAGAATCACTAATGCCCCGGGATTGACTGGGATCAAGTGCGCTAAAGGGAAGGTGATGGCTGGATCATGGCAGGAATAGATGGACCAACCGGGGGCCATTCGAAGCACGCCACTGCAATACTTAATGTCTGAAACACATTTGCACTCAGTCCTGCCATGGTGTTGGACATACTGGACCATAACTGATCTATTTGTCCATGTATTATTGTGATTCTAAACAAAACTTGCTAAAATGGGCTTTTTTTCTTCTTCCTTTTAAAATGATTAACACAATGTGTAAAGTACATTACATTAAATCTAAAATTAGAGCTTACTTTAAAATCAGTGCAATCCTGCAGATATCTCATTAAACATTGTGTGACTGCATTAACTTTTCTTTTTTGTAAAAAGACAGTCTGCACTTTACTAGACACTTTCTCTGTATTGTCGAAAGCCATTGGTTCATTATTGACAAATGGTGTCAACAGCCAATGGGAGGGTCCTTTATTCAAGAATGCAAGTATTGGATTGACCAAAGTCCCACTATCTACTGAACATTCGTATTTATTACAATCCTTGATTATAAAGCTTAAATGGCATCTCAAGGTCTTGTTTTTTCACTTATGATTTCTATACTAAGACTAGTAGGTGATTAAACAGTTTTCCTCAGATACCTTCGTCTAATAAAGCAAAATGTCTTTGTTATTTGATATTGAGTATTGGCATATGGCCAAAGCCCCCAGAGCAGTATTTGCACTGAAAGAGTTGGATTGCTGCATCTCTTAGTCACAGTTATTTAAAAAATGAAGAGAATGTTATTGCATTTCTTCAACTATGAATTAAAAGTAGAGACCATAGAGACTGTGAGAACAAATGGATAACTTTTTTTCTACATAGCCCTATAAAACCCTCCTATGGACAGGTGATGATACGTTGCATTTGAGTTAGAACACTTAACCCTTGCATCCCATGTAATAAAATCCATATTTAAAATCCAACATTAATGATAATGCTTCTTTCCAAATCCACCTTAGTATCCTCTCAAAACCCCCGTCTGAGTTAGCTGACACTGCTTGCGGTGGCCTCAGTGCGTTGGCGGTGCTTGTAAAACAAATCCCCCAACACAAGGAATGACTTAATGAACTTAATGAGGTTTTGTAATTACAGCGGAAAGTTAGCTCGTGTCAAATGGTCCTTTCTCTGCCTTCCTTGACATGGATTAACAGCCAGGCTATTAAATGGCTCCCTACGTTACAACAGTGGAGACACAATCGGTCACAATCTAATGTAATTCTGGTCTACATTCAAAGCCGTGTTGCTTCATTTGAAGTGAATGAAGCTTGTATTTTTTTAGAGTCGACCGAACAGGCCTAAGGCAGGATCTTAACCTCCACTTGAAACCTTCTCATGGGTGGTGAATGGAGATAAAAACAGCAGCAGAAATGGTTTAGTGTCTGAAGCATGAAGGCCATAACCTGGATATTAACAGTCAGGCAAAAAAATAGATGTTTTATTATGGCTTTCAACTGTTGATCCTTTTATTTCTTTTTTTCCTAACACAATCTGAGAATTTCTGTTCATGTTTAATGCTCGTGCCCACCCTTAGGCACAAAGGTAAGTCACATTAATGCACTTTAAAATAACAACCTTTGTACAGTGGCGGACATACAGTCTACAGAGCCATAAAGGGGATAAAACCTTCTTGGCAGGTTATTATTGTGGAGTATGAGGGTTTGATGAGAGATGCAGTAAAGAAACACCCTCAAAATGTCTGATACAAGTCCATAACAATATTAACTCTACAATACTACTCTACTTCAGTGTAAAGTTATGTCTACACTAATGCATTCCTGTTTTCATAAATCCTCACGGCATCCAGTTTCAAATCATTCAGTAACTCAGTCCTGACTATTTTAAGATCATTTTCAGTCTAGCAGATTTTATTGTAAAGAAAATGCACAAGTCTGAAGCAAATCTGAAGCAAGTCTAATAAAACACATCTTGGAAAACTGGAATTTTTAGAGCATTGTTTATAGAAAGGTATATAATTATTCCACTTGTGCTAAGTATATTGTAAATCACAGTATATGACCATAATGAGAAAATGTTTTGTCCTTATTTGTGACGAAAATGTCCTTGAGAATAATTTTCCATTATTTTTTCTGACACGTACATAGATGCTTAGATGATGTTGATAATGACACACATATTATAATTTATTTTCTTGCAGCCTAATTAGGACAAAATATTCCCTTCATTTAGATAAACATAGCCTTGAACTCTTAAATGCCCAACATTGGGTGAGTTAGTCTTGTTTTATTTGTATTTAATGCAAAAGAATTGATCCAAAGAAAGAGCAGCAGACAACCATTTTAAAGCTATTTCTCACATGAATTTTTAACCACAAATCAAATTCTACCTCCGCTTTACTCCTGGAGATCATCAAGTTTTATGTCAAGTTTGCAATATATTCTCATTTATCATTCATTGTATATTGATTTTATAACCTTTTTCGTGGATAGAGTGGCTTTGCGTTGTAGTACAAGTATTAAATCAGATTTAGAGTTGAAAAATGACAAAAGCAGTTGCCCGTCAGTTTTGTTTTGACAGACAAAGATTCTGGCAGAGTGGAGCACGTGCAAACATCCCGACAAACAGGTGCACACACAAACACACTGGGTCTGCGTGAGGCGTTGGGGATTTTCTCACAAATCGGCCTCCTAAAGAGAGAGGGGCCAGCATAAATCAGCCGGTGTCAGGGCTACAGACACCCACAGCTTCTTATCGCAGCACGCAGGTGGACACTCTCACAGATTGATAGGTAGATAGTGGCTCTGACGGGCCGGGGCGACAGGCAGCAAGGTGCCTGGCTTATGTTGTGATGGGAGCGCGGGGCGGGGGCGGCCTTCACGAGGGCAGTGCCACATATTTAACAAAGACTTGATGATCCTCGGTAATGAAAATATAATCACCTAGAACATTTACCACAATGAGATTTCTCTAATGTGTGTTTTTTCTTATTTAAACAAAAGTGGTACATTTCATGAATTTGTGGAACGATTTCTGATTGTTTAAATATGATGTTGCTAAAAGTGAGCTTAATTTTAATCTAGCCACAACTGAATCAACTCGGTGCAAAAGTCTACAGTGTTTGTTAGAGCAGGTGAAGAGTTATGGTGCCCTGTAGGGACATTCTGTGGTGGTCAAGACCACATTGACCAGAGACCAAGACTGACGTCAGGGCGAGACTGACGGTGCATTCATGTGGTCCTCGGGAACTCTGAGTGTCCGAGTTGGGAAGTTGTTTGGGTTCGTTCACGTGTTTTCAGCTCGGTAAAGTTGGAACTTTCAAAATAATTAAAACTAGGAAGGTGGATGCTAAGACATGTGCTAATGTTTTTTTCAAATGAGTTAATACAGTCAAAGTAGCTAGCAATTATTTGCCTATTGTTAGCAGTTCCAGAAAACATACGTTAGCATAATGTTAAAATAACAAATGTAAATAAACACCTTTAGTCAGTCTAAATAAACCTGTAAGGACTAAAACATGTGCTCTCCTATTATCAAGTTATTAACAAACAAAACAGTTTGTATGGAATGCATTTAAATGACTGATATTGTTAATTTATCTTAAACTTTAAACATGTTTTCCACCGCCATGTTGTTGACGCAAATAAAGTCAACACAGAATGTGTTAATAATAGTCGGTCGGGCAACTCCGACTCACCCGAGTTTCCGAGATTTAGCCTGCTTTTTTGTGCATTTTTCAAATCGGGAAAAATGTTTTTTCGAGTTTCTGAGAACCAAATAAACGCACCATGGGTCAAGACCTGGTCAAAACTAGAACCAGTGCATAATGCACTTTAATAGAAATCAAGTCCAGACTCATTAAGGTTAGTGTTTGGTGAAGCAGGCAGACTTAGACCAAGTCCAGACAGTGCTCAGGTTGTCCTCTCTTGGCAACTGTATGGAAAGAGTTAGTTTTTACTTTAAATACTTAAGATAAGAAGCATTGTCCTTAAAAGCACTATAAAAGTCAACTGATAACTTGACACAGCTGCTTTACACCTACACCAAATCAAAATTAGCTTTTTTCTTTGTCTTGTGTGGTTCGTTATTTATTTGTACAGCAGACCTCTGTGACACCAGGCTCGGTTGCTAAGAGAACTATGACGCATCTCCAAAGTCTAACTATATTATGATTATTATTTTTGTGCGTGAGAAGTGAGTCAAACTCCGTTGGCAGAAGTGCGTCCTCCTGTTTCTTCCCTAAAATGATTTACTATGGATAACACCTCCGTTGGACTTACGGAGATTGCTGCTATTTCTGCGCTCAAACCACACATTCATTCATTTCAAAGCCAGTTGGTGGACTACAACAAAACGCAGTCGTGATTCCCCTTCCTGGTGTTGGCAAAACAATTTTTAAAATGGAAAAATATCCTCAAAGGGAAGTCTTCCACAGAGTAAATAATAGGATCAGAGATGTTATCCTCAGTTGATGCAGGCAAAGCATTTCTTTTCTGCAGCGTGGCCCAAAACAGACAAGTGCGTGAAATGGAACAGCAGTTTAGTATTGCTCCCAGAGACACCAATGGGTGGATACAAATAGGGTTTGGCACTGCTACCAAATGTAACAGTGTATGATACAGAGGCTCGTAAATGCTCACTGACAGGAATGCAACATGAAGACAGAAAAAACGAATGTAAAGCAAGTGTAAGTTGACTACTGTTGTGGTACATGAAAGGAATGTGGTGTATGGACTGCCTTAGATCTAACTGTGCCCTCCGGACTGTTCTGTGTTTGGGACACCTCGGGTTTCGCGACAAGGAGGCGGACTTGCACTTGTGTCTCGGGACGGCTTCTGCGGCAGGTTGATGAACCCAGAGTTTTTCGAGTCCTTTCAGATGCAGAAGACTAAGGTTGGCAACAATGACTCATTTTATTGCGTTTTAATTTACCAACTTCCTGGTCCTGGTCGTTTGTTTTTAAAGGATTTCTCTGAATTTTCCTCATGGAACCAACAGAAGGGCTCACATTTCCCCGGTTTTATCCTCACTTCATTGGCTTCCAGTCAAATTCAGAATAAAAATTTTAGTCTTGACTTTTAGAGCCCTGCATGGACAGGCCCCCCAGTACATCATTGACCTGTTGACCCTTTACTCCTCCTTCCGTGCTCTTCGGTCTAAAAAAAAAAAAACCCGTTTTAAAACTCGGGGAGACCGGTCCTACCAAGCAGTCGCCCCCAGGCTCTGCCCCTGTCACTGCGAGTGGACGTTTCTGTTGATTCTTTTAAAAAGCAGCTGTTGACTCTTTTATTTAAACAAGCTTTTAGTTTTATTTTGTGGTTTTAATTTTTATTTATCATAGTTTTATTGTTCTTTTATTCAAAATTGCACTTTGTAGAGCACTTTGTGATTTATATCTGTGAAAGGTGCTATATAAATAAATTTGAATTACTTACTTATTGATAGCTTTTGTAGTGCTTTGTGTATCTGTTGCACAGACCATAAAGGTATGGGGCCTTTTGGATAAAGTTTACTAGCTCATTCAAAAATAACCGGACCATAGGCTAAGTGTGGACACCAGGGATAAGACGTTAGCTTTTAGCTGACATCTCTAGAGTCCTATAGTGCTCATAATAAACTTTTGTCTTGAGTATGTTGGTAATTACAATTAGTTACAGCACAATGGGAGGTATCATAATCGCAACATGACCTAAATATAGGGAAAATTATCTATTCATGTCCACCCACTTTCTCACATCCTACTGCTGTGAAAAGTGGTTCCAAGATGGAAAAACACAACAACAGAGAGTGTTGTAAAAGCAAAGCTACAAAAGCAAACACAGAAATTTCTAATTAATTTATTTATATATATAGCCCAATATTACATTAACCGTTGCCTCAAAGGGGTTTACAGATTGTTCAAGAGCCTGTTCTTAGACACTCCATTAGGTTGATGGAAAAATAAATAAAACCTCAATGTTGAAAGCAAAATAGAAATCTCGGGGAGAACAACACAGACTGCAGGAAAAACAGGCCGGGTTATAGATGTTGTCAGGACAGTTACTACCCTACCATTTCGTAAATAGTACATCTTATATAAAAAAGTCCATGTAATATAATCAGGAAGAAAACCGCACCATTTAGCTGAGTGAGGAGATTGTGGGTTGAGGGTGGGTCCATTCGGTGAAGGTGTTGAATCGCTTTAGGACAGTGTGCATAGATGGACTGAAGTTAAAGTTTAGCCATCACTGGGACAACTTAAGCAAAAGTATCCACTTTCGGAAATGAAAGAATGGGACAATGCTTTTCCATTTTGATATATTTACACGTATTACACAGCAGCAACCAAATATTGAGAAAGCATCAGCAGTTTGAATCTCTCTTAACAACTCCTAACTAATAGAAAAAGCTTAATTACATTTTTACAATCCGTCCTTAGACTGTAGTGAATCACCATCTTTCCCCAATCATCTTGTGATCAGTAACAACCCAGCATTTTAAATCAACAACGGTATCCGACAAACGTCATGCCATTGAAGAAAGTGTATATTCTTTTTGAGTGAGTCTAGTATAGTTTGGTTATACCTGGCAATAGTCTGTCAAACGTTTTTTCTAATCTCTTCCACACATGCTGCTGTGCGAGTAATTACACATTCAAACGTTATGTAGCATTTAGTGAAGAATTTTAGGCTCTGCTTAAAATAGACTAGCTTTCTGTAGTTTTTCAAAAGAAGAAGCGGAAACACACAAGCCCCCCAACGAGTCAGGTGTGTGGCGCACTTCAAAGTCAAAAGGCACGGTGAATACGACACAAATTAAGCCTCCGGTGTGCCGATTCAAACTTCCTCATCTCAATAATAATGACCTCACTCTCCTACACGATTACTCACCATTCAGAGAGGAGCGGCTGAGGTGGGAAGAGCGCCGGTGGCTTGTGGACTGGAGCCTTGCAGAAGGTGAGAGCAAGGTGGGAGGTGCGTGAATGAAAGCCAGTTGGAGTAGTTTTGGATAAGACTTCATGATGCCCCCTCACAATGGAAAACACTTAACTCCCATGTGACGTTTAAGTCATCTTTGGCTTCATTAGTTGCGTTTTGTCTGCAGCTGAAATGTGCTGTGATTGCTGCCCAAAAACTCTTCTGTCTATGGCTTTTTCCAGGTTCTCTATCTGTGGGTTTCAGTCCTGGTGCTTTATGCCAGCCTCAAAGCACAATAAACTCTATTTGTGCAGCTGAATCTGCCTGTGTTTACGCACAGCTCTATCCCTGCATGAAGTTGTATAACATATAAAGTGCCCTCATAAAACTAGACTTCATGTTTTTCAAGCCATACATTTGTATTCAAAGATTTCAGGATTATATAACTGCATTCATTAATCTTCCTCTGCTTATGCCCGTTAGTGGTTGTGGGTGTTTGGAGCCCATCCCAGCAAGTTTTGGGTATAAGGGTACATCTTGGACAGTGGCCAGTTAGTCGCAGAGACAGCATGACAGATAACCGTCCACTCTCACCTTCATGCACTAGGGACACTTTAGAGTTGCCAGTGGACCTGTACATGCATGTGTTTGGGCGGTGGGAGGAAGCTGGAGTACCCGGAGAGAACTGGAGAGAGTCCAGGGACATGCAGACTCTTTTCAGAAAGGCCAATGCTGGCCGAGGATGTTTAAAAGCAAGGCAATGGCAGAGTGCACCCCAGATTATCTAAATAAAAGTGACAAATATCTTATATTTTTTGTTTCAAATCTGGTTTATGTGTTTTTGAGATTTCAGTGCCATTTGTACCAAAAATGGTTGCATCGAGAACACTATGCTGGGAAAATGTTCCTATTTAACTAAATGATAACAGTTGTTGTCCCAGCAAAAATTCAATTCCATGGCACTTTATATATATACTTACTTTTAACTGTTGCTGAATAGGTTTTCTATCTTTCTTTTGTTACCATGAGAACTTTGTCAGTTGCATGACTTGAGTAACTTATTATTGGCCAACAATGTGAGCCTTATTTGACCTAAACGCTAATGCAAACAGATGAAGCAAGAACAACTAATCCTGACAAAGTAAACTGTAATCAATATAACCTACATCACAAATACCAAAACCTGCTTTAAGGGCCTTCACAGTTTAAAGCTCCTAATAGCATATATTATTTATTCCTTGCCGCTAATTGTGTTATTGAGTCTGGAGCAGATGTACTTGTAATGAATGTGTATGTAAAGAAAAGCCTCTGTACTACAGATAATGGACACAATACACAAGACTTTTAATGAGAATAAAAATGAATATAGAAAGAAAAAGACGAAGAAAAATGTTATATTCAGTGAATTTCCTTACATTAATTAATAATTGTACTGTGTCTCATTGTGACTAGATTGTTGATGCTTTTCTTTCTTTTATCTAGGAGCATGCTGTCATGTCATTACAAACAGTCTAATCTAAAGTTAGAAAAGTTTCACCATAGCAACTTAATCCAAACCTTTTTACAAATGATTACCACTTAACAACTTATGTCACTGCATTAAAACACAATGTGTACAGTATAAAAGATTTATATTCGAATGTTCTCCTTCAGAAATCCCAAATAATGTGGTTTATTGTTTGTGTCGTTACCATTGCAGCAAATTTTTATGTTTTATTGTGGGAAACTTTTTTTTGCATAATTATTTATACCCTAATATCACCGGGCAGGTTTTCTCTCATGTATATGGACTGAGTATATGTTAATATAGATTAGTTGCTTTCAATGACATACATTGAAAACTATTTAAGACTATTTATTATGTGACACCATAACCTTATCTGTCAAAGACAATTAGAGCTGCTAAACCTGGTGTTAGTGAGGATATGAGTTTTAAAGGGACAGGCAGAACTTTATTATTACACGTACCCTCATCTCAGTGGCTCCAAATCTGGAACGTACAACAAAACCCTTTTACTGTGTTCCATCGGATTGTATACCTCCGTTATTCAAACACAGAATTAGGTCTACATGTATTTATTTCACTGGTGTTTTATTTAAGTCTGTTTTTTGTGCACAATTAAAACATCCACGCGGTGTTATGAGCCTAGCATGAAAGCATAATACGGAAACAGGATTAATAAAGACACTAATAATCATGGATTACATTTGTAAAAAGTTCATATTCAGATGCAGTCCTAATGGCTGCTCTCAGTACGTCAATCTAAAAACATTCTAAAGGTTGTTAGTATTTTGTGATTTCAGAAACAAATTCCTCAGACTCTTTTGTTCGGTTGTTATCCCCTTCTTTTCAGTTTCCACACATCCCACTTCTCGTCATTTCACCTGCATCCTGTCTTCGGTGCTAAACAGCCTCCTTATCCTTTCATGTTTGCTGCTGTATGATCTTCCGACGGCAGTGTTTTACTCCTCACTTTCTGACACGTATAATCAAGCCGGCTGTTTGCAGTACTTTGTTCAGCACAAATTGCTGCACTGATGGTCACAGGAAAGCACAGATGGGACGTGGACAGTTTTTCATCGGCTGTTCCGTACCACAGCGCTCAACACATCTGGTATGCAGCGACAAGCATCTTTGCACTAATTTGTTTGTCACTATATATTGAAGGGACTATCTGTCATCCTGCCATGCTTTGGTTGCGGCATGATGTTTGAAGAACATGGCTAGTCAGAAGTTTCAGGCCGGCTGGCTGCTCGCTGGGGACTGTGCTCACAACAAGAAAGAAATGGGATGCAAATAAAATAAATGGAATTGCAGCATGTGGTAGCTTCTTAAGGTTAACTATATAACAAAAAGATGAGGCATTAACAATCATTTTCACTTCATAGTCTGTAGAAAATTCACCTGCGTCAGTCATTAAGTACATTTAAGCAGCTCTGTTACACTTTTCTGACACACAATGCTGTCATTATGTGATAATTGTGTCCAAAAACAAGTGAGAGAACCATAAAACCAATTATTTGCATGTTTGTCTGTCACTGTGTCATGTCTGCAGGTAGCTTTAGACGTTTGTTCGAATAAAATAATAGATTTAAAACCAGATTTAAAGTGAATACCAATTGATTTGTGCATAATACATCCCAATGATTTTCTAATATATCTGCTAAATAAACACATGGGGTTTTATCAATAGTTGCAGTCAATTAAACTAAAGTGGTAATCTGTGCATAAATGAAAATGTAGAAAACCTGAGTAAGAAAAAAGATTGATGTGGCAGGTGTTCTTTTTGGCTTTATCTGGAGGTGAAATTATAAATTGCAATTACTTCAAATAGAGCACATGAACAGCTACAGTAGGCCTACAGGAACATGTTGTTGTCTTTTTTGGAATAGCTCTTATGGATATGATTTTAAGTTTGTTCTAACACATGAAACAAGAATGTGTGCTCAAAAAGAAATTAATAGAGTGGGTTTCTTCTCCAGTACTGCTCAGTTTGTTGATTCATGGCTCATTTTGTTTCCACTCTGTGAAGTATTTTAACCAGACGGTTGCCGGTTTAATTCCCGCTCTACCCAGTTTATACTGTTTTTAACCCACCTTGCCTTCGAATGTGTGCGTATGTTTGGAGGTTGAAAAGTCTGTAGGTGGACCACCACCAGTGTGTGACTGTGGAGTGAATAAATAATGGACTCTATAAAGCGCTTTGAGAGCCTTTAAAAAGTGCTAACTAAATTCAATCCATTATTAATATAAACATTTATAAAAAATACAGCAAAAATATGCTTGCATATCTGAGTCAGCAATCTCATTTAGGGTTTAAATGCCCCACAGGTTTTGTCACTTTCACAATGCTGACTTGCAAACACTGAAGAATGTGATGAATTTACTCTGACAGCTCATAATCTGCAGTTTCCATCTCCATGCTTTACAACAATTCAAGTCAATTAAACAACTGCTTGATGATGATCAATTCAGACCTGAATTAGCAAGTGTGGCAGCACTGGTTTTGGTGCAACAGAGCCGTAGAAAAACACTCTGCAGACAGGAACATTTAAGAAACTTGAGCTCTGGATAAATGCACTGAAGGAGATGCACTTTGTTGGTGATACATTTTCACTGAGAATACAATAAAACAGAGCAGGGAAGAGTAGAAGATGACTGGAAAAGTGGGGCTTTTGAGTGAAATGTAAATGGCCCCGGTGCCTGCACTAAAATCTATTTTTCAGGGGAGGAAAAAAACACTTTTATCTGACGACAAGCACTTTCCTCTGCTACTTAAGAATGACATTAATGTTTCAGAGGGAGACGCTGCGGTAATACGGGCTGCAAAGGGACTCGCCAAAGTCTATCTTTGAAATATCACTTTTACATTTACGTAAATTGAAAACAGGGAAAGCTTCTGCGCCTTTATGTCAGTCCTATCTGGCCTAGATGAACTTAAAGATATTTTCCTCTTTGGGCACATTCAGGCTGTGGAAACCTGGTGTTCGAAGAAGAAAATATGATTTCCTGTAATTCAGTTTGTGTGAAAAATAAAGTTTTGTGATTTAGCAGCAGCTTTATGATGGCATGTTTTTAGAGCAGAGAGGAGGATATAAAATTACGACACTGAGAGAGTAGGTCTTCACAGACACTGGTTCACAGTTCCTTGAATCAGAAATAACAATAAAATGACAAGCATCTTGTTATTTTTAGTAAAACAATATTTGTTGGTGCAGTGGTTAGATTTTGGCCTCTGGGTTGTACATTATTAAATGATATTGCTGGGGCTAAGGTTGGAACATATGAAAGTAAATAAAATAAAAATGTAAGTAAATAAAAAGTATAAAAAGTATTCCTTTTTGTTGGAGACTGGAGTTTGTTTTTCGAGACAGGGTTAAGGGCTGCTCTTTGACGGAATAATTGGTTATGTTTATAAAAGTAGCCTGTTTTAGAATAATAATAATAATAATAATAATAATAATAATAATAATAATAATAATGGATTGGATTTATATTGCGCTTTTCTCCCGAGGGACCAAGGGACTCAAAGCGCTTACAAGCTGTCCATTATTCATTCACTCCACAGTCACACACTGGTGGTGGTAAGCTACAACTGTAGCCACAGGTGCCCTGGGGCAGACTGACAGAGACGTGGCAGCCATTTTGCGCCTACGGCCTCTCTGACCATCACCACATACATTCACTGAACATTCTTACACATTCATACGATGCAAGGTGGGTTAAGTGTCTTGCCCAAGGACACAACGACAGTATGAATTGTAGGGAGAGCGGGAATCAAACCCACTACCTTCCGGTTGAAAGACGACCGCTCTACCACTGAGCCACTGACTTTCTGCATATACCTTATTTTGCAGTTTGCAAATCATAAACAAAAACGTCTGACATTTTTATTCCATCAAACAACACATAAAGACAATTTTGAATTTCACTAATCAAAAGCTTTCATCAACATTGCTCAGACAAAAACTTTGGTTTGGAATTTTTATTCTGTTCTTTTTTGTCTGAACTTGTTCCCTCCGCTGTGTTGCTTTGGAGCCATTGCTGTCGTCCAGGCTTGAGCTGGTGGCCGCTGACTGTAGGTCTGTGACATGAACGGGCCAATTTGTAGCTAACCTCACACCTTCCACTGACTCCCACACACTCCGAGACTGGAGCAGGGTCACACAGCCCTCTGACTGTCGTGTACGCTGACATGTTCGTACAGTCACAGTCTGGCAACACAATGTTTGTTCCATTTTAACAAGCCCTGTCTCCTGAAAAGAAACATGCATAAAGACTTTTCATGTTACTTTGTTGACATTCTAATGTAATCCTGTATAAATTTTGAAAAGCTGATCGGGTGAAAGTTGAATTGTTGTGGCTCTAGCAGTTTTGAGCTTAGGGACGGAGAAGTTTCTGTGACGTTGAATACTGTAATATTACAGATGTTCCAGCTACTATTTCTGATATGCATTGTGTAGTCCTGACTGGACCACACAAGGTCTAATGTTGTTGGACTCTTCCTTTTTTCTCGGCCTTTTCTTATCCTATCTTTCTAACATAAAGGTGTTGGGATTTTCAATCAAGACAATGTATAGTCTTGCAAATGGATGTAAACCTGAAAACTATTCTCTAGACTCTGACTTGACTGAACACTAACCCCTTCTTTAGTCTGGACTTAATCTAAGACTGGCCTGTAACTGTGTCTGTCTGCCATTATGTTGATCTTGATCAGTCTAGTTTTGTTCACACTGTCTTTGGTGTGGTTAAAATGAACTGTGGTTGCTCAGTTAGTGTGGTGTGATTGAGCCTCCAAACATGCTCCAAGACCTCTTTAAAACATGGGTCTCGGTTTGTTTTCAACTTAACTCTGATACTGTTCTATTAAAGTGTGGACTGCAGACGTCTAAAAAGAGCCAAAAACAGAAAGAACATCATAAACTGGCGATGAAAACATCACATATACTTAGCTTTCCCAAGAACAGAAATACTAAAATAAACAATACTATCAAATGGCAGCGGGACCAAACTAAATGGATTGTTTTCTGTTTTGGTCAGAACTGAATGAAGCTGGCAAGTTAAAAGTTTTGATATAAACTCTGGTCTCAGTCAGGACCCTGTCTATCCTGGTAACACTATCCTGGAGAACTCTGAAAACTTAAGAAGAAACAGGGTTTTCAGGCATTACATTAATTCCTTTTTTTAAGTCAAGACCAGGATTTCAAACACAAAAAGCTTGAATAGTAAACAGCTTTGTGAAAAAGCGTGTGAACTGTTTGATATTAGTGTTTTGCATTAGCACAGGTGACAGTGGTGTGCGGCACGAGAAGAAGGGATGAGTAACAACCGAAGCAAACATGTCTCCGACCTGCCTAGTGTCATTACGCCTCAGACTTATCTGGCCCGCTCTTCCTTGTAAATACACTCGAGTGCTTGTTATCAGACGAGGCGACAAAACTCAACCAGGTTCCCTTTTTTCGGCTTCCTGTGCGCTCTTGTAAATGAGTCATTCTCATGGATGACAGCTTGTATTAATATTCCGATGAGGAGAGGAGCCAGTGCGCATTAAAGCTGCCACTTATCAGCCCCGCAATCGTGATCTGTGTAGTACTTTTAAAAAGTCATGGCTGTTTGCTTCTAATTGCCAAAAGGGATTCGAGGAAAGGAAGGAAACAGAACACGAGATTCATCTGAATTATTCTGCTCCATCTCCAGAGTTTACAACTTTGTATTTTACTCTGATGCATTTCTTGTCTTTTACTTTGTCAGTGTAACTGGCATGTGTATCTGGATTTATTTACGTTAAATGTTCAAATGTCTGTCTTCTGGAAAAAGGTTTGAGAGATGCATTAGAGAATACACATCACAACACAAAAAAACGTGCACATTTGGTCAATCTTGCATTTAGTGTTTTATCAATAAAGGGTAAGTCACCCCAGACCAGCACTTTTAGCTGATGCTCTGTATGAATGGGTCTTTATTAATACAGTTCAAAGTTTATAGTCCAACTTTTAACAGGAGGACAGAGTTAGCAAGCCAATATACAAATCTCATTATCATCATAAACGTGCTAAGACACCGGACTAAAGCCAGGAGTTAGAAATAAGTGGACCCCAGGTATCTAATTTCCCAAAGACATCCTACAGAAATTTAAAATACATCTACAAATGCATCCCAAACTAAATGTGTTTTTAACCAATAATCTAAATGTATTTCAGGGTCCACTTTTGCTTCAACCCTGCTTTTACCATTACTGTTATTAGTCTAAACACCTATACTCTAGAGGTGCTTTAAAATTCCCATGCTTGAGTCCAAGTATTCTGAATATACAGTGCACTGTATATCGTGATTCCTTGCAAATAAATACAGGAACATGGTCCATTGGATATATTCAAAAGGAAGAGTGATAGAAATAGAAAAGAAAGATTATGACAATTTAGTTTGTAATCAAGCACATTTTTTACAATGAACACTTCTGTCTGTCGTTTGATCAGTGACATTTTAACACACTAACAATTAAAAAAAAAAAGATCTGTTTTGTTATTGTTGGTTACAGCTGACAATGAGTATTAACCATTGCCTTACCTTCTGCATTTTGCATGTCCTTTCTAACACTCAGCCCAGGTTTTCACACTCAAAGCTTCCACTATACCACCCAAAGCAAACATTTTTTATTCAAGGTTGGAAATGCATGTAATGAAAAATACATCTTTTTGTTACTTTCCAAAGCCCCTACTTTGACACAGTCTATGGTTGAGACATTAAAAAGCTTTTATGTTGACAGTTTCTTGGGCTGTTTCAGAGGTGAGTGCTGAAGCAGTCGGTGGCAAAATGTGTTGTAGCATGGCACACACCGCTGGGCCACAATGACGACCCATCGCCGTCACAGCCTCTGAGCAGCCTCTTCAATGACACTGGGCTACCTCTCTGGAGCGTGAGAGTATACTCTGTCAAAATGGAAAAAGCAAGAGTTAAAAAAAAAAAAAAAAACGGCGTCAAATTTCCCTTCGCGCCACGATATGATTGGGCAATTCACTGTCCGCTGGAGTTGTTCTGCTCCACAGTTATTGTCCCATTGTGTGGCCACCTCGCTTTCACTGTGAGTAAAGTAGCCCTCGCTCAGTGCCAGCGCTGCCAGGAATTGAGAAAGCCTGTAAATCTCATCTTTTATTGCATCATATAGAGAAAGCAGCAGGGATCTGGTGGAGTCGCTGCAGAAAATACTCAAAATACTGCAGAAACAAGCGCAGTGTAAAGGACAGATGGAAAGTCAAAGTGCTTTTTTAACGTGAACCTAGTCCACAGTAAGGTTTTATTTTTGATCCTGTTCTTTAGGTTTCACACTAATGATTTCAAGCAATACCTTAAATTAATGTCAATGAATTCTGCATTGTTTTTTGAATTTTTCACCCCTACAGTTCACTGACACTAGCCATACCATAAATATGCTCAATACTTAAAGCTATGGTTGAGATTTTGACAGTGTAATGTTCTTATTCCCTGTTAATATTTCTACAAGCACCAGCACATTTAAAGGTCTAAAATACAAACCTCCACACAATAGAAAGGCCTTTTTATACAGCTAATATGTTCATCTAGAAAAAGTGAATACACTGTTTTCTTCTTTGCAAAAATCTAAGACAGGAGCCTATTTTGCATTAATCTGAATTTTAAGTATTTGCTTGTCTTTTAGCTCTTTTTGGTCACTGACTTGGTCTGTATGTGTTCCATGACCAGCAACGTTGAATATTTACCACCCAAATAACTGAAGATACTCTCATGAAATGCACCAGGCTGGAGATCAAGACTGTGTGCTGGTAAAAGCATCATGGTACTGCACTGTTGATATATCAGTTCTGCAAATATTTAGCCTACAAACTAAGATATTATGTTCAGGAAAATCAAATAACAAAAGTTGTGAAATTATGAAGAAAACATCAAATTTAGTCACATAGTCGAAGGGTGTCACAGACGCAGCTTGTAACGCAATTAAATGAAAAGCAATACCTGTCAGCCCCAGTCTCTAGATGAGAGCAGGTAATGGTGGCAAATAAACATCGAGGGAAAACTGCCTAAAGCCCATCAGTTTAGCATTTTCATTAACATAAACACCTCATGTCACTGCATACATAACACCAGCTGATGTCTACCGCATTACAAACTGATCTGTGTATTTAAAGAACACATTCATGGTCTGAATGTCCTCTGCGTTCAAAGCCAGAGGAGTAAATGTAAAGCAGATGGCCGACGACGCTGCTCTCACTGTCACTAATCAGATGGTAAATATCCATCAGTTTGTGAAAATGCATCCCTCTCTATCACCGACCAGTCATAAAAAAAAAAAAAAAACCTTGTCCTTCAATGAGTGACTCCACAAATTCATTGCAAGGTTGTCTGTCAGTGTTGGGGCTGTCATGAATGAAACCAGAGTGCACTGAGACCAAGAGAAGACTTTTCGGTTAGAATTCAGCTTGTGCTGTTTAACGTTTTGCTAGTGAACTTAATTAAGTGCAAATGCTACTCTGGGCACCAAACATACCCCAGACCCCTCAAAACAGTGGGTCTGTTTTCTAAGGAACAGTTGAAATGTAAATGCCGCACTGACCAGACATCTGAGCAGGACAAATGTGAAAAGATGTCATGCTAAAATCATAGGATTCTTTAAAGGGGGCCATAAGATTAGTGATTAAATAAGACATGAGCAATGTTCTCTTTTTTTAAGTTTTTGATCCAATCACAAAAACAATAAGTTGTTATCTTAGCCATGATTATGAGTCATATTTGAGTGTTTTTTAGGAGAGTGAATTGTTTTTCATTATGAGACTTAGATGTTAAAAAAAAGTATTTCTTTTAATACAACTACATGTTTTTATTAAGTAATGGAAATAAAACAAATTGTATAGCCAATATTGTGTTGCATTTTCTTCTTCTACAAATATAACCCAGCACAAACATTCTATATGGATATGTTAATATTGTAGTTACTGTTTATTACACAAAAAAAGCTTGAATGTTTTGGTTTAAGTATTAGAGTTATTTGTTTATTTGGTATCCTCCCGGAAGAGCTGGAGGAAGAGCTTAGACGGCTGCCCATGTGACTTGGTCCCAGATAAGCAGAAGAAGATGGATGGATGGATGGAATCATACAAGAGCCATTACTGTGTTGTAATTACATAGAGCAGTCGTCTTATAACCAGAAGGTTGGCGGTTCGATTCCCACTATCTTAGTATATTGTGTCCTTGGGCAAAATATTTAACCCACCTTGCCTCCAGTGTCCGTTGCACTAGTGTATTTAGGTTTCAGAACACGGTTGTAAATACTAGGCAACATGAATCTGAGGTCATCTCCTCTGAATGAGGGCTTTTCCATTTTAATAAAAAATCTTCTTTCACACCTCTCTCAAACCATCTGGCCTCTCTGGCCAAAATTCGGACATTGCCGTCCTCTTCTGTGCCGATACATCCTGTTGTTCTGTTTCTCCAACAACATGTTACTGCACTCTTCACTACACTGAACTACACAAACAACATTACTCTGTTTATGCGAAGGGATCTTGTCTTTAGGGGTGGACCAGTGAAGAAAATGTTAAAGCAAAAGAATCTGGACTCGAAGATGTTGCGTCTCTAATTCCAAGAGACTTTATCATCTGTGAGATCAACTGGTAAGAGAGCAAAGTTTATGAATTGAATTGAGTTGATAAAGGCTCTTGGAATTAGAGACAAAATGTCTTCACCTTGAAAACTGAGTCCAGATTTTTTTGATTTAATCTTTTCTTAAAGATGACCTGGATGACTAAGAACCTTCACATACATTTACGTGCTTGTTCCAAAATAGCAGTAGAAGTTAATTAGTGCATGTTTAGTCAGAGAATAATCTCACTAAGTGTTTAAATAATCTTCCCACCTAATATTCTCAATCCAGCAAGGTCCCATGGCACTGTTAGCTTGCTAAAAGAAGGATTTTAATGTAAACTCTAATTGTTGTCTCGGTAGATATCTGCACAAAATATGGAGAAGACACATAACACCATAACACCTTGTCTATTTTAAAGCAGATAAATGGTAGGAGTGACAAAATTCATTTAAATGCTGAGAAATGCAGCGCCTCATTTAGTGGCTCAATGGCTTTCATTTAGAATCTCCCAGAAAAATGTCAAGCAATAAAAAGAGTCCATGGTTTCCCTCAGCCCCTGTTTCAATAGTGTCTCCTGACGCTCATCTGAACCATTCGTTACATTGAGCCATGGAAAATCGGATTCAACCCATTACCTTCTCCTCAGACCAACACTGGAAGTGCAAAGGGAAAGAGCTCAGACGTTACAGACAAGTAGATGCTACATCTAGTCAGTTTAAGTTTTGTTTGACGCTAGATTGGACCAGCTCTCTGGTGCTGTGCTTGGTTCTTTTGTCAATGTCCGTGTTTGGTGTAGTTAAAATTAACTCTGTTGGAGCTGTTCAAGAGTGAATGCTGCCATGTGAACCTCATCTCATTGTTATTTTGGTTCCTTCAAAAGTTAACGTTAGTCCAACCAAATTTAGCCCTTAACCACACTGACAGTGCCATCTAGTGTGTCTCTTATGTGTGAACACAGCATTTGTTGTGTTGTAAGAGATTTCATGTCTCTGAAAATCCTGTGGAGCATGTTACCAGAGATGCCATTATACAAAGGTGTTATCCATAATTAGAATAACCACTTTGTATCTGTAAAACATGCTTTCAAGTGTGGCTGTGGAGCTAGCTTTATTAATTCCTGACTTTGGTACCATTATGATGGTGATTATATCAGTTTTGAGCAAGCTTCTTGAGTGTCTGTGTGACATTCAAATCAAAATTGTATCCATTCATTCTTTTTTTATTAAGATCCCAAGGGAAATTTAAATACAGCACCTCCTCTGTGCTATGCCAGAAGATGTGGAACAAAAGAGTTCCTGTGGATCTTGACGCAGGTTAATCTTAATAGTCCATTGGCTGATCTGTGTTCTTTTACTTCATGCACAGGATGGATCATGTTATTTAATATAGCATCCATCCTGCTACACACTTAACCCATATTCTTCAGACTTCAGTTTTTCAAAGCTTTTTTACTTTTAAAGTTAGCAGAGCACAATACTTGATTAATGTTAGAGCAAAATACAGTTAATCTAGCTTAAACCCTTGAGTATCTTATTGTGAAAGGACACCATCAGCACCGTTTTTACTATCGGCGCATGTGGCCGTCTGCCAAGGCTTCCCTTATCTAACCTGGCTCTTTTGCCTTTGTGCACTGGAGACAAATGATGGTCTTGTCTTGCCGTGCGCTGGTGCGGTGGGGGATGGACGTAGCAGGCTCTAACTATTGGCATGCATTGTCTGGTTCATTCAACTCGCTGGTAAATGAGAAGGGATGAGAGATAGCGTGAAGGGCATGTGCGGTGTCAAATTGGGCTTTGACATCCTATTACCATATGATACAAATATGGAATTCAAGCCATAATACTGGGTTTAACTACCTTTGTGTGTCATAGACTCATAGTCAGAGCTGGTACAGGGTTGATCAGTCACATGTACAGTGGCAAGAAAAAGTATGTGAACCTTTTGGAATTGAATGGTTTTATGAATAAATTTTTGTTAAAAGTGATCAGATTTTTATCTAAGTCAAGGGTATTGACTAACATAAAAATAATTACACAAAAATTGGCAAAATATTTTGTGGACTGATGTTACTAAAATTGGACAATTTGGAAAAAACACATTGGCATATCAGGGCAAAAACATCATCCCAACAAGTATGGTGGAGGAAACATCATGATTTGGGCCTGCTTTGCTGCATCAGGGTATGGCCAGCTTCAATCATTGAGGGGAAGATAAATTCCCAAGTATATCAGACAATTCTTCAGGATAATGTGAGGATGTCTGTGCGTCAGCTGAAACTTTAGAAGAGAACACCCAGAGCAAGTCCACAACAGAACAGCTTCAAAAAAACAAAATCTGCGCTTTGGAGTGGCCAAGTCAGAGCCCAGATCTCAACCCAGTAGAGATGCTATGAATTGACTTGAAGAGGGTCATACACCCTCACACAACTACTTCTTAGCCCCTGTAAATTAAAGCCCCTGTAAATTAAAGCCCCTGTAAATTAAAAGCATGGCTGGGATCCTGAGTCTATGGCTGCAGTAATAAATCAGAGCAAACTCTGCTTGTGTCGCCACTTCATAAACCATCAAACACCGATCAGAGGTGGCCTTTTGAAGATGACCTCTACAGCACTTCTTACTGCCACACAGGAGGCATTTCCTTTCAGCAGTTACTTCAGGAGAGGTGTGTTCAATGAAAAATGTTATTTTTTTTTGTTGGTTATTAAACTACACAGTGCTTAAAAGCTGTGTGAGATGTTTCCAAAATAAATAGTACTCACTCAGTGGAGAATAAAAAATGTACTGAAGTATAACTTTCTTTATTGGTCTTAAAGGTAAGTTCAATCTATTTATTCAAACCATTCATTAAGTGTATTAAACATCTATGGTCTGCACTTTCAACCAACAATATTTACACCAACTACCAAGCATAGTACTATTATAACATCTGCCAAACAATTATTGGCTTATTCAACCTGCAAACTATTATCAAGATCTTGTGTCGTACTTAAACAGGACCAACCAGTACCCCAACTGGATTATTCATTCAAGTCATTTTTGTGATTAAAAATGTCATGGTATATAAACCATAAATACTATTTTTATTTTTATTTTTTTTTGTAAAATAAGCTTAAGAGACAAGACTAGACTAGAAATCTAAAACACACACAAAGCTTCTGTATTTATCTCTTCAATAAAGTAATCAAACTGCATAGTCCAAATGTAAACACAACAATAAAAAATAAAATCTTTACATAAACATATAGGTTGTAGGTCATTTAGTGGACCCTGCCCAGGATAAGCAGAAGAAGATGGATGGATGGATAGTGGATACCATAGATTAATTGTATTGTGTAGCACTGATAATTTTATCAAAGGGTGTAATCGCTTTGTTTATGGAGTTTCTTTTATGAATCCACACTTTTATGAGGCTGCAGTTTTAATAAAATATCATGCCTCTGTGCGCCTTTGTTTTTGAACCTGTTGCTCTGATTTCCGCGTTACTTTCTTCAGGGAGAATCCATTTGCTCTTATTCTACTTCGCCTTTAAACCTGTGTGTTTTTAGTGTGGCTGGTATCTTAGAGCCCAGTGGGCCTTTATCTTGGCAGACACTGTTAAGTGGGTGGTTTGGACCCAGTGCAAAAAACAGGATTATCAAATATTCATTACAGGCATTTTAGGCCCTGGTGTGAACACTCAGGCTCCTCTGTGCTAATTGCCGATCTCGCTGTGCTCTGTAATTTCAGGGTTGATGTCAGCATTTGTCTTTCACGCTACAAGGGAAATGTATGTATTCTGTGTAAAAATGTTCTCCAGCTGGTGTTGTGGCACTTAAGGCCATGTCTTAAGGCCATGTTTGTTTAGTTGTAGTCTCAGATTTAGTACCAACATATACACAAACATTTGATTGTTACAGGAAACAATATACTGATATTTGTTAAAAGGATTATTCTTCATTGTTAATGGGCTGTTGTGAAACCAGACATGTGGGAGGTATGTGCAAAAGAGGGACTAAGCTAAAAACAAACAAAGTTATTAATTTCTCCACTTTTTGTTTTTTTTAGGGCTATCTTTCTATTACATTTTCACAGATAGCTCTCTAACGTGATATCATTTTTGTTGTTGACATTGTATCAGCAATCATATTGTCACCCCTGTAATGAAATAGAAAATTAAAGAAAACTTGAAAAATATTTTAGATTATTACTTCATGTCCAGTTTTTGCAGTAAAATATAATGTACCTTACTTTTTTTGTAAAGAGACATTGTTCTTTTTGCTCTTGTAAAGACGTCAAGTCAAATGATTTTAACACTGCCTTTTGTTATAATCATCCTGTTTTTGGAGTTGTTTTTTAAAGAAGACCAAGAACCACCATTTCAACAGGTTTTGAGCTTCGGGTAAAAAAAACTGTAAATGAAGCAACTGCATAAAGTCCATTTTAAGTGAACTAAATATAAGTGTATAGGCACCCTTAGTATAATTAGTGTGGTCGAAATTTAATACACCTTTAATTTTGCCACTTTAAACATGCAATTGATTGATGTTTTACTATTTAAAAAAATGCTTTAGGTAGCTTAAAAAGAATATGCACTGATTTGAAAATGATTTGGATAATGACCCTGTTTATTGAGGGACTCATTCAGACCTAAATTACTGCTTGTGTTGGGCTTTAGTCCATAATTAGGTCAGAAAGCGTGTATTGTAATGTTGTACCACGTAGGCTCTGCTGTTGCCTCGCTGTTTAGAGCCTGCCCATGTGAGAGCCCCTCTTGTGCTGGGGAGCTTTGCGCAGCTCTTATCAAAACATGTTTATTGCGCTGTAATGTGGCGAGGCGTTTATGCAGCATTTGTTGGCGCTGGAGGCTTTAATGTTGCAGCCACAGCTTGACCCCAGGCTTACCCCCAAAACCTTCAAAACACCCCACTCTCATTCTGCTGCAATTTCAACTCGGGCAGCACAATAGTAAAGAACTGACATTGCAATATTTTTCCATGAAAAAATATTGCCATGAAAACAGTGTCTAAAATATGTGTTTCCGGGTTTACTGTTACTATGCAAAATTTTATTTTCTTTTTTTTTTTTTTTTTTTAAATGAGCTAATTGACAAAAATCTTAAAACAAACAGGAAAATCAAGTTATTTTTATGCTTTAAAATCTAGGTGTACTGAATAGAAATTCTGGACCTCATTAAACCTATTTTATAACTTGGAGGGACTTAATAATGGTGTGTTACCCAAAACCATCTGATAGGGTCGAAACAGAAAGCCTTTACAAATGGGCAGGTACTTTTGATGAATATTTTGTGGTGATTAGGTGAACTACTTGCAAGTAACCACCTATCATGAGGTTTTCCCTCTGCATAAATATTATTGGACCAACAGTCTAAAATGACAGCTTTATATGATGCTTAATTTCTCTGATAGTTTTTTTTGTCCGTCCAGTTGCCTCCAAAGGCAGCTGATGGTATATGAGTATATGCAATCCTCTAAAAATCCAACTCAAATGTTAAGAGACCCAAATTATTAATTGTATAAAAAAGAATTAGGATGTCTATTAACCATTGATGTTGAGATATAGCGTCAGAATTACAACCTAAATCCAACAGTAAAATACAACTTAGAAAACTATGGAGCTTGGCAGTATTTCTTTTTATACCTATGTTTCCTTTTCTCCTTGTTCCTTGTATTGCACCCTCTTCCACCTGTGTCTACTTCTCTTTGTGCTCCTCCCTCGTCTCTTTCTCCTTTATTGGTCATTAGCTGATGTTGTGGAGTGAGAGCAGGTGTAATTAAAGAGCCAGACTGGTCTGTCAATTCTGCTCAACGCCGCACGGAGAGCACCAGACCGAGCGATGGCGCTAATAAGGCTTCATACTGTAAACAACACGCACACCTGGACAGCAGCCGGCCCCTGAGGGAGGGACGGGGGAGCAGTGTCGACAAGTTGATAAAGAAAGAAAGTTTGTAGCACTCTTTTTGATCCTTTGTAGGCCTGGGACACACTGGGCAATTTTAAAGACTTGAATCATTTAAAACAAAGAAAACAACAGAGGAGCGTATCATCTGGTTCTAACAATGGAGTCAAAAGACAAAAAGAACGACTTCGTAAATGCAAGTTGGCTCTATGTCTTCTTATCAAATAGTGATTTGTTTTACAGTAATTGTGGCATCATCTGAAATAATGGTGACAAAAAAGGCATAGTAAGAATGGAACTATAACAAATACATGGGTAAATTCTCAGACTCAGCTTGCGAGTACATACATGGTATCCCTGCAGTGACATGTTGAGTTGACATGCTCAACTCAGGGTCAAGGGCAGTTAATAAGTTCACATTTAGAAATTTGCTCAACGCTTCATTCAAAAAAAAGTATCCTCTTCTCCTTCAGCAGTGCTGAGCCTGTTCGCTCTGGGCAGAACTAATGGCTCTGTCTTCTGGGTTCAAGGAAAGTTCACTGTCCATTTTTCAAGGATAAACCAAGATGGACAAATGCTGGAAGTATTTTTGAAATAATCGTGACATAGCTGCCTACCGTATTCACCTTTAACACAGGGCCCTGTGTCTGGGGCTCTCATCCACACAGAACTGTTGATGTGTCTATTGACCACCGTAACAGCAACCACCAACAACACTAGCAACTGTGCACAAGTGTTTTATATGTTTGCACTATTACTAGGACTTTTTACAGGTGAACTTCCAGCACATTATTTTCTGACCATTCTGAATCTGTTTTTACTTTCTGTTGATTGCTGATACAGATAAGTTTCATGTTGCCAAAGAAAAGCAAACACCCCACTCATGCTTTTTTCTGTTCTGTTTTTCTATTCTTCTGTGGTTTCTAGCATAACGTTTACCACTATCTTTTGGTCTGAGTACTCATTGTGAGCATTTTAGAGGTTCAATGTGGACAGAGATATTTTCTGATTAAAATATCTGTTGATGACTTAGTCCTGGAAACATTGTCTCCGATTGAACTAGAGTTGTTGTGTTACCTTTGGCCTTTACATACTACAAAGCACTGACTGACATTTGTATATTTTTCATGAAAGAGTGTTTTTTGTGTGTGTTTGAGAGCATGATGAAGCATGAAAAGCCCTGATGATCCATGGCTTGTGTGCATAGTCCCACCCCTTATGCTGTGTCTGGCCCTGTGTTGGGTTGACGCTGAGGCGGGAGTTAAATCGATAAAACTATCAAAACATCTGCCCTCTTGTTGACTCTGCGTGTGTCTCTTGTCTCTCCTCCAGAGAAAGTCAGTATGCTGTCAGCATTGATCGCTCCCTTCAAGTACATAAGCCCCGGGACCAGCAGCACAGAGGACGAGGACAGTTTAAGTAAGAGCCATCATGTCTTTTATTCCTCTCTGTCAGTGTGCAGCGCTAACTCCCTCAGTGGCAGGCCTAATATGGAAATGATCTCTCTGTCAGCCTCGTAATTAATTATTTGGGAAATGGGCTACTCGATTACGCATGGATGTCAGCTTGTGTGATAATCATTCAAGTCTGTATTATCTCATAAAAGTTAGTCCTCACAGAGTTTAAACTGTGGTGAGTAGAGTCAGCTACATCTATACTCAAGTAAAATGATCATCAACAGTTAAGTATAAAGAAGTAGAATGAAAAGACAGCTGAAGAACTATTGGCCTAAATAAGTAACCACATGGGTAGTCTTTTACATCTACAGTAGCCCAGCAGGGACAATTTCATGTTTAAAATGCTGCTGAGATTATATATACATTTTCTTATTCTATTGCATGCACACCTTTCTTTAACTTTTTGCACTTTACCTGTCTAAGAGCTGCTGTAGAAGTAAATTTCCCCTCTCTTCCATCCTCCTTCATTCTGACAGTTGTACAAGAAGGTGGACATTTGTGTTTTGCAGTTTTGAGGTACAGAAAGCAAAAGGTTAAGAAAAAAAGTGACCATTATCCCTCTAAAAAGGCTTCTGATTATAGAAAATTGGCTTATAATTCATAATTTCTTGTTCAACAGAATGTGGTGAATGAACAGAGACATACTTAAAATTGCACACTCCATTTTTAGGTCCTAGAGTAAACTCAAAAAAGAGGCGTTAGTTTCATTGGTAAATGTCAGCAGCATGGCTTGAAAATGTATCAAAAAATAATTTATATTCAAAAAGTTTACTCAGCTCAATCTGATCAAATACCCTGCAAAAAAAAAAAAATACCTACATAAATGAATTGTTTCAATTAGTAAGACACTATTTATGTTTATGTGTGAGACAAAAAACTCTGACTATTCATTCATTCATTCATTTTCTACCGCTTTGTCCCGTTAGGGGTCGCGGGTGACTGGAGCCTATCCCAGCAGCTTTGGGCCTGAGGCGGGGTACACCCTGGACAGTGGCCAGTTAGTCGCAGGGCTGACATTTAGAGACAGACAATGACAAACAATCATTCACTCTCACTTTCATTCACTAGGGACACTTTAGAGTTGCCAATTAACCTGTACATGCATGTCTTTGGACGGTGGGAGGAAGCCAGAGTACCCGGAGAGAACCCACGGTAACACGTGGAGGACATGCAGACTCCTCACAGAAAGACCGGAGACGGCCGAGAATATTTGAGTCGGCTGGGTTTTGAACTCACGACCTTCTTGCTGTAAGGCAGGAGTGCTAACCACTCTGCCACGTGCACCCCAAAATTTGAAAATATTTTATGTTTTAAGAAGCTGGAATTGTAAGATATGTGAAGTTACGATGACTACAGCTTCAAGACAGTTATTCTTTATTTAAAAAAAAAATCACAAGCTTAATAGCTGAGCAATTAATAAATTGTGAGGGAAAAATAACAAATCCAAATAATTCAGTCTTAATTAATCATTTTATCCAGCCCTGTAGTCAATTCTTTATTCCATTTATCTCAATTTGACTATTAACACTCTCATTTTTGGGTCTGAACATCATATTTCAATAAATTTTCATCAGAAATGCCCCTCACTACTACATTCCCTGTAACTAGTTCTGAAGAGTTTCACAGCTGTTCAGACGTTGCTCTCAATGACGATACAAGTGTAAAATAAAATGAGCCACAGACATTTCTCACATCCATTCCCTCAATAGCCTACTGCCCTGTTTAATCCCCCCCTCCCCCCACACATAGGATTGGTGCTTTGCATTGGCCAAAGGGGCCCCGTGTTTCCCACTTATGCCACAGACTCTGAAGCAATTTGGAAGCAGATTACAGCATGATTCGCAGGATAACATCCCATTTTCAGGGGATTTGCCTTTGGATTTTAAAGCACTTGAATATGATACGGCCCTGTGCTATGAAGTAGCCTCAACTCGGCAACATGATTATTTGTTCATTAGCGTTTATTGTGTATCAAGTAGTTCTGTCTGCCTTGAGAGATTTTCCTTGATGTATTTTGTTTAACAATGATAAATCTGTCACAGAATAATGGCCTTTTTTAACTCATTGCTTTTTTTTTTTTTTTTTTTTCAGAAAAAAGGCTGCCTTTATTAACCCTAACCCTTAAGAGCAAAATTCTGTTACTGTTTAATTAATAAAAGTCAATGTACTCAAAAAGGTTGGGTCATGTTTCAAGTGGGTCACCAGGAAAAGAAAAGGGAGAAAACCGACTGAATTATTGTTCTCTTCGCAGGCACCAGCAGCGCCGAGGTAAAGGAGAACCGTAACATTGGTAACTTGGAGGACCACTCAATCGGATCGACAGAGTGCCAGTCGCTTTTCTGCTCCGACTCCTCCAGAAGCGGAAGCTCTGGTCTGAAGAGGAAACGACCACTGGAGGAGGACAACAATGGCCACATGTGTCAGCTGCGGCTCATCTACAAAAAACTGTCCTGGTCTGATGCTCCTAAGAACGCTTTGGTGCAGCTCAATGAACTCAGACCGGGCCTGCAGTATCGAATGGTGTCCCAAACAGGTCCGGTCCACGCTCCGGTTTTCTCCATTGCTGTTGAGGTTAATGGACTGACCTTCGAAGGCACAGGTCCTACAAAGAAGAAGGCAAAAATGAGGGCTGCAGAGCTTGCCCTTAAATCATTTGTTCAGTTCCCGAACGCACCTCAGGCCCATTTGGCCATGGGGAACATTTCTAACCCTTCGGCTGACTTCACCTCAGACCAGGCAGAATTCCCCGATACACTTTTTAAAGAGTTTGAGTCATCTCCGTGTTCTGACAGTGACTTACTCTCGAGTGAGCTGCTAAGACATGGACGCTTGCTTCGGCACACTTTGGACTTGATGGTTCAGGCTCAGCAAAGACTTGGTGGGATTGTGTCAGAACCAGACGCTCCTAAAAGTCCTGTAGCATTACTAAATGAGCTCCGACCTGGACTACGCTACGCCTGTCTCTCAGAGCGAGCTGAGGGAAGACGCCTGCGTAGTTTTGTGATGGCTGTCAGAGTGGACGGGAGGATTTTTGAGGGCTGTGGACGCAGTAAGAAGCTGGCTAAGATCCAGGCGGCTCAGTGCGCTCTTCAGACCCTCTTCAACATTAGGACAGCCCCCGATGGCAGGACAGGCCTCAAAGCCAGCAGGAAGAGTTGTCCTCATTTACCCCAGGTACAGAGCACACACACACATTCACAGTCTAAGCTAAGCTTCTTTGGCAACCACTCCAGTTCCTACAGAGGCCTGTAATGACCAAACCAGCAGGAAACGCCAAACATCTTCCAACAAGTAATTAAGAAGGAAAGAGAGGGCAGGGTTGGATGAATAAGATAACAGTATCGCCAGAAAGCTGACCCCTTTCTACAAAGTCACTATGTAGTATAGTATATATGGAAGCTGTAAATGTTACAAACAATGTGTTAATTTGTTGGATGACAATTGGATTGAATGCTGTCCAGAGTTAAGATATCTTTTTTCCTGTCTGCTGCTTTAAATCTCCTAAGCTTTGTGAGTTGGTTGTGTTGTTGGTTCTGCAGACTCAAACCGCAAACATAAGTGCTTTACAATATAACCTCGTTTGAAAACAAATCAGTACCAGTTTAACAAGACTAGGAAGCAACATGATGCTATGATTCACAAAGAAGAAAGCTATTGTTTGGTTTGGGATCAGAATTTTTTTTTTCTTAATGGTTTCTGGCTGCTTTGTAATGTAATTTAGGACTTTACTATTTTGCATAATGTTCATTGCCTTCTTTTACTACAAGTCCTATGAAGAGCAAATGGTGTGTTATTACTAGCAATGTCCCCATACGTCAACTTCCAGAATGAGTATGAGAACTTGCCAATCACACAATTACACTACTGATAAATACTTAATATGTAGGAACCATACACAGATTTTAGTGCCATATTGATTGCATTTGTAACTTGTTTTGACGGAACCAACAGAACCAATATCTGCAGTTTGCCTTATATGTTTTATTATCTTTATTTAAAGTCTAATCTGTCAATTCACTGCTGCATGAAGAAATGGATGAATGGAAACGCACAATGTAGTAGAAAAAGTACTTGTTTGGCAGTATCGGATTATGAGTACAAATGCAAGAGGCTCTGATACCGTCACGTGTCTGAACAATTCTAGATAAAACAATAGAGTCTGCAGCCCTCATTTAGTACAACCTTCTGTGAATCTGAGACCTCTGCCCTAAATTGTGTGCTCTGTAAACCGTGTGCATCCGGTAAACATCATCAGGTTGTTGGTCTATTCAAACAGAAAACCATGTAAATGGAGCTAATTATTGTCCCCTGTCTGTGTGACACAACCGAAATCTGCATCTCAACCTAAATGACTTTTTTGGAGAATGTTATGCGTTTGCCAAGCTGTAATTGGGAGAGTTTTGTAATTTTGCAAAATATCTTGTTTGCTCATGTGTGGCATCGCAGTGTCTACAAACATTAATTTAATCTGTTGCCCAAAGGAGATAGGAAAAAGCAAGGAGCAAATCGACAAACAAATCACTGAGCCCAATCCTGTGCTCATTTACCCAAATATGTAAATAGCAATCAGAGCGAGGAAACTAGTTTGGGAGAAACTTGAGGAAATTGGAGAGCCTAAAGACACAGGGGCTGGATTAGCTGGCACTTGTTGACAGACATTTAAAACTTAATTTCAGCTTCAGAGTTTCATCTAAAGTGAAACTGCTCTAAGAAGATAGAGCAACTGATTTATTCAGTTGTTTACTATTTGAAGATGTCTCATTGGAAGAAAAATACATCCATATTGTCCAAATTGGCTTCAACCATTCGGAGTGTCTTTGGAAAGCATGGTTCTTTGTTTAGGGAACTTGGGCCAAATCTGGACTAAAAGGACTGCATTTTGACCAATACCATTTCACCTCAGGCATATTGGTTTTTATTTTGTTTAGTATTCAGTTTATCAACGTATGAACTTCATAAAGAGTTTTATAGCAGGACTAAGCCAAAACTAGGACTAAATTGTGGTTAACATCAAGGAATAAAGCAGGACTAAACTCATGACTACAACAAGAGCAAACGAAAACTAAACCCAGGAAAAAAAACAGTAAGGAGCAGTTTAGGAATAAACCAGTACTAGTCAGGACTGAATTTTACTCAAAATGTTACCCAGGACACATCAATAACAAATGTAAAAAATAAAAACTAGGAAAAAACAATATTGAAAGGTTATTCTAGGATAAATGAAGGCTAAACCTCTGACTACAATCGGACCAAACCAACACTAAACCCAGAACAAATCCATTACCAAACAAAGACTGTGAGACTCAGAGGGCAAGACAAGACCAAGACTAAAGCAGGACTAAACTGGACTAAACTCCACCTAGAAATAAATCAAGATTAAACACAAGACAAAACCTAGGATTCAGGACCTTTTCAGACTTCTTTTTACTGTCCTATTGCATTTGTCATTGAAAATTGTGAGGTAAAGCCTTACACAAAAGAAAACGCATCTCAAATTCAAAGCGCATAAGTCAAGGGTCAAAGTTTGTGATGTGAGACGTAAACGTGTCTAATTAAAGATATACTGGAAATGTTGGTGAACAAACTTAGCCCTTTCTCTGTGTATTTTCTTTGACTTTTTAACTAGCTTTATCCAGTTGTCTCTGGATTTTCTTTATTCCAACTTTAATTTCTGTTTTGGCTTTCATTCCTTCAGCCCACTGTTGTGATTGGCTGAAAGCTGCACAAAACATCTCTACATTAAAAAAATAAATAAATAAAAAGAAGAAAACAATGTCATACAAGCAAAGTACAGATGAAGTATCTATAGTGTCCCTTTAAAGCTGAAGCTATATTACATGTATGTTTCTCTTATAATTCCAATATTCGTTAAAATGTGGCTTTTAATCAGTTTCCTTTTGACACTGTTTCTCCAAAACAACTATTAAAAGGATTCCCTACACATTCAAGCTATCATTTTCCTGATGTCTTACCATTGTCACCAGCACATTGTCCCTCAGCGTGGTATGTGTCGTATTAACATTCTTGGTCAAGCTTGTAGAAATAAACTGTTGTGAGTGTCCTTCCCCAGAGCGCGACATCAACCCTACAAACCTGCACATTTTCCTCTGAGAAACTTTTTCTCTTTCTCCCTGTTGCCACGGTGTCTAAAAGGATTTTAAGAGGATTTGCTGCACTCGTTTAGTTACAGAAAGCACTGGCTTGTGGAATTTCTGGAAAGTCAACTGTGCTGTCTGCCAGACTCAAGAGGCATTTATTTTCAGAACTAAAGGACAAGACCAACACTGCCTCCAATATTTTATCTATCTGTTTAATGTTGCCAAATACAGTTGTGCTCATACGTTTACATACCCTGGCCTTTTTTCAGAGAATATAAATGATACCACAAAAAAAAATATTTCTACTCATAGTTAGTGGTTGGGTGAAGCCATTTATCGTCAAACAACTATGTTTGCTTATTTAAATCAAAATGACAACAGAAACTACTCAAATGACCCTGATCAAAAGTTTATATACCCTGGTGGTTTTGGCCTAACAACATGCACACAAACAGTCAAAACATCTGTTGGCTTGTTATCAGTGTGTGTGTGTATAAATGGTCAGTGAGTTTCTGAAATGGGAAAGGGAAAATATATCCAAGGAATTGAGAATGCCAATCAGAAGTATTCAAACTTTAATAAAGAAGTGGAAAATGAGGGATTCTGTTGAAACCAAACCAAGGTCAAAAAATGGTAAAATGCAGAGATGCATAAGAGATGGTAAGAAGCAAAGAAAAAAACATAAATAATTTTAGCTTCTGCACAATAAGGAGGAACTTGAGAAAAAAAAAACAGGCTGAATGGTTGAGAAAGCAATTACTAAACAAATGCCACAAAGCATCCCACTAACAATACGCAAAACAGAGGGACAAGCCTCAAAACCTCTGGAACTCATCAGTCCGGAAGCACGGGATGTACTTGGACGTTCTAACATGACAACAATCACACACAAGGCCAAGTCGACCTGGTATTGACTACAGCTGCATACAGTGAAGGTTCTGGACTGGCCTCAGTCTCCTGACCTCAGTATCATTGAGCCCATCTGGGGAGATCTCAAATGTGCAGTTTATGAAAGAGCCCAAGAATTTACAGGAACTGCAAGCTTTTTGTCAAGAAGAATGTGCAACTTTACCATCTGAGAAAATAAAGAGCCTCATCCACAAACTACCACAAAAGACTTCAGGCTGTCATCGATGGTAAAGGTGGCAATACACAGGATTAAGAACTGGTGTATGTAAACTTTTGATCAGGGTCATTTGGGTAGTTTCTGTTGTCATTATGATTTTAAAAAGAGTAAACACAATTGTCTAACAATAAATGGCTTCACCCAACCACATGAGGCAGCAGTAGCTCAGTGGGTAGAGCAGCCGTCCTTCAACTGGCAGGTGGGCGGTTCGATCCCTGCTTGAAACATCGCATAACATTATAACATCCTGCTCTCCTCCACATACTGTCATTGTGTCCTTGGGCAAGACACTTAACCTACATTGCCTCTAGTGATGTTCTGTAACACTGGTAAATAGTTTAAAGCTACTACATTAGTATCCTTCTGGACCTGTTAACAAATGTGTACATGTCTCTGGTCGGTCTTCCTTCCCGGTTTTCAAAACTGTAGTTACACTGATCATCATCTAACTCCAGAAGCAGTCTTTGTGTACAAGTCCACTTCAACTTATCTGGGATTAATATTAATATTTAACCAATTCCAGGACTCAAATGCCAACTTTATTGTGGAACACAAACACTGGTCTCACACACAAAACTCATAAAACTTCCCACTGCACCTTATCTAATATACACATTGAAGAATTTAGCTTTTTAAATCTTGATTATGTGCCTCCATCAGCTCTTACGGAAAAGCCTCCCTGTTCATTCACATGTGAGCGAGCCTTAATGCCAGCCGCTGATTGCATGGGAAGCGTTTGACTAAAGCAGATGTGCTGTGTAATGTGGAGGTGGGTGCCAGCTGTAGCTTCGGGGCAGTGCAAACATTAAAGCTGGGTTTGCCGAGTTAAATCTTTTTTCCACAGACTTCCCTGCAGCTACCTGTTTCAGAAAGAGGGATGAAGGTGATGCTTTGTTATAGAGTTAATATATGACATAAATGCTTTTCCGCAATCGCACAAAAGCACAGGCAAACACCAGACTGTTTATAAAGGTTCATGTAGGTGATTTAAACATTTCATTCAACCTATCCAATGCCATCTAGTGACTGGTTACAGTGAAGGTTTTACCAATTACGCTCAAGAGTCCAACCAACACAGTGAATGAATTTGCAGACGTTGGTCTCCACACAAACAACCTTTCAGAGAAAGAAAAGGTTGTATCACTTCATATTTATTTAAAGTCTATGCTCATCCTCAAACTTTACCGACAAAGTTTGTGCTCATTATTATTGTGAAAAGCCTTGAATATTATAAAGAGGATGGCCCAGAATATGCACTTGAATGTGAAGGACAATCACAGTAAGAGTCACCTTTTTAGCATTACCTGTAGCATTAAGTCAGCAGAGTGGAACATGAGAATGAGCTGCTGTATTAGCCCTTCATACCTGGGCTGAACCCCCGACTCCTAAATCTAGCACTCCTAATAAAAAATTTAAACTATCCATTGCTGCAAGGAGTTGTATTGTGGTCAGACCTTTGCAACCCTGCATACACAACTTGAATAATAGACTGCACAATATTAGCACAATGTGGATTTTGAGATTATTCAGCCCATAATTACAAGTTAAGCTAATCAAACATAGCCTCTTTTATATTTGTTCTCTTGAGGATGTCCTTGGTTCAGACATGCAGCTCACATATAAGAAAAACTCCGCCTTCAGCACCGGTCACACAATAGGGATGCCATTAACAGCACAGCAACATCCTGCCCACTCTTGGCACTCCTTCAGGGAATTTGTGGACAACATACTTCTGTTGGTTATAAGGTTATAATGTATTTTGCAATCTGATACAAAGCCCCTAACCTTCATCCGGTCTAAACATAGCCATTCAGTAACTATTAATTATATATTATAATAAGCTTTTAATTTGGTAAGAAGCCCTAAAACAAGGACATTAAAGGTGCAGTAAAATAGTCCTGCGCCAAAATCTGCATAAAACCGGTGCAAACCTTGTCAGTTCCTGTTGAATACATTTTGTTCTTTATCATTTTAGCTTAGCAATTAATTTTGGAGACACTACTAATATCCAAATGTTATTACTCCCATCATTAGGTTTTGCGTTAGACCCAGTAGTGCCTGTTATCAAAAGCCAACTCTCCTGAAATTTTACTCAAACTCCAAAAACCTGAAAAGCTAATTCCTAAATTCCCTAATATACCTACTGTAACCTTTCCTTTAAAACGTGTATTTTCTTCATCTGTATTTTAGATGTTACATAGATAGATGTTACTTAGATTGGGCAGACAGAGATGTGTCAGTGCTTGTGTACAGTAATGAAGCCTATACTTTTCTCACTCCTCCTTTTGAACTTGTGTCTGAGGGAATTGCCTTTAAATGAGTCATTGGTCTACTCAGTCTGCTTGACATTAAAGTGCTATTTATCTTTTAGCAAGGATCTTAATTTACGAATTCCTCCGTTAACCTTTACTTATCCAGGGAAATCAGATGTATTCTTAGGAGATGTCTGCTTTACACTCAATACTTTGTTATTCTCAAGGGATATTTAGCACTAGATTATCCCTAATGTTAACCACAAGGAAACTCACTTAGGATTTAAAAGGCTTGCTCGACACCTTCACAGACCTCAGCATGTTTGTTATAAACCACTCTCTCTGTAAGAAACAGGTTTAATTGTAGTTAAAGCACCGCTACAAGGCCTGCCAAACGGCTGCAGTAATCCTGACACCCATTTTACCAAGTGGACTGATTACCACACTGTTCAGGCTTTGATTGGCCACTTAATCTTTACTCGCCGTCACAACGTGCCGCTGCGTTGCCAAGTCAACTAAAACCCATGACTGGTGTGTATGTGTGGAGCGGAGCATTAAGCCGGCAGTGGAAGGACAGTGCGGAGGTCAGCGGTCAGGCGGCAGCTCTCTGTCACCTTGGATTAAGGCACATTTGAAATGGCCAGTGAAAATGAAGGTTAATGGAAGAGACGCTGGAAAGGAGAGACATTAAAGGGCTGCCACAGTGGCTTAGAAGAATATGTTCATCAAAATTAAGAGCTGTTTTTTTTTTTTTTTTTTTTTAATACCTTTCTGTGTCATTTATGGAACAACAGCCAAACATATAATGCTTGGGCTTAGCAACAATTCTAAGCAGTACAATATGGACAATTGTAGTAATATTACTGTTATGCTAGGAGGAAAAGACAGTAGAAAAAAACAGTAAGCTCCGAGTACCCAGCAACTTGATATATTGTCTTTTTTCCGCTCATGATTTGATTTTGTCTAATCTAAATGGGCGCTGATAGAGAAGGCTACGGTCCGGTCTGGTCAAGTGCAGTAATTTCCCTTCCTCGGCTGCAGCAAATTGAATATGATTTGAGACATGAAGGTGACCCCTGTCAGCGCTGAGCCTCTCACAGATTGTTTTCTTTGTCTAATCTCTCCCACTTCTAATCTGTCTCCATATAAACAGCTGTGACAGGCTGATCATTAATTAATATTGCCACAACAAATTAGCAACAGTGATCGCCGGGCCAGGCACCCTGTCTAAGATAGGAATCCGCCACGAGCCGAGGAGGGAAGGTGTGAACAACACATTAAAGCCGAGTTGATTAAAGCCAGCTTTCCTCTCAGATAGTGTTACAGCCGGAGCTTGTGGACAGTGATGGCAGCAGATACACACGTCCTGACAGCTGCCGAAGCACGCCACACACTGCACCATCAACTGTGATTATCACCACGAGTGTCGCAGTGCAAATAGTCTGATAAAACATCTCCATTCATCATTAACTGTCGCTTCTGTCAGATGAAATGTCTGTGTTTGCAGTGTGTTAGCAGACAGGTGCATAGAAACGCTCGTGGAAATGTCATCAGGGTTTAATGAGGTTGTATTTTGTGAGATTATGTTTAGATTTGATAAGTGACTGTAGTTGTGAAAAAGAAAACAATGGTGCCAGTTTTGTTGAGAAATAGTTCATTTACAAACAGTTTGTGATATTGTTTTAGCATCTCTAGATAATACCTTAAAATGCTTTGCCTTCGTGCCAGTGTCTTCCCTGTAGTCCAGTGCATCCAGGATTTATGATTGAATAAATTCATTTTTGTTGTTTAAGATAAATTTAAAATAAACACCAGTCTAGTCTGAATAGAGTACAAGATCAAACATGCTACATTCTAAATGATAGAAGTGCATGACAAAACATTTCATAAACTGTATATACATTTAAACTGCCCCAAGTCTTGTCCAAAGTGTGCACAGCACTGGGAGCAGGTTTTCCCAGGCCAAATGAGTTTATTTAATCATAATTATGAATTTAAAACAGAAGCTCTGATTTTGAATGAAAATATTTATATCTTAATAAATAAAATTACATGTGCTCAAAAGATTGTTTGGCGATTGCGACTGATTACGATTAATGGCACAGCCCTAGTACCTTGCCTTTCGATATAGAGGTGTACTGATGTTTTTACAAATGATTGGCTTTGTTGCCTTTCTGCTCTTGCAATAAAAGCCTCGGCGTCTCATTAAACATTAGTGCTAAGAAAGAAACACACAGACCTAGCTTTTTTCAAACAACGTAAAAGAATACATTGTGCATTTATCAATCAACTATCCATATCTAAATTTGAAATACATATCAAGTTTAGCACAAAATCTTACCGACACAACCGTACTTTGTCTGCGTCGTCTACTTCTGTCTTTGATAAACCATAACATCAAAAAACCTTTAAACTAAGATTATACATACATTTGATGGCCATTGACACTTTTATGCTCTTCTCACAGGCTTATTGTGTTACCCATCTACCTCACTATGTAACAGAAAGCCAGGCTAAACATCCTTAGAAATTAGAGAGATGTATGTTTAGAAGGAAACAGCGCCACCTGACTGTGGCTGTTGGATTTGCAGACATATAAAAAACATCTCACTAAAACAAACGAAAACTTAGAGAGCATAATAGAGGGCCTTTAAACCTTTATCCTCTCTGTAAATACTCCTTATGTCTCATTACATTAGGCACGAGCACACTCTGACACTGTGTCTGCCTCTGGACCTTGGCTTTGCCCTTTTAGCAGCCACTTACCTCATCATTTGGTATTTAATGACAATCACACATAAAAGACTGTGAAATGACTGAACAATAATGTTGGTCGTGTGAATGGGAGCTCCTCGTATATCCAAAGGTTATAATCATCTCCGTTTTTCTAATATGTATGCAAAATATGACCTATGAGGCTGCGGGCTGTCGGATGTAATGTACCGCGTCAGCATGCGGCTTTGTGGGAAAATCCCTGAGCAGAGAGGAATTGAAATGGGGTTGGTCGGGTCAAGACACCGTGCTTTTACTGTAAAACAGCTCTAATGTGTTCAAATGGAGCCGCGTGCTTCTTTACTCGAACTACACTGCCCCTCAACGCCACAGAGCAGTCACTGCCACAGTTATGAGCAACCTGACTCATTTCATTCTTTCTTCTTTCTAACTGCACTAAACTGTATACACATTTATCAATAACTTAACATATCAACAATACTTTTGTTTAAAAAGCATAGACTATCTTGTGTTTGCTCATTTATTTTCAGATCAGCACCAAGTAAGTCATAAATAATACAAACACAAAGTAGTTTTCATTGCTTTGGTTGCCTTCTTTTGTTTCTTACCTTGCTCTTTGTTCAGTATTTGTCTAGAAATGTTTGGAATTTTTGTTCAACTGTTTAGTTGTTGGGTATGTTACTGGGACATGTGTGTTTATGCATCAACACAATTTGAGTAAAGTCTGTATTTGTGAAGTTAAATATTTTGTTAAAAATAGAACAAAATGTTGGATCTCTCTTTTTCCTTTTCCTGACATTATTTTCTGTTTTCTTCATATGTTTAACTGTCTGTGACTTCCTGCATTTGATTTGAAAGTCCAGACCTTTGTTAAACACATGTTCACAGCACAGAGGGCCTTGTTTCAGTGTGGTCCAGACAAAGACCCACTCTTTTAGCCTGAACTGTGGTCCGCTGGAGCCTGACAGTTTGTACGGTGTAGAAAAGGGACTGGGCCTTGGACAGTTTTTACAGTAGTTACAGCTCTTCATCTCTTAAGACAGTTCATTGTAAATACCAGTTATCCCTTCCTCCTCTTCCTCCTCTTCCTGTTCACAGCCCCCGAGCCATGAGACGAAGCATGGCTATAATCATTCCTGAAGAACCTCTCACACTTCATTAAAAGCATAATCAAGTTCATTACAATTTCATAGGCGTTCAGGTACCAAATGGCTTCCGATAAATCACATCTATTGGTCCTGTGTGGCTGCCATGTGGAGGTTTATCTGCGGCGCTCAGGCTGCAGCGAGAGGAGAGAGGACTGGTCCGACCATCTTTAAATGACCTTCTGCTTCCTTCAGTTGTCCTTTCACTGTACGGTCTCCAAACAGAGCTTACACGTGGCAGGTGATCAAATTCACCCTGTGTTGGTCTTCAGTGAACTTTCAAGGCAGTTCCCTTTTCTACATAAATCTGAAGCTTTAAGTAGATGTAGCAGTGCACTCTCAAATCATGTATTTAACACTCCACTCCACATTGCTAGCCCTGTTACAGACTTTTTAGGATTATATCTAAGACCCACAGATCTGAAAGACACTAACAACATGGCAACACAACTGCTTTCTGGCTTCAGAAAACACATTACTCTCTAAGGAAGCTGTATAGCAGGGGGACTAGGACAGTCATGGTGCAAATTCAACACTTTTTAATAGTAATTATCTAAAAATAGTAGTAGTAGTATTGTTATATAATAATAGTTAATGCCATGTTGTTTCCAGATAGAGTCTAACCTGAAACACAAGCTAAGACACTACAGCTTCTGCGATCTCTCACAGGGCGCGCTGACCTAAATGAAAAGACATGCCCTAATGGAGGTTAAGAACACTCTACAGTTAAAGTTAAGGTAGATGTTAAAGTAGGTCAAAAAAACAAAACAAATATCAACCCTTAAGTAATATAACTAATCCATTTGTATGTATGTATTCATATTCTTCAGTGTTTTTCTTCTGAGCTCATTAAAGGAGTCAGTGGCTGATTGCTGAATACAGGTTTCACTAAATCGTAATCAGTGAATAAGCCATTCTATAAAAACAAAGTGCTCTACAAAAAATCCCTTGATAGTGGAGGTCCCAGTCCGCCCACTCACATGCCCCTCCTGATCACAAGGCCCCAGTGGGAACCCATGTTAGCCCCAGAGACACCCCCCCCCCCCCCCCCCTCTCATTTCCACTGAGCCAAATGTCTACATCACAAAACCGAATACTAACATGTGTAAAACATCTTATGAGTAATGTGCAGTAATATGTGTCTCTCTGTTTATACAGTATGTGTGCATTGTCCAAAGACATGATTGTGAAGGTGAATTAGTGAATCTAAACTGCACATATGGTACAAAGGTGTGTATTGGTTGTTTATCGGTGAATGTCTCTTAAGCCCTTTTCAAACTTGTCATCTGGTCCTGTGTGTTTATTCATGGACTAAAAGTCGAGGTCAGTGCTGGATTTGTGTCCATATGTGTCAAGACATAGTCCAGGTGGTTTTACTGAGAATCATGAGAAGAGTAAAGAACCACAGCAGCTGAAAGTTTGAGGTTTTAGTCATCTATATCCTAAAAACACCTCACAGGTCTTAATCTTTTGGAACTTGGGTTAATACAAACATTTATTCCCCAAAATGATTGTCTTTTAAATGGACAGTGGAAAACACATAACTGTCATTCATGAAATACTGGGAATACATTTAACCATGGCTGTGCTTTTTTTTTTAGATAATAGGAAAAAAGAAAAGTGTAAAACATCTGTTAGCTTTGTGCTGCTCTCTGGGACTTGAGCGGTGCCTCTCCCGAGACAGAGAATGAGAATAAGGTGTAGTATTCAGAGCCTGTAGTGTATGTGGTTGATGGGGAGGGGAGTAGGGGGTTAGGGAGGTGAGGATGGATGTATTGCGAAAGGGGGAAAACCTCAGCGGAACAAAGGACCTTCAGGATTAATTAGGCGTCAGATTGGTTGCAGGGCGTTCGGTGGAGGGAGCGCTGTGAGAGATATAGAGTGTGTATCGGCCGAAGGTGGGGTCTACTCTGCGTTTTAGCATTCAGAGAAGACCTCATGTCCTGGGCGCTCGTATATCAGCCCTGCCTGCCCAGGAGTATACAACAGGCAAGCTAGTTAACGCCTGCCTGCAACCACTGTCCGCGGGGTTATGGATGGAGCCCGTTCCCCATCTTCATGTATTTTTATGTTCTCCCAGCGGACAATGAGAGCCAACACTGGTTCATACATGTATCGTGTTATGTTTACACAATGGAGGTTAGCCCTCTCCTTTTCCTATTTATGCAGAGAAATAGAAGAAATATGTCACTACCTTCAGTTTATTCTACAAAAGCTGAGCTCGCCAATTTAGAGGAACAAACTAAATGAATGCAGCTGAACTCATTCTGAACTTTCCCATCGTCTTGCTCCAGAAAATAAGCTGAATTGCCGATTCGGGTCATGAGCGTCACCTCTAAATTTGAGAGGCGGACCTGGTTAATACCCGGCCTGTTGTCATTGTCACAGAGGGATGTTTCTGAGGCGACCTTTCATGGCTTTTTCTTCCCCTTGTGATAACAGGAAGTGCTGAACTGCGCATACAGATGACAGGGTTTACCGTGAGTCATTGTGTTTCTCCTAAAGGATCCAAGTCACTATCACGCTTTTGGATGGCCTCAATCACATTATAGACTTTAATGTCCTTCGTGGCAGAAAACAAATGCTATTATCCAGGCTAACTAATTCCAATGCAATACTGTCTGCCTGTATCCTATTGGTCCCCTATTACCCTTTAACTGTCAGGATTATAGGACATTATCACCTTCCACATGCCCCAGCAGATACTTATACATAAAAGCATTGCCCACAAAAGTAAAGAGAACTATGAATGCTTTATGAATTATAAGATACACAGCTCATTATTACTGTTTTTTTTATTGTTCACAGGGCCTTTTTCCAGCAAATCTGAGCATAAGGTAAATAAACTTTGGACAGATGCAAGTAAATCGCAGGGTTAACACTTGGAGACATACACTGACAGACAAATATTCATTCACTATGACCAATTTAGAAAAACATAAACACCTACACATGCATACTTATGGATTGAAACTGAAGCCAACCCAAAATAGTAAAGCATTGCACTGAATGATCAGAATCAAAACATTTTATAATTATTTGCAATATTATAACCTACAAAACTTGCTAATCAGTCCAATCTAATATCTGTACATTTACTAATTAACATAAAATTAAGGTCAAAGTCAAATCCAGGTTTAATTTATCTTTTAAATGACAATTAGTCACCTTATTGTCCATATCGTTTCTCTCTTTTTGGCTTTTTTAGTGAACTGTGATTGACTGAATCAGAGAATATGACGAAAAACAGGTCGAGGGCAGATGATTTACACTCACTTCTAGAGCAGCATTGGTGTGAGTTTAAGGGAATTTTCACTGTGTGACAATTAATAAATACATTTCTGAAACTCATGAATATTAAAGGTTTTTATTTCTTCAATGCTGTAAAACTGTGACGTGGAAAAAGAGGGGTTTATATACTCAAGGGGACCAGGTGAAACACATCAGAAAGTCTCGGGTTATCACACAAGGTAGAAAGACAAACAAAGGCAGGAAGTAGACAGACCTGAAATGAGACAAAAGTGTGAGTGACAAAATAAAACAGGAAATGACTGAACTAGAAAAACAAACGTGACTTAGTTCCAGGTATTTGATGTGACAAAAACAAGGTGATGCAGGTTGATTTTATGAACAGATAAAGATGCCTATTTACAAATGGCAGACTATTGCGTTACCGGGCGACATTTAGTTACGTAAATGTGTGTTGTCAATGAAGAGAAACTTGGACAGGAGTTTACTTAAGCTGAAATTGATGCTGTCCAATTTCCACAGTGGGTCTCTGGGGGTTAAATGATCAAATACAAACCTAGAGTAAATCATGCCTTCAGAACATTTGTGCCAATCTCGCACAATATCTCCCAGGTGCTTTGTACATAGAGGTTCGACATATCTCTGCAGCGTGAACTTTAGAACAAAGTCTTCTGGCTAGATTGTCTGATTAACTGTTCGATTGGTTACACAGAGAAATGATAAAGCTCTGACATATTCTGTTAAAAGGAAAAAGAAAAAAATTCCAATGCTCACAGCATGAATAGTTATCACATGCTTTAGTTTAAGACTGAAAGGAAAAAGTTTCTTGCGGGTAACTTTTTAAGCTTTTATGCTAAGAAAAGTCTGACCTAGCTCTGTGCATTTATCCATCGCATTCAGGAAAAAGATGATGAATTACTAATAGCACACAGAGAGAGTTTCCGTCTCTAACTTTTACCGTCTGTTCCTATTTTAGACGTTTGTAGCACCTGGCTGTATGTCAGCAGCTACAGAACAAATCCATTGTGGTCGCTGTTTCCTGAGTGGGTTGCACTCTTCAGCGCGAGGTGATGAAACAGCGCTGATCCCGCTGATGAAGGAAGCAAACAATACAGGAAAAGGGTTTCTCCGAACACAAAATAGACTTGTGATTCAACCAAACATAAAACATGTCTAACCTTTCCAAGAGTTTCTTTGTCTTGTCAGCGCCCCCTGTAGTCCAACCGCATATACCCCTGCTGCTTGTCCCAGTTCAGCACTCTCTGGGTTTGTTTCTAGATCTCTGGGCTGTGTTTGTTGTCCTCTGTCTCACTAATTCTGGCTTTGTCCCAGTTCCTCTTGCAGTTGTCGGAAAAAGCAGACTTACGTTTTTTTGTTTTGTTTTGTTTTTTTCATTTTGGTGCTTGTGTCAAAATATAGTCAAATAAAACACTGGTCTGTAAATAACAAACTCGAGGACTTTTATGGAAGACCAGATGAACATATTTAGACTTTAACTGTCTATTGTTTAGGAAGTTTAAATGTGTTACATACATGCACATCTACAGAATTAGTTTTGTTATGTCATTTTATTGATTCTAATGGATGATCTTGACATGGCATTTATGTTTCTATTGCTTTAGAGTGTTTATTGTTACACATCTCAGACGATATAGTAACTACAGTTCCGTTGTCTGTTTGTAGATGTTCATGATTAACTGGTGATAATCCAGGGTTTAGTCAACAGAGTAAACAGTCGCCTTGAACTCTAAGCTTACTCACAATTGTCTCTTGCAGGTTTTCTTCTTTTAAAGGCCTCTATTCAAAAGGGCTGCCGCTGTTATTTTTAATGTAGGCACAAAATTGAATATAGATGACATTTCTGAAGTATTACATGGTAAAAGACTCTGTGCTTTTGTTCACCTCACTCTTAACAGCATGCATTAGGAGCCACAATGACAAAAACAGTCAAGTAAACCAATAGAGGCAAAAGCTAATTTAAGCTTTTGACATGCTTTCATTACAGGAGACAGTTTGGCACATCAGAAAGCATTTTAGAAATTTACTTTAAATACAACACAACACTTGAGCGGTGCTTGTGTGGCATCAGTGTTTATCCTGCGTACATTTGACTTTTCATGGGTTCAACTGGATATATCCCGGAAATGTTGCTTGAGACTTTTCAAAAAGTGAACTTAGGACTGTTGAGAAGACCAAGACCAGTCTGAAATAGTAACACGACTGTTCGTACTATTTCATATGGAAAGGTAAAGGTGTCACAAGCCTATGCCACATTAGTAACGGTCTCAGGTTGTTCTTACTCTGCAAAACCCCATGTGATGGATTTTTACTAAATGTTAAAAGAGCAGGGGCCACAGACGGATCCCTCTGGCACGCTCAGAAACCTTTCTCACATTGTTATTTGCATTCATTTCATCTGCCGGCTCTGAAGTGTGCATTATATTCACGTGTGAGAGCGCGCGGCGGTGTGTGCAGCCCGAGGAATGATGCACTGTTTAAGGCGTTTTCTGTCAGGGGATGTATTTTAGAAACCACATTCATCAGTGCAGAAAAGAGCAGGCCGATTTCCTCCAAAGGGCAGGTGTAAACATATAGCAACTGTCGGAAAGATAAACATATTGCTGTTCACAGGAAGAAAAAGGGAAAAAAAGCTCACTTTCCAAAATGTCAGCTGAGCCGCACAGTGTGGAGTTTGACACAAAGTTTGTCCAGAGAAATTTGAGGAGTTGCCGTGAGCAGTTAAAGCCGAAGGAAGGAGATTTTTACATCCTTTTCAAAAGTGTAGCTTGAGGGTTTCTCCTGACACTACGTTTTTACATGTATTGCTCAGTCGGGCTGCACTCATGGCTCGATTAAACCGTTTACCTTCATAACTGTTTTTGTTTGCAGAGAGGACAGTCAAACTATTAAGTTCATGTGTTCTTTGTTTTTAAAGCATTGATGCTTTGTTTTAAAGAGAAAACAACATGAACGTGACTTGTTTGTAACGTTAAACACCAATAAACTGGGCTTCTTTAATATATATTAGAGAGTTATTTGTGGAAAGAATAATACTCTAACCTATAGAGCTTTATTTCTTAATTTAAGTGTAAAGTTTAACAAAAAAGTGAATGCTACTGTCAGTTTTTTAAAGAACAAACAAAACAAGAAATCAATAAGTACATACAAGAATTACACTTTAGCATGTATTTGATGAGAGACAAAAACAGACCATCAATAAATTACCCAGCAGCTTAGTGGCATAAACTGATGTATGTCTAAAAATGTGTATCACTTCAAACACTGGTCTTTGTTTCTCATTTTGTGTTATGCTGTGCCAGTTCAACATAGTGTAAATGAGTAATGTACAAATTAAGTCAGACAAAGACATGTAAATGCATTTTAATAATCCAGTTAAAGTCACATTTGTCTTGTTGAATGTAAATGTACTGATTTACTTTTAGCGTTGTGCACAAAACCACAAGAGTCTCCATGTCTCCTACTTTACTGCCAGTTTCTTTACAAAAAACATGTTTTTTTATATATATATTTATTAGAATTCCAGTGTATATGTTGATGGAGAACAACTTTAAAAAGACATATGTAGAGCAAACATACCATTTCATACACAATAGTTTTGGTTAATGGTCAAAAACTCCATACTTTGGGCCGTTCGGCTCCAGCCGTTATGATTTGTTCAGTATTTTCAGTTCGTTGCAGTCGTCCATTTAATGTTGAAGCAGTCATTTATTCTTTAGCCTTGCCTCGGCCGGTGACTAAGTGTGGCCCAGGCTCCGTATCGTGTCAGGAGCCGCCGCGACCAAACGCCCCACAGCCAGCCATACATCACCCCACATTGATACGCGTCGTCCACAGAGAGAATATTCTGACGTTTGATTCATGGCTGTGGGTGCAGTCAACAAGGGATCACAAGGAAATGCCAGTGTTGTGTTGGTTTGGGGCGTCCCACTGACAGCAGGAGAATAATGGCGTTGGGACAGGTGGCTAACTTTACCACGGTGAGTTTTGAGTTCTTTGGTGAGTTTTGTTTGTTTTTCTTTACAGCAGCATTTTGTAATATTCTCAAGAAAGCTGCAGTAACATTTATAATCATGAGGCCGCTCTGTGGTTAAGAGGCTGTGGCGTTTGGGACTAAACAGCTGACGGTGAGACAAACATGTTATCCTTTTGGAGCAGGGTTCTAACGTATTCTGGGAAAGCTTAAATGTCTGGTGCGTTGTGAGAAGTAGGGGACTCATTGTCATCATCATTAGGGCACTTGTGGCTTTCGAGTATGTGGTACAGCAGTGTCCCTTCATTGTTCAGGAAGGATAGAACTAAACAAGAAGGGCATGCTGTCTCCAAGTCTTTATCTGTCGTACTTGTACATTTCCAACAGTAGCCTTGGGACCTCTCTCTCGAATTCTTCTCCCATAATACTATCTGAAGTTTTGAGCTTATCGTAAACTTTTGCTTTAAAAGGATGTTTTCAGCACTGAATATACACGTTCTCTGTTTTATTGGCAGCCGTAACTTCTTCATTGACATCAGTGTCGACCAATAATAGCGCTCCTTTTTTCAGACGCAAGCATGTGATTGGCCAAAGCTTCTGTTCAGGACCGAGAATTATCTTCTTAACTCTTGGTGACATCTACATGTGAACCCTACCTAAAGGAAAATGTCAGTAAATTTTTGTAAACTGTAAAGTGATATGAGTGTGAGATAATTCTGTCAATTGTAAAGAAAAGTGTTTAGTGACATGTCTTTATAGGAACATATGGCTCTGGACTTGAATATTATAAAGACAAATTACTTTTTAAACGGTGCTTAAGTAGTGTTCTCAATAAAAAAAATCTACCAAATACGATATGTAGGTCAGTAAAGAGAACCATAAGATGTGAAGTTAGATGATGTAATATAAAATGCTGTGTCACAGAGTCCTGTGTGTGTCTGTGCTGAATCATCGAGCGCTGAGTGAGACGTGTGTGAACAGCTCTCTGGGCCTTGAAGAGCCCTCCTTCAGTCGCCACTGTGCCGTCGTTGATAGACTCTTGTTAAATCCCGTTGGCTGACCCTCTCATTTTCTCCTTTTCCTCAATCATTCTTGCTCTTCCCCTCCTCCTTTTTCACCGAGGGCCGGGTCGTGTTATCTTTTCGAAGACGTCCCTCTGCCGGCCTTTGGTGCATAATGTATAAAGCCGCTGGTGTGTGTTTTACACCGGGCCTGACATTATTAAGTGGTTGGAGGCATATCGCTGCTTTTATCTGCGCCGTGGAGGTTAATCAGAGGGGATTTATACAGAGACGACTGTTAGCCTCCGTCTCTGTGTCATCTCACTGCACTCTGCATATTTTAAAGACACACCCAGGAATAGGACAGTGGTTTCACTTAGAGCCATAAACTGTCCACTGAAAGCGCCGTAAAGCATCTTCTAAATGGAAAGTGCATAAGAGGTCTGTGAGATAATCCTCCTAAATCATAGATAGCCATATATTATTTTTTTTTTTCAAAAGAAAACTGGCACATTAGCTAAATCCTAAGCCCTTAAAACAATACGATGTTAAACAAAGTGCCTTATGAATAAAATCCCTTATGTTGTTAGAATAAATACAACAAAGTACATCAGAACAGGAGAAGGTAAACGGCATTTGACAAAACCAAGTCACAGTTACAGAAAACTTATGCGTCTTAGTTTCATAGTTGTCCCACTTTTTTTTTCTATTTCAAAGATCTCTTGTATTGACTTTGGCTGGCCTTCCTGTTTCCAGCTGTAAGAAATATCTCCACCATAAACTGGTCTTCGCTCCTGACCAGCTCAAGCTACGATCAGGTTTATTTAATTACGTTCTTAATTGTACTGCAGTGCACACACAATGAAAATATATTGAAAATAAGAGACCACTACTAAACTTTTCTGGCTTGAACTATGTATTGTCTGTCCACATTTACAAAAGGACAGTTAAAGTCAGCATGATGTTTCAGTAATGCTTTTACTCGTACAAAGAGAATAAATCTTCCCAAGAGAATGGAAAAATTGTAAAATAGGTTTTGTGCATGATATTGTATTCGATTATTGTGTCCTTTGCCATGCACATATGTGTCTGGTAGGCCTATTTTAGTCTTGCATAGCAACCATTTCTGATGATGTTCCTGAAAATATTATTTTTGGTGAAAAAGACCTAGAAATTTGACTCTGATATCATTTTCACATTGTGGTCCACACAGTTGGAAAACAAAAATGCCTGTAAATTGGATTTTAGAACCCCCCTCCTTAGGTGTAAAATTATGCAAGAATATTTATAAAATTTCAGATTACATTATATTTTTTGTCTTATTTATATCCTGTATTAAATAATTAGTGATGCAAGGGTTGTCTTATAGCCCCGGGACCCGCGAGTAATCCGTGGGGCAGGTTGGAGAAGGTAAAGAAATTGTCACTTTTTTATTTGCGGGGTGGGTCATTAAAAACATTTAAATAAAAAAAAACATTGTGGGACGCTGCCAGCCACAACAAAACAAATAAAAGTGTAGCTGGAAGTCAACTTCACTTTCATAATTTACATTTTTAAAAGAAAAGAAGGCCAAGCTGCTAAATCTAGTGTTTGTGACCTGTTGGAGCAGGACATTATTCTCTTAAGAATATGGTTTATATGGTTCATAAGCGTATGTTGTTGCCAGTTTTACAGGGCAATGTAATCTAATGGCTGTTTCCAAGCACTTTTAGGCTGAAATAAAGCCTGTTTTCATTTACAATGCGTAGTAGGATATGTTTATTTAATGGTCACGTGTGCAGGGCGAGGCGGGTTGTAAAAATGGATACAGTGGTGCGAGGCGGGACAAATAATTTCATAAAGTGAAACCCGCGGGTCCTTTACTGGTGCAAGTTTGGTGATCCCAGTTTCCAGGTTTAACCCAAACCAAACACAGCTCGAGCACTGATGCACTTCGGTGGCGTCTAAAAGCAGTTGTTTGCTCAGTGGGAGATATTTAGATTAATAATGAGTTTCAGAGTCAGTGGTGTTTCAAATCCACGGTCTGAGGTTTTGATTCAGTGGTTCGTGTCTGTTTTGTATTCACTGTTAGCTTTTCATTTCCACAATTAATGTTTGGCTTTAGGCTTAAAGCTGCAGCGACATTGAGCAGATGTAACCAATCAGAGGACGACTGAAGTTAACTGTGACTAAAGTAAAGTCATTTGGTTTTCATGAATCAATCATCTCCACAGGGGTCCAGTTTTTACTGAGCTGGTGTTACATGGTTGTCGTTTGAAATGTGGTATATCTTTGATATGGTCAAACAATTACGATTTCATAATTCTTTACTCCACTTTGACACAAGGTTTTAAGGAATTTTAACGGATTTTGTATGATATAAAAATAAGGATTTGTTTTTTTTGGCATCTATTGATCTTCTATCAGTTTAGGTGTTACTGTTTGTGTCATGCCTTTTTAAAAACACAGCAAAGAAGTTGATGTGCATTTTACATTTGTAATATTTTATTCATTTCAACATCAAAGATCAGATTGTCATTCCTTATTTTATGCAGCTTAATAAAAACACTTTACCTTTAAATATATTATGAGTAGTTTTGGGTGGCATGTAGTGGTGACATTGGAGTTGGCACCCTTGTCTTTTATACAGCCTATGAGCAGCTATGGTAGCCCTGAAGGGACATGCTGTTGTGTATAAACAAATCCATTGCAAATAGGTCTGACGATGTGGTCACATTTAAAAATAAAAACATACATTTTGTTAATGCACACCCTAAGCCTTTCCTCCAATGGGACTTAAGTGGGCTTCTCCTCCAGCAGTGCTCAGTTTGTATTAAGTCTGAATAATGGCTCCTTGTACACATACCTAACCTCTTTTTTTTCCCAACACAGACAAATGCAAAAAATTATTTTGAAGTGTATTTTTGATCAAAATCTGATAGAAGTTGATGTTGATGTTGGATAAATTTAAATTCAATATCTTTAATTATATAATATCTATAATATATGTCCTCAGACCCAATTGAGGCTAGTGACATATAGTTAAAGATATTAAAATCTAAGTATTATTATATAATATATTATATAATCTAGGTATTATTAACTGGCATATTTAAAATGGTTATAGCTCTTGATTTGGTGATTGGTAGTTTTAGTCCAGACCTAATGTAAACTGTACACTTGTGTTCTCTCTTATGTCTCGTGTGGTATTTCTAGTCCTTTCTGTCACTATATAAAGAAACTGAGGATAAGTGATTGGCTGTGGGCGTGTGTTTGCTTTATTGCTGTGGAGTTTGGATGGTTCCTCGTGAAGAACAGGGCCACCGGGACTTCTCCCGAGCGGAAGAGGAGGAGGAGATAATGATCCACTTCTATGTTTAGCGCCTGGCTGTAGTCTGTCCTTGGGTTTTCGGATGAGCCTATCCTTCTTGTGGCGGCTCTGATCCTTACCACATGTTCCAGAGTTTTGTCTCTGTTTCCACCTTTTTGAGCCTAATGAGGGATCTCTGCTTGAGCTCGGCTTTGCTGTGGGAAACCTGTGGTGCGTCGGCCCCCTGTCCCCACCCGGGTTTTACATCAACTGTCGCAGATTCTCTCTATTTTCTCCTTTTCCCACTCTCTTACATCAAAGGTTTGAAAGAGTAAAGCCGGTTCTTGTGACAAGGCCCCGCTGTTCAGCCTCAAACTTTGACACACTTTGACAGGAATGTGTTCACAGGCTGCGGGGCCATCTGGACGTGGCGCTGGCAAAGGTTGGATGTAGTTGGAGGCGAGGTGCTCCAGTTGTACACAGTGCGCTCCAAATGTGTTCACAGTTCAACTTCTGCGGGATGCACTGTCGCTGTCATATGGCACAATGACATGATTTAGTATAACTATATCTACAGCAGCCTTCTGAATTTTGGGAGATAGGAGCTACAGAGATTTTGCTCAAACCTGAACTAATAGTAGCGTCGTGACAGTTAATAGGGTTTAATAGCAAAATGTCAACAAGAAGAATGATGCAAATGATTTTTACCAATGTCTCTGAGCTTGTTTAGCTTTTTTTTTTTTTTTTGGGGCTTCCTCACAGCACCTGCCAAGTCCAATCTCCTGTTTTGAAAGATAAAAATATGTGTAGTTCTTGCAAGTGCAAATTCACTGACTTAAACAAAGGGTATATTGCCCTACGATTGAAAGACAGTCGGGGCCAACAGGAGCTGTTATCGTCCAGTCTGTAGCAGATCTACACTTCTCTGTCAGTGGGCAGATCCCTCACAGTCACACAGTTCTTCTAAATACACTGTGCTGAATTCAGACCCATTTCAAAGTTAAACCTCTGCCAAAGTGAGTAATCTTGTGGTCTAAAAATGTATTACGGTTTAAAACTAAGCTGATATTAAAATGTGGTTAAAATCTTGGTGCACTGGGCATTTAAATAAAACCATGAATTTGGTTTAAAACGCATATTGGTGTAACTTGACCAAAGAGTTAATCACTATTAACTTTGATGCTGTTAGTTTGAGCTACAAACCCAATTCCCAAAAACTTGGGACACAAAATTTTTATAAAAACAAAATTGTGACTAAAAACAGAATGCAATGATGTGGAAGTTTTAAATTTCAATATTTTATTCAGAATACAACATAGATAACATATCAAATGTTAAAAAAGACATTTTAAAATTTCATGCCAAATATTGGCTCATTTTGGATTTCATGAGAGCTACACGTTCCCAAAAAGTTGGGACAGGAGCAATAAGAGGCCGGAAAAGTTAAATGTACAAATAAGGAACAGCTGGAGGTCAATTGGCAACATGCTTGGTTTAAAAAGAGCTTCTCAGAATGTGGCAGTCTCTCTGAAGTCAAGATGGGCATTCCCCCACTGCTGCGGTCAAAAATAGTGGTGCAATATCAGAAAGGAGTTTCTCAGAGAAAAAATACAACAAGTTTGAAGTTATCATAATCTACAGTTCATAATATTATCCAAAGATTCAGAGAATCTTAAAAAAATCTCTGTGAGTAAGGGTCAAGGGCAGAAAACCAGACTGGATGCCCATGATCTTTGGCCCTTAGACGGCACTGCATCACAAACAGGAATGCTACAGTAATGGAAATCACAACATGGGCTCAAGAATACTTCAAGAAAACATTGTCGGTGAACACAGTCCACCGGACCATTCGTCTCTGGAGCCAAGGCTCATTTAAAATGGACTGTGGCAAAGTGGAAAACTGTTCTGTGGTCAAACAAATCAAAATTTGAAGTTTTTTTTGGAAAACTGGGATGCCATGTCATCTGGACTAAAGAGGACAAGGACAACCCAAGTTGTTATGAGCGCTCAGTTCAGAATCATCTTTGATGGGATGGGGTTGCATGAGTGCATGTGGCATGGGCAGCTTACACATCTGGAAAGGCAGCATCAATGCTAAAAAGTTACTGTATATCCAAATTTTAGAACAACATATGCTCCCATCCAGACGTCGTCTCTTTCAGGGAAGACCATGCATTTTCCAACTTGACAAAGCCAGACACATACTGCATTAATTACAACATCATGGCTGCTTAGAAGAAGGATCCGGTTCTGAAATGTCCAGATCTTTCACCCACAGAAAACATTTGGTGCGTCATAAAGAGGAAGATGCAACAAAGAAGACAGTTGAACAACTAGAAGCCTCAACTTCAGTCTCCTCAGTCCCAAACGTTTGCAGACTGTTATAAAAAATAAAAGGGGAGGCCACACACTGGTAAACAGCTTTTTTGAGATGTGTTAATGCCGTAAAAATTAAAATCAACTTATTTTTTCCTTAAAATTATACATTTTTCTCAGTTTACACATTTGATATGGCATCTATGTTGTATTTTGAATAAAATATTAAAAATTGAAAACTTCCACGTCATTGCATATTATCAGTTAAAACTGTATTGTTGCTTTTGTACTCACACAGGTTTTTGTACCAGTTGTAGTTCTATGTAACATATTTCCTGATCTGTGCTGAGATGCAGCAATTGTATGTGAAAGTTTAAAAGCCATATTATCTCACCCACCTTATCAAGTCCCATCTGAGGTAGTCTCTTTTAATAAAATATCTTCCCAAAGCTGTCCTTTAACTACAATAAACTAAGAAAATACTCATTAAAAGTAATTTTACCATGAATTTGTCACAAAATGTCTGTCAGCACAACTTTACAAAAGAAAAAAAGGCGGATAAAATGGCAGCAAAGTTATGAACAAATAGTTTTAACCTAATCTTAACTTGGTTTTACCGACTGACAAGTTAAAAGTCTTGTGTTTGAGTTAGTAACAGTCATCCTCTTTAAAAACTATTAGGCTGAATATACAGGCTCGATATAGTCCGTTTCCACTGAATATGATCATAAAACTTCAAATAAAGAGGAAGACAAAACAAAAGATGTAAAACTAAAAGAGTGACTGATGCTATGTGTCAAATGGAGAACAAACAAAGACGGAAATCTGTCTCGCCCTGAAGAGCCTGGCTTTTTATGAACCTCAGAAGCTTCTAGAAAAAATGCTTTGAACCAAATGAATATCCGTAAAGGAGGGAGGAGGAGGAGGAGGAGGAGGAGGAGGGTTTCCAGAAAGAGGGTATTAAAACTCAGAATGAATTGCTAAATACCTCTATAAAGAAATATAAGACATGGCCCCATTTTTATGCTGCTAGGACCGCTCTGCAGCCGCTTGATAAGACGCAGAGGAGAAAGTTTTTTTCTTTTTTTAAAGGGTGTGGCATAAATGAAAAATGGCCGCTGTTAAAAACATGTTCATAAAAAATACACACAGTTGACATTGTTATTAAACCAAACCATGAATGTTTCAATAAATTAAGCAAACTACAATAGAAGCTGTGATGGATTATGGAGACTGTTTTTCATTCATAATAAAGGCATTACTATAGAAAGAGCACATGCCATGAGTCCAGGAAGAACTAAGAGCTCATTGAAAAAGAACACAAGTTTTCTTTGGATTATGATGAAAAGATATAAAGATTTACATAAATAAATATGACATTGAATAATGCTAAAACAAAATGGACTTTGAGTAATAAAAGGAGGCTAGAATAACATAATTAAACAATACTTAAATGTTACTAAAATTAACAGCAAAGGAATATTACACTGTAAGGGAATAAAATTAGGAAAAAGAAAATGGGCAAAAGTACAAAATGTAAAAACAACCCAATAACTATTAACTATACCACACTTTGATTACATAAATATGAACTAAAACATAATTGAATCTCTGAAGACAGATTTAACAGTAACAGTAAAAATGACTTTCTTAAAATTATAAGGTTTATGGACAAAATGGGTTACAGCAGTGGTTTTCAAACTGTGGTACTTTTGGGTGGTTTTGAGTGGTATATTTTGGACTGGAATAAAAAATTTAATTAGGAAATCAGCTCATAATTGGCTTATAACTATGCATGTTTAATATAGTATGTGTTTTATTACTTTGCTTTTTCCTCCAAATTCAAGTTTGAGGACTTTTTCCTAAGACTTGCATTGGCTTATTAAAACAAATATCTTGACTTTACGTTAAAATTATCCAATTGTGGACATGTTATAAAATACATTCGGCAGAATTTGTGTTTTTAATACCCTTATTAATGTCCCTGAAGAGCTTTTTGTCTGGACCACAGTGTTTGTAAAATCCAGTATACAATCGTGCTTACTTTCTAGTAGGTTGTACTTAGAGTCAAATATTTTAACAAGTTTGAGAAACACTGACAAATAACAATCACCTTTTCAGCTGAACATGGTCAGAAAGCAGTGTTTGAGTGTTGTTATTGTACTTTTTTCATACCAACAGAAACGTCACTACATTTTGTTTTTTGTCATTTGGTTTGTTTTAATATTGTTTCTCTCTGTCTTGCATTATTGGATCGTGTGTCAAACTTTGTTGTACTTTGTCCACCATAACATTTAGGTAAACACACTGAGGCCCCTGGTGCTGACCTCACACCTCTGATGCTCACTCGGACCACAGCCCAGTCACTGAGCTGTGGGTCCTACAGCGGCCGAGACATTTTTTTTTTCCTCGTTGACATTTTGTGTTTGTGCCGCGGTATTGACTCAAGAGGAAGAAGGCAGCTGGAGGATCGTCGGTGACATTCCACATTAGCCTCAGAGAAAGACTGCACAAACGGCTGAAGAGAAAATAGACAAATAAAAAAAAAACTGGAAGGATTGGAAAGGAATGAGCAAAACCAGCCACAAACATGTTTTTGTTTTTGTGCTATAGGGCTTCTACTGCTGTTTGCACCAGTTGTGCAGTCTGCTAGTATTTAATAAAACTGTAAAACTGGAGTAAAGTTCAGGATTTGTCACATTTTTCACAACATAGTTACAGTTACATATTGAAATACCTCTTCTACAGAGAAATATATGGACCAGACAGAAGTTTTTGTTTGTCAGTAATCTCTCTCAAAGAACCGTTTACATGTTTGGTTCTAGTAAAGTAGGTGGGTTCGCTCACACAACAAGAACTCCAGCACTTTCTGATCTGAATATAACTATATTTGCTCATCATGGCAGCAGGACGGACGTCTGACTGGCTGGAGCCTGGTTTCATTACGTTTCATTTACGTTAAAGATGTTGCTACTAAAATTGACACATTGAACTGAGAAAAGTGATGTTCATGTTTTGGAAAAAAACTTTCATTTGTTTACTCAAATAAAATAAAAATTAATAAATGACACTCAAAACAAAACTAAAAACCAAAAATCAGAAACACTCAATTTTTAGGCAGACTTGGATGGGATTCTATAAAGAGAAGTTTCTACCAATATCATGCAAAGTGAATGTCGACAAAGTAGGTTATGAAGACTGTAAATCCCAGCCTCTTGCCTCTTTGTATGTAGTCATTCAGATTATGTAGTCGTCTCACTCTCGCTGACAGAATAAGGAAATTGTAGGCTGTGACTCAGTGCTGGCTTCTGGCACATCATCACTGCCCTCTGTCACGAGACAATGAACCAGACAGCTGTGAAATAAGGCTGAAACAGGAGGAGACATTAGAGAAAGGACAGAATAATGCAGGAGGAGGAGGACGTTAAACCTGGGAAACCTGCCAGGCTCTATTCCACCTTTGGTCCGAGGGCTTTTTCGGAGCCTTCACCCCGCCTCACCTCTGTAATGTCATCAATGAAAAGGCCTTTAGGAGGATGGAGGACTTGACTGGGGTTCAGAGCGTGGCCCACACCAGGCTGACGCTGCCAAAGTCCGGCAGGACTCTGGGAGAATTAATTGGATGTCACTTTCAGGTAAAAAGAACAGGGCAGCGATTTTTCTTTTTTTTTTCTCTCTAACACAGGTTTTTGAATGAGAAATCTCTGCAACATTTGGAGATCATCAGAAATCTCACTTGTGTAAAAATGCAATAGTAATATAATTAAACAGAGATAATGAATTGCCTTTGACAGCAGTTTTCATAATGGGTTCTGCATTTACCATCTGTCCACTTTTTCATTCAGAGAGAGGGCCAGCTCTGTCTCCCATTTTTCTCTGTAACCTTCCAGAAATGTTGATTAAAACATTGGATCCGAAAAATAATGTGTTGTGATTAAATAAAGAGTTTGTTTGTAGTATTTATGTGGAGAAATGTATGAACTGAGTTTGTAAAATTATAGACTAACTGTTATTAGAGGCAAGGATAAAGACATCATGGTGTTATGTAAAATAAAACAAACAAATATAAATACCGGAGACACACCGAATATCAACATACTTTTATTTTCTGTAAGGTAGAAGTGTTTTTATCCTCCATTAAACTTGAGTCTCTTACATTAAAATAACTATAGGCTGCAATTTTACACCTCACTTCCTGTTTGTGAAAATCTACGGTAGCCCTGCATGGACACTGTATAAACAAATCTCATCGAAATTACTCATTTGTTATAAACAAAATCAAATTTGTTCAAAAATGTCAAAAGTCTTGTTTGGTTTTCAAATAAGAAAAGAAAATGTACTTCTCTTCCACCCATGCTAAGTTTGTCCCCTCTTGGCAAACACAAAGGTTTAAAAAAAACTTGTAAGACATGACCTTCTTTTCTAATGCTCACATTTTGCATTTTACGTTTGTGTGTCTTGAAATGTAAAACAGTAAAAAACAAACCAGTCTTCACACAGGGTCATAGAGAGGGGTCTAAATCCAGCAGCTAGAACAAATATAACTTATCTTCTTTTGTGTCAGATAATCTGATTTAATTTATACAAAAAGGACTGCTCGTTTTGTTGTGTGCAGTGAGAGTAATTGTTATGACCCAAGGGTGAAACATATTATTGAAGGACACAGGAGACAAGGGTGATATTTAAACTGTTTATTTGTCATTGATGTATATATTTCGACCCTCCCGTGCCCAAAGTAAAGCAAAAGAACCATGGTGACCCGGCCAAACAGAATATAAGGACGGGAAGTCAGACGGGCCAACCCTATACCGGGCCGTAGAAGCTTACCTCCCGCTACCCCTAACACAACCTCGGGTCTAAGCCCTAACGAAAGAAAAAGGCCAAAACAGGACAGCCGGTCCCACCAGGTTAAACAAAAAGAACTCAAGGCTAAAGGCTAAAACGTGCTCTAGCACACACAACCGGCATCGGCCACAGCCGGCATAATCTGGCGGAGCCAGACAGAGGTGGAGCACTCGCGAACGAGCTGAGAGCAAAGTGTCAGCTAGAGGGAGTCAGAGAGAGAACGACGTTACCATTAGGCCTTTATATCGGCTACAGAAAGCCACCCAGACTAATTATCTCCTCTAATAACAAAAGAGGAAAAAGGGTGAAAAGGAAACATAAATACGCCTAAATGCGGCGCCAGCACTTAACACCCCCACCCCAAAATACTGGACAATGGTGGTGGACAAAAAAAGTGAAAACATTGTCCAGTCAACATGCGCGATAACGCGTCGGCCAAAACATTATCTTTGCCCCTTATATGTCTACGCTCGACATTATACTCCTGCAAACGGAGACTCCAGTTCATTAAGCGCCTGTTTTTGTTGCGCATTCGGTGCAAAAACACGAGCGGATTATGGTCCGTAAAAACTATAACATGAGCACTAGCGGAACCAACATAAACTTGAAAGTGCTCTAAGACCAGAATCAGGGCAAGAGCCTCTTTTTCAATAGTCGAATACCATTTCTGATGGCAGTCAAGCTTTTTAGAAAAGTATGAAACTGGGTGATCAATGTCATCTAGACCTTCTTGCAACAACACAGCGCCCACTCTGGTGTCACTGGCATCTACAGCCAATTTAAAAGCCTTTTAAAGGAAGGTGCAGCGAGGACAGGAGCACACAACAACAAGGACTTGGTGTTTGACAGCAGTCAGACCACATAAAGGGCACCTTATGGCTCAAGAGGTCGGTTAATGGAGACGCCACAGCATAAAAGTTCTTACAAAACCTTCGATAATAACCAACCACTGCCAGATATCGACGAAGCTCAGTGCGGGTGGTTGGGACAGGAAAAGCCATAATACTTTCCACTTTTGCCTGTACAGGGCGTACCTGACCTCCCCCCACCCATTTCCTAAGTAGGTGACTGTTGCCTGAGCAAATTCACATTCAGATAAATTCACCGTCAACTTGGCTTTTTTGAGACAACAAAACACAATCCGAAGGTGTTCCAAGTGCTCAACCCATGTCTCTGAACACACAACCAAGTCGTCTAAATAAGCCTCACAGAAGGACAGACCGGACAGCACGATGTTCATCAAGCACTGAAAGGTAGCTGGTGCACTGCGCATGCCAAAAGCCATGACTGTATATTGTAAAAAGTCATCAGACGTAACAAAGGCAGAGATATCCTTAGCCTGTTAAAGGCACCTGCCAATAACCTTTCGGTAAGTCAAGCTTGGACACAAATTTCGCACCTCCAACACAGTCAACACAGTCCTCAATGCGCGGCAACAAAAAACAATCAGGCTTGGTAACATTGTTCACTTTCCTGAAGTCGGTACAAAAACGATCTTCACCGTTAGATTTAATAGCAAGCAGGCAAGGTGAACTCCAGGCACTACAACTAGGCTCAGCGATATTATGGGCCAACATGTATTCTACTTGCTGCTTAAGACGGTCATGTTTGTCAGGATAAACACAATAAGGGTGTTGCTTAATGGGCAGTGTATCACCAACATGGCACATCCAAAAACAAAGATTTATTGGCATTTAACAATTCCACCAAATCTGAGCATTTAGGCTCTGGAAGATGAGCAAAATGAGAACAAATGTTAGTCATAATGTCAGAATTTAACAACTTTCCTTGAGTCAACGCTTCAGATAGAGCCCCGGTCAAACAAGAGGCGGTACTTTTAGCACCGGACAGCGTCTTTCCAGTGATAAGACAAAGCGCTGCGACTTCAGCACTGGACAGCGCCACAGGAGAAACTGCAGTATCACAGGTGACATGTGACAGAGAAGGTGTGCGTTTACAGTAACCTTTTAACACGTTAACGTGACATAATCGGGACCCCCGCCGTCTGTCAGGCGTGGCTACCAGATAGTCCCTGTCTCCAACCTTTTCTTTAATAACATAAGGCCCACTGTAGCGAGCTTGAAGACTAGCACCAGGAATAGGTAATAGCACCAACACTTTGTCACCAGGCTTAAACTCACGGACTATAGCATGTCTGTCAAACCAGGTCTTCATTCTGTGCAACTTCCAAGTTTTCTTTAGCTATTTCACATGCACGCCGCAGTTTTAACCTAAAGTTACACATATAAGCCAAAAGGTTTTGCTCTGTCTCTTTTTTCTCTTTATATAGGCTACAGAAAGCCGCCCATACTAATTTTCATAATATAAAAGAGGGAAAAAGGTGAAAAGGAATGCCTAAATGCGGCGCCAGCACCTAAAAGTAATAAATTATAAAAATGTGAGCGAGAACCTGTGAAGTTGTGTTGAGTTTTTGAGCGGAGTTTAGCACACACTAAAGTGATCCAATAGGTTTGTGCTTCAGAACTTAAGCAGCTGCTAAATCAAAATGTTAGATTTAAGCCAATAACAAGTTTTTGTCTTTATTAGCTAGTCTTCTTTGGTCTTAGAATAGGTGTATAGTGTTTAGAGCTAAAGTCAACAGTTTGGTTTAATAGTTTGCTTGATAAATATCTTAGGAACTGTGGACTAAAGGTTTTAAACATTGTTGACTTTATGTAGCTCTAAGACTGCTTTATTTTGAAGAAATCCTTCAGGCAGCCTCCAGTGTCAGAGCAGCAATATGTGCACACCACCCTCCATCAGCAGCTCCCACTGCGAGAGTATTTCACAGCCTGACGAGGGCTATAATGTGCAATATGCTCACTAATACGCTCACATTCATGCTCTCTGCCCCAGTGACGTCTTTAGCCTTCATCTCCCTGCGTTTTCTTACTCTGTGTCTGTCAGCGCAGCATCTGTTGGTGTCCTTTTAGCTGCTGGGGGCTCAATCTGTCCAAAAGGCTGTGATCTGATTGCCCCCACTCTTACTTTATCATTGAAAGTTCACTCAGACTTACCTTATAAGGCCAGACTAATACTTTCCATGATGTTTGGGCTTGTCACAACTGCAATAATCGTTTAACTCTGAACCAGAAAACAGTTCAGTTTGGTCTTTGTTTTAACGTAAAAAATGTGCATGACTCCAATGTACCTTAAGCTATGTTTGGACCATAACATTCATTTATTTTTCCGCCACATAGTCCTAGTAAAGGGGTTGCAACTTTGGTCCTGAGGCCACTCTGGACAATGGCCAGTTGGTCACAGTTGAAGCAGTGCAATCAAAGATATTTAGGTATACGTCCATTTAAAATGTGTAAATACTACAATCGTGGAAAATGTACATGTAGGGTTATTTTCTCTTACATGCTATTGGTAATAATTTTTCTTACCATTATTCTGTCTCACCAATCCATTTACTCCACTTCAAACACAACACACCAAAAAGAAAGATCTTCCATGGTGAATACTTGACTTGAAAAAAGTCCGCCTTCTAGAGTAATGTCATATATATATACACCACACAAGGTCTTTATACAAGTAACAGAGAGAAAAGGGCTCAGGGTGAAATTGAAACGTGCATATAAACCACACACTATTCATGTTTTTCTTAATTTTTTTCATTGACATTGAGAATCTCCATTTATCTTGATCCACATAGCCTTTGCGATAATTGTTTCTAACTTCCATTACACTAAAAACGTCACATTACTGAACTCTAAACTCCTCTCTGGCCAGTGCTGCAACATTTTAGGACAAGTCAAGCCATCAGTCAGAAATATCCTACAAAGTAAGCAAAAAAAGAGCTTTGGACAGAAAAACACTGAGCTTTTTGTTGATTTGTGTACATCAGCATGCATATACACAATCTGTTTTTATTTTATTTGTAGATTAAGTATAAGTTTGTAAATTGAGCTGTACTGAGTCCAAGTTATTGTAAATAATGAAGTAATCATTGAGTGCTTTTACACCATGTTTCTTTAAGGTACACAATATCCTCCTAATGGCCTCCTCCGTTCACTGACGACATGTTGACATACTTTTATCAGACCGCTGCTCTGACGTATGCTGTGTTTCTCTGCTGCAAGAATAAGCCTGTCTAACACAGTGACCACTGCAGCAGGAAAAAAATAGGTGCCCCTTTTTTTAACGTCATGATGCAACCCCTGGTCAGGACTTGTGTCAACAGGAGATTTCCTGTACAAATTAAACTGCATCCTGGTCTATGGATTTGTCTGTCTCAGAGTTAAAATGCTGGTACAAATATTAAGAGAATAATATCCATCTGGAGACCACTTTTAAAATTATATTTAAACTTGGAGGGTTTGAGCTTTTTTGGAGCATTGGAGCTTCTTTTTTGACAAAATTGCCACAGTAGGTTTTGCAAATATCAATGTATAAATAGATTTTTGAAATAATTTATTAAATATTGCTGAAATATACATGTTAAATACTATATTGTTAATATGACAAGAAAAATATATCACATGTGATTCATACTTGAGGTGTATATCCAAAGTGGCATCTTTTCTTAGTTTTTGTGCTCTTTGCAAACATCAGGAGTCTTAGTATTTTAGGCATTTTTTTTAGGCTGAGATTAGGACCTTTTCTTAAAAATGGGCTTCATAGATTTATTTTATTTATTTTTTATTATTAGTTTATCATCCTCGTGGGTGACAGAGGCCACTTCCTGCTTCTCTGCCCCACTTCAGACATAGTATTTCAATCCGTCTTCTAGCTAACAAAGCCAAAACACCTGTAGGAAGTCTTTAAAATAAAGGCCCATTCCCAGCTCCACAGAGATCCACTTGACTCAGGCCACCCCCAAATGCGTTTTAGAGGGCGATGGGTGTGGAACATAAGATTTCAGCCGTGTAAGGACTTACCTTGACAATTAAACTGCTTGTTTTTTTATTTGTTTTTTGTGGCACTAACGTGTCGATTGGAGGATTAAAATTCACCACATCCAAATAAAACCTGTGAATTCACCTCTGCAGACTGTGAAGTTTAAATTAACGGTACGATTGTGTTTTCCAGGACTTTGCCGATTCAATATTCCACTTGGTGAGAGAGAAGTACCGGTCGCTTGTGGGAGGCTGCAGTCCGGCGCAGGCTCGACACAAATCCCTGGCAGGCATCGTAATGACCCGAGGTATGGCAAATTTCATTGACTTTTATATATCACTTTGAATTATTGAAGTCCTGCAATATAGAAAGAAGAAATGATGAAGGTAAAGCAGTGAGAAAAGATATGGGCAGAAGAGTAATAGACAGAGGAAGGGTGCTGTTGTACCTCGGGTTGGTGCAGTGAGTGTGCCGTCCCGATGAATTATTGACACTTGAGAGTCTCTGAGGAGAATGAGACACGGCGGTGTGTGTCAGTCATCCTGCTGCATGCTGGACGTTTCTTCCTCGCGCTGCTTTGACAGGACTTCCACATGCCACACCGGGAATCCTAACGAGACCGTCTTAAAACTTAATCCGGAAGCCGGACCGAGTGGCACGCTGACGGACTGTGAGCAGAGGACTTGGCTCCGCTCTGTCAGCATGGGACAAGGGCTTATTAATTTTAGCACAATTTCATATTAGGTTTGTCTTTATCTGTTGATTTTTTTTTTATGCTTAAATAAGTCATACTTCAGTGTCACCTAACTTTAAATTGTCTGATTCTATTCTGTGCTCCATCTGTGCATTATTTTAGCTTGTTTAACGTTTACTTTCACATAAGTGTGTTTTATAAAGTTTATCATTATTAGTAGTTTGATCTGCTTTTGTCATATTAAAATTCACACTAAAGTGAGAGGTGTACTCACAAAACGATGACTATACTATTTTATTTGCCTTGTTATCCATTGATATTTTTTTTTCTTTTCCTGTGTATGTCATAACCACTTTCTGCCAGTTTTCACCTGCTCCAACCCTGAGAGAGAAAGAGCAAACTTCCGATTTGCTGAGTTTGTTCTTCTGATTGGTTCAAAAGGGACCCGACACCTCAGTGATGTCTGTTTTAATATGCAGTTAATTACCATATTATTTTTTCAACAAATATATCACTTCTCTTTTAATACAAGGCTGGACAGGAGACACATGTGAGTTACATATTATGCAGCTGGATGGTAAGAACATGAGGTGATTTTAACACAGCTTCAGTTCTGTGGCTGTAGCTTGAGCCAGTGTCTGTTCATGGCCCTATCACAGCACAGCAGCCAGGATTAACTACACCACGACAAAAAAAGCTATAGACCACACTAAGCCCTCCTTCAGACCTGGCATTAAAATACAGACAGAGATATCAGATCTAATGAGAGTCGTCTTAATGAAAGTTGTCAATGAGCAAAGTGCGTCTTAAAAAATCTAGTCTGAGGACATATTTGGAGAAAGAGCAGCCCCAGTGTCAGACATTTAAAGCTCTCACTCCCACGTGCCACAAGTTCATGTGTTTGTGTTTATCCCACTCAACAACCTTAAGATGACAACTCCAAAAACAACTGTCGCTAATAAACTCTTAATGTTAAAACCTCAGGCAAGAGAGCTACTAAAGTGGAACACTGGTTCTCACTATACAACAAGGTAATATCATGATAATAGTAGGGTAATAAGGGAATTATATAGTAATTATGGTTAGCTATAAGAACATTTTTATACAATTGTCAAAATCTATAGCTTTTTATTACCATGTAACCACTAGGAATTTATGCAGAAGATGAGAATTTATTAATAAATAATAATGATTACCATAGTGTAACAATTTATTATTGTATTATTAACATGCTATTACTTTGCTATTACTGAGCTGGAATGTAAAGTGCTACAATAAACTCTTCTCTACGTGCGCGTTTCCAACCAGACTCATAACGTACTGTTCTAATGGAAACATGCTTTTTGTTAGATATGGCTTCATTGTCAGCGCAGAGCTTAGGGTAAATTATAGAAAAGGAGTCGCACTGACAACCTTTTCAATGCCATTCTCTGTAAAATCTGTTCTGTTGACTGTAGTGTGATGTTAAGACTGCTGATCTAATGAAAAGACACAGCACTCAACATTGAAGGAACTAATCAAACCTGCAGCTCCAGCCTCTTCAGTCGAAGAGGAAGTTTAAAATACTTCCTGTGATATTGAAACAGAGGGACGATATAGATAAATGAGCTTATATTGACGTTATGGTTAGATTCAGGAAGTGTTTGTGTTAATGCTGCTTATCAATGCTCTTTTCTAAACTTGAATCTTGTCATAATTAGGTTCACTTGGGAAATGATGACAGCTTCCAAGTTCTTATTTCTGTCAAAAAGGGTGTAAATGTCAATATACAGTTTAACAAAAAATATAGAAGTGTCCCTTTGTTTTTCCGGCGACAGGTTTGTTTTCAGATTCGCTGCAGAGTTGCACCTCGTGGCTTCGGTGAGAAAACAGGTGTGGTTTCTCAGCTCTCGACTGCACCTCTGTCTAGGTGTAATATTACTTATTTTTGGCAAACTGCGGCAAGTACAGTTTCTTTACACAATTAGTGGCTTTAATCACAAGTCTGTAATAAGAAGTGGAGAAAGAGATCATGTTATTAGATCTGTGTTCTCCTAACAGCGGGTAAAGTTAAAGAGCATAAAATCTGTAGCAGGTTTCTTGAGAGAGTCAAGGGCAACAACAAGAAATGGTGCCAAGTTTGATATTAAAGGTGGAACCAAGTTTAAAGAGGCTCTGGAGACTGTGTTTCTGGAAGCTTAGAGAAGTGGCTCTGACCTAATGTGTGTTTATTCTATAGAGTGTGTACCAGGCCTTTGGTGGCTTTGCAGATGCCTTCAGGACCAGTTGAGTGTCTTCACATTTAATATTAACTTTCAATGGTCAGGGTGTGTGTGTCAGTGAGGAGGCTTATAGACAAACCAAAATGAGGCTAGGTTGGGTGAGGTCTGGTGCTTGTGTCGTTCTGTTCTGAGATCCTTAAAAAGTTCAGTCTGTCTCTAACTAAACCATGGTACACATGGTACATCCAATCAAACTTTAGGCACCAGACTGACCACAGACGTCTAAACGCATCATAAACTGGAATGAGATAGATGCAATGCTAAACTCATTGAAAAAGATTGGGTTTTTTTTTTGGAATAAGTGAAAATGAGCAGTGTTCATTGATCAAAAATGCTATTGTAAATGATAAGAAGAATAGATGATGTGGATTCTGTTGTGAACACGCCCTGAGTGGAAAAAATAAAGAACTAAATCACCGATTTTGGAAAATGGCTACAGATTAAGTACGCAAACATAAAATGATGTTGGTTTATGATTCCCTTTTGCCTTTTTCAAATTTATCTCCTATAAAAGACAAAGTTATATGATGGAATTATTGTCAACTGGATTTCTGACCCAACGGTTACATCCAGCTTTTACTTAAAAATGAAAGAGCTGCTTTTTGATAAAAACAAAAGCTATCAAAGACCCAAAGTCATCCCGTCCTGCACAGGCCTTCATTTGAGGCAAAGACACTTTGTCAGCAGACTTTCAAAGCCTGACTGACAGCAGCAAGAGGTGGAGGCAACGGGGGCTGGTTCAGCAAATTAAACCCCATTCCTTCATCCAAATCTGCGTCATCGCCTCTGGAAGTCAGGCCTGGCTGCTCCTGCGGGCTGTACCTTCCGGCCCGGTACAGGGGCTCTTATCAGTGTCGGCCCAGATGGCACTGCGCCGGTGACACCTCACTGATGGAGGAGGCCGGTTTAAGGCAGTGTATGTGTCGGGAAAAGAAAAAGAAAGGAGGTAGAGTGGAAGACCTGAAGAAACCGTCTATGAACTGGAAAACAAATGATTATTGTTCAGACAAGAGCCAGCACATTTCAAATAAATGCTTCAAAATTAGTATGGACCCAAACGCTTGACTGTGATCTTCTAACAAACTCTCATAAACCCGTTACGGACATTGCACTTCCCTTCTGTTTTGACTTGCCTCTATCTTCATGTAATCATTTCATTCATTTTCTACCGCTTTGTCCCGTTAGGGGTCACGGGTGGCTGGAGCCTATCCCAGCAGCTTTGGGCCTGAGGCGGGGTACACCCTGGACAATGGCCAGTTAGTCGCAGGGCTAACATAAATAGACAAACATTGACAGACAACCATTCACTCTCACATTCATTCACTAGGGACACTTTAGAGTTGCCAATTAACCTGTACATGCATGTCTTTAGACGGTGAGAGGAAGCCGGAGTACCCGGAGAGAACCTACAGTAACACGTGGAGGACATGCAGACTCCTCACAGATAGACCGGAGACGGCCGAGAATATTTGAGTCGGCCGGGTTTTGAACTCACGACCTTCTTGCTGTAAGGCAGGAGTGCTAACCACTCTGCCACGTGCACCCCTTGTGATCATTTCAGTTTCCTAATCAGGAGGATAATGTGGTGGTACAACTTCCAGGTGATCCTCTGGACGAGAGCTAGTAGTTGCCATGTTGTGGACTTTTTGTTGTCGCCGTCCATATTGTGCAGTTGGTGGTGTAAGGGAAGCCTAATAAATTCCACACCTTCTTTGTACGTAACTTTTCAGGTTATGCTGCAGATTTGTTACTTGTCATGTCCTAAATCAGTGCCTATACTTTGTGTCATAAACAGAGAATTACGTCAATGCTGTACCAAACACCCATTGATTAGCAACTTGTGGCCTTTTCCCATGCTGTTTTAAGATACTTTTTGTATCCAGTGTTAGTAACAGAATATGTCTGAAATTTCAGAGTGCAGTGTTCTTTCTGGGCCCATCTACTGGACACATATTGCACTGTTGTTTCTCTATGCATCAAAGCTCATAAAAAACCTATTATAGATGTATGTGTCGTAAGTAGAGCATAAAAAGTATTTCTTATGTCAGGGACGTCAACGTTTTAGATGACGCCCCTGTGTGTAGCTTAGACTAGTGACCTTATCTGATCACACAGGATTTATGCAGCTTTTTGTCAATGAGGGTAAGACAAATAGAAACATTAAATCCTGTTGTCTTGTATTTAGACAATATATATACAATTTAAATACTTAGATAATGTAGTGATATAAATAATGCACTGTTGCTGGTGTAGCATATTCCTTCTGTGAAACTGAATGGATTAATAATGCAGCCATAAAAACCCAGACAGCTCCTACTGTAGTAGTGCTGAAGACAACATAAACATTTATGACTGCACAGCCTCATAAAAATCTCTATTCGAGTGAGAACTATTGGCACTCGCTTTAAGCAAAGTGAGCCACAATTCCTCCCCAGTGATAGAGCAAGTTCAAAAAGGTAACCGACTCTCCCAATTTCATTCTCCCGCTTTTCCTCGCCGTTCCACTTTGCAATTGTTTAGATCAATTTTGCAGTGGATAATTTCTGCTGCGCTGCTTGCTACCCTGCCATGAAATTGGCACTAAGGTTGCCTTCAGTTTGTGGGAACGAGCAGAGGAGAGGTGGAGAGACGGAGACAGCCCCTGAGCACTGCGCTGTTTTTAAACCAGGAATAATCAGCTGCATCACAGAAATACAAAAGAGAAGAGGGTCAAAGGGAACAAGGTAGAAGAAGAGTCAAAGGCCTCGGGCACAAATCCATCTGTTGATTACTGAGGATTCAAAGATGTCACGCCCCGGGACGACACAACTGTCAGAAAGCATCTACATCACAGAGAGGACACAAATGAATCATTATGGCAACTGTACAAAACTCATTAGTGTTGTCGTAGAGACCAGACTTTAAAGGTGTTGTGGGTACACAGTGAAACAAAAAGTAACATAACCGTGATAAAAAATAGACATTTAAAGCCCCATGTCTGTGGAGGTTCTCAGTAAGCCAGGACATATTGCAGACAAGGTTAAAACAAAGACAACTTGGATGTATAGGTTACAAGCCCCAATGAAACTTGTGGAAAGATCCATTGGTTTCATTACTTCCTGTTTATACAACTGAGCCCCAAGCAAACTGAGCACTACTGAAGTGGAAGTGCATTTCTGATACAATCTTAGTTTAAAGTTTTGTTCAGGATTTGGTTTTGTCTCAGTTTCAGTCCCAAGATGTCATTGTCTAATCTTGTTTTTGGTGCACGTTAGTCTCAGTCTTGACTATGACACTGTACATCCACATACACTATTGCAACTATAAAATAAGTAGTGTTGACGTACAAGAGTTATGTGGGATGTACCAGGAAGACGAAGACTAAGACAACACAATATCAGGAATGCTTTCAGGCAGCAGTGTGCTTTGTTCAGGTTCACACAGGTATTTGTTCAACGTTGCTTTTTAATTCTTGCTCCTACACTCGGCTGCTCTGAAATTGAAGAAGTCAAGGAAAGCTGCTCATCAGTTGCTTGTGCATGCTTTCCACCAACCAGGTCAACATTTTTTTACAACAAGATAAAAGGTTTGTACAGATATGTCAAATGAGCAGATGTTGATTCTTTGGAAAGAAAATAAACCATGTAACGTTATATACCTTTTATGAATTAAATTAAATGTACTTGTAGGTTTGTCAGATTAACATACTTCACAACAGAATGAAATTAGTTTTTGTAAACATGAGAGTGCATATTCCCCTCTCTCTGTCTTTATTTCTGACGTCTGTGGTTGTGCCTAATGTTGCAGTGCCTCCACTTCACAACCCGCTGCTCCTCTCCCCGTGTCTGCCATGTCTGAACGCTGGCAACATGGCCGCTCACCAACTGGCTGCATTACACCACATTACACTACATTACACAGCGCTGCGGCAGACTGAGCCAGTCAACATCGGCTGGTCGTCTCAGATATAGCCTCACCAGGCATTTTGGCAAAGTGGCAAATATTTTAAACCAGATGTAAAGCTCGTCTGTTGTCAACTGTATAACTGTTAACTTTTCTCTTTTCATAGTTTAAACATTTCCCTCATTCAGTAAAATGAATTGAAGTAACGTGCTAGCTTCTACATTCAAAGACATGGCTGCCCTCCCTTGTTTACGTTGAGTCAAATTTACTGTATAGTGTTTATGTCATTTCCTAGTGGAGTCTGAATTTTAGTATGTAGTGTATTGCACTCAAGATTTCCCACAATGCCTTAGTAAAAGCTTCCTTCTTCAGGCAAGAAAGAGTTCCAATAATCCAGTTGGTTGTATTCATTAATGCTACAAGACTTGTTGAATAAAACACCCAGGCATATTGATATTAATACTTATATCACAAAAGTCTTAGCGATAGTTTATTGCAGAAGTTCATAATCACCGGAGTTTAGCAGACTTTTCTCAAATCAAACAAAAAAATGGTAGTCCTCTGTATTGTGCAGCAGTATGTTCAGTGACTAATGGGTTCGGAATTGGGAGTGGTTACGACATGTAAAAGTAAAAGTAAATAATTTTTCATTGTCAAGAGCTCTGACACTGCTGCTAGCCTCAGATAGCCTTACCTTAAAGTGTCAATCCTAAAGTGTGTTTGTATTTAAAGCTTAAGCATGTTAGGAGCACAGACTCGGACTAGATCTTTAGGAGGGCATTAAGGTGTGTGGGTCAATCTGTCAATTTTTAACCAAAAAAATCGCAAAAATATTGAAAAAGTAGGGAATGACAACATTGCATAAATGTGACTAAATTACATGATTACAACATTCTCTTTCTCAGTTGGCTAAAATGCACAAACTACATACTTTTTCTCTTGGAAACTATGTTGCCAACTTAAAGTATTCAAGCATTTTCTACACTAAACCTACTTTGAGATAAAAAAAAATTTAGTTTTTAAACACCTTGTAATTTTGTAGCGTGAACTGAATAAAAGCTAATTTGTTGGATGCATTGTGCCCGATAAAGGCTATGTGATATCTTTGATGACCAACAAATTATATTATGTTACAAGTTTTTGAGAAATGTACCAAACATATATTGACAGAATTCATACTATATTAGTTTTGATACAGTTTTTTTTTCATTTTACAAAACAATCTCTTAAACAAAAGTGCTTTAGTGTGGACATAGCCACAGTAACCATGTTTCACAAATTGACAGACACTACAAACCTCTTTTGCTTTCAGTGTTTTTAAAGCGAATAATCCACTCTTTTTCTCCGAGCAACACAATGAGGCAGAACAAGCTTTTAAGGTCAACTTCCAGTAAACGCATTCATATACAATTTAGTCTGAATCCCATCTTTTATCACAAGATGGTGGATGATTACACTGAATAAGCTTTTAAAACCGTTCTCAAGCTAAGCACTGACTTGGCATGAGATGATAATGTGCGCCGTTGAATCTCTATTAGCTTTAACAAGAACTCCTCTCAATGCATAAAGGTGTCTTTGTTGAATGCTACTGAAGCTCTTAAATCTTCTCAACGCACCCTGGTCCACATCTCTGCAAATTTTTTCATAGTGAGTTATTTTGTTACCGGATGTGATTATTGAACGTTAAAATTTAGCAGCAGCTGGAAAAGCAGATAAAGAATAAAGTAGTAAATAGTAAAATCCCTATTTGAAAACGGATATGCAGACTTAAAGGCATGGCTTAACTGTCATTTGTAATCAACTTGTTTGAAACCCTTTTGCTCTCATCTCTCTTTTGAGTCCCTAGTGGTATTTCTCCACACTCTTTGCTAAATAAAACGACACACAAGAAGAAAAAGGGTGTCGATTTAGTATTTTTCCCATCTGGACTCAGCTGATTTCTCATGTCTCTGAGCTCATCTGAACACTGTTTACCATCTCTAGACGCCCAATGCTATCTCAGATCGATTCAAATGAGATTTTCCACGCTCTTTGACGATGTGTGAGCTGTCGGTTTACTTTTGGCGGTTGTCTCACAGCCCCTTTAGCCCGGCGGCGAGGCTAATCTCACACAGGTCGGGGCTCAAATACCTCAGCGGGACTCCAGAAATGGTAAAACCGGGAGGATATGGAAGGGTTTGTGGTCTGTCTGCGGTTCAAAGACGGACTACGATTAATATTCTCGAGGCAAAAGCATGAGACGCACAGAAAAGAAGTCAGGGGGAGGACAGAACAGGACTCCCCAGTGTTTCTGTCAAGTTTGGTGTCTGGCTGCACAGACGCTGGTGTTGTGCCAAACTAATTCCCTGAACAGAAATAATATACCCCTGTTTTCTGATCATAGACTGTCATTTTATTAAATAATCTGTTTCAACGTTTTGCTCACTTACAATTTAAAGGTGGGTGTTCAGTTTTTGGTGAATGCTCTGGGAAGCTGCTGTTCATGCTGTTTACAGACCGACTCAGTGATTCGTTTTACCAAACCAAATGAATGTAGCTGAGGTTTATCTACTACTAAGGTTTAAACATCAATTAGTAACTTTAAACTGGTTTAGGTTGCACTATTCCTAATCCCATCAGATTAATAATCCAAAAGGATTTCCAACACAAGACACCACAATTACAAAAGACCTTTAAGGTATGTCATTGGTCTATCAAAACTTTTTTTTAAACAAAGCTATATTCTGCTCAAGCATCCGTGGATACAAACTCTTCTGGGGAAACTTAGATTGGCACAACACCGGTCACTGCATCCCACCAAACCACCGTCTCCACTTCCTCCTTCTCGCTGTGAATACTTGGCAGCTCCACGTCTGGATCTTTGAAGATAACGTGGGCTATTAATAAACAAACAGAAGCAATTACTGGGAGGCAGCGGGAGAGGAGAGAGGAACCGGATTAGGTCAGCTCCACCATTCTCACTGAAGTCTAAACCGATGAGCCGCAGCCCTCCAAAGACGCCAGAGATACCGATCCCCTCCTCGCTGACCCCTCGCCCGCCGCGGCTGCCCCTCACTCGCAGCCTGCAGCCTCAAGGGGAGATAACGCTCCTCTGTGGCTGTGTGGCACTCTGCAATAACGTGAGGCTGGTCATTTATATGCCTCGCAGACATCTACCTCAGCTTCAATAGCCGCCATGCCACAAACATATTACAGTGCATTTTCAAGTTCTAAATGAGAAATTATTTATGGAAACGTTCCTGCTGCATTACTAGTTTGTGTTACTCTGTTTGTTACTGTATCTTTCTCTCTCTTGGTGCGATGTGTGGTTCTGTGAATGCACCAAGCAACAACACAAAGGTCTCCTCTTTGCTGGGAAATAAATATATTGGTTCAGAATTAGCTTTTTTTTTTGTTTGTTGGTTTTTTGTTAAAGGTGCAGTGTTGATGTTTTTACAGTGAGAAACATTTTTCACAACTCTATTGGACTCAGAGGAAAAAGCAGTTAGTTACATTACTTCCTGTTTTTGTTGCTACAACAGCCCGGAGGGGACAAACTAAGCACTGTTTATTTATGTTTCTGAAGTCTTCTTGAACAAACAGGATATATTTGTTGTCTTGATCATCTGACCTGTGAACATTGGGTTTGTTCATTGACAACAGCATGTCCCTGCAGGGCTACCGTAGGTTCTCACAGGCTGTAGAAAGGAGAAGTAAACTATGATTTTGTCACCTGCTAATGCTGTGAAAAACTATACACTGCACCTTTAATGTGGATGGAGAATAAGTGAGATAAACTCCTGATAAATGGTAAATGTCAAAGTCAAAGGTTTACACTTTGAGTTTGTAAAAATAAATTAAATCTAAGACCCAATTTTAGCCAGAATGACCTGTTGCTGACCTTTGTTGACCTTGCTGTTTGTTTTGGCCTCTTTTCAAAGTTCAGCCCAAGAGAAGCTGAACGTACCCACTGTCTTGAAATAAGACATGTATAATTTGTGATATTAAAGACCTGTCAGCATTAGTTCATATAGCCTTGTGTTAACACTTGTATTTGGATGTAGAACTATACTTTGATATAGAATAATAAAGTAAAATGTGATATGGTTGTGCCTTCATAAATCCTTTTCCATTTGAAATAAATCTATGGTATATTGTATCTGGTCCATGTCTGTTTCTGGTTTCTATGTCCTTAGAAAGTAAGAGCTTTTGTAATGTGGGTAAAAACGTGCATTCGTGATTACGTATTAAGCTAATATGATACATTTTTTTCTGTTATTGCTTGCAGACTTGGACCTAAGACACGCCCAGGTGGTAGCTCTATCCACCGGCACCAAATGTATCAACGGGGAGTACCTGAACGACCAGGGACAAGTGGTGAACGACTGCCACGCCGAAGTTACGGCCCGCCGAGCGCTCATACGCTTTCTCTACTCCCAACTTGAACTCTTCTTCAGGTAAACGTCTGTTGAGCTTTGAAGTCACTTAGCATTTACGATGTTATCACTGTTGTATATTTGTATGTTGTACATTAATTATTGCCCTACCTTTTGATCTGGCCAAATAAGTTATCTCAACCGTTTTTGAAGCCAGTGTAAGTAGCTTAAATGTACCAGCCATTCTGCATCAATCACTGTAAAGACCTTTTATTACTTTTCAAAGTGTCTTTTGTCACATTATATTATGCATTAAGTGGTGTTTTAAAAGCTTTAAATATGATGTTTGTGGTAACCTCCCACCGACTCTCTTCTCATAATGAGCTCCATGGAAACAGTGTTACTTTGCATTTGCTGGAGATTTTCAATAATCAACGAGCCATATGTTGTCTGCAGCTAACTAAGCTCAGTATCTCACACTCAACTGTCTCAGCTCTTTTTTTTTAAGTCTTTAAAGCCAAGTAAACATGCATGAGAATATTCTTTAATGGATAAAGCCAGACAAAATAAGGCTATACGTACATACAATTGCAAATGTAGCATTCGTTTTAGAGACTGGAAATCCTGTTGGCCCAATGTTGAAAAAAATGTTAATTTACAGAAATATTTATATACATGTAGACTTCAGTGTGTGACCAGTAAACACACAACCCATTTGTCCAGACAGTCTTGGTTTTGACACTTAGCAGCCTCCAGTGCCGAAGCATACATTATGATTTTTTTGGCTCCCACAAGGCCCCGATACAAGGCTGATTCATCAGATTAGTGGCCCGAAGTGTAGATGGTTGAATGTCATATTTGCATACACAGCAGTGACTTTTTGTCTTAGCACAATGCTGGGTGGCAGGTACAAACACTTTGTGGCTAATGGGGAAGATAAGTCATAATGAAATGACCAAACAAAATGCCACTAGTGCCATATTTACACCGAGGGAAAGGACAGGGGAAACAGAGGGAGGGGTTATGTAAAGGCTACAGCCGTGAACTGCATCGTGATCAATGTATATCTGTGTGCAATTCAAGAGCTGTTTTGAGTAAAGACATACAGCTTTGACAGAGGTAGTGTCAGTAGGGTTGTACTCAAGACCACATAAGCTAGAGGAAGTCATTGATGGAGTAAATTGTATGATACATGTTGAAATACAGAAGAGTAGAATTGTAAAATTAAAGGTGGTGAAATTACAGATTGCACACCCTACAGCATTTCTTTCTCAATGATGTAAGCACCTACAGTAGCCCTGGAGGAACATGAGGTGTAGGAACAAACCCAGTGGAAATGCGTCAGATAATTAAAAATTTGAAATAAAAACAGATGTAAAGAAAAACAATTGAGCTTCTCCTTTTTTTTCAAAATGTTAAAGTGTTATTCTAAAATATTTTTTTTATTTTACACAATATTTTAAACACAACATCATCCAGTTGAAAGTCTTGGCTGGTCCTGAAAAATGCTGTTATTTTGTTAAGCTTTTACAAAACAGTTCCGTCAAGGATGAAATGAATTAGTCAAGACGTGTTTAGCCACTTGTTCATGAACTGTGCAGACGTTTTAGGCAGGTGTGGATATAAAAAGTGAGGAACTTCAGTTAAACCATGTGATCCCAGACAGAACCAGGTCAGACTCCAGGATGTTGGGATCAGGGTTACACCATCACATCAGGACGACTCCTTGTTCTGGGGTCACTCTCTGTGTTTCAATTATTTGTTACTTTTATTACTTTTTTTACAAACAACAAAGTGAGTGATCAGACAAAAAAACTTCAATATTGAGAGTGATCGCAGTAGTCCTCCTGACGTGATAACCAACTTGTGCACAGTGCTCTGTGTTAGTCATGAAAAACGCATGCTTTAATGATCTATTGTATCTTGTTTGTTCTTGCACAGGAAACGGAGTTCAAAAGATTTATTTACTTCTTGATGTTTTTATCTGTTGGCAGCAGGGAACATAACGCACTTAAAAAACAATGCAAACATAAATTTCTACTTTTAAAGTTTAATTATTTTATTTTATTTTTGCACAGTTTTTCAAGTAGCTTCAGAGGAAACAACAGTTCAAGGAGAACATTTTAGTGCTTTCTCCAATAAACATACCTGTCGCTATTTCTCTTCAAGTGCTTTTACTTCTTTCATCGCCTCATGCTTCAAACTGCTACAAATAGAATTTTTAAGGAATGTCATAGTTATTGGCATAATTTACCAAAAAAAACATGTTATTGTTATTACTAAAGTTAATTAAACTAACATGTTTTAGCCAAATTTTGCTGAAGCAGATTGGGTTCTATAAAATATAAAGTGGGTATTGGAAATGCATGCATTTAATGAACAACAATGTGTTTACACTAGTATAATTTCTTACAGTATATATGAATGTGTGCATGTGAACTGATGTTGAAACTTCAGTCTGACGTGGTAAAAACATTTTGTGGTCATTCTCAAGGCCAGTGTCCATCTCTCTGCCTTCACTTCATCATTGAAAAAGAAGAAACAATGTGAGATCTATCCCTGATGTGATGAATGGTACTAGCTCCCCTCGTCAGTCTCTTCTGTGTTTGTGTTTTTTACTAACAGCAAACGAGCCGAAGACTGGGAGGAGTCGATATTTGTCCGACACAAAGAGTGCGGCTTCAGGTTGAAAGATAACGTCCATTTCCACATGTACATCAGCACGTCGCCGTGTGGAGACGGGAGGCTCAACTCGCCCTACGAGATCTCCACAGAACGTAAGACAACAAACACGCTACCACTGCATGATGCTTAATATTTTTTTTCACCTAACAGCATATTGTAACGGAACTCATCTGTTCAAATATTTTAATCATCCATCCATCCATCCATCTTCTACCGCTTATCCGGGGCCGGGTCGCGGGGGCAGCAGTCTAAGCAGAGAAGCCCAGACTTCCCTCTCCCCAGACACTTCCTCCAGCTCTTCCGGGGGGATACCGAGGCGTTCCCAGGCCAGCCGAGAGACATAGTCCCTCCAGCGTGTCCTAGGTCTTCCCCGAGGTCTCCTCCCGGTGGGACATGCCCGGAACACCTCCCTAGGGAGGCGTCCGGGAGGCATCCGAAACAGATGCCCGAGCCACCTCAGCTGGCTCCTCTCGATGTGAAGGAGCAGCGGCTCTACTTTGAGCTCCTCCCGAGTGACCGAGCTCCTCACCCTATCTCTAAGGGAGCGCCCCGCCACTCTGCGGAGAAAGCTCATTTCGGCCGCCTGTATCCGGGATCTTGTTCTTTCGGTCATGACCCAAAGCTCATGACCATAGGTGAGAGTAGGAACGTAGATCGACTGGTAAATCGAGAGCTTTGCCTTACAGCTCAGCTCCTTCTTCACCACGACAGACCGGTACATCGACCGCATTACTGCAGAAGCTGCACCGATCCGTCTGTCGATCTCACGCTCCTTCCTTCCCTCACTCGTGAACAATACCCGAGATACTTAAACTCCTCCACTTGAGGCAGGAGCTCTCCACCAACCTGGAGGGCAAGCCACCCTTTCCGACTGAGAACCATGGTCTCAGACTTGGAGGTGCTGATCCTCATCCCAGCCGCTTCACACTCGGCTGCAAACCGCCCCAGTGAACATTGAAGGTCCTGGCTTGATGGAGCCAACAGGACAACATCATCTGCAAAAGCAGAGATGAAATCCTGTGGTCCCCAAACCAGACTCCCTCCGGCCCCTGGCTGCGCCTAGAAATCCTGTCCATAAAGATAATGAACAGGACCGGTGACAAAGGGCAGCCCTGCCGGAGTCCAACATTCACCGGGAACAGGTCTGACTTACTGCCGGCAATGCGAACCAAGCTCCTGCTCCGGTCGTACAGGGACCGGACAGCCCTTAGCAAAGGGCCCCGGACTCCATACTCCCAGAGCACCCCCCACAGGGCACCGCGAGGGACAGTCGAATGCCTTCTCCAGATCCACAAAGCACATGTGGACTGGTTGGGCAAACTCCCATAATCCCTCCAGCACCCTGGAGAGGGTATATTTTAATCAGTGAGAATTTTAAGCCAATTACAGCTCGCTTCCAGAAAATGAAGCGCTCCGATTGGGTGACACCGCTGGTCAACAGAAAGTTTAATGGCTGCCGATTAAAATAGAAAGTGTAGCTTCTGCAATGAATATGTGTTTAACAAAACAACACCAAAAAAGGAAAACATAAACAGAGCAAAAGGGAAGCAATGTGAAACGGGGAAAAATATTGGCAATATTGGCTGTGATAATTAGCGTTCTGAAGTTGGCGCTAAATGTTTACGGTCAGCTCTAAAGTTCAGTTTGGTGTAATGTATCAGTATTTTGTGGTTGGCTCACAAGTCTCAACAGGAAACCGAATAAAATAGAGAAGAATGACTCAAAGGTGACTCAAACCCAGGTCTCCCGGGTTTATGGTGTGTGCTCTACAAGATGCCCATAAATTATTACATTTAAGCTTAATCAAATGCTGTGCTTTATTTTGTACACATCTGGTCGTCATGGATGGATAGAGGGATGGATGGCTGGATGGATGGATAGAGGGATGGATGGCTGGATGGATGGATGGATGGATGGATGGGTGGATGGATAGAGGGATGGATGGCTGGATGGATGAATAGAGGGATGGATGGCTGGATGGATGGCTGGCTGGATGGATGGATGGATGGAGGGAGGGAGGGATGAATGGATGGATGGGTGGATGGATAGAGGGATGGCTGGCTTGATGGATGGATGGATGGATGGATGGATGGATGGATGGGTGGATGGATGGATAGGGGATGGATGGATGGCTGGATGGATAGAGGGATGGATGGATGGATAGAGGGATGGATGGATAGAGGGATGGATGGGTGAATGGATAGATGGATGGCTGGATGGATAGAGGGATGGATGGATGGATGGGTGGATGGATGGCTGGATGGATGGGTGGATGGATAGATGGATGGCTGGATGGATGGATAGAGGGATGGATGGATGGATAGAGGGATGGATGGATGGATGGATGGATAGAGGGATGGATGGATGGATAGAGGGATGGATGGATGGATGGATGGGTGGATGGATGGCTGGATGGATGGGTGGATGGGTGGATGGATAGATGGATGGCTGGATGGATGGGTGGATGGATAGATGGATGGCTGGATGGATAGAGGGATGGATGGATGGATCCTGTCAATACCCAATAAATGTTTTGGCCACCATTGGTTCAATATTAACAAGCCATGTAGACCCATAGCCAATGGGAGCATCCTTTATTCTGATGCGGTCTTAAGGTCTCATTTTGTTCACAGATCATTACAATATATAAATAGTAGGTGATAAAACAATGCATCAAATGCTCCTAAACTGCCTTCACAACAAGTCACTGAGAAAACATCGGAAAAATCAACATTTGTGCTACATAGTACTTCCATTTGTTCAGTATTGATTGGTGAGTACAAAATTAAAATTTTGTACTCGTCCTGGAAAAAGAAGATTTGGGGGCTCGTGTAATGTTTTGATATTATTAAAAAAATCTATATAAAGGCTTCAATTGCATTTGCTTCACTTTAAATCTTTTAAATAAGTTATCCATTTTTCCAAATGAAAATTAACCACAGCAATCTTTAATCTAAAGACTTCAGGTGTTAATATGGTGCATCATTGGTGCGTTATTAACTTGGTGAGTTATTTTTAGACCGACCATAAAAGGTCTGTTATTAATGCAGAAATGACACACCCTATTAATTTTAAAAGGTTAATTTTCTGTGGACGACTCCTCTTTGCCTTTTCACCAAGACACTGTCAACTCATCCTTTTCTCGTCTGGCTCCATCTTTGGCCTCTTTCAGCCGCTCTGTGCTGACTAGATGACATTTTATTGCTTACCCGCTGAAAACAAATTGTATATTCATTTAGCTGTTTGGCCCTGCATCTTTTCTGCTGGCCTGCCACTTCAGTAATCTTCACTGCACTTTCCATTAGTAGGATGAATATATTTCCCCTCGTCTTAGCACCGGAGAGTGAAGCTATAAGCCGTGAGAGTCTACAGTAGCTACAGCGGCGAGGGTTTAAGTGTGATACCAGTCTCTGTCACTGGAGAAGTCTTTGAACTAGACGTTTTTGGTCATTAAACCTTTTTAAATGTTGTGCGGCGTGCTTTGGGAGATTATAAAAAACGCTTAGCACCTTTTCCCTGACTGTTCTCGGAGCAGGAAGCAGGGGCTTAACTCACAGTTGCTGTCGTATTATCGAGAGGAGAGCTAATGCCACAGAAATTAAAAGGTTATTAAAACAAAAAAGCATCTCTTCACTGCCTTAGCAACATCTGACAACATTTTCATCTGTTTACATCCCATCTCTGCCTGCTCCGACTGCCGTTTCCTTTTATGATGCAAACATTTTGGATGGTGTTATCAGCTGTTACACTTCATAGGGAATGAGAAATGGGAGGTTTTAAACGCGGTAGGATTATTAACACAGAAATGAAAATATTATATTGTTGTGACCTTAATTCTGTGATGAATCGTGTGGTTTGTGACTGAAATGTTAAAAATAGACGACAACCACCCACTGGGCGAAATAATATTTGGACTGACAAAAGGATGCCAGGAAATAAACTCAAAGATAATTTCAGGATAAATGTAAATATTCAATGTTAGTTCTATAAAATTTTAAACAGAGGGCTAGATTTGAAAAGTATTTAATATTTTACAATTTTAAATTTTACAATTTTTACAAATACATTGTAAAAAATAATAAAAAATACAATTGATTATCCATTTTCCAGGGCAGACCAGATACCAGCATGTTACAGAGCCTCCTAAACTCATACTTGACCCTTTTCTTGTACTGCCACACGGGGATTTTACTGACTGCAAGGGAAAATCTGTGTCTTTGAAAATTAGTCCCTGATGGAACAAGAAAACTCGATACGGCTCTGAAATCTGTACTTGGTATCGGCGCGCTATAGGTTCATTGTGGTATTGTGACATCCCTGCCACCTTCTCATATCACAAAGTGTTTTTTTTTAAAGCTTAGGCAGGATGAGAAGACTGCTATACTGTATAGCTTTAATCCAGTTTCGGCAATGAACAGGCGCTTATTCTCTGTAACTTAATTTGAAAAAGTTAAAACAATTGATGGTGGTCAAAAAATAGAAAAAGGACACTCCAGGACGAATTATGGACGATTAAAATAAGTAGAATGTCAGAAAAAAAACAGAGCTTATTGTTCAGTGGTATATATTAAAAGACTTTACCAACTAAACAGTCATCATGTATTGATATTATATTCCTTAAGTGTCTTTGTCATACAGTTTTCATCACAATGACTGCAGAAATATATTCACTAACGGATTCTTTCAATTACATTTAATGAGCTGTCTTGCATTGTTGTGAGTATTCCTGTTGATAATGGAAGAAAAGAAAACACTTTGGTTCTGTCAATGTTTAGTTGGTCTTTTTCTTTTCTCCATTAGATTATAAAAATGTCCAAACTGGTTGAAACGGTTGTATATTGTCTTGACAGTGCACAGCAGCAGACACCTGATGAGGAAACACCGCAGCCACCTGAGGACTAAGATCGAGTCCGGAGAGGGCACTGTCCCGGTACGGAGCAGAGGGCCGGTCCAGACCTGGGACGGGGTCTTACAGGGGGAGCAGCTCATCACTATGTCCTGCACCGACAAGATTACCAGGTCAGAGTTTAAACCAAGTCTCGAAAAATCAAAAATGGTGTTTTTAATCAGACTTTGTTAAATGTTAAATGTTTCTAAGGTTAAGATTTATTCCTGGTTCCTATAGAGCTTACTCATCACAACCTGTTTTGATTTTCTGTTTGGATTAAAGGTTATGAGAATGAGAATCAACAAATCAATCCAAGCTTTATTTCTACATTATAATCTACTTATGTTTTCTGTCAGTATTTAAACAGAGCTCTCTTTTCACTTTAATGTCTAAAAGAATCATGTTTGGCTGTAATTACAGTACTGTGAATGGCCACTAGTGGAATAAGGTGGATATAAATGTATTAAAAAAAAATGTATTTAAAAATGAGGTCTTACTAATAACAAAATGCAATATACACAGCTTTGTATTAAGTCACATTCATGACACTCAGACTTTAGGATGATTTAAACCGTGGGAAAGGGTCTCTGGACATCATCAGGCCGGATGAAGAGAGACTCCTACATCCAGACTTCTTTCTTTTGTCTGTTATCCAGTGTACCATGAACCTTTTGCTGCCATTGTTTTGAAAGGACATGTTTGGAATCTATTGCGGCCTACATCTTCCAACCTGCGATGAATCCTTGAATGAAATCTATTTTTAAACGAACCAGACTTTCAGTATTTCCACACTTCTGTGTTTGTGTGTTTCAATCCAGTCACATTAACCTGGGTCTACTCCTTTTGGCGCCTTGTTTCAAACCTCACAAAAGCCTGGCATGACTTTTTACATTGAGTCTTTGTTTTGTTAAAGACTTGGAAGAAAGGTTGACTATATTAGGAGCTTATGTTCCTGACGTATGAGGCAGGTAAAGCTTTGATGTGATATTTACCTTGATGCATGTCAGTGTTTGTGTCATAATCCACGCTGTATGTGAGATCTTTGCCTGTCCGCGAGGGGATATTGATTTCCCATGATGCCTGGAAAAAGCTAATCCCGTTTCAATGAATAAGTGATTAATCAATCCATTGTTTGTTTTGTTTTTTTGCTTTTTTTATCTCCCCATCTGTAACTCCAGCTCCTATGTTATTATATATTATTGACAAATTATTGACATTAAAAGTTATTGCCACACGTCTTTAGATGACACATTGTGGCTCTGTGGTGAGAAAACAAAAATTACACTAGTTAATGCCCACCAATAATATTATGCATCCTTTTTAAGCACATTGAAAATTATCTGACTATTTCTAAAAAGAAATATAATTAAATTTTATTGATTTAACTTGGTGTTTTACTTGTTACTGAAAATGGTCTGTTTTTTTTAAATCAGTTTAAAACAAATTAATAATGGAATTGCCCTGGTTCTTGCATATTTTGTAATGTAAAAGTCTAGTTAAGTTAAATTCAATGTCATCTTTTTTTTTTCTTGGCTGTCTTTGAGTTATTTGCCATTCGAAAGAAAGGTATGGCAGTTGAGGTGCTCTGATGGTTAAGGTTACGTCCTACACACTGAGGTCAAAGAAGGAGCAGGTAAAAGAGGGAAGTGATGTGACGCAGGTTTGAACGAGCCTTGACACAAAAAAGAAGCTACATTTTGTGGTTTACATTTTACTCATCTGTTGTTGTTAAAAGGCTCACTCTGCTGCTCCCGACCTTGACTCAAATCAATTCTAGTACTTTGTTTTTCTGCCACAACCGGGCCTCGACGGGAACTAAACCAGTGAATTTAGCTTAGTAAGCACCGCGCTGTGCCAAGTGAGTGAAAACACCAGCACGAACACAAAAAAGAGAAAAAGGAAACCAGGGACAGTGAGAGGTGAGTCCTTCTCCTGTGGAGTCGCTGTTAATTTGACCAATTTGATTCAGTCGTCCAGGGCCTGAGATTGTGTGATTAAATCTGCCCAGGTCACCACTGGGGGTGAAAGCAATTACTTTACAAAAAAACAGCCTGATGGTTGCAGGGAGAAGGGACCCCCTGCTTGTTCTGTGCCGTCTCTATTGTACCGTCTCGTTTCGCCAGACGACAGGCTCACCTTTTTGTGCTCCACAGCCTTTTTCCTTCCTCTGTCCGTTTTATATATCGCTGTAAATGATCGGTGGCTGCCGTTAAAGTGAGTGGACCACTGAGGGGAGGGTTTATCAAGGTCAACGCGGCGGGACATAGACTCAGCACAGACACACACACACATTTAGGACTCACAGTCTTTGTGGCCATTTTCTCCTTACGTCACAAAACCGTTAAAAGACTTAATCAGCCTATTGTAATAAGTTTATTGTTGTTTTACAGTTTTACCCCCAAAAAGACTTTTGGCTCATATGTGTGTAAGAATGTCACATGTGTTTTACTGAGTAAGAATGTGTAATTGAAACTGTGTTTGAAGTGAATTGTGTTCAAGGTTTCGACAAAATAGTGACCGGTTTGACAAATGCAGTTAAGCAGATGACCGTTTGCTTCAGAGAATGGCAACTGTGAAAAAACTGTAAGAAACTGTTTTGATCTGCTGCAGCTTTGAAGCCTTTATGACACACATGGTTTTTATTAGTAGTATTAATATAACATATTTATGTTGTCTTGACAAAGCCAAAACGAAAAGTTTGTGACAGATATTAAGGTTAGTGTAAATTAACTTCTGCAGAATCGCTGTATTACTGTGGACAGTGTAAATCGTATAGTATCATGTGAGAAGTCCATTTATTATTAATGAAACCTTAAAGTCTCAAGTTTGAATGAATGATGTTGATTGTCTAAATGTTGTCTCAAGTATTTTTATCACACTTTGAATTAACCCTGTCTCAATAACCCGTTATGCGCGGCTTATGATCACATTTATAATGCAGTATAATGACAGTTAAAAGTACCGCCTCGTGTTATTGTGCATGAAGCTGATCAGCAGAGCGGTCCTGTTCGCTGATGAACACGGTGACTAAATCTAACACAAATGTCCTCACAAATGTATAAGCACACTCACATTTGTCCACTGCTGCTGGATCCTCTTTCCCTCCTGTCACACTCCCCATTACTTTTTATTTACTCACTTCCTTCACTCTCTGCTTTTTATTTGCCGTTAGTTCAGCTTGGACCAGAGGGGCTATATTTTTAGGATCTTTGCCCCAACCGTAAACATCCCTTAAAACATGCTCGGTCTCCGATCGTCGGTGCGTTACCTGACGACCAGCCGTTTACTTTGCGTATGCCGACGTTCCTGTGCTAATATTTGATTTGAAGTCGACAGCTGGATTTAATTGAGGGGCCTTAATGGGTTTTTTATATAACGATGATGTTCTCCATTGGCATTGCCGTTTTATGCAGATGAACACATTACTTTAATGGCCGCCGTTTACCGAGGGAGGGAAAGAAGGATAGATGTGGAAGGGAGACAGTGCTGCTCCCTTTTCAAAAAACGCACACAGCCCGGGCCAGATGGCTGTCTTTTCTTGCATGAGATTAGAAGATGTTGCTGATTCACGGTGTTGCTTTCTGGGTAAATTAATATCTCAGTCTGAGCTATTTCTGTTTGAGCAAAGGGTGGATGAAGCTCCTGCTCTGTGTTGGAGGAGGAGGGCTGGAGACAGGGACAGGTGGCAGGTAAAGCTTTAGCAACAGGGGCTGTTTATCAGAATTGATGTTAATTGACTGCTCAAAAGAGTGATTATTAAGTTACAATGGAAAACAAGATTGTTGTTGTGTTGATGATAAATAGACTGATAAACAAGAGCAATGGTGACTTGTGTAACTTTATTATCGCAATGACTAGACTTCAGGCAGTGCTTTTTTGTTATTTGTTTGAAAAAAAAAAACGATTACGGTAATTATCATTTTCCATTACTAATTTAGCTTTAACAAAATCTCAAATGTAGTCCATGCCTAAACCCTGAGAGGTGTGCCATGCTTGAGGAAGACGGGGAACACTGGGATTGGCACAATTGTACTTCTTTGACATTGAGGAACACTTTTTTTATTTGTTATTTATTAATTTCTCTTGGCTGGTAACTTTCTGGTTGGTACTTGCTGGTACCACTAATATGGGACCTGGAACACAGTGTGACAGTACCATTCCCGTCTGGCTATGCTTCTGTTGGGAAAAGTGTTATACAGCCTTAGATGCATCAGACAGTACAGAGATATAACAAGGAAAGATGTTTATCCAACTAAACTAAAGCACAACCTTAGTGTCAGATGAAAGCAATTAGGCCATCAGTGAGGGACAAATATAAACCAATCAAGCTAGAAAATTGAAGTAAAGATGACCGTTTCCATGTTGTTCTTCTATTCCTGATCCCATGACACATGCCGTAGCGCCCATTAGCAGAGAAATCAAAGCAGATTAAATAACAGCCACAGTTGCACCACTTTATCAGTAGGGGGCGATAGAGTGTGGCATGTTGCTGCATCTGCCAGTGATTTTTTTTTTGTGTCACCTGTGAATCCATCGACAGGCGCTCGCCGCTGCGTCTCGTGCAGTGCATTAACCCCAGTGGCTCGGCTGAATGCCCAGATGCTAATGTTGTTGTTGGTTGTAATGACAGCTGATGCAGTGACCTTTGGATGCGGACTACGGGAAATGAGGAGGGGTTTGTGAAAATGTTGTATTTTGTGTGGATTGTTGACAGTCCAGCAGCTAGTATTCATCACGTCCCGCATCAAGATAATGATCAAATTGTCTCCACCTGTCACTAAAGCTATCTGTCACGCTCCCTTTTCCGCTTCTTCCCCTCAACACTATCCCCTTCACGTTTCTATTTTTAAACATAATTTTTTTTCTCTAAATAAATCTTTACAATTGATTTTTACATTTTTTTATCCATTAATACACAATATTATAAGTATTTTGCTCAAATAAATGAAAGCAATAAAAAAATAATTTTTACCAGGAAATTTCTTGGAAATTGCTGTTAAACCAAAACATATTAACCAAGTGAAGGATATTATGGGGATTTCTCTTCAGGGATGAGTCAAGTTTAAAAAGAATATATCTTGGTTGTTTTTTCTTGAGTCTTTTATATTGACATTAATATCAGCTTCAGCTTCAATAGCTTAATCAGCCTATTGTAATAAGTTTATTGTTGTTTTACAGTTTTACCCCCAAAAAGACTTTTGGCTCATATGTGTGTAAGAATGTCACATGTGTTTTACTGAGTAAGAATGTGTAATTGAAACTGTGTTTGAAGTGAATTGTGTTCAAGGTTTCGACAAAATAGTGACCGGTTTGACAAATGCAGTTAAGCAGATGACCGTTTGCTTCAGAGAATGGCAACTGTGAAAAAACTGTAAGAAACTGTTTTGATCTGCTGCAGCTTTGAAGCCTTTATGACACACATGGTTTTTATTAGTAGTATTAATATAACATATTTATGTTGTCTTGACCAAGCCAAAACGAAAAGTTTGTGACAGATATTAAGGTTAGTGTAAATTAACTTCTGCAGAATCGCTGTATTACTGTGGACAGTGTAAATCGTATAGTATCATGTGAGAAGTCCATTTATTATTAATGAAACCTTAAAGTCTCAAGTTTGAATGAATGATGTTGATTGTCTAAATGTTGTCAGCTTTATAAGGAAATTTCTTGGAAATTGCTGTTAAACCAAAACATATTAACCAAGTGAAGGATATTATGGGGATTTCTCTTCAGGGATGAGTCAAGTTTAAAAAGAATATATCTTGGTTGTTTTTTCTTGAGTCTTTTATATTGACATTAATATCAGCTTCAAGCCTATGTCCAGATGCCTTTGTTGAAACCTTCTTGAATATGTCCTGGTCCTGGATGAATGAGAACCTTCATAGAAACATTTAAATGGTTACATACATTTCTAAATCGAATGTGGAAATGCAAATGTTTTCAGTGGATAGTCAAATATACTCTAACCATATTATTAATGTAATCCAGTTCAATAAATATATCATTGCCCCCCACCCTCTCTTCTCTCAGGTGGAACATCCTGGGCCTGCAGGGGGCGCTGCTGAGTCACTTTGTGGAGCCGGTTTACCTGCACAGTTTGACGGTGGGCAGCCTGCGCCACACTGGTCACTTGGGCCGGGTCCTGCACCAGCGTCAGGAGCGACTGGGACCACTGCCGCCGACGTACAGACGACACCAGCCGCTGCTCAGTGGTACGACACAAACACAACAGAATATTAGAATATATGACGCTTGTTTTAAACTACTGTAAGTCCAATATTTGGACTTATTTGGAGTTATGTTTTCTATCTCTACTCTGATTTTTCTGTCCTGTCAAATACTCATGTAGACATAAATGATAGATATGTTTCCAAATGCTGCTTACAAAATTAATGTGTCCCGCCAGGGTCTTTAACTGTAGCCTGGCAGTTTGGAAAACGGGGCTACTCCCTGAGACTGCTGTGAACCAGGCAGTAGGCCAGCCTCTAACTCTTTAATTTTAAGAAATATGTCCACTGTAGATAAACTCAAACACATCTCTATTGTACAAGCACCGCACACATCGCTGACACATTGTACCAGACAAGCGCCAACTGTGAAGTCGTCTGGCACGTTTGTGCGCAGGACCCCGCCGAGACCTGAGGCTGGCGTTTGTAGCGAAGATGAATGCTGGAAGAGGATCTGAATGACACCCAACTTTGTCGAATCTGCAGAAGCCATCACTTCAGATCTAGGCCAGAGACAGAGGCTGAGCGACAGACATGTAGGGCACGTTGAGCTGCTGGGGAGCGCTGATAAGAACAAAGACCTGACAGACACATAAAAAACACACACATACAACATCTGAGATACACAGAGCAGATAAACTATAGCAGATAAATACGTTCATCACATTCTGTCAAGGCACAAGGGTTCTTCACGAAAGCTTTGTGCTGCAAATGTTTCTCCTAAAAACTTTGTCCCAGAATCAAGATAACAGGGCTATTTAATCACCTATATACCTTTACAATAATATACTTTCATATCGCAAAAAGTGAAAACTTTATAGTATATTGATAATGTATGTTTAAAATACCTTAATATCACATTAAAGTCATAAATACATTATATTTACAGTTTTGATGTAAAGCCTTAAAATCTATGTTTCAAAGGGCTACATTATATTTGTATGTGCACTTATTTCAGTGATTATTTGTAAATTGTACAATTTCTTTTTATACATCATCTTTTGTCTCTTTAGTGAGACAAAAGGCCAGTAATATTTTTAGAGCAAAACCTAAAGTAGCTGTGAGTTGCTTTAAATTTGACAATTTTTAATCTTTAAAAAGCATTTGGACATTTGCGACATATCGAGGGTTGAATTTATTATGATTTTATATATTTTTGTTGGTATCGATTTTATAAATAAGTAGAATTTTTAAGATGTCATTTGCAATATTTACTGTGAATATATTGCAGTTTAACGTTTAGTTATAGGACGGCACAAATCTATCAAGATTTGGATTTATTACATACATGAATACAGGATATAAAACACTGGAGGAAGGATCAAAAAAGAGATGACCACAGACTGAAAAATATAAATATACCCTCCTTCACCCTTGTAGAGTAATTACAAATATTGTAATTACTCTACAATTTTGATATTTGTATTGTAATTGTACAATACAAATATTATTGTGTTGTACAATTACAAAACAAATGTATACACTGCTTCGTCAAGACTCATATCTTGATTCGACTTCAGCCAAGTTGTTAGCTCGACAAATTCAAATTACTGCAGATCTATTTGTCAGACTAATAAAGACAGACTCAGATTTATCTAGTGGCATGTGACTGCACAGCATTTAAAAATGACCAAACGTATCCAACAGTCCAGATTATGAATACATTTCTGATTTCTCCAATAGCGACTATGGCATATGCAACACGTATAAATCCTGTTCATCCTGTGATTGAGCCTCTTCAAACGGCTACATATGGATTAAGATGGACCTTGTTGGTTTGGGTCACTATGTCACGTCAAACAGAAGAAGATGGACAGACAGATAAATGGAAACTGGGCACAACTAAAGTGAGGAAAGGAATGAAAGAAAGGGACAGCGTTGCTTGCATTTCGAGTATCTGTGACCGTATCTCACCCCACCTCTGTCCTTTCATTGGCTCTGATGAGCTCCCCGGCCTATTGTGTGTTCACGGCTATTTAAAAGCTCCACTCCAGAGGAAAGTCCTGGGGATTGCAGTCTTATCACACGCAGCCAAAGCAGCTCCACCTGGACTCGAGGCAAAACACATCGATGAACTCACTGTCCTTCACTTTGTCCTTTCGCTGCAGACAGAACCCAAACTGTGGCAGGGCTCTGCTGTGTTCAAGGCTTTGTAATAACAAAAGGAAAAATTACACTATGGCTCACTATTTTGAATAACTTCTGGTGAAAATACGATTTGTAAAAGGCAAAAACAGGACCTCATTCAGATAACTGCACTTTCTTTTTTCTTTGAGCTGTGGTTGACCAAGGACTATAACTTAAATACTTACTTGGACATCCAAAGACGAGAGGAAAATGATAAAATACCCCCACATTGTGCTATTCCAGTGGATTTCCTGATATTGCTTTATTTATTAGGTCAGACTAAGATAATGTTTTGTGTTTAAAGTCAGCTAAAACAAGCTTTTCCGTATTGCATAGGCAAGTTATGAATCCGGCTCGACATCATAACATAACATCGGACATAACAACGGACATAACATCATAAAAAACGGAAAATGTGAAATCAATGACCAAATAGTTATAAGACAATAAATACTAGTCCTTCGTCAAATCAGCAGAGAGGAACCTTTTCCAGTTTTTTATATATCTATGTTATCCTTGTAGTGGGCTTTAAACAGTGCAACTACAGAATGTTAACTGCAGACGCCTCAGATATGAAACCACAGCTACTGTACTTATAGTATATGAGATCCATAACAAAAACCTCCAACGCTCTTTTCAAGTCTGCCCAACACTTCCCACGAGAGAAATTGATCAAGTCTTCATTGAGAGAAAAATCAAATTGCCTATTACAGACACAGTTGAGTCGAGTCCATTGAAGGAGTCAAATGAGCCATGAATGAAGCGAGGAAGAAGGGAAAAAAGGAGGGTTTTTTTGTTCAAAGATGTGCGTCTGAACAAGAGAGACGGGCAATAAGAGACTCGGAGGACTGTTACTGCAGAAGGTCATAAAAAAAACGAGCTGCGATTGTTGGATGGAGAAGCGAAGACATAAAAATGAGTGACAAAGGCTTGGGATGACGTGCAGACATGTGTCGAGGTATTGGACATAAGGATTGTACAATAACAAGCTGCTCAGAGAGGTGAGAGCACAGATAACTGGTGTTCAAACAGCTCTCTGACTCATGGCACACCATTCATTTCTCTGGGTTTGGTGGTTATCCAATCAGAAGCCGGCAGATTGGTTAGACGTTTTCACAAAGCAAACGAAGAGCGACCTAATGACACAAGTAACCTCTGAAACCACTTCCCTTGAGAAGTCTGTGCTGATTTCTGACACGAGCTACATTGAAGCAACCGTTTATACCATTAAATAATAGCCTCAAAGTCAGTTTGATGGTTTCCTGTCGTGAAATAACGCCTCCATCGTCAAAACAAGGCACCCTGAGTGGCAGATGGTGAGAACAAATGAATGCAACCCTCTGCATTTCTTACATCTATATTCGAAAGAGTTCCAGATGTAAAAGTCCTATGTGAGTTTACAGTCTTTTACTGTTTTTAAAATCATGAAAAGTTTACACAGTTCACTTTATTTTCTATTTTTAAAACACAAATTAATAATAATTGCAATTTTCTATGCGAGAGCTAACAAAAGCATGGATAGCTTTTTTTTCCAAATCACTGCGGCTTAAAAAGGATTTAACATTTGAAAAGCTTTGCCTCTTATCAAAAGTTTAATCCTTTACGACAAAAGATGTGTCTGAGATTTAAATCGTATTAAAAGCAAATGTTTAACTTGAATAAAGAAGCCGTGCATGAGGTCAGAGCTGTAGTTGTAGCTGCTTTAATGAAAAGTCAAGGAAGTTTACTTAACTACATTTAAGGGACTCGCTCTTTCATGTCACGATTTCTGCTTATTCAAGTTTTGTTTATTTGTTATGTTTACAGCAAGTGCAATATCATTCATTCATCAGGCTACAGTCGAAAGATGCCATTTCTATTAAAAATGAGAAACAACTGTTGCTAACAAACACTGACTTTGAAGGACATTTTCCATTTCTTTTTTTTTTAACTATGACTGTTTATCACAAGAACAAAACAAGCTTTGTTTAAGAAAATATTGCCTCGAGTTTAGCTTTTGTCCCATCAACAGACCTTAGTGTTTAGTACCTGTCGGGAGGGTTTTCCGGCTCAAACCACACTGTACCGCGTCAAAAGAAAAGAGCCATAACTGTCCCGTACTGTCTGCTGCCCTGATGTTGGACTCAGGTGTATAAATGTACCGTATATTCTGATCGCTCTGAGGCTGTGCTTTGGATCCCAGGTTGACTCGGCTTTTAGCAAAACAGCAGAACTTTGTGTGCCATTAGCCTCGGGGGGAACAACAAAGCTCAGGTTTGAAAAGGAAGAAGCAGATACTCACAAGTGGGTTCTATATTCCGGAGCGTTTGGGAATGATTTGTTGTTTGACTGTTTTGTTGTTTGACTTTGAGACATTAGTTAAAGCGTGTTGTCTTTCTCTCAGGGATACATCACTTCTTAATGTTGTTTTTTTTCTTCCTCTTCAGGGCTGAGCAGTGCGGAGTACCAGGCGACGGGGAAGGCCTCCTGTGTGAGTGTAAACTGGACGCTGGGCGACACGCAGCTGGAGGTGGTGAACACAGCGACGGGACGCAGGCGGGACTCAGGGACAATGTCACGGCTTTGCAAACACGCACTGTTTACTCGCTGGAACAGACTGCATCGCAAGGTGAGAGCAAATCATGAGAGAAGTCAACCTGGAGCGTGGTAGAGGCACACGTAGATCATGTGCAGTGGTTCTCAAACTGTGGTCTAAAGTCTAAAGTCCAAGGAGTTTTAGCTCTGAGAATGAAGTTTTATTAGTGCAACTGCATTATTGCCCACCAAAAGAAAATGTTGTTCACATTTTATTGTATTTTATGGAAGCAAAAGAGACAAAAGCGATTTTGAAACAGTAAAACAGCCTAAATTCAGTTTTATGTGTCTAAAACCACTCTAAACCTGTTAAAGTTAAACTAAAATAATTTTAAACTTAGTATTGTCCGACTAAAGCTATATAACACTTTCAAAAACAAACGTAAACACCATATAACCTGTTTAAAATCAAACGTCTACCATATTAAACCTGTTAAAGTCCAACTAAAACAACATAAACCTATTTTAAATTCAACTAAAGTGTCTTAAAACCAGAGTAAATGTTTATTGAGATGGCATTTAATGTGAATCCCTAAAGTAAGTAATTAATTAGTGTTCAAAAAGACATCACTGTCAGTTCTGAACTTTATCCAATGATCAGAGAGAACACCTTAAATTGGCTGTGTGCCATTTTCAGAGGCTTTAAACAATAGTGAAGCAGGTAATTGTTTGTTGGACAAGAAGTTAGTCAGCAGTCTCAGTTAGAAACCGTGAAAAAGACACATATACAGGCATATTAATGTGACCATATAATTTGTCTTTTAAAATTCACTAAATGCAAAATGGATTTCTTTGCAATGTGCTTAGTTTCCTTGAAAATAAAAAAATAGATGTTAGTGTTTCTTTGTTTGTAATCTAAACATGTTTTTTTGTTTGTTTTTTTACACACTGTTGCAATAATTGAGAAAAAACTAATACCAGGAGGAGGCCCATGGATGACTTTAATTCTTTTTTCTCTATAATCTTCTTTACAAGCACACATTTTTTCAGGTCTAAGCATAAAATCACAAAAGTTACCACAAGCTCATCAACCAAGTTTTTATCTTCTCTGTTAAATTAATAAATAGTCCTTTGGATTTACAGAGAATAAATAACAAACATCAGTGTTATCAGAACTGCACTGACTAAGCATGTATTTGATAATCACATAAGCTTTTAATAAACATCTCTCCCTCCAAAAGCCATTAACCAAAATTAAACGCTTCTCATTAATTCCAAAGGGAACATTTGCCGTTGCCTGGTCACAATGAAAGGTGTCTAAGTAATTATCTGCTACAAACCAAAAATGTGTTTTGTGTTTTCATTGACAACAACCACATGGCATCAGAAAACAGACGCACAAGTAATGATCAAGCTTATAGCAGCAACAAAAGCAACAGTATTTCCTGTTTAGTTTTATAAACGTCGAATAAGACACTTGGACCCAGAGTTCTACCCAAGTTAGCTGCTTTATTGTTTATCAAAAGCAAATGGGGAAAGAATGTTAAAACGCTTTGGCTTTTATGTACCTTTGCATAACCCTAAAGCCATTTGTGTGGTTGATGTATTTTCTGTTTATAATGGCAATGTGCATTTGACCTAAATCTGTGTCAGGATAATCCCAGTTTAACCGTCTTTGATGGGGAAGCACAGGTCCTAAAACATTCTGTGTTTAACTCGGGGTTCCTAAATTTGGTGTTACTTGGTGTTTTGTGTTCTTAACCACCATTAGCACTTGCTTATGTCCTCTGCCCACTCACTGACTTATTGCACATTTTGTGATTTTTGGTGGATAATTTCTTCATAAAAAATGTATAACAGCCTGCTCAAAAGCTAGCATCTTACATTATTATTATTATAATACAAGAGTTCATACAGAAGCGTAATGGGACACATGCCAGCAGCTTCTCTGTCAGGACACACACAGACACATGCATTAACACTCTGTGGGTGATGTGTGGAGTTTCCTTTCTGCTGTGGATATGTTGGCCCCGGTAACAGCTGCTGTCTGTGCCGCTTATCAAAAACTGGCAGCTCCCATCTTTAACGGCGGCACATAGACCCCGCTGCACTTTCATTTTCAGACTAAAACTTTATGTAACAGACACTGCCAAATGGCGGCTGTTAAAACATAATGACTATGAAACCATAATTATTTGGAGAACTACTCGAGGAGGCCCCCCGCCCTAAGTGCTCCCCGCGCGCCGTATAGAAGGGTCACGCAAGAGCAGTCGCACTAATCTCCAAAAGAAACTTCAGCGCTCGCGTTTCTCTCTCCCCACTTGTCTCTGCGACGATCTCCATTGTTTCCCCTCGTGACAATAGGAATGCACAAAAAGCACCCAGAATGTTCAATTGCTTGTGAAATTTAAATGGGGAGATTACACAGCTGTTGAAGCCCCCTTTCCTAACCCTCCACCTCCCAACCCCACCCAAATACATTTGTGCCGCCTCATTCGTTTTGTTTTGCCTGCTTCTCTTTCTTCTTCTCTACCCTCTCACAAACCCTTTAACCTCATTTCCACCGCGCGGTACAGTACGGTTCATTTCTGTACAGCACAGTTTGGAACGACAGCTCGAGACCTGGCTCTTCTCTCCGTTGTATTGGGTCGACAGACGGAGAATAGTGCCATAATCTACGCAAATAGTGACGTCATACCAAATAATTTTCAGTTGCTAATCCTTTGCTGGTTGAGAGGCCCATCTGCTTTTGGGCTTGAAGTGGGGCACTGGACAGTCGACAGTTAATTTCAACATGATTCATTGTATGAACTGCCACGAGTAAGAGTTAACAAGGTTCATCAAGGATATGTGCATTTACCTTGTGTAGCAGCTGGTTTCAATTTAATTCAATTTTACTTTATTGATGCCCAAGGGGAAAATAGGTCTCCGCAAATTAATTGACTCAGATTCATCTGCCATACACTAATTGTACAGTCTTATGAATCAGAATATAACTTTATTGTACATTAAAGTGGAAATATTCCATTGGCTCACGTACATACAACGTAAAGCATAATAAATGGACTGGAAAGAGGATGTGAGCTATCTGCCACAATACTACTGGCTTTATTACTTATGACCGTTGGGAAGAAGCCTAATGCAGGGGGTGGTCCATGTTGTTTAGTAAACACTGATGTGAAGAAAAGGCATCAGGATGCTGGGTATATATTTTTTTTCTACCCAGCATCATTGAAAGAGAACAAACATCGTAAAGGAAAGTACTCTTTACTGTAGAGGTCACGCAGAGAGGCTCTAAACGTAACCAAACTAACTTTGAGCTCCAGACTTTCTGCTCACTGACACTCACAACTCACGTTTTTCCCTCTTTTCGCTCTGTGCAGCTGGGGATCCACGTCTGTGGCTCGGTCGATCATCAGCTCATGTACAGCGAGGCCAAGATGGTGGCGCGCGCCTACCAAACGGCCAAGCAGCAGTGGTTCAGGTCTCTCCAAGAAACGGGCCTTGGGACCTGGGTCAAGAAGCCTCCGGAGCAGGAGCAGTTCCTGTTGTCCGTCTGAGAGGCAGCGTGTGTGCAATTGTGTTATACAGAGTTTGTTTAACCTTTATTTTTTTAGAGTAAGATGTTTTAAAAGTCCCACTGTCCATTCATTCACACCAGACACTTTCCAAAAGCAACCTTTAAACATTACTCTGTGAGGTCCATCCTGTCTGTGAAGCCTGTTGAACCAACACTACAATTGTCATTTGTTTGTTTTGTGCTCAGCCATGTTCTGGAAGGTAGTTCTGACAGCTTTAAAAAGAGGACACTCGGAAACAATTAAAATATCACATCCTTTGTTTTTCTTATCATACACACCTTGTCAAGACGGATAACAAGGACGCTGTTGTTCAAGCCTAAACTGTTAGCTGCTGACGTTTACCTAAAAACTAAAGAAATCACAAATGACTCTTATGAAGCTTCTTAAATTTTAGTGCTGGTATAAAATGTCTAATACTGACTCATAAAAAAACTAGGCTTCACCCTGTTTTCAGTATTTCCTCTTCCAGGAGAACCTTTTTCAGTCAAAACAATTGTTTTTATACAAAGCTTAATGCGTGAGGTCCATTATTCTTAATGAAGATAAAACCCATCAGTCTAAAACATTTAATAATTGGCAGAAATCCATGAAAAGTCAGTACAAGTACATTTTTTAATTTATTTTCTATTTGTCAGATTAAATAATTGACTTGGACTGTCAGTAAAAAGGTTTTCTTTCTGCAGTAAACCTTTCTAAACAGAGGTCACAGACAGCAGGAACACATCATAAATGACACATCTGAAGGCTAGCGTACTGTCTTCTATTGTGGCAAGGCTCAATAATCTTTTCTGATTGGCTGTCAGGTGTACAACAAAACCGTTTACTCACAAAGCAACCTGCAAAACTTGTATGGATTAATAATAGGACCAACTTACAAATGCATGATCCAAAATGATAAATTTATCATTTTAATGATAACACAGCTAGTTTGATACACAGTTGTTGTAATACTAAAATTAAATAATGACATTATGCAGATAATAGGTGCATATAGAAAACGAAGAAGCATAATTGTAATTAACAGAGAGAGTTGTACTTTTGCTGCACTTTCACCAACACTTCAAAAAAGCAGAAGCCCACGCAAACACCCTACACACGCCTCCAACCCTCGCCGCCCGCCAAGTGTGGCTTTGCTGTCAAGAAAAGGCTGGTGTAACCTTGAGCGCCTTGAAAGGCAGCCGCTATCTTGTCATCAGCTATTTGCGGGCCCCAAGGCTCCCACTGTGGAGCAGAGCCACGGGGGACAGCGAGACAGAGACGGCGAAATATACAGGTAGAGAAAGGGGTCCGCGTCCAATTACCGGCCCTGTCAGGGTGACGGCCGATAGAGGAAGACGAGCGCGCCGAGTGAGGAGAAAGTGGCATGATTCAACACCAAGCATCACCTGCCTTTAACGCCATATCTACGTCCTCCTTCTCCAGCACCTTTTATGGTGGCTTTTTGTTGAGGCATATTTCAATCTTTTTAAACCCAGTCTTTACCTCGGTGTGTGCTTATTTTTGTTCGGAGTAAAAACAAATAGGATCAGTATTGTTTGGTTTAAATCTTGGTCCTTGAGCCTTTCACAATGACACAGATGGCACCGTCAGTGGAGGGTTTGTGGGAAAGGGCTTGATTGGTCACAACGTTAAAGCTGCAGTAGCCAAGAAATGTTTAACGAAACTAATCCGCCAGAGCAAATTAGAGACTTTAAAACTAATTCTAGAGCTTAGACTCTATCGTTTCATTTTGTTTTCTTTTCTCTGTTAATGGGTTTCTTCTTTTGTTTGTTATTGTCAAAAGATGTCGCAAAAGCAGGAATACACACTGAAGTAGGATTTTCTGCTGCCATTAATTACATATATGGACAAGTTCAGTAGACCAACAACCAATCCATCACAATCCCTGATGATAAAGCCTCAATGACGTCTTATAGGGTATTGTTTTTGGTGATTTCTATTACAATATTCTATTTGGTGATTATGTAGTTTTCCCCGATAAAATAAAAATGCACACTGCACGTTTACTGTTGTGATGGTACCAAATAACGTTTTAATGCACTCATTGTACTTTATTATTATACATTATTATGGCATTTTACCTGCTCCGCTGTTTTTCTTCTCTGTTTTTGGTCCGTTTGGACATCTGTAGTTCTCTTTGGATTCACACTGTGTAAATTGGAAATATTTAGTCAGAGACAGATTCGTGAATAAACAAGTAACGGCTTTAAATGGGGCCGAGTGTAATGGGCTGCATAAGAGAGTGGTCTGTGTTCTATCATCGGTCAAAGCTGTGTAAACCTGAGTGAAGAGAAACTATTCAACCCCGAGCATCACCTGCATTTTATTTCACTTTTATCTTCCTCTGACTCAACCTTAACACCCATTGCCTTCATCGTTTTGTCTCCCTTTCTTTCTTCTTTTTATATTGTGCGTCTTTCCTGCCGCCGCGTCACCCCAACCCTTTGCTTTTCAAGCGCGTCAGAGTTTAACACGACACGGCGACAGGTTAATACACTTTTTCCTCCTCCCTCAGCGGGCAGCCTTTCTCAGAAAGAGAGAGGCTGCCATTACCACTCGCCTTAACCCCATTTCCTGTTTTTCTCTTTTATTTAAGACTCGTTTCCTGTCCTTTTTTTTGTCGCTTTGACCCGGCCGACACCTGTTGCTCCATTGCTTTGTTGAATCAAAGCTCATTGTCAAAAATAGTTTCATTAGTGAGACCTGGTTGAACTTTTCTTTCTGCAGTCATGACCTTCCTTCCTGTGCAGATAATTCCCAAGCTGGAAATTTCTTTGTGAGATATGGACCATGTGATTTTGTTTAACTATTATTTTGGGGTTACTTCATGTTGTATTATGTGTAATTTTTACACAGTTTGATGTTTGTATTAATTATGCTTTTGACAGTTTTTTGAAAAAGCACAACCTCCAAAACCAACCAGTGTTGCCCCTTTCAGCAGGAAAATCAAACAGTGACATCTAGTGGCACTTTGCAGTTCTCAATTATCTCTTGCTTCTGGCAACTTAACAGATCCAGTAATCACGTGCAGTGCGGTCTTGGCCCTGCTCAGACCTTAGTGAGGGAATCAAAAGTGGCCAGTGTGAATGTACTCAATGGACTGGAAGTGAGATCTGATGACAGCCTTGGACAGGAAGCTTGTTTGGTGGCAATAGAAGTCAAGTCATATTAATAAGTTTAAAATTCAACAGAATTTAAATGCTCAAAAATAATTATCTTGTTTTTTATTATTAATGTATGTAACGTGATGCACTGAAGTGGCATTGATTGAATATAGTGCTAGAGGTTTTAGTAAATGGTCATTGTTTGAAAAGGCTCCAATAATGACAAGTACAACCCTACTTCAATCCACTTTGAGCAAATCAGTGGCTCATGTTGAACCTTTTAGTATTTATCCAGTGTGTACTTTCTACTATCTGGCCATTGTCCATCTAATAAAGTTTTAAAAAAAATCTATGAAATGTAGTTATATACTCAACTTAATGTGTGAGAGTATTTTTTATATTTTAACAGAAAAAACTGCCTTGTCAAAAACTGTTTGGTCTAAAATCCTTAGTTTTTCATAATCTTAAATTTTAGATTTTCTGACAAAAAAATCAGATTTTTGTATGTTTTTGCAATGTTTTGTGACTTGATTTAATGGTTCTGTTCATTTTCTTTATAGAAATCCCTGTTAAAGAACATGTTTCAACAAAGGCATCTGATGCTTTCGTTGAAGCCTTTTCTTGAATATGTCCTGGATGACTGAGAACCTCCACAAACAGCAATCTCTTTTAGGCCTTATCCTTTTGAAGGCTTTTCATTTAACAACAAAATAATAGCACATAAATCAATATAGTTACAGCCTACTTTATGTTATGACTTGACCTTTTTGACCCACTGTATATAATTTAATTGGGGAAATAAATCCTTATTATAGAAAAGTCTGAGCACGGGCCTTATGGTGCATTCATGTGGTCCTCGGAAACTCGGGTGGGTCGGAGCTCCCCGACATTTCGTGTTGACGTTATTTGCATCAACAACATGGCGGAGGAAAACAAACATTTAAGATATTTTAGCAATATCAGTCATTTTACCAACTGTTTTGCGTTAATAACTTGATGATATGAGAGCACAACTAGTTTTCTGTCCTTATAGGCTTATTTAGACAATATATAACAGTAATTATTCAGTTATTTTAATGTTATGATAATGTTTTGTACTGCTAATACTAGGCTAATAATTGCTAGCGTCTTTGACTGTATTAATTCATTTGAAAATAACATTAGCACATTTTTTGTCATAGCGTCCACCTTCCTTGTTTTTAAGATTTTAAATGTTCCGAGCTGAAAACATGTGAACAAACAGAACTCTGATACTCGGAGTTCCACAGGACCACTTGAATGCACCATAAGGCCCATGCTCAGACTTTTCTATAATGAGGATTTAGTTCCCCAATTAAATTATATACAGTGGGTCAAAAATATATTGTAACTGTATTGGTGATGGTTGATGCACCATCAGCCAACACTGTTTTGGACCTAAACCTCCCGTCTTTCCTCATGCTTCAGTTTCATCTAATGTCCTGTGTTTATTGTAAGACACGGTTGTGCTGGGCAGGTTTTAAAAAGGACTGCCTTTTGAAGAGTTTAATACCAAAAATACTTCACATCTAACCCATTATAGTTCAGGTTGCTTGTTACTGCATAAAGTCAAATGGAGGGAAAAAAAAAGGCTAAAAGGCACTATGGCAGAATCTATGAATTTTTCCTATTTTTGTAAATCTCGCCTTTACATGACTTAAAACAGGTAGCATTTCTCATAAATGTACTATCCACCCACAATCATGTAAAATGTATCCATGGCAACCATAAAATAATGACAAATTTATTTTGAGAGATAATAATTATAAGGCATGTCTGAATGGCAATATTGTACCTAAAAGTGTGTACATATGTAAAAAGTGTATAAAGGATGTTGACAAAGATGTGGACGAGATCCGAAAATGACTAATTATGATGTAAATTAATGAATCGCTGCTAAGGTCTGTACATTGCACTTCAGTAACAAATAAAAAGTGAATGTTTGTACTGTATTTTTGAGTTGGTTTTATTTTTATATACTTAAACATACCCAGGTAGCATTTTAAGTTCAGACTGAGAACCTCCACAAACATTTCAAATGATAAATAAACCCAGGGAAAATTTAAAGTTTCAGTTGTGACCCTCTGAGGCTACCATAGTTTAGGTTTTGAATCCCTGAAACACATGTAATAAAATGGATTGGTTTAGATAATATCAAAGGGTTGCTAAAATTATACTTGTAATTAAAATTCCCATTATGTAATAGCATCAAGCTAACATAAAAGAGAAGTGGGTAATAAGTGAAAATGATGACACAATATATAAAGTCATTCTTTTAACTGAGCTAACTTAAGTCTTTACTGCTCTTTATTAATCGAGGTCTGTGTTCAGTATAATGTGTTAATGAGGAAATGCTGTGAAGAAAATATTCAATTCTTTTAAATGCTGATTTATCCAGTCTACCTACTTCTGCCATTAATCAGTGTTATGACCCTCGTGTTAGTTTTTTTTCCTTTGTCTCCGCCCCTCGGGCAGGACACAGGTGCTTGCAGTCAGCTAAAGCAACACATGACCAGTGGGTCCAGTGCCATGTCCGGACAACTCTCTCTTAGTTTAATTCGACAGATTTTGTTAGATTATCTTTTTTATTGAAATATTCTGTTATCTGCGTTGAAAAAGACAAATGCTCACCGTTTTTTCTGTTTTGCTTTCAACATTATGTTGTGCTAAAAACATTCTCTAGACCAGCCTGGCACTTAATCAATAAGCAATACTAGAAATCCCTAACAACAATATCTTTATTTTTGGTTCATTTTGGTAGAAGCACTTTCCAGAGACACTCAGACAAATATTAAAGGGCCTCCTCACCCAGGGGATATCCGAGACGAAATGGTTATCTCTGTTAGGCTTGGTGGCAGGTGTCATACAGAGCAGCCACCAAATTAGCCTGAAGGAAGAATGAGACCGAGGAGGGAAGATGGAGGGATCCGAGAGCAAGGTGCCCCCCACCCCCCACCCCCCGAAGGCGGCCCAGTTGCCTGTGTGCACCACAAGAAACATCATAATTGACAATTTGCTCCACTGGCTGCTCACAGTTAGACAGCTATAATCTAATGGACAAAGCCAGAAAGGAAAAACCCCACAGAATATTCTCACTGCACTGTGCGTTACAGTAAAGACAGTATCTCATTAAAATTAGAATCCTTGATAATAACAATGAGCCTTAGTTAGAAATTTGCCATAGTACAGCCTTTCTTTTAGGGACCTATCGTAACCTCAAAATAAAAGCAGGAAAATATTGTAAAAAACCCTTTTAGATGAAAAAATATTTTAGCCCAAAATAAAAACAATTTGACAAAATGGCAGTTTTACCATTTGAACTTTGGGGACCTACAGTCAACTTCCAAATAAAAATTTTACAACCACAGGTCATTTATTCATGTATAAATACTTTTTAACCACATTTTCGATTTGTGACGGGTGTTATATGAAATGTTGCTGGATAATTTGATGACAAGAAGCAGAAAATAGATAAAAAAAATTAATGACTCATAAAAAAAAAAGCCCAATCATGAGAAATGATGCCATGTAATTGTAAAAGAGAAAGAGGCTATTGTTTGAAGGAAGTTCACTGATCTCCAGGAGAACAAGAAAACAACAGACAGTAGCACTTTCCACCTGCCAAGCAGAATACATATCCCTAGCTTCAGCTAACCAGGAGTGTACTTACATAGAACAGAAACTAAGAGCGAAACTAATGTGCAAAAACATAAGTGTACTAAACAATCAAGGTACAACTGCAGCTAAGCTACACTTAAAAGGTTTTGCACAGAAAATGTTTGGCACTTAGAGAAGTGTAGGTTTAATTTACCAAAATCTTCTTTTCGAACAATTCAATTCTTGTAATTTACAGCTATTTTTTATGTCCATGTGGATGTAGAGTAAAACACAAAAGTGTACAAACACCACACTAAACTTTCCCCTAAAAACTTGTTGCTCTAATAAACACAATACAGTGGCTAATCAACACAAAAAAAGCTGCCAAGTTACATGCAATCTAAATTAATTAGTTGTGATTTTCAATGTGTGGTGTTTCTTTTGTACCAAAATTAAAAAAAAAGACAAAAAGACAGGAAAAGGAGCTCACACGTTTTATTGGAAAGTGTCAGAGAGTACATACCAGCAGAACAAAGTATGCAAAGTACATCACATAATGAAGTCTGAGGTGAATATGACTCGTCACAATGAAGCAAAGCCCATCCAGGGTTTTCTTTCAATCTGACATGTAATAATTTAATGTATCAATCCCAATCACATTTCCTCAGCGCTATAACTCATACGCTGGGTGCAAACCGGACCTGCCTTTCTTGCAGCAGATTAAAATGACATTGATAGCAGTGGGCACGAGATTGAGTTTTCTGAATAAAACTAGAATAAAAATCCTATCTGTGCTGTGCAGACGAACACAATTAGTAATTTAACACGGGTTTGGTAGAAGTGCATTGATGCTTTTGGATAAGGCTAATACACTTTCTCAATGCAACGGTAAGGCCTCTGAATATTACATTTGCAGATTCATGCTACTTCAAAGTCCATCTATTGTTGATGGAAACGTTAATAAATTGTAGTTTTCGGTAAGTTATCCCGAGCTACATCATCGTCACAAGTCACAAAAGTACATCATTTACACTTTATAGGATTTATTAAGTAGCTGTCTAATCAAAAAACCACAACATGACTTAATTTTGAATGTGTGTGTTGTGGTAGGTAACTGCAGAGAAGCTCATTGTTTAAGGGTGTGTCATTTTAAGGGTTTAATGTGTCAAAAACCCAGATTTAGGACCATTGAGGTTATTGCGTCTGTATTTGATAAAGACGACAGTTTTCAGAAACAAACATACAACAAAAGGTGCGAGGATTATAAAAGGCCAAAAAGGTTTGATGCAAAATGTAAACAGTAAAAGTCAAAACTTCATATTGACAGACTGTTACTGAAGCACAGACATCACTAGTAACTCACAGTTTACTTTAAAATGAAATACATTACAGCGACACAGGTCTCTGAGTTGGCAACAAGACGGAGGATCCTTTAATAAACCGGCTACATACAGTGATTACACACAGGACTATCCGACTGAACAAGTGCAACTGCTTCCTTGTTATTGCTATTCCTCTTGACACTTTGCATCCTGACACAAAAGCAGATTAAAGCAACACTATAAAACTCATTTCATTGTAAACATGGAACAAGGCAGAGTTACAGCAATAGACAGTAACAATAGTGGACCAATCACAGCATAGATGTATTTAATCTTACAACTGAGATGTGTAAAATCAAGGAAATTGGCAGAATGACTTTTTTAGGCCAGTAATGAATCCATACTCCAATCCAATCTTTGTAATATATAAAAACCTTAAAGTTAGCGTTAATGATGCAAAATAAAAGAAAAAAAAAAGAGGTGAACTTAATAAAACACATTGTAAAGGGTCTGGCTCAGTGAAGACTATAACCACAGTAACAATAGAGCAGTTGAGCTTCTAAAAAAAAGGTTTAATTTTGATAAGCAGCTATGAAAGGTACTTTTTTTTTAAGCTAGCTTTTTGGAGCCAGCCTTCACTTGGGCCACTAATTTTACTGTCTATATTTACAGCATGAGGGAAACAATTCAGCTCATCTAGAAGCTGTGAACTGAAAGAAAATAAAAAGAAATGGAGATTCAAAGCTTGTTAACAGACCAGCCACAATCTGGGCTGGATATGATATGTTCTGTTTAAAGGGATAACACAGATTTTTAAAGGAAGACTGTATGGGTTTCTTGTGGATAAATACTTTATTACTGGAGATAGATTCTTGTGAAAGAAATTTAAGTCCGATCAGAGCTCCAGTTGGCCTCATATGTAAAGCAGGGCCATATACAATACTTATTGTGAACTCTGGTCTTTTGCCGTAACACTACAGCACAAAATAGTTCACAAAATGTTTCTATTAAATGTCCATTTAAGTTCATACAGCGACACAGGTCTCTGAGTTGTTTGGTGTTTCATCATTCATCTATCCACAAGAACCCCATGGAACTCTACTTTAAGAAATCCAGGATATCCCTTTAAACAGAGAATATTTGACTTCAATAAATCAAATAACTCACAAACCCTCACTTGATTATATTTAACCCACAGCACATGTCACTTTACGCCACAGCATAATATATACACAAACTCTAAATACACTCTCTGGCCTTTAATATTTATTATTTTATCTACATGCACAAGAAGCAGCTACTCAGCAGTAACTCAAAACGAAGTGAACAGCAGCCTACAATTGTGGAGGCAAATGGACAGGATTGAACTTTAAACAGAGGGAGCTAGGATTTTAAAGGATCAAACCTAGCCACGTAACAAATTCACATGCTTAAGAAGTAAAATAATAAGACACATAAAACAGCTGAGGCCTTGCTTATGACCTTAAAGTGTAGGGCTGTAGTAGGCTGTAACTTTGAATCATTGGCTCTAGATGAACTGAAATCTTACCTGAACAAATGTATGTAGAGCTTTTTAACTGCATCCTTTTACTGTGAGGCTGCCAATTTTGGGGGGGAACTATAAAACAGTGCTTCACAGTGAAATAAAGCAATTCAAAAGCTCTATGTCAAGAACGATCTTTGTTCAGGTAAGACTTTGGCTGTGTCCACACATACACAGGAATTTTTCATCATGTTCCTGTCTGGTCACATTGAGCGGATTTATTTTTGTGTGAACAGACAACAAGGTTTAGAAATCTAAGCTAACCAAGTTTAAAGCTCATAATTGATCCTAAACCCTGTTGACATTTGTTTATTCTTACCATGGGTTTGTACATGCTCATTTCATAAAACAACGATGAGCAGGAGAATTAAAGTCTATTAAGAGTCTCTGAAAAACACAGTGCACAGAAACAGCCAAAAATACTTGTGTGGGCGGAGCTTGAATTTTTTAGGAGCACCTTTTTATTACTTTTACGACATGTTTGCTTGTTTACTGAAAACGCTCAACAGAGCAGCTGCACTATCTAGAGCTAATCCATGAAATACCCACAAACACAAGTACAGCACTACTTTGAATGTTCCACTTTTAAATGTACAGCATCTGTTCGTCATCATCAGTGCACTATTTATAATAAGTGGAAAAATGCTACTGTTGGTTCACAGACGAGGCCACAGATTACAGTGTGTGCCGTATTTACATGGAGGGACTCTGATCCGGTTAAACTACATTATATTAGTTTACAGAGCTGTTCGTTTGCAGCGATCACTTCTCCTGCAGCAGAGCCGGGATGTTTATGTTCCAGCCGATGGCCTGTCGGTCGAAGCCGCAGGTGAACAGGTTACACGACTGATTCTCCTCGTTCCACGCTGTGCAGCACACCATTCGTCTGTGACCCTGCAGACACAAAGTTATGGTTTAATGAGGAAGGGCTATTCTTAAACTATGTCCATTATAACAGTTTAAATGTATGGCAGGGTTCACACTGTGTCTAAGAAATCATTTTCCAAGGATTTGTTTTCGGTTTTCTGGAGGTTTTTTTCCCATAATTTTTTTATTACAGAGGCTTCACGTGAAAGTAATAAACTGACATTATTGTGATTATTTCACTTTCTAACTTTGTTTAATCTCCACTTTTGCTTCTGAAGGTAACAACTCAAACTACAACAGCCTCCAAGGATCATATAAATATTCCCAGTGACTTTACATTAATGCAAAAGTGTATTGCTTAGACCTAGACTTTTTCAGAAACATTGTAAACAAAAGTGAGGGACTAAAAAATGTAACCCCAGGAAATTCTGACATTTTAAATTTCCACTTTTACTTTTTGTTAATTTCTTGAATTGTTTTTATTGTTTTCTATCTTCTTGTATATGTTTTATTTCTTAATTTTGTTAGTGCTGTTTTTAAAACCGCTGAATATATGAAGAATTGGATGGAAAATTTGGACATTTAAATTAATTTCCAGGTTGTCTCTATGACTGTAAAACCAGCCGCAAAATTTCCAGGTTTTCCAGGACAAGTTGGAACCCTGTACAGTTTTTTTTTTTTTTTTTTTACCATCCTGTTGCTGCGAGGAAGTCTGGCCAGCCGCACTCCGCTCATGTCGAACAGTCTCACTTGACGATTGTCGTGTGGCAGAGCAATGATCCTGTTGTTGGCAGACACGCTTATCCTGAAAAAAATAGATTTTTCAAAGCACTCTTTTTGACGGAGGGAGTGCATAAAATAGAACATATCCAGTAATTGTACAGTTGTAGATAAAAAGTCAGACAGATGCTTCTAAAAAAAAAAAAAAAAACTTAGCTAAGCAACAACTTGAACCAAACGACAATTAACTGTCATTTTCTTTTACTTAAAATTTTGTCCTCTTTCCTTTTTTACAGTCAATCTTTTAGTCAACATAAATAAAAATGGCCAATTATTGTAATATGAATACATGATTCTAATTACTATGATTATTATTAACCATACAGTTTAGGTTGTTTACTTCTTGCTTCATTAGGGAGTAAAAAAAAAATGCTTTTGTATTGTTTCTACAAATCAAGCAGTACGTATTGGTCTTTAAATGTTAGCATCTGGAGCCAGCCTTCGTTTCTGTGTGAGATTCCTCTTCAGTTCATATTGTCCACTACTTTTACTGTTTATGTAAACTATACTTATTAGCTGCAGAATATTTTTTTGATTTTTAAAAGTATAAAACTACAACCTACATATTAAGGACATGTGTGTTTGTCTGGGGTAATTTATTGACAATGTGCATGCCTTCGATCTGTTTAGGACATACATTTTTTTTTTTAACTGTGCATCTCTAATCTTAACTTCAATAATAAATTTTACTATATTAGTCTTATTATTTAATTAATGAGTCATCCTGAGAAAAACTGGGTGTATTGTCTCCTACCTGTTCACAGCTGAGTCAGTGCGGATGGTTGCTATCGGCGACCTCATGTTTTTCAAGTCCCACACTTTGACGGTGCGATCGTCACTCCCCGAGACAACGTTGTCGCCCGCTGTGAACACCGCCGATGTCACAGTGCTGCAAGAACAAGCCCACAATAAACATGTATGAGCCATTCTTTCAGAGTGAGGTTCATTTAAACACGTTCTCCCACAGACAATAGTCGTACGGCTTCAGGATAAACATGCGTCACAGAGCGGTTTGTATACAGTGTGACAGTAGCACTTCTTAATTTAAAACATGATTTGTTATTTCTCTACACTTTGAACAATAGATATCACCTCCACAAAAAAAAATAAAAACAGAGGCAGAATCTCACTCCTACAGTGTTTCTGTCACCTGCTGTCGCTGTACCTGCCAGACACATGGAGTTTAATAACAACTTTAAGTGTTCATATTATACAAAGTGTTGGAGCTGTCGAGAAGATTAATCAACTTTCATGCGTTACATTTGGATATCTAAATAATTACACTGCACATCCAATATTTGGAACCACAACGACTTTTTACACTGCGACAATGCACTTTTTGTTCATAAATGCCACCTCCCACAGATGTTACTTTCAAAGTTGCTGAGAGGGTTCGGTACAAGGTATTAGCTCTCTCACTCTTGGTCCGTGTCTAGGTGACACACGGCAGACTGATTATTAAATTAAACAAAACAAAACAAAATAACATTTATTATCCTAGTAGAAATTCAAATATTGCACGTTTCGGTGACAATTTATAACCGCACACAATCCAACAATTGTTACGCATAAATAAATGTCTAATGTGTAAAAATGCTGAAAATCTCATGTATATGCATAATTTTATGCTTATTGTTCAAGATATAAGTATAAATAACAACAATGTTTAATGTAGAAGTAAATGCTTTAATGATGAATTACGTTATAATTATTGTGTTACACAATTTTTCCACCAAACATAACACATACTGCTACAGTGCAATGCATAGTTTTTGGCAACATCTAATATATCTGACATCTAATATATCACACACCCCTCCTTTCTATGGCCTGTGAGCACCTACGGCAGCCCTACAGGGCCATGTTATCTACAAACAAAGCTAGTATAAATGGGTTAAATTTTGTTTTTTTTGTAAGCCTTATCAGAAGATTGAGTTCAAGAAAGTAGAACATGAATGAACTTAGTGCTCAGTGTGTTCGCTCTGGTAAATGTATAAACAGAAAGTAATATCTCCACAAGGGTCTGAAGAACTTTAAATCATTTTTACACATTTACAATATATTCATTTACAATGTTTTCACTTTACTAAAGATATTAACTTTTTTTGTTATTTATTTTAATTTATAGTCGTGCTAACAGTGCATCCATTTTGTGATTCTCCTCATTAAAACATCAGTTTGTTTATCCATATATTTAGGAAATATTCAATTATAATTGATTACGATACTTAGAGATATACACTTTTTACAAACCAGCCCAGATCTTACATACTTACAATCAACTAATAAAAGTGATTTTTGCTGCATCACGTCATGGAGCAGCAGATTTGGGGCTTAACGTTCTTTAAAGGCCCAACACATCTCCACCTCGTTTGCCCTTTGTCCAATGAGCTGTGATGCTCCACACGGCAGCGTCGAGGTCAGAGCTAACCATTCATTTAATAGTCCCTCAGATTTCCATTCCAGCTACGTCTTGGGCTTCCACACTTTTGAGTTTTTTTCCTCCTAAAACTGGCTTCCCCCTTAATTCAAATTGACACAGCATTAAAGGCTAATTAGAGGACTAAACTTTGGGCTATTAGAGAGGCCAGCGCTCGAGAAAACTGCCGCGGAGTTACAGCCACCTTCTGACATTGCGGGGTACGGCCCACCTGGGAATAACACGAGGGGCGGCGAGGGGGGAGCGAGGGGGGTGTAATCAGACAAGGTAATTGATTAAAGGGGCTGATTAAGGTTAAAGGCTTTGTGAAACGGCTGAAAGGAGGAAAGGAGAGAGAGGTCTGTGTTCCTTAGCAGCACCTCTACAGTGTCTCCGATGGACAAGGTCAACAGGACGAACAGACAGATGAATGGAAATACAAGACAGGTTTGCAGTTACAGAGATAAACCAAAGGCAATTCTTAGCTTGGGGAAAAAATGTAAAGGTGCACTGTGTAAAATATTTTAGTATTGGGATAAAAAAGTAAAACACATTGGTCAGAGTTATGTTCTCAATAGCCTAGCTTTAAAAAAAAAAAATGGACATGTACATCTCTTTTGAACCGTTTCTGTTCGTACAACTGCCCTGAGCACGTCTTTGCATTTGGCTTTCACAAAAGAAAACAGCGCACACACAGCATACGTAACATCACTGTAAGAACGCCCCAAAAAATGTATTATTTACTTATAAAGACATATTAGACATTATCAATGGCAAACTTTGGCTTAAAGAAAAAGAAAGGTTTGTAGATTTATCAAATTTACTGTAGGCTATTACACAAATTAAATTATTATTCCACTTCTTCAACTGAACTGAAGCATTAGAGTAAATTAAACCTGACCTTTATAGTGTTTCAAGAGCTTTTGTTATTTGCCTGACAGTCACTGCGAACCTGGTAAGTGCTCAGGAATTCCTTTAGTGACGAGCAGCGTTAAATCCACACTTGTAAAACACACCTCCAGACTCTTGTATCAGCCGTGATCAAACGTCTCCTAAAGCCATTGTCGGCTGCAAAGACAAAACCTGACACGACAGCCGCTTTTGTAGAGCAAGTCTGCTGTCACTTCCCGTTTGCTCTGCACCATTGTCATTACTCGGCAAATTACGGCAGGTTTGGTGGGACGAAGGATGTATGCTGCGCTTTTAGCTGCTGTGCGCCGCTGTCAGGGAACGTTAGCAGTAATTGTCGGTGAAAACGGTGCAAACGAGAGACTGCCTTCCCCCGAGCTCTCAAACTCTTACCCGATTAGAAGGATCACACTCTCTTGTGCCGATTCCACCAGAGAGATGGGAAATGATGCCACTTATGCCACGTCATTATACCACATTGAAGAATTTACTGGATTTGGCAGACAGATGGCGACTTGTTAAACTGTGAGTGTCGTTAAATTACTGGCAACAGGACACAAAATAGTGTCACAATGGGACACTAAAGTCAACACCAACTGCTTTCCTCTCCATGTCACACTAAAAAAAACATCTGACCAGAAAACTACAGAGTTGCAAAGAGCGTCAAAGTTTAGATTTCCACATTATCAATCTAACGTCTCTCACCTTTAAAATCAAAAATGACAAAAATAATCTATAAATATCTGCACCGTCACAGAAAAGTCCCTTTCCTTTTTTCTTTTTCGACCGGGACAAGGGTGTGACTCCTTGTGGCTGGAGTTGCTCCTCAGGGCAATCGAACCCCCCTTTCCCAGCACCGAAGTACACAAGCACAATATCAGATAAATGTGTGGCAAACAATAACTATTGTAAATATTGCAATAAAAATATAACATGTGATATTTGAATGCTCTTTTCTAGTAAAAAACACCTTGGACTAACCCCCCTCACCAAAGCACGAGCTAAAGTAAAAACGAGCACGAGCTAAAATAAAAAATTTTCAATAGTTTAAATAGAGGCCCAATTTACACACCCCTTTTGAACAGCTACGGTAGCCCTGGAGGGACATGCTATGAACAAACCCTGTGGAAATGGGTCAGATAATGACTTAGAATGTCATCATTTTGTTGTATTAAATAGAAACATTAATATGCTTCTCCTCCAGCGGTGCTCAGTTTGTCCGCTCTGAGAAGTTGTAGACAGGAAGTAATTCCCTTTCGAGGTGATTATATTCATCTCAGTGGAAAACGTCATTTAAACTGTATGCTACAACATTTTTCCCAATGCACTTTAAAAGAGGAGCCTGTGAAAGCTTTACATTTTTTTTTTTAATTCAGATTTTGACTTTGATTTTTTTATATTAACAGCAATCAATGGGCTTTTGGGAAGTGTAGAGAACTGCTGTTCATTGTGAAACACTAGGGTTTAATCTCATTACAGCAATTGTCTACGGGAGAGAATTAGAGCGGGATCTGCAGGAATTATACATGTTAGGGTCGTACATAATGAGCTCGACGTAATCCCCACACTCACAATCAAAGCCTGCCAGAGAGCGGCAGCCAGACAGCCGACGTAAACACACTCACACTGCTTTTGAAGAGAGTTGCCATTAAAAAGCCACAGACGAGCCCGAGACTGTCATCGTTTTGAAATGAGCGACTGCAATTGAGTGTTAACAGCGAGCAAAGTGCCAAATTACACAGAGTGGGGGGATTAACGCAGAAACGGACAGATAAATGAAGGAGAGAGTGAAGGCAGACAGAGAGACAGGCAGGAAAAAAAGCTAACTAAACGATTGGAGAAAAGAGCTCGGTAATGAATGAGAGGCAAGTGGTTTGAAGCAATAGGGTCTGTAAATGAACATGTGACTGTAAACGGAAAAGTAGAGACGGACGAAATGTTATAGCACCATCTTGTGGGGTTGAATAGAGACTACAACATAAAGAACAAGACTGCACTGTACGGACTTAACAAGACCCAATAAGCACCCTTCCACTGGCATGCCAAAGAATAAAAACAATAACAACAGCAAAACTGATCAGTAGACTTCATTAAACCAGAATCTGCCGTTTTTATTTTTATTTAAAGTTGATGTCTAAAATGATCTTTGTTGATATTGTTGTTTGAAGTCTAGAAACCCTTTTCTTCTTCTGTTCTGCAGCCTCTGGTGCCTCCACAAAGAGGAATTAGTCTGTAAGTATGTTACTAAACCAAACCTTACTGTACCCTTTGGTGGAAACCAGGCTACGGTTCACAGATTCACAGATGTAGGATCAGAGAGAGTGGAAGCTTGAATGTAGTTTTTTATAGATTTGTTTTGAATTACTTTTTGTTTAGTGTTATATTCCTTTATAATTGAAAGATTAGCTTTTGCTTTATTTTCCATACATTACATTACAAATTACAGATTTCTTTGGGACCAGAAATGAACCAAACTGGTACAGTGTTTCAAAAGTATCGAGAACAAACAAAGATGTATAGCCTAATAAAAATTTTGCCCTCATTGTCTATGCTCACAAATTAATAATTTCAAATCTGATCAGAAAGGTTTGATTTATCCTCACCTTAAAATCTGGCAGACTTGAGAGAGCATTTATATTTGTGGGGTGTGATATTTTGTAAAAAAACCTGTGCACGTGTGGACATAGACATAAAGAAAGACTGATGGAGTATGAGTGTTTCTGTGCGATACTCACTCGGTGTGTCCCTGGAAAACGTTGACAGAGTGAATGGACGGGTCTCTGAAGTCCCAAAGTCTGAAGGTGGTGTCTCTAGACGAGGTGACCACGAGGCGCTGAGTGGGATGGGTGCAGCAGTGCGTCAGCTCCTGGTCGTGGCCTGAAAAAGCACGATTACAGACCAGTTATGCAGAATTTGAAAATGTATAAAATCAAATAAACCCCTCCGTGTTCGTACCAGTGAGTGAGTGAACCAGTTCGGATGTCTCCACTTCGTACAGGTTCGCCGCTCTGTCCCAGGACGCCGTCACCACCTGTCTGCCTCCGACCAACCAGTCAGCTGCGATCACGACTCCCTGGTGACTCTTTAATGTTGCTGTAGAAACTCTGACAGTGGGGACTTCACAAGGACCCTCTCCGTCGACCTCTCCCTCTTCTCGGTCGGACGAGTCCTGGTCTTCGTCGCATGGGGCCTGTAAATACAGACACAGCAGGTTAGAGAGTGTACAAGACGATAAAATCTAATATATTTATGAAATATATACATATTTAGACACATCTAACCCTTCTGGGTCCCTCAACATTTTATTTTAGCATAACTTTGTAAATGGCATAAAATTTGGGAAGGTTGGGAATTTTGGGGTGAAAAAAAAATTGCCTTAGAAATGTTTTTATTTTTTATTTTTTAAATAGTCCCTCGGGCATTTATTTGTGCCATTTTTTCAATACACTACCCTTCAACATAATTTGTTTTTACATTTTTTTTCCATTCCCTAGGGATTGAAATCTTTCCTTGTTTCCATGACAACCCCAGAGTCCCAGGTGGAGCAATTTATTTACTTGTGTAAATGTATATTTGCATTTAAAATACATAAATATTTGTTATGTATGGTGAGGAAAATAAATAGAAAAGAAATGTTAACACGTAATATTTCTATGACAATATATTTTTTGGGTCCGAGGGAAAAGTCACAGTATAATATGGATAGCATTAAGCATCTTGTTTTCATTTTGTGAGGGTAAATCTTGTACTATTTAATGAAAAGTTTATAGTTATTCAATTTAAAGAAGAAAACTCTCAATATCTATGTTAATATATTTCTATAGTACATGGTTGAAAACATAAAGAAATCCACTTAAATAAATCTACCAGTCACTATTGGACAGAATTACCTTTTCTTTATAAACAAAAACCACGATAGTAAATCACTATAACTGGTATTAAATGTTCTGATACAATATTTTGTCCAGTAGAAGCATACCAAGTACAGAACTGAGTACATAATTTTACTTTCGCATTGTTTAAATAAAATGTCACTTAAAATGCAATGAACGTTGTATATTGTGAGCCACAGTGGCAGTTTACAAAACAAAGAAAACACAAAATAGAGTGAAATATGGACTTCTTTACAAGAAACACTGTCTTTTTCTTATATTATTATAACCTATTTAACAAACATTATGTGAAAATAATGACGAAAATGAAATATCAAACTTCATTTATCTGTTTTGTTTCAATGGCATGGTGTTGTGTCTGATGGGATTACATTTGTTAAAATCTAAATTGTTAAAATAATAAAGTAGATTACAGTTAATAACAGTAGCATTAACAAATAGTGGTTGTTAGATGCTTGTAAACTTTAATAATGAGGTTTAATTGTTTTAAAAGCACGACATCTTCTTCTATACAAGATTATCAAAGTAATTAATAGCTTTGCATAGACTTGAGCAATGTGTAAAAGTGATTTAATATCTCTTTATTGTATTGTGTGTCCCTGTACTGTGATTTATTTTGACAAATGCTAAAGTAAATGTATACAAAAGAGAGGCCTTTCCCCCTGACAGCTCTGAATTCTCTAGTTAGAGTCTAGAGTCTGTAAACTCACGCTGACATCTGGCTGAGGCTGGGGGGTGGGGAGCTGCACCATGTAGCGCCAGATGTGAGCCGTCTGGTCTCCGGAGGCTGCGTCGACAAAAACAAACACATTAAAAAAAATATATATATATAAAAAATAATAATAATAAATAAACTCAATCTCCGCAATCTGAATACAGTAAATAAGCAGAGGAGATTAGCAGAGGGTTTAATTACAGCTCGTACCTGTGAGCGCCACCTGCTCCGTCGGGTGGAACTTGATGGAGTTGACTGTGAGGAGAAATAAGTAATTATTACCTGCTTTTATTAAAAACACACAGCTAAAAACTATTCATAAAAGCTTTTCTACAAAAAAGGTATACTTTAAATTACAAAACTACGTTTACTCAAGAGAAATAAATGGTCTGAATGTTTAAGTACTGTTCACATTAAAGTCACATCCAGACTACGCGAGTCCTGTTTAGGCCGGTTTGCAACTTGAGGCTAGTGTGAACATAAAGACAAGAAATCCATGTTTATTATTCTCTCCTTTTTATCAGGTTATACAGTTTAAATGTTGTGTTCATACTTGCCATGTTTGGTACAGTTAAAGCAAACTCTGATGCAAATGCTCTTTTTGTGTGGTTGTATAAAAAAAATGCAATAACTCCTTTAAAATGTGTGTCTAAAAACTCTGGAATGGCTCTGTTAAAATGTAAAAGTTACATACAATAAAATACAAGTGTACAAGACAGTACAATAACATGACTTGAGGACTATGGCGACTTTTTATTTTTATTTACCTGATCCTGCATGGCCAGCGTACCTCAGGATACATTTGCCGGTCTCTATGCTCCACAGCAGAGCAGAGTGATCTGTCAGAGTGTTACAGAAACTGTTACATGAAGTTTGAGATAAAAACAACAGAGGAATGCAGACTAAAACATTTACAGTATTTGTTAATGGTTTCATTTAAAAAGATTATTATAAGTTTCATGTTATCCTGTATACTGTCTATGGATCACAGAAGAGTGTGAGCACTGACCATGAGTTACGTGAACAGAAAAAGACCAGTAGAGAGATATTTAATATCGATGTGAGGCACTGAACCTGCAGACGCTGTTCCCAGGACGACTGGCTGAGTCCGGGTCACACCGAGGTCCCAGATCCCGTCCCGATGGCCAGCGTACTCCTTCAGCAGCTGACACAGGGCTCTAGAGCCTGCTGTGGCTTTGAAACTCGACACGATCTGAAACAAGGAGGAAAGAGTGATGAGATTCAAGCCAGAAACACAGGTGCATGGAAATAAATTAGAGCGACACCTGTTAAGTTAAGAACAGTCCTTCTATGTGTTAGCATTGGACTACATGACACTAAATGTATTATTTATTATTGAACCTGTATCAAACTTGATTTTAAGGCACTGACTGGACTTTTATTTTGAAGGGAAAATTGTAAATTACCAATTTTTTTACTTCTTTATGGATATTTTGATGCTGATTTTGTGATAATGATACATTTGTGATATATTGTGCAGCTATAATTGGACCAACCCTAAAAAATAACACTTTAATTAATTTTTTTTTTACTTTTTATTACTCCACAGGTAAAAACGTTGGGCTTTAACTTAAGTTGAAAAATAGAGTGGTCCCTTAGAGCTGACTTGTTAGGACACAGTTGTTGCACTAATACTGCACTGTCATAAAGAGTGCACCTCTAAAAATAGACCCCGGTCCAGTTTCATGTGACCTTTACTTACTGGAGGCATCAGGACGTCACAAACTTAAATAAATGCAGCGTATAAACCACAACTGTACATGCTGCTGCAGGCAACCAGCTGACCCAAGCAAGACCAATATCAGACTGTGTTAAGGCGCGCTCTCATTGTGTCGGGAGAGTTCACCGTCACATGTAAGCCACACCTTATCTGTCCTCTGTCATCGGGACACAATTAGAGCGACAATAAAACGACCCGTTACAGTCAAGGTCAGCCCCGAACTGGACACAAAGATAGAGTTAGTGACTGAATTAAAGCCTTCAGACCCACAAATTAGTCTTTTATTTTTCAAAAGGCAGCTGTGTATTAGGTGTTTATTATAAAGCAGCTAGTTCTGTCAGAGGGTTAAATGGAAAAAGTCCTTCCTTGATCCTTTTATATCAATATTTCAATCTTATCTTTCTACGTTGGTTGGAAAAGGAGAAGTAAGTGATATATATTTGGATTAAAGCTGTATATTCAAGCAGACAACATTGCTAAAGAGTGTTAAGGCAGTAAAAAAAGCTGTCCTAGTCCCTCTACTTTTGAGAAAAAAATACATTTTCGGAATGTTTAGGAAACTAAGTTGTCAGAGGATAAAGGTTGCAGAAAGGTTTTAGTAGACTAGGAGACGTACGTTTTTAAGAAATATCAATATATTTGTGTGCGTGATACGAGATAAGACAAAACTGTTATATATAGTTAATGGAGCTTTAATTTGTAGGTTTTGTCCGTCTCCTCCACCCGGCAGGAGCAGCAGGAGTCAGCCCAGTCTTTCCCCTTGGTAATGTCGCGATCTACTTCCTGATGCTCTGACATCACAACAACATTAAACAGCTTTTTTATATTCTCAGTTGAAAACATTACATCTGTTTGAGTAAGTATTATGAGCACTTGGAATGTTCTCTGTATTATGTAAAGGCAAACCAGTGTTAATGTCAGTCTTACTGGCTGTATGTAATGCTCTAGTTGGTCCAGCATTTTGGGGAAGGGGGGTTCCAGGCTATGTGTTTGTGATGTCTGTAAAACAAAATCATGAAAGACTGATTAAAAAAGAGTAACTCATCTGTAGAACTGTCATGAGTAACGTTATATGTAATGATAACTTTAGGATCGCTTACTTCTCCTTTAATTCAATTTTCTGTTTTTGTAATTTAGATTTTTCAGTTGAGAACTCAAGGTCAGACTTTGTTTTGTTTTTTTAAGTGCAAAACTCTCAGGCCACAACAGCTGCTTCTCAAAATGCTTAGAGACAAACAGAGCATTCAGGAAGTTACCCATGAATCTCCTCCCCACAACTCCCATGAGGCCGCACTGAAGCTGCGAGGTCCACCTATTTTGCCGTGGAAAGTGTGCAAGCGCTAAACCGGCAAGAGAGGGACAAGTCAAAAAGAGTGTGATTCAAACTTTTGAGTTTTCAGTCCCAAGCCTGTCATGAGCTGTACAGTGATATAGTACACGTGACTTTTGCCATAAGATGCCCTTAGTCTTTGTCTTATGCTAGGACACAAAAGGCTCAAGTTTTTAAATCAAGAACAACCAAAACCACAAATTATCTTAGAATAAATGCATTTTAGGAAATACCATGTTTAAAATCATAATCACACATGGCCTAAGTGTGTATGAGGTCAGAACACTGCACTACAATAGGCCCTTTCTACCTCCGTGTGATGTTCTGGAACTTAACCTGGGACATAACCTGCTCCAGAAAAAGTCAACCATTTTTCAGTGAAAACTCAGGGTCAACCCTGACATAACCTCACTAAACTTCTAATCCTGATTCTAGACTGCCATTTCTGCTTTATACATAAAGCTAGATATGCCTGTAATAGGGTAACATAGCACTTTTCGTTCTACTTCCGCTAATCCACCTTAAAGCAGCCCTGCGTAACATTTAGCCCAAAAATATATATCCTTAAAATCATTTTGACGGTACTTAGACGTGAGATCAGTAGACTCATGTCTATCTCACTGTCACAGGTACCCTTACCTGCACAGAAACCTCCTGTCCCCCGGGACGGCCACATGTCACAAGAATTTACCTGCATGAGGTGTTCTGACACACGACGCATATATTAAAAAAATAGGCTAATACATTGGACACTAGCAGAGTCGCATTTGTACAAAATAAGCAAAAATTACCCTACCGTTTCAAAAGACATGTTCTTAATTCCAAACTTGCCACTTGGGTAAACAGATAAACAGGACTTGTAAACAGATATGGTGACAGTTACGAGAGGGGTCAGGCCCAAAGGTTACTCAGGGCTGCTTTAAGTCTTCAGTCACATAACCTTTTCCTGTTATGGATGCCATTTTGAGGACTTGCCATGTTTTGAATTGATAATTGCTATGGCAATGATCCTAGTTTTCCCATCACTTGAAACCCATGAATAGGCCCAGGTTTTCCTACTTTTCTGCCCAAACACAACTATTTGTGGTAATCAAGACCAGCCTTAATCTCAAACCCATTTAACTTGCTCTCATCTTAGCAAGTTACATAGGAATGAGATTTACCGTATTTTAAAACAAAACTAGCTCAAACACTGACTTGATCCGGGACTTGTAGTGTTGTAATGTTTGTAATGGACTCTGGAATCTGATATCTTCTAATGTCTCATACACGGTTTTTTTTTTTCTGACTGAATCGCAAAATTTTAACAAGCAACCAACAATTTTTCACTGCCAACCCCTTTACTTTACCAAGATCAGGCAAAATAACCACAGTTTGTCACTGAAGTCCTAGTCTTTGGTCTCGGTTAATTTCCTCTTGACCACAGCTCCAGTGGTGTATATTGATTTTTTTTGGTTAATTTTTACACTGTCTCTTTCATCGGATAAAGAGAAAATACCTTCCTTCCTCATACTCTGTGACAAAGAGCCTTTTAATTCTCTGTGCTCAATACCATCATTCGCAAATATTTACACAGATGACAGCTCTTGAAAAATAGTGAACAGGTGAACATGTACAGAGCGGGTACCTTGCTGGTGGAGGCTTTGTAGGTCGTCTTTAGCTTCTGTGACAGTTGACTGGTGCTGTGGCTCGCTGTGGGACAGACACAATGTACAATGGATTAAACAGACGGACCAAACCTATGCACTGCTTCAGTAATGATCTCAAAGAGAGTCAACACAAATGCAAGGCTATAGTGTATTTTAAACTAAGTGGAATTCAAATGACTTATTACAAAAAACAATGATAGATTAATTATATAGAGAATTGATTTATAGTAATTTTATGCTCAGGGTGTGTTCAAATGATATAATATAGTTCAGTTGGCTAGAAAAAAAAAAGACCTGGTCCACTTTGTGTTCATCTTAACATTTTCAGCATCTGACCAAATGAAACCACAGAATGTCTTTCTCAAAAGACATACTAAATGGTAACAGCAAAAAACAGTGTGTGGAAAAAAGGTTCATCTGACTCCACATGTGCCTGGCACCAAACAGTAATAAGTCACTTAGGTGTTTGGCCTCTGCTGTTTTTGTTATTTTACCATCAGACATTGCTCTTGTAACGTTAACAAATCAAGGGTTAAAAAGGCATCTGGACATAGTTTAAGAACAGATGACCTTTTGACCCTCATCCAAGAAATGACAAAGTCTCTTTTCAGTTTCCAAACTATGTCCAGAAAGTCTTATTTAATGGCATGAGAAACTCCAGAAACGTTGTTTAAAAATATAAAGTAATTTGATCTTACATTTTTTACCAGAACCCAACAGTGAAAAGGGTCTTGATACATTGCCACATGATCACTTGCTCCACATTTTCAAGTCTTATAGTGTCTCAGAACACGTTTGACCTGCTTTTCTTCTGGTCTTGGACATAAAGAGCCAAGGCCAGTTGTCAACATCACAATGCTTGCAGTACTGTTTCTAGTTTGAGTTTAACTTTACGATCTAAAATCACTTGCTCTCAGTCTCGACTAATATAAGAAAGAAGAAAACTTGTGGAAATTGGAAAACCTTTTGCTTTGAGGGCTCCTTTAGAGGGGTCTGCTCCGTCCACAGTCTGTCCATCTCCGGTCAGACGCTCGTTCAAAGAGTCGATTTCCCGCCGCACTGAGAAAAACAACACAATGACAGTCCATGAAACGTCCAAAACAAAACATCTGTACGAGAAGAAATTGTAAATTACTTACATTCAATGTTTTCTATGTAAAGATTTTCAAACTCTCGTTCAATTTGTCCAAAAAGGTCGAGTAGATTGTTCCTTAAGGCGAGGGGCAGCTTTGAGTCCTGGTCAAACAAACACACAAACAATACAGCTTTTCATTGGTGGCATTACTTTGTTGACTTTTTATGAAGCAACAATCCTTGTCCTGTGTTATAGATACATAACAACTGACTTTAGAAAGCAGCCATCCATATTGTTTTTCTGTTGTTTACAAAAGAACTAGCCTGGTTAATCCTGCCCCATTTCAGACACTACTGCCTCTTTTCATCTTCTCCAGTTAATTAATTTAAGGCCTTTTAGCCTTTATTTGAGAGCAACAGTTGAGAAAAAAAAAAAAAAAAAAAACAGTAGGCGATAACGATAATAATAATAAACAAGACCCAAGCTCAATTTGAACCTTGTGTGCAATCCTCCAGGAAACAACGTACTCATGTACAATATTATCTGTCAACTGTCACACATCAAAACATACGCACACATACTATTTAAAACCATATGTTATTCTCATGTGTTTTTATTGTGTGAATGTGTTTAGCAAATTGTAGACACAACAATGAAGCAAATGTAAATTTTGTTCTATTTTCTGCAACACAATGACAACACAGCTCTTCATTTCTCTTCTTACATAAGTAATATGATCATAACACAATTGTACAGCCTCAAACATGCCTATTTAATTAACCTTGTTCATAACATAATAACAAGTGTAGAATAGTTTTAAAACTAGTTAGTCCATATTACATTAATACAAATCAAATGAAGACACCTGAATAAAGAAGATTTCCACATTAGATCTAGTCGAGACTGCCCATACTTTGGTTTTGATGGACAAATATTTAAGTGCTTTCACACAGAAATAAAACAGTTAACAACAACAAAACAGTGCAAACATCAGAAAGAAAATGATCACGCCTGTTGTACTCTATGGATTGGAGTGTGTGAACTGGACTTCACAATCTTTGAAGACCACATGATGAGGTTTATGACAAACGAAGACGCGTTGACAATCTTCTCTTTACTTCAAAACTCACCACGATCACATCCACAATCAAATCAAGAGTCCTGAAGCAATCAAAGTGCTGGCACAATAAAAACTGGACAGAACTAAATGTGATGTCCCTGAACTCAGCTGTTAGAGACTGTAGACTGTGGAGACAAATATCCATTGTTGGTGCACACTCCACTGCAGGAGGAGAAAGCGAATAAGGATGAAATAGGAATACATAGCCAGATATGAAAATAGAACATAGTAAATGTCTCTTTTATAGCACAAAAGTTTTTTTTTTTCCCTCCAAAAAAGGTATTGCTGCAGCTGTACATTCCTCCTGTCATTTTTTTGTCTAGCATAATAGCAGATTGACCATCTACAGAAGGGAATACAAAACAAAAAAACGTCCATTTAGGAAATACTGAACTATCTCTTTAAAACGTACAGACAGTAAAAGCCACTTATCATTTTTATATTGCCATTATGTAAAAGAGAGAAGTGGCTGAGTCATTAAAGTTATAAAACAAAAGCTAGAATCTGTAATAAACAGCCAACCAGAAGGACTTACCTCCATGATTAACTCCTAAATGTAACCTATAACAAGCCGGTCACCAGTTTAAACTAGACCCCAGTGAAAACCATGGATTCAAAAGGCTGCATTTGACAGGTCTTGAAGCTGATGCTCGCTGCTCTGACCGAGGAAACCCAATACTTGACTGTCCCTTTTCGTTCAAAGCCGACCGGTAGTTACAGTGAGCGGCTGCCTACTCTGTCAGCGCCGCATGTCAACGCACTCCGCAAAAAATGGGTTGATTAGCAAACAACAGACCACGCTTATTCATTCAAAGCCGCTTAGTCGCACTAAACCCTATATGTGGAGTTTACTGGCTCATAATGACACCATTCAAAGTTGCAATTAACTCGGGCTGTATACATTTGCACAGCTCTATAAAGTGAACCTCTGCTGCTGGGGGTAAACTCAGTGCATAAAAAGCAAAAGAGTGTCTTGGCAGTGGACCAAAAGACTTGGTGAAAAGACTAATCAGACCTGAACAAGTGGCCTATATTAAAACTTGATGAGACGACAGGCCGCTGCAAGCCGAGCGTTGGTTTTAGTGACTAATATTCCAAGGTCACTGTCGTGCAGGGAAAGTAAAGGACTCTCACAGTCAAAATATGAGCTAGACAGTAATAAGAAAAGCCTATTAAGATGTTAAAAGGGTAAGGGACATAGTTTAAACTGTACTGTAAACTGTATTTGAGGACACCACTGTAATTTAAGTTGTCAGTATTGCATTTTGGAGACAATTTTATGTTTTCATATCAATACTTACAAACACATACAGGGCTCTAGACCAGTGTGACTAAAATACAGTGTTTCTATCAGTTCAGAAACACTTTCAAATGCAGTAAAAGGAATGACCCCAAGCCAAGAAAGTCATAAAAAGAGCATGAAAACAGAACAAAACCATAATGTAAATAACTAAAATAGTCCTAAACGGCAATCAAATGGAAACTCTGTTAAAATAATAAAATAAAACTCTAAAACTGACCAAGAACTTCATGGGGTCATGATTTTTATGGTTTTAGAAATATGGGTCCCGTGAAAATATATTTGGGAAAGACTCTCTAGACCAATTTCTACTTGTCACACTAACTTTTTATTAATTTCCTGTACAACAATGTAATTTTTCTCTCTTTGGCCTTTCAAAATAAATTGGCATTTATTTTGAAAGTAAAGCATTAATTGCTGACACAGTTTGAAGCTGACTTTTACTATTAAATATTGCAATGACTAAATATTTGTTTTGTTTTAAACATCTAATTCCAGCTAATTTCATAGAAGCCACTCACAAGCCAACTCCCACTTAATCAAACAAACTTTTATTACTGTGTGGTAAAGACGTTTGTGGTTAGTTTAAGGAAAACTCTTTAGGCTTCCTATTAACTCATTAATTGTTCGAAGAAGGTTGACTGCACCAGTTTTACTTTAACATCAACAACAACCACGTTTAAAGAAACAGCAGATACTGTTATCCCCTAAAGGCCTATCTAAAGCCATCTACACACTGTGTCCTGGAAGCTATCATACAGCTACACAACAAGGAACAAAATATAAGCATGCAGCTCAACCGGATCATATTGTATTCTCCTTAGTGACAAAAACAGCCTTTCTTTAGTGACAAGTGACACATGGCACTGAGCACATGAAATCACCAAATCCAATAACTACTAAGAATAAAAATCTATTGCTTGCTGTGTCTAAACAATTATAAATGTGGTTCAATATAGGCCTAAACTTCTATATTATTTTACCAATGAGCCAAATATTTTCAGAGATGTGCTATGAGTATAAGAGATGCATTTATAGTGGAGTATCTGACCTGTCCGTCCAGCATGTCTCCCCGATGAAGGCCCAGCGGCCGGTCCTCTGTGCTATTGGTTCGTCTGATGGACAGGCTGTGAGCCTTGCGCTTCTGCTTCGGGTGACGAGCCGCCGAAGCAGAGCCACTGCTGCTCCCGCCCTCGACAGGCATCCCTCTGCCTCTTGCCCCGCCCCCTGTGCACCTTATCTGACAGGCAGGTAAACAAAAGCCAGGCTTTGCTCAAAGAAGGCTGCTTACGTCGCTCTGATAGTGCCACTTGCCTACGAAAAAAAGAAAGTAGATTTTAAACAGATAAATACAAGTGCTCACAAATACATTGCAAAGATTTCAGTGCTGTGTTGATTTACAGATGTTTTATCAGTAATCTGTTTGGAGCCTCTTGATTATATAAGTAACAGAGCAGTTTACTTATATAATCACTTGCACTCAAATACTGCAGTGAGTGATGTAATTTATGACAAAAGGCAATAATAAGACGTATGTGTGTATGTAATAGTTACCCATTTAATCCCATTGGTCATAAAATCTGTGTCTCCCAAACTATTTATTTAGAGGACACACATTTTAAAAGGTCTAATGATCTGTGACCCAATTCCCTCTTCAGTTTTAGCATCTTTTATTTTGTTTTTATCATAGTTTAGTGATAATTTTTTGTGTAGTGTCATTCCTGATCAATACCAATTTACAAAAGCAGATATATTAATATTAAGTGTTAAATAAAATATCCTGTGATCCACTTGTGGGTTTTTCTGTGATGGTCCTATTAGATTATTTTATTGTTATGGTTCAATTAGATTCATTATTTTGATGCAGGAAGCTGCTGAAATGAATGTACTTACAAATAAATGTAGGCAAATAAGAGTTACTTCGTCTCAAAGTGGGGTCAAACCTCTAGACTAGTAGTATCAACATCAGATTGTGGAAGGGTCACACTAGTGATTAGGGCTGTCCGATACACAGATACCACTAAAAAGTATCAGATACTCTGTTTGACCTTCTATTGCCCTACGACTACTTTAATCATTGCCATTGAGTTTCACTTCCCCTTTTTTTGTCTACACAGCAAAGTTAAGGTCAAGAAACACAAAACTCAAAAGTCATTGATAAAACTAAAAAAAACAAAATGGCTCTGAAGCCTGGGTGTTTGTAATAACAAATTATTGATACAATACAATGAGTAATTGGAGACCCTATTCAAACTACTCTTACATCTAAACCAGGTCACATTCCTGACAAACATGACAATGAAAGAATTTCTGGGTTATTGTATTAAATAATCACTGCTGAGTGGACTTACTGTCATTCCTGTCTATTAACCTGACAAACTGTGTAATTTATTATGGTAAAGAGCGTGGTACTGGCAGATCTTTAGTGTTTCACACTGAATTACATGTCAACACACGACGACAGGCCATTTAATAGTATTTTTATGGGGACAGCTTGCCACACGGGTTAAAATAAACACAACGGCACGAAGCAAAACGTTCACCTGACCCAAACCAAATGTCACTAGAAATCGTACTAAAATCGCGGTATCGTAATAACTGTAATATATACAACGCTTGTCTCATGTTAAGTGAAAGAAAACACTCACCGCATACGTTTATATTGTCTTTGATATCATGCTCGATAGGTTCTGAGATTAAAAAGTGAAATTAGCTCTGTTAGCGGGAACTAGCCAACATCACCTTCACTGCGGCATCTAAACCAGCCTCTGCTCCGCGACAAAATGGAGATCTAACGCTTTCCTTGGACATACTAATATATTTACGGTGTAATACGTGTATTTAAAGCGTGTTTATTGTTGTAGCAATGTCTATAGGGATTTTTAATGAGGATTAGTATTGAAACTTAATTAAACATTTTTGACACATCACATATTTTGATATAACGGATACTTCCGCATCTCCTGAGTCGTGTTTGCAATTATTGACCAATAAGGTGTTACGCAAATGACGCTGGCGCTGAAGCGACAAATGAAAAGCGCCCTAGGTTAAAGACACGAAACGCAGGCCCTGCCGCTCGGCTGCAGTTTTCAGTTTTGAGCTAGTGGCGTATCCAAAGACACTAGTGTTCATTGAAGTGCAGTGTATTACCGATACAGCAGGATTTGGTTGTAAGTATGTCTTCAATGTGTTCATCGGTGCAACGTGTGTGTATGTGAAACCGTGCGTACTTTCTGAGTACTTATCAGAGGCTGGGTGGTGTGGCGCTGAGCTGCGGTGGTCCGATGGCGTGTTGACAGCCAGGGGTTACTGTAAAATATGGCACAGGATTCACTGGAACTCAATAAATTTTCACATCTTTTTTTTCCATTTATGGGTCTGACATCTTCCCTTACATTTTCTCATATTATTACATCTTTTATAGGTTTTCTTTTATTGTATGCGTGTATAAAACCTGTATTCTTTTTCTTTTAAATTGTCTTTTATAAACGTGTATATACAGGTACACATTTAAATAGTAAGTTAACCTTAATAGTGGGTAGACGTTATTGCATTTATTTATTCATGGCAATTTTTTCGTGTCTGAATATATGTTTCTTTCAATTAAAATGTATTATTCATTATTTATTTATTTATTGACAAAAATAATTTATGTAAAATGTACTCCATATTCCAGATTTATATTAATTTCCATATCGTTTAGAATTAATTATAATATAGTATTTTAAGTATTTGCAGTATTTTTTATTTTAATATAATTTACAACATCTTTTATGATGTTTTTCGCCATATGAAGTGACCTTCCTCTCCGTGTTTTCCACACAGCCGTCTCTCCTGACCTCCTGATTGGCTGGCTGTTTCCGTCACGTGATGGTGCGGGTCTTATGGGTGGGGCTCCGGCGTATGTCCAATGACGTTACAACTCTACTAAAAGCGAGCGCGGTGGTCTCGTCCAGAAACAGTCCTTCACTGTCGAGCAGAGCGGTACAAACGCATAACTTTACGTGTTTCAGAGCTGTATCCAGGTACGTAGAGACGGTTTTTAGTATTTCTAAGCATCTTTAAAGCTATTCAGTTCGTTGTTTTTTTAATTTAGGAGACCAGAGTCAGAGATAAGCCTATTTGCACTAAGCTAATGTCAGCTGTCAGCTCCTTTTGTGTTCAATGCCACTGTAAAAGTCATCACAAACTGATTTTATAACATATGGCTTTGAGTAATTTTCTTATTCACTCCCCAAAAGCAGCCAAACATTTTTTCAAATTATAACATTACTCCACTTTGACTAGTTTTGAGGAGCATTTTCCCATTCACTAAATAATAAAATATCAAGTAAAAGTGAAAGTGCACAACAAAAGTAACTCAAATTAAAAAAGAAATAAACTAATCTAGTACTAAAATTACTTTTGATTTACCAAAGAGGTCAAGCTAAATCTACTGCTGCTTTAATTTATGACTACTTTTACAACTACTTTTTTGTTAATGTTGTACAGTTATGTACATATTTTGATATTTTGTTAGTAAAAGTTATAGTAATAGTTCCCTCAGTAATGTACTAACCGTACTCTGACATTACCTTTGTACCAAATATGTTACTTAAGTAAATTAAAGAAGGTAAATAACAATTTACTAGTTACTTACCACCTATAATTTTGTAATAAACAGCTCTATCATTTCATTATACGCCTTTTGTATACTATTTATTTAAATACACCCAATATTTTTTTCTTCTTTCGTCTCCTTATTTCCGTTGTTGAGATTGAGATATATTTTGTACTGTGTTATGTATAATTTGTAAAAACAATATAATGGCAATGAACAAGGAAATTGCCAAAATAAAAACAAATTGAATAAATTGTTGTAAGTTGCTCTTCATAGCTTAAAACACAAATTAAATGGATCTTTGACTTCTCTGTGTGATGTTTAGTTGTGTGAGAAGGCTCCAGTCTGCAGTGAAAATGCCTGAGATAACCACAGACCATTTGGACGAGAAGCAGGTGCAGCTTCTGGCGGAAATGTGCATCCTAATCGACGAGGATGACAAGAAGATCGGAGCAGACACCAAGAAAAACTGTCACCTCAACTCCAACATTGACAAAGGTACCATGTCATAATCCCACTGGTTCTGAGCGTTTCTACTGTTTCCATTTAAACCCTCGTTGTCTTTTCCTCACAGGTTTATTACACAGAGCTTTCAGCGTCTTTCTTTTCAACAGTGAAGAGAAGCTGCTCTTACAACAGAGGTCTGACGCCAAGATCACTTTCCCAGGTTAGTTCTTAAAGCTGTCATTTTCTGCTTGTCACATAGATTTATTTGTTAGTAATGCATTTAATATTTAAACATTAAACATATTAATATTAATACTTCCTAATATGAATGTGTGCAGGCTGCTTCACAAACACCTGCTGCAGTCACCCTCTACACACAGCCACCGAGCTCGAGGAGACGGAGGCGATCGGCGTGAGAAGGGCCGCTCAGAGGAGACTCGAGGCTGAACTGGGCGTTCCAATGGAACAGGTGCAGTATACAGTGATTTATAACTGCACCCAAGACCTGGAATCTGGGCTTTATGGAGAAGGGTCGGTGATAATTGTGTTGTCTTTTCTGATATTACTCAGGTTCCTCCAGAAGAAATGACGTATCTCACGAGAATCCACTACAAAGCGCAGTCAGACGGTGTTTGGGGAGAACATGAGATTGACTACATTCTTTTTATGCAAAAGGTTGGATATACTCAACTATAGCCCTGTTTACATACAATAGAAAGTCATTGGAAGCAAAAATTTTTAATGTTGAAAAAAGAGGAAACTCGGGCATCAAGTGAATAAACCTCATGACACACTACAGACAGAAAGGTTTAGTTGGATTATTCAGAAGTATGAGACAAAATGTATACAACTTCCCTGTTGTATAGATGTTTAGTAGTGTCTCTGTTTAGGTGAAATAACCTGACAACACAATATTATCTCCTAATTTTAATCCAAGCAACAACGGTCACACCATAGCCATAGGATCTGTACATTGCCGTATAAAAGGTCAGCGCATTTCACTATTTTCTGTCGTTATTATAAATATTAATGTCATGCAGCCAAGGGACACATACTGTATCAACATCCTTTACAAGTATGTGTTTTGCCTGATATTAGTCTCTGAAATTGTAAACATCCAAGTTTACTAGAAAGAAAAGCTTTTAATTCTCCATGAGCATCACAAATATATTCTAAAACACACTCGAAATGTGAGTTAAAATAGTTTATGGAAACATAATTTGTAAGACAGTAATTATAAGAGCACATTTATTAGGGCTGCACAATATCAGTGAAACAACAGATAATGTTTGCTGTGACTTAAACAGGATATAGTCATGTTATATCCCAGGAAAGGTTGGAATGCATTTTAACAAAGCAATACTGTACTGGTTTTACTCATGCCACTCACTTTTAGAACTCAGTGGCTCTGATCAGACGGATACTTGATACTTTGACACACAAAGGGAGAATGGAAGACAATAAAAATGTGATTTTTGCTATTCTTTTATAAATGTATCACAATAACAATACATTTGCCATACGTATTGTGCAGTCCTAGTGTTTGTGATTGGATTCTGAGCTGTAATAGTTTTGTGTTTAAAATAAAGGAAGTGGAGCTGAACCCAGACCCGAACGAGATCCAAAGCCACTGTTACGTGAGCAAAGAGGAGCTGAAGGAAATGCTGGAGAAGGCGAAGCGTAACGAGTTGCTGATCACGCCGTGGTTCAGCCTCATCGCAGACACCTTTCTTTTCAAATGGTGGGACAATCTGCACAACCTCAAGCAGTTTATGGATCATGATAATATCCACAGAATGTAACCGGTTTAAATCTAAGGTTTTAGCACTCACCTGACAGACTGTTCAAGATGGAAACACTGGAGGAGCTCAAAGCAGGGAGTCTTAAGGTTTTCAGGAAGAAGATAGTGACTTAATTTTATTTCCCAGTGAGCAACAACAGTGATGGAAGGCTGTAGCTTTGTCAATTACCTCAAATAAAGATTACAAGAAAAGCAGCCACTGACAAGAAAACTAACATACTGAGCTACAAACATTCATATGTCGGCTGTACACTCAAATACAGCTCTGTACCTGCTGCTAGTTTTCACCTGCTCCCCTTTCATTCAAGGACAGTTCACACAAGAAAGAATGTAATTGTATAAAGTTTTGGGGAAAAGTATGGAAATATGAATTGCATTGTGTCAAATTAGATGATTATTATTTCCCACAAAAAACACTTACATTACCGTCAGAAGTAGTTTTTGTTAATTGAATTTGCTGAAAGTTTATAAAAAAGTCACGAGGGAGATTTTTTTTTTTCCTCTGATTTAGATAAAAGAGGAAAATGGTGGTATCTGCTTGAGTATAAATCTATGTAATCATTATTTTAATAAACATATCAATTCCCCTTTTTAATTTAAGTAATTTTCACATAAGAGAAAGGAAAAAGCGGTCAATTGAAAGGCCAAGAAAATACATAACCTTGAAGATGATTTGATGACTACAAAGAAAGAAAAACCTCTGCTCTTTGACAAACTGGACCCAGCTGACCAAAGGAACATTTACAGAACATCCGGAAAATTATAAAAAAGAAGTGGACAGGGTATATCTAGCAAGAAACAGAAAACTCAGACACTTTTTTTTAAAATCAAAAGTCTTTTATCTCTTGAACAGTTCTCTTCAATGCCTTTTTTCTTCCTTTGGGACTATACACTTGTAAATAAAAGCATTTAAATAGAGATTGATTTGGGGTTTTTGTTTTATCATGTACAGATACATTTTAACCTCTAACAGTCCAATGTCATTATTCGCAAATTCTAAAAGGTAACGGGGTGTTGCCTTAAAAGTAAAAGGTGATACTCGCTGTAGTGTTGTCTCACACAGCCTCTGAAAAACCCAGTGTAATTGGCAATGTTAGTGTTTGTAATAAAAATCTACAGAGTAGGTATAGCTTTATTTTATTTTTTTGTAAGAAGTCTGTAAGTGAGCACAGGCCATTAGGCAGCAATGGATAGTGTCTTTACTGCTGTGAAAACTTTGTATGCTTTTGTAGTAATGGGCTTGTAGACTTTCACAAAACTAAAAGTATATATTTATATTAATTTCTACTGTCTGTTGAATTTATTGTTTTTGCCATTGATGTCCAGCAGGTGGCAGCAAATACATGTTTCATATAGATATGGGTAAGAATACAGTAGATTAAGAGACTTTTATTAGTTGCTTGATAGATTTTTTTGGCTGCACAAGGCACAACAGCGAGAGTTCTGCAGACGATACACATCTGATCATAAATGACAGCGATAAAGATGGTCATACAAAAACAACCATCATTAGCACAAAGGAAAAAGACACAAGGAAACAACATATCTGTTATTTACAGTCGTGGCTGCATTCACACTTGACTCAAAACTGGGCCAGAGTTGATTTGGTTCTTTTCAATGTAAACAGGCCACATGAAAGTGATTGTATAGAGCTCTTTATGTCACATGACTTTGGGTTTTTAATCATCTGAAGCTGGTTTTAAGTGGCATTAACACTAGATTTATAGAATAGTATGCCATCACTATGTTTGCTTTGTCTCGTTCTTGCAGGTCCGTTTTTATTGTATAAATCAGTTTTGGACCACACTGCACAATTGAAACATTTAAGTTCAGTACAGTTCCCAAAACAGCAAGCAACTTGACAATTTTACATAAAAGGGAAATGGCACGTTGTAGATTTCCCTGGGCCAAATAATTTAAGATTTTTAACCTTTTTTTTTAAGCATTTTAGCATTTTAGCATTTTAGCTTTTATTGAACATTTTAGTCTATTTATTTAATGCCTTTTCCCTCATTTACTTTACCCAATTACAAAAACAAAAAGTTTATGTACACAACATAGAATTAGATCTGGGCCACTTTTTATTGTAGTGTGAATGCAGCCAAAAGAAATAGCTTGGTCTGGTTCACACAAAGAATTATATTAATGACATTATTTAAGCAAAAGTAAATGGCACAATTAGACTCATTTAACACAAAAAACTAAAAATAATTCTTCCTTGGCTTTAAAACTAAAAGGCATTTTAAAAATCCTACTGCCACTAAAGTAAACATGAAGTCCGACATGTGCAACAACTGATTTTTTTTTTTCTATTAAGCCAACAATAGCAATAATACAGAGTTATATTCTAAGAGCTTAACTACGTCTCCAGAAGCACTGCAGCATTTTAAACGAGAAAATATGGCGACTGCACAAACCTCTGAGCAATACTTGGTCATAGTTTTCTTACAGGAATATTTCAAATAACATACACTTGTTTGTGAAGCAAGCAGAGTATCTGTTTTAAACAATAGCACTCTGTATAAAAAAAATATATATATATATATATGTATCTATAGAATTTTCAAAGTGGCGTTGTATGTGGTATTTGTACATTGTTTATTTCAATACTTTTGGAGCCATTTTAGTTTTTTTGCATACTTCCAGTTTCGGAGCCACAGAAAAGCCACATAAAAATCATTCGATCATCATGAAACAAACCTGGACCTGGTTGGTTGGTCACGAGAACACATATCTTACCAGAATGCAAATTTATCACCTCAATGCAAATTTAAAGATATTTATGGGATTTTTATGAAAAGCTAACAGTCCTATGTGAGTTACGCTACAGCATTTGTCTTCTGAAGTTGTTTATAGAGTATTTTAACAGTATATGTTGGTAAGAAAGGGCTCATATTTAGATTCACAGGCCACAATGTGCGCTTGTAAATATGAATAGAAAGCTCTTGTATAAATGATTGACAGATAAAACATTCAGTCATATGTCAAAATTAAATGTATCTTACTACCTACTTTGTAACATTAATTAGCATTAATACTAGTTTGTACAAGCCTTGTTTGTCATTTAAAAAGGCTATTATTCTGGCCCCATTAGCCTTCATATATAAAACAAAGTCTATGTCATTGCTCCTGTCTGTGTCTCCAAACTGGGGCTGTGCTGACATTTAACTACTGCAGAGGAAAAACCTGTCTCATAAGTGTCTCATAGAGCCTTTTTAATAAAATACTAGACTACATACATGCCATGGAGCCCATTATAGTTTCCAAATGCCTTTTTCTGTCTTTCTACTGCAGTTTTTATACTGTCTAAACAAAAACCATATACAACCCCATTTCAAAAATCCTACGACATCCCTTTAAGTATGTTTAACCCAACAGAAATGTGGTTTTACTGGTTATCGTCCCTGTTCTTGTGCTATTTCTAAAAGTGTTCATTCTTGCCTGTTGTTATAATGTACTAGATTGACTAAATGGCCATGCGTTTGCTACAGAGCTATAGACAAACAACTCAGACGAGCACAAACTATGTTAACATCTAAAATATCAACTATAGTAGCTTCTGTTTGTTGTCGAGGTGAATGGAATAAAGAGAAGTGGTGTTGCTGAGATGTCACTGACTGGTTTGGTGGCACCATTTTTTTTTTTACTTGTGTTGTTCAGACAGTTCCCGCTGGGGCTGGGGCAGGGTTTTGGGCTGGAGCTAGGTTGGAGATGGGAGGAGTCAGCTTCATGACGTTGAAAAACTCCACCAGCTGAGAGGGAACTTCTGCCAGCACACTTTTGGCCAGAGCTTCTTTGGGAGCCTGAGGAAGAAAAGGATTGGTTAGTAAATACAACAACGTGTGAAAACAGTGAGAGACAATGAGGCAATATACTGAATGTATCAAGATTATGAGTGAAGCAAGCACAACACAAAAGAACCCAAGCAGGAAACAGATGAAGGTCAGGGTTTGAGGTTTGTGATTAAAAATATGTTGCATTTTTTCCTAAAAGTACGAGTACTGTAAGTACTTAATATTTATAAATCAGACAGATTTCAGAGCCATGTTGCTTTTTCAGTTCTTTTATCAAATGACTAGTTTTGTGCTGCTTTTCAAGTAAATATGTCTGCTTTTTAGAACAAAACAGGAACATAAACTCCCTTCTCAAATAGCAATATCAAAGAAGGTCCATTGAACGTGTAAAGACATGATTAAGCAGTGTTTAGTGGAGCACTGGGAAGAGCTTCTGAGAAAAAGCTGTTATAACCTCGTTGTTCTGGTTTTGAGGCTGTGTGCCAGTGACAGAAAGACACCAGGGAGTGATGGTCCAAGCTTAGTTCCATTAATCACAAGCAGTGTCTTGCAATATTCTGCACTGTATCTGACTCTTTGCCGCAGTAACAAGTTTATTTTCCTGATGTGGATTTAAAAGCTTTAATTTTTTAGCTTTGTTAAAGGGCCCCCAAACGATTCTGGTATGGAAGCCATGTTATGATTTGGCAAACAAATGTGACTTTTTCTATGTAATTTGATTTTTTTTTTTATGAGTAGAAGTTGTACAGTGAAAAAGGAAAGGATGAAAGTTGTAGTGTTGTAGTCGTAAGGTCTGTATTAATTTTTTGGGGACAGTTTGCACTAAGCACCGATGTAAGATTGGACTTGGAATATGTGAACTTGTGAACTGTTTCTCTTCCCATAATTCATGATTTATTCCCGATATTCAATTAGACATGGGCTTATTTAAGGAGCATAGGTGGCACGGTGGTTAGCACGCTCGCCTCACAGCAAGAAGGTCCAAGAAGACCCTTTCTGGGTTGAGTTTCTCCCTGTGCTCAGGTGGTTTCCAGGTACTCCAGTTTCCCCCACCAACATAAAAAACATGGTGTAGCTCTCAGGTTGTTTGCGCTTGACTACAACACTACAAAAGTAGAAGGATATTTAATGAATGAAATGGCTCATGCAGATGTGTGTTTAGAGCTAAGCAGCGGAGATGACGGAGGGGTTTATTACAGATTAAACATGGGGTACCCCTATGGACTGGGGTCGCGGGGAGGCTTCAGTTTCATTAAAGTGAAGTAGGATGACAGTTGTTGAGGCAATTCGGCCAAAACGCTTTGGGCTAGAGCCTGGATGGGCGCCTGGAAAGACATAAAGGAACAACACAAGCTCTGTTTTAATGCAAACGGGATGAGCCTTATAAAAGTGGCAGGAGGCTAATGGTCTATTAAATTATGTCTTGCATTTTTCAGAGGAATAGTTTTATCTCCTCGAATTTCTACAAAACCCTGTTTGCATCAGCTATTCCTCTTCAAAGTTACATTATAACTGTGGTAAAATAAATCTGGATTATTAACTCAATATATATTTGTATAAAGTGTGTACAAAAACCTTTCAACTAAAAACAACCTAATGTGGAAATTCAAACTGCAGGTTTAGGGAAAGTACTGAATATTGTTTTAATCAGAGACAGATTTTGATTTTTAAGCAATGAAGTGGTAAATGCTTTGAGAATACATAGAGTGAGTGCAAAAATCAGCAGAAATCACAGCAAACTAAATCCACCGCAGCAGAAAGCCCCCGTCTGTGTGACACGACTCACATCTTTGAACTGTCTGAAGGGAACAAACTGGACGATGTCTCTCATGGCCGGTTCGCCTGTCATCGAGCGCAGGCGCCCGTCGTCTCCGTCCAGAAACTCCATGGCCGTAAAGTCCGCCCCTCCGACTCCCACGATGATGATGGACATGGGCAGACGTGACGCGTTGACGATGGCGTTGCGCGTCTGGTCCATGTCAGTGATCACTCCGTCAGTGATGATCAGCAGCACAAAGTATTGCTGGAAGAGAATAACAGAAGGAACAACTTAATAGACCCCAGACTGGAATAACCTGAAAATAGTAGATATTAAAATCACATGACCCTGCTTTCAGAGAGCAGAAAAAGAGTTGTCCGCTCAATAAACCAAAACAAGCAGCGAGCAATGAGGGGTGTTATTATAAGTATTTGTATGGAACATAATATAATCAAGACCAAGTCTCAGTGGCATCCAGTGTAAAACACCATTAATATTTGTAGAGCTAATGCCTCCAAGGGTTCAGCACCAGCTCTACCTTAATAACAGTAATCCTGGGCGGAGAATGCCACAAAACCAGTCACACCACTTTTTGTTTTCTCATTGATCCTACAAACTATTACAATTGTTATTTGAGTTCACAACAGAGAGGTTTCCAGGGAACAAAAAAAAAAAAAACAACATTACTGAGAATCTGGCATCTCTCTAACAATATAATTATGTCAGAAATGTTTTAGGAAACTGGCCATGTGTGTTACCATAGCAACGGTAAAACAGATGACGAATACAACTCTGATATCGAACTAGGGTAAGTAGTTTTGTTCATTTAAATAGCACTCTTTACGTCTTTCTTCAAACCTGGACACCCTAAATTTATTTTATCACTTTTTTGGATTATTACTAAAAGCCCTCGTAAAATTTAGCACATGTTTAGTTACAAAGGCATGTAGCTAAACACTTTAATCATACGCTATGATTTGTCCTGAATGTTTGATATTGTCACATATTTGTCATGGCTTCTTTGATCCAGTCACACTGTGCGACATAAGACCATCCATTTAAAGCCAGAACGTTCAGTCACGTTTAGGTAGGGTCTGTGCAGCAGTAGAAAATGTGTCACAAACTGCTGTGTCTCATTCCCAGTGCCATTTCCACTAGAGTGATATAAAAACTTATAACAAAAGCTCCCTTTAAGTTGAGGAGAAGTAATGTGTGTTTGAATGAAAAAGGATTAAATGGCTGTACATCGATTACAAAGAGATTGTTAAAATATGTTGAGTCAGTAACACAGTTGTCCCAGTCCCATTTGAAAACTGTACGTCCAACTATAAAAGCATACTCTGGCTGTGGATGACAGAAATACTCACAGATGCGGTGGTCTGCTGCAGCGCCTGTTGAGCGAAGCTGGCCACGTGGTTGATGATGGGGGAGAAGTTTGTGGGACCGTAGAGTTTAACTTGAGGAAGACACGCTCTGTACGCCGCGACTATTCCTTCAACTCCTGTAACAACCAGCATTTCACATCAATAATCTTCAAACCCCTGATGATTACTGGGTGAATTTTGTGAATAGAGAGACCATCACCTGCACAAAATGGGTTTGCTGGGTTGAAATTAAGAGGAAACTCATGGGAAACCTGCAAAGTGAGACACGGGACATATAGTTAGAGCATTTTTGTTTCAAGCTTAGACACAGGACCATGGATTTGAACTCAAAAATCACAACTAAGAGTCTTGCTTTGCTCTCAGTCGTTAACTTAACTTCACTGCAAACTACCAGGATGATATCTTTTTAAGCACCACAGCTAGAACTGTCAAGACCAAGTCAAGACCAAGAACGAGCAAAGTCCAAGACCACTGCATGTCACAGTGTCAGAGTTTTTTTCAGAACAGCCTTTTCACATTAACTTTTTATTTTATTTTATTGTGCTTGATTATGTTAACTTGTGCTTTAATGCGATGTTGCAAAGTTTAACCACAGCTCAATGAGTTTTTAACTAAATACACCCTCACACATGTTTGAAACCACAAGGGGCTGAAATACAATAACATTTTCCGGGACAATATGCATTATTTCCATGATGTTCGGACACTTTAATAAATAAATCCTGCTTTCTAAATGTCAAAAGTTTTCCAGGACACGTTGTGAAACCTGATATGGACAAATAAACCTCAAAGGGTTTAAAAGTAGCCACTAGCCACTCCCTGGATGTTTGATTTAGGTTTACCTCCAGCTTGTTTTGCATTTATTTGTATAAAAAAAAGTCTTACCTGCCACGAGGGAGGGACCTGAGCACCAAAGCCAAACGCAGGGAACATCTTATCACTTAAAAAAGGAAAAATAATAATAACAAATGAGTATTAATAAGTGCATATTGAGCAGAATATCCTGTGATTGAACCAGATACCTGTCGTAGTCTTGAATAACATTTCCCACAGACCAGATGGCACTGAGGTATTCGTTCACGCCCTGAGGACTGATGTAATGTAGAGACTGCGGCGACCTGGGATCACCGTTAGAGCCGGTGAAGTCAACGGCCACCTGAAGAAAAACAACGTTACAGTTGTTTTATTAAGCTCTAAGAATTACACTCCTCTGAAACCAAATGCAAAAAAAATTAAAAATGACTTACTGTAAAATTAATCTGACAGCCGCCCATAATGTAGTCGAGGAAAGTGTACTCCTTCACCACCTTCAAGGTTTCATAGGTATTGATTATATAAAAATAAATATTGAGAGATTTTTGATGAGGGTTAAAATAAATGTGGTCTCATACCTGACATAGTTTGACACTGACAACGCCTGAGTTCTTGTAGCCTTTCTTCTTCTGCTTCTTTTTACTGTTGATACACTCAAACTCCGCCTGAAAAGAAAAGATCACCTCTTTTAATCACATAACTCTGAACAGATGGACAAACTGAGCACTGCTGGAGGAGAAGCACCGAGATGTTTCCTTTTTTGAACACACAATCTTGAACAGAGGCCTAAAAAGGCACATCTGACCAGACAACACACACAGTATACTTACTAAATATAAAATAATACTGCAAAGTTTAAAATCTCATGTTAATGCACCAAGGTTATTTGTTAGCAACATTTACAGTTCTGATGGCTCAAGGATATAAATTATTTATACGTTATAAGCCGATGACTTATTCCTAATATGGCCCTTGCAGTGCCTTCCTCTCTGAAGCAGCCGGCACCACACTGTGATGCCGTTTACCAGCGGCACTCTCTCTACAGCGGAGGAGCAGACATCAAAAGAAAATGTTACTGCATGTTGTTTTTGAAGAGCAGTCTTAGTAAATGCAGTGTAAGTGCCATGTTTTATTTCTAAATACCTTGACTCTCTCCCCCTGCTTTTTGTCTAGCTATTCTGTCCTATAAAATAGAAAAAGCTAATAATATAAAATAATATTGAACGTGTCCTTGTGTGTTCTCATTGATATTTGATTTTATTCCTTGATAGTGAAAACTGTGTGTATGTGCTTTTGTTTTAGGTACAGCACAACAAACTTGTCTTGTTTTCTTTTACACTTCAACTTCGTCTCTGCCACTGGAACTATTCAGGTGTGATCTGTGTTATCTGATATTAAACTATTTTCTTGTTTTGTGACTGTCTTCAATCACTCAAGACAAATGTTGATGCCAGATGTGAACTGCCTTTTGGACAAAAGATATTTAAAAAGCAAACGTGTCCAAAGTCAGGTGAGATTTTTTACAGTACTGTTTATGTAGAAGCTTTATACAAACAGGTTCAAATCCCACTAAATCCTGTTCAAATCCAACTAAAAACCAGCTTAAATCCAATGAAAACCAGCTGAAATTCAACTAAAACCCATTCAAATCCTACTAAAACCAGCTCAAATTCTACTAAAACCAGCTCAAATCCCACTGAATTCAGTTTGTCTCTTCTGAAAAACTTTGGACAGCCCTGACTTAAGGCAACAGGATTCCTCACTCATTTGTGCTTCTGCCGCCCACAAACCTAGAAAGCACTAATAGATTTTGTGCTTCGTGTAACTCTCACCGGAGAGACTCGGGAAGCCTCTTGTAGACGTGTCATTGTGGTCTCAAACAGCCCGATCAGATCATGTGACCCGTCGTCGTCATAGTCGTAACACTCCACCTGAAACGTATATTGTTGTAATAAATGGGAACTAAAAACTAGAAGTGCAGTAGAAAGAGAAAGTGTAAAATGTGTTTTTTTAAAATGTCACTTCAACCAAATGGCATTTACACAAGCCTTACTACAGCTGGATCTTTTTGTATTGGCCACACTGAGATTAAAATTTGGATGAACCGACATTTTAATCACAACAATATGAAAGTAAACAAAGAAAACATGCCAAGGCAGTTCAACACTTAAAAAAAATAAGCTGGTTTGACAAAGATATGAAAGAGAAGAATGTACAGTGTCAGACAAATGTGTTGAGTCGAATGAAGAGAAGTCTGCAGTCTTTAGCCGTGTCCACACATACACAGGTCAAGATAAATGGTAGAAACATGCCTTCTTCTAACTTTTTTAATCATATGAAGACCGATATGACTGTGAAGCTCCAAAAATGTGAGAATAAATCAAGCGTCAGATCCCAGAAACTCATGAGATTAGGAGGTTAGGGTCAGGGTAACAAGCATTAAATTAGAAATTAACCTGTAGTGTTTTTAAATGGTGTAAGGGGAAATAAAAAAAAAATCCATCCAGATACATGGAAAACATATAATTTCCACAAAATCTAAAAACCTTTCATTTCATAGGGTTTCCCACACATTTTTCAGGGGACCCATATTTTAAAAAGCTCCTTTTAATGTTATTTAGATCATTTTAACTACAGTAGTACTTCTTTATAATTTTTTGAAAAGTGCACTTCTAGACTACTACTGTTTTTCTAAATCAGCCATTTTCCATTAAATGCCCATTGATTTTGACAGATAGTTTAAATAAAATCTCCCACCACCCACTTTTTCGGGGAACCACAGGCAGAGAGGGGAAAAAAGTTCTATAATACACATTAAAAAAAAATAAAAATAAATAACCTGACTATGTGTGGACAAGGCAAAAGTGTCCTGTATTTCATTTACATAATATGAAGTGTTTTAGATGTGACACATATTATATGTCACTTCTACAACACCTGTTAAATGTCACCCGTGATGGTGAGATGAATGTAGACACACACTCTAACCCATTAGACAACTCACTTTTTGGTTGGAAACAGCTTCCTTCCTGACAGTGTGTGCTTCAGAAATTAAAAAGATATATAGATAAAACTTAAAATGCTAATGTGATCAGGTGTGTGGGGGGAACTGTGAAAGTAATATATGCGGAAAAGTGCTGTTACAATTAGTAAAAGAAGATCAATGCAAAATACTGTATGAGAAATGTAGAAAAGTAGGTTACTTTTATAGGTTTATCCATGTCGCCTCCACATAGAGACTGGAGGGGGATTCGAAAGGGTTTCCATGTTGGATTTAAATTGTTCTTCACCACCTGCGACAAAAAATAACTATTTATTTTAGACCATGTTTAGAGTGATGGCATCTGGTTAAAACATTGTTCGTTAAACACAAAAACATGTTAGAACAACAGGTAAACAACCATTTACTAAGGTCTTGGTTTAACAAAGTGGTAATAGATTTACATTGAACATTGACTTTTAGCAAGAATAAGTGAAATGTATTAAACTCACTTATCCATCAAACCCTTGGCTGTTTTCCATTGAATATCAAATAAATGTGTTTCTTTAATTGCTTTACCTCACTCCAAATACATACAGATTTATAAACGTATAAATATAAATTACAGTTGTGTTTTAGACCAGTGGTTCTCAAACTGTTATACTTGGAGTAAATTTGTTTTCACTATTGTGTTGCTATGTTGTATATTTCTATACATTTTATTTAGCGACTTACATTTAACTTATACGAAAAAGCACCTTGACTATAATCTCATGCAGTGATATAAAGCCTGTGTTCTATGTAAAGATGTTCCCTTTTTCAAACAACCTTATGAAACAGGTAAAAAAAGAGAGTAGTACCTCTGTCCTGTGGGCCAGCTGCCATCCAGTTTCTGTTTGTTTGTAAAACTCCAGATAAGGGTCAGACTTCCCAAAGAAATCCTAAGAAGACAACACCTAGGTTTAAATTAACTCTTGTACTTTACTTGTAGGTGTTCAAATATCTATTAAATATACCTTATTATCTAGTTTTCTGGCTTCAGCTTCAAAGTTCACCACTCTGTTGTCTTTGATTTCCTCAGCGCTGACCTAGAGAATAGAGTTACTGTGTAAATAGTTAAATAATAAACACATCACTCTTGTATTTGTCTCTCTGTTACTCACTGTGATGCTGCCTTTTCCCGCTGGTGACTTATTCTTGAGAAGAAGAGGCCGGGTGTATTTTCTACTCGACACGACCTTCACATGTTTAAAGAGGATTTAGTCGGCACAGAAACACACAGACGACTAAAGAAAGAGACACCAGCCCAGAGCAAACAGAAACCTGTGGTGTCAGATTCCCCAGTGTCTGCAGATACACACTCAACAAATCAACACTGAGATTTAGTTTTGGAGAAGAGAGGGACATCTTACAAAAGGCATCAGGTTACAGTAGGAAGTCTTATGTGAGTGTTTCATGACAGATAATGTGTACAATATTGTTTTTAAGTGTTTTTCTAGTCAAGGCATTATTTTAAACATCTGTGTAATATGGTCTGGTTTGGTCCTGGTCTGATCCTGGTCTAGACCTGGTCTGGTTCTGGTCTGGTCTTGGTCTGATTCTGGACTGGGTCCTTTGTCCTGATCCTGGTCTAGACCTGGTCTGGTTCTGGTAGAACCAATAATATATAAGGGAATATAGAAAATAAAAACAAAATAAAAGAAAGGAATAGAAACTAAAAAAGAGAAGGTAAATAAAAAAGGTGACAGAAAATTTTTTTGGAAGAAAACAAAATCCAAAAGCTAAAATTAGCAAAATATAAGTTCACCAGATAAAGAAGAACTATTTAGAAAATTGTATAGCCATTTCAAAGTAAAAAAATAACACAAAGCAAAGAGAAGAAGACATTATTTAAGATATTAGTAAATCTGACTAAATTGTAAATGCACATTGAGTGTCTCTATGCAGTTGTACAAAACAATAAACTAAACTATATTATGCCTAACAACACAGGCACAGAAGGTCTTACCTGGCCCAAGGTGCACTCCAGTTCCCCCAGGAAGTCATCATCAGTGAGATCAATCGTCTTGTTGTCGATGTCATAAATCCCAAACTTCAGTGTCTGCACAATTTCAAAATAATAGTCGACAACAAACTTTTTGGCGAACCTTGGATTGAGACAATTCTGGACTTTCTCTGAGCGAGCCACCTGAACAAAAACAGACACAGTACTTCTGTTACAAAACACCTCAGTCACACGTCACATGACCACATCCTGTTGTTTTACTCATCTCTGAAGTTTTAGAGGTTAACCATTAACACTGCTCATTAGTGTTCTATTGCTTATCCCGTTTGTGGTCACAAGGGGCTGGAGGCTGTCCCAGCTGCTTTGGGCCTGAGGACGGGTTCACCCTGAACAACTGAACTGCAGGACGATACTTTTGTTTAGATTGGCCAAGTCACCTTTACATGCATGTCTTTGGGGAGGAAACTAATACCAAAAAGTCCCACGGTCACAACCTTCTGTTTTTTTTTTTATAGATGAGAGTGCTTTTGCTTTTGTTCCCTTTTTTATTTCATTTAATTCATGAGTCATGTTCTTACATCAATTGAGTGTATCTAAGTCTACTCCAGCACATGCACCATTTGTAAAGTGCATTATTCTACTGTGAGACTGCTGTTATTTTAGATACTAAAGTTCTTTTCACTACAGTATTCTTCCACCAAACCTAGATCCCTCTGCCAATCAGCTGAACAAGCCATTGAGGGTTCTTTGGTGCAGTGCATAGCCCTGCTGTGTATAAATGAAATGTACTAAATGTGCTAAATGGATAATGGTTTGTTAAGTAGAGACTTTGTGTTCTTGTTTAAAATCCTCTTTCTGACACCACAGAGCTGCTTCTCTAAATCTGGACCATTTCTCCAAAACTGAGTCCACACACTACTATATAATACAACCCTAGTTCATTCACATTACAATGTGTTAATGTTATGTAATTTCAGCATGAATGAGTCCTGACCTCATACCACTGGTTGTTAGTGCTGCTCATTAACAGGACACATAATGGGTCGGATTTAGAGCCAATATCTTTGTCCAGCAGATTATCACAGGAAACCGTCAGCTCAACCTTGGTCACACACTGAGCAGCCATGTCTCACTGCAAAGATAAGCACAGACATAACATCACTATATTCTTATTTATGGTATCTATTTAATCAATGTTAAATAAAAGGTAAAGGGTAGGTTGTGGAAAAAGTGGTATGGAGAAAGTCCAACAAGCAATGCTATTTAAAATAACTTAACCATAGCTCACATACTATAATATGATAAAGTGAAATGACAGTACATAGGAACCAAAAATAAAAATCGAAGCTCAAATCTAAATTTAAGTTGTGGTTAAAATAGTAGGCTGAATAAAAAGAGTAACAAAAGCAACACGAAGTCAAAGTTTACCTAAAGCACAAAAATTTCACAAACATCTGTTTACAATTAAGTGTGAGGCTAATAAATCTCGTTTTTAGTTTTAACATGTCAAAGACCTTTTAAAACCCTTAGAAAATCTACATTGAAGGGAAACACAAGCTTATGAAGTTGAAGTTATGAAGTGTGCTCAACATTAAGTTACGTAAATAAAGTACACGCCCTACTTTATAGTATTTTTGTGTAGTACAAGCAGAGGTTCACGAAATAAACTAAAACGCTTTGTGCCTGAATATACTCTCACTTAACTAGGCTTGAATTGGTGACTGTGAATGGAAATAATGGCAGAAGCAACAATAATGTCACTTAGCGAGTGTGGAACGAGTGAAAATTTCAGGAAAAAGACAACTAAACATAGCCAGGCTAACAGCAGCGCTAAGCTAATAACGGATTAATATGATATGCTAATACGTGGTGTGAGTGTTGATTAAAAGATAAACTTACCGTATGAGGATGCCTCGACAAGCGGGAGGATTAGTAACGGAGACGGTATCCGTGTATAGAAAACAGCAGAGGCTCTACGGTAAAACACCTACAGAGAAGAGGCTGTGCCCGAGGACTGTGAACGCAACACACACAGCACGTAACGGCGCTACGTACGTCTTACGTCAGAGCGTAGCGTGTAGATATCATTTACAATCGATGGTAGCTATAGATAAATGTAATAAACGGGTGACAAAGTAAATAAAAACACATAAAAAAATCAACGATATTAAATTATATCAACAATATTTTGGAAAGACATACAGAAGACAGATTGACCCTCTTCATTTGGGCAGTGTTGTAGTTCATATAAAACCGCAAATTACACAATTAGACTTTGCAAAGTTGTATTCTGGCAAAAACATTTAGTCCATGGTCCAATTAGAGAAAAACAAAAAAGTATTTGTGTTTGAAAAAGAACTTATCTGCTGGATAAGTAGAAGAAATCGACTCCCAAGTGTTGAAATAAAATGATAATTCCTGATGACCTCTAGTGGTAAATGTGAGTAAATGCAATGGTGTCATGCGAGAGTGTTTTTGAATACGTTTTTTATTCCAAGACACTTTTTTCTTAAACAGCAGATATAGCACTAGATCAATATAGTGTAATTGAGTTAAAGCTTTTTTTTACTTTGAGTATTTACACATTATTTTCATCAAAATTCTACAAACAATACTTTATATTGACAACATGAAAAAAGTGTGTTTGAAATCTTAGTAAATTTATTAAAGATACAAATGACTCTTTCTTGAAGATGCGTTCTTGTCTTTTACCCCATTCTGAGTAATGGGCGCAAAGGCAGGATAGAGCAATTACATCACAAACAATAAAAAAATTTAACCAACAAATTGGTAATAAACATTACTGAATGAGCTCATTATGGTAGTTATAGGTGGCCTGTCAGCTGAATACAAGCAGTTTTACATTGTGCTCTATGTAAAAAATCCTTTCTGGGCTGTAGGTTGTTTTTTTGCTGCAATACCTCATGTATGGGCTGATTTGAGTGCTCGTTGGCATGGTAACCAGCAAGCCAATCAAAAGCTCGCTTGTTTAAAGTCCTTCAAGGTTGTGCCTGTTGTGGCTTCACAAATGCTTTCCTGCATACCTTGTTTGTAACGAGTGGTTATTTCAGTCAAAATTGCTCTTCTATCAGCTTGAATCAGTCGGCCCATTCTCCTTTGACCTCTAGCATCAACAAGGCATTTTCGCCCACAGGACTGCCGCATACTGGATGTTTTCCCTTTTCACACCATTCTTTGTAAACCCTAGAAATGGTTGTGGATGAAAATCTCAGTAACTGAGCAGATTGTGAAATACTCAGACCGGCCCGTCTGGCACCAACAACCATGCGACGCTCAAAATTGCTTAAATCACCTTTCTTTCCCATTTTGAGATTCAGTTTGGAGTTCAGGAGATTGTCTTGACCAGGACCACAGCCCTAAATGCACTGAAGCAACTGCCATGTGATTGGATGATTGGATTCTTGCATTAATGAGAAATTGAACAGGGGTTCCTAATAATCCTTTAGGTGAGTGGAGGTGTTCCTCAGGGTTCTGTTCTTGGGCCACTGCTGTTTACACCCTATATTAACGATCTCCCTTCAGTGTGTGGTGAGGTAGATGTTCATATGTATGTGGACAATACTGTTATTTATGTGCATGGAAATGACCCTACAAGTGTGGCAAAATAATTTACAAAGGTCATGAATAACATTGCAGGTTGGCCTACCTCTGCTTCTCTTACACTGAACATAAATTAAACATTGGCAATGTATTTCACAAAAACTAGAAAATCAATGACTTTTTCATGTATTTTTGTAAAGGATAAAAAGATCAAAGTAGTAGATGAATATAAATACTTAGGAGTGATTTTAGAACCAACATTTGGATTTAAAAAGCATGTAAAAAATATATATATATTTTGAAAAACAATATTTAAATTTTTAGACATATTCGACAAATGCTCACTTATGATGCAGCAAAACTATTATCTGGATGCAATAATTGTCTCTCATTTTAACTATTGTATTTCCTGTTGGTCTCAAACAAATGAGGCAACATTGAAACCATTAAAATCACTTTATATCTAAGCTGTAAAAGTATTAGATAAAAAAAAATATCAAGACATTATCATTGTCAAATTTTTAGTTAAAAATGCTAAATTTTGAGAATCAAATTGTGTACTCAAATGTACGATTCATTTTTAAGATCCTTAATAACAGTGCACCTCCACCACTGAAGCGTTTTGTACAGCTCTGCTCAGAACAGACTTGTAGGACTAGGTTCACAAGTCGAAATGACTGCAGATTACCCAAAAGAAGCTCTGCCTTTGCACAGACAGCTTTCTCAGTCAAAGCCGTTAATCAATGGAACAATCTCCCAGATACTCTGACCTCTGACCTGAGAGACTTTTCTCATAATGTTAAAAAAGTATTATTAGAAAAAAATTTATGTCAGTACTGATTATGTTTATTGTAGTTACTAAGGTTTAAGGTTAGGTTAGGTTTTACTGTAGCAATTTCAGAAAGTTTAATGTTTGCTAAACTTGCTAAAAAACAAGACGGGAGACGGGAGTGCCAATCAAACCTGGCAGCCATGCCCTAGCGAGACGACATAGCAGAATGGAAACAGTTGATAGGTCAATTATTTATCTTAATATCTTTAGTTATGTGAAAAATATCAGTATAACAATTATGGAAATAAAAAGATTTTTTTTACAACAAAGAAGGCTTAGTCAGACTGATGACTGTGAAAAAACGGCAGTGGCTCAGTGGTAGAGCGGTCGTCCTTCAACCGGAAGGTGGTGGGTTCGATTCCCGCTCTCCCCACAAATACTGTCGTTGTGTCCTTGGGCAAGACACTTAACCCACCTTGCCTTGTATGAATGTGTAAGAATGTGCAGTGAATGTATGTGGTGATGGTCGGAGAGTCCGTAGGCGCAGAATGGCTGCCACGTCTCTGTCAGTGTGCCCCAGGGCAGCTGTGCCTACAGTTGTAGCTCACCATCACCAGTGTGACTGTGTATGAATGAATAATGGACGACCTGTAAAGCGCTTTGGGTCCCTTGGGAGAAAGGCGCTATATAAATCCAAACCATTATTATTATTATTATTAAAACAGTAATTTCATAAATTGCGCCAATTTTTTATGATGTCAATGGGAGTCAGAGTAAGCTTCTCTCATGGAACCGCTTAAACGGTCCTTGAGTAAGAGCGCCGCCATACGGCGAAATATAATAAAATACAGCGATATACTGTCGTCCACCAGAGGGCAGGCTCCAAAAGCAGAAATATAAAGGGAAAAAAATCATGTTAACAGCCTGGTACAAAAGATGGCTCCGATCTCTAGAGCTAAGTTTTTACTACGTGACAACTCTGAGGGGGGGTTATTAATATGTCCATTTATGCTATCTAAAAACTATTGTTTTACTATGCAGTAAAAGCCCGGATTTAACCGCCATTTTATTGCCCATTCATAACGACTACATTGGTGAATAGAGGACCAATGAGCGGATTATATCCATGTTTATTTACAATCTATGAGTCAGGCTTGATGGAGCCTACACCTACTTCCTTATAGGCTTCCAACCCCGAAGCGAGCTTGCTGTCATCAATGTTCATAACAAGCCCTTTTACAGTTATTGCTCATTCTAGGCATGTTCAGACTAGTATATAGAAGCTAAGGTTTGCTTCCGGATACTAGATCGTCAAACTTTTAGATTCATGATTTTGATATCAAATCAAATATATTTGATCAAATATGCAGCTTTAATTATGTTAAAATTCTGCAGGATGCTCTGTGTCTTTTTGGGACTGCTAGATTTTACTGGAACATTTACAAAAGGTAAGGTATTTTTATTTGACGTAAACACAAGGTGAGGCCTATAAAGGCGTAATGTAACAAATGGTAACATGGTTCAATATGAGACGTCACATAAGTAGGGAAAATTATGCTGTTTAGATTCTTAAATGTTTACACTGTATAGAATTTATAGTGATCAAGCTATGCACATGTAGGCCTACAGCAGGTCAAAAAAAAAAACACTGGGAGCCATGGTGTACGCCGTAGTGTACGTCGTAGGATACGCGACGCCGTCATGAGCATTTATACCTCTTGGTTTATTTATACTATCTATGGTCACACAGGACATTTTTTTTTTGCCTTTATGTATGTATAAACAATACACTCTGTTCCAGTGTGAGGACCCACAGCTCATCTTTCATCTACCTTGATGTTGGCTGAGGTCCCATCCACCTTACACACACACACACACACACACACACACACACACACACACACACACACACACACACACACACACATGGACATGGCACTGGACACATTCCTGCATGTCCTGTCCGTCCTTCTGTGGTTCTCCCTGAGGTTTCTCTTTTTTCCCGGCTGGGTTTTTTTGGAGTTTTTCCTCACCCTGATGGAGGGTCTAAGGACAGGGGATGTTGTCTAGTGCAGTCTGTTAAGCCCTTTGAGGCGGCTGTTGTTGTGATATTGGGCTATACAAAAAATAAAAATGTCAAATGTCATGTTGTAATCCGCTCGGTTGGAGAATAGTTTCGGGTCACGTGACTGACCCAGCTTCTGTTAATTTGCATATGCCGTTGTTATTTTATGCAGTTATTTAATGCCATTATGTAATGTTGCTGTTGTGTTTGGTTATGTTAAGGTTATCTGTTTGGATGTTCATGCTAAAGGATATTGCCTAGAGTGAGATGGGCTAGGTATTTGTGTAACACTGTCTGGTCTGAAACCATGACCGAGAATAGCCTACCACGTTGTGCAATGGCCCACTGTGTGGTCATGTTCAATTGGTCAATATTATAACTTGATTTTATATTTGATATCTCACTCTTGTGACTTTGTAACAACACAATATTAAGCATGCTAGTAAACTAGTCTCGTCAGCAGTAAAACCCAATAAATCGGCCCACGTTCCATTAAAATGTTCCGTTTTCTTCAGACACTTTTCTTTTCTTTGAATTCTCCAGTTGGTCTACCTGGGATTCAAAATGTTCAAGAAATCGTGCTCTGGTGGGTGTCGCATATTGGCATTTGTGACGCATAGTAGCCTAAGCGACAACATAAAAACAAACAAACTAGAATAAAATACTTCAATTCAATACTCATTAATTATTTTTAAGAGCCACAGGGAGCCGCATCAGAGAGATGAAAGAGCTGCATCCTGCTTCGAAGCCGCGGGTTTCCGACCCCTGGCCTACAGCTTCTTGCCCTTGCAAAAGGTTTAACATTAGTTTCAGTTTATTTCACATTGAGCTAATGAGGCTAGTTCACATTAGACGCAAGTGATTGCAAAAACTATCCTCTGATGTTGGAGGTATGCCTTTGGCAAAATGTGTGTGTTTAGAATTTGGCCCTGATCTGTTTTCCATAATAATGTAATTCTATCATCTACCACATATGGCGCCAACATCAGAAATATTTTAATTTCAGAAGTCCCTCAAATTTACAAAGTTATTTACAAAGGTATGACAAAGTATGTGTTATTAACATTTGGCCCACGTCTGATTTGCCATGTCTTGGTTTCCAAATAAAAAAACACACTAGGCCCAAAAGTCATTTATTGTTATCTCGGCCAAACAATCATCTTCAGAAGTGACCCAAAAGAGAAATTCCCTCCACTCTTAAAGGTATGGCAATGTATGGCAAGCCCTTTTAACATTTAAAAGCTAAGTTTGACTATCCAAAATTAACATTGTAGACATCAAGAACGTCTTTTTGACTAGCCTTAATTACATTTTGGATAGTTGGAATAGTCATTCAAGATATCTGTAACATTGTTGTGACAGAACTAAATTAAAGATATCTGCAATGACGTCATTGAAAATGATATTCAACTCGTCACACATCTTAAATGACAGATATCTGTAATTCTATTTTGACTAGGCAGAATGAAGGGGCATGGCGCTGCTTTATTTTAGATACCCATAAATACGTAATTTCATTTCCTTATTTCCATGAATGGAATAAGAAAGAAGAGTCATGGCGTTGGCTGTAATCGAGAAAACCACCAGAAAATGGCATAAAACTTAACGAGCCCTCGCACAGGGGGTTTGTGGAGAGAGAGAACTTTGTGAGAGAAATTGTGAAAAAAATCTTCTTAGAATAGAACATTTGCTATCACCAGACACAAACAACAAACTCAAAAGCGGTTTGGCTCAACTGAAAACTCTGATAGACGCAAATTGCCATGTTGGAGAAGACCAGCGTTTTTCTGTCAGGTGCATTAGTTCAGGTGAGTCTGTTCAATACTGCCTTTATGTATCATATAACTTAAAGTTAAAGGGGAAATACAGCCATTTTTAATGTCTATATTTTACAAAAAGAGCAAAAATAATCCGCCCTAGCATGCTAGTTTCAATACGTTAATCTATAGTTTTTTTGGGCTTTTAACACAGTCAGAATTATTTAAACGCTAACATTAGTTGGGTCCTTGGAGACTCAAAAAGTGTAGGAAACAGTATTTTTGCAGGCTTTCAGCTAGCTTTGTTTACTTCCGGAACGACAAGGTAGACAGAGTTAGCAGACTGCCCGCAAAAACACAAATGAGAGGGGGTTGTGGCCAAAACACTGGTATGTCTACAGACCAGACGAAGGGTCCGTGTTGGTCACAACTCCTTATGACACAAACCATAAAATGATCTGTTTCCTAACTGCAAGGCTAGTAACTTAGAAATAAAAACCCTGACCCAGTTGTATCACGTTAGAACAAAATTTATATCCTTACACAAATTAATTATATTTAGCAATGATTCTTTATATTAATTGATTTACTGTTGGCTATGGTACCATGTGCTTATTTATGCAATCATTCAATGTATTTGTCACATCAGTAAATACTGTATTTTTGCAATTATCAAAAGTCTCTCCATTCCCAGTGAATCCTTTTCATTAAGATTAGGCAATTTTCATGCATGCATAAGAATTGGAATGCTGATATATACTATAAATTACACAAAAATAAACAGCCCAATGCTGCCTAAAAATTTAAACTGTTTTCTTTTTTGTAGGGAGAAGAGGCCAACTAGCCATTGATGTTACCTGAGAGCACATTGAATTTCTGCTGAAGCAAGGCCATACAATTGCAAAAACTGCCAAAATACTGGGATACTCCTCATCATTTCTATACAAGAAGTCAAAGTTGATGGGTATACCTGTTAGAAGTATGCAGTCTGCAATAGATGATGGCGAACTAGAGCAACATGTGAGGCAACTTCAGAGCCAATATCCTAATTTCTGGTAATTGGTGGTCTATACCTTTAGGGTGCATTTTAATGCCATTGTTTTGTGAATATCATGTAAATTTATATCATTTCAAAAATCTGATTCAGATGATAAGAGCCGTGTTGCGTGCACAGGGTGTGCTTGTCAGGTTGCATGAGATGTTGACAAGGGTGAATCCTACTGCTGCTGCAAGGAGATGGAGCCAGACAATTGCAAGACAGGTTTATTATGTGCCTTACCCAAATAGTTTGTGACACAGTGATTGGAACATGTGTCTCAATAGGTTATTTCCAGACTTGTCATACTTTTTGATATTTTGAAAGGTACTTCAACAAAGGAAAAACTGGACTTAACGGCTATATTGTTTTTCAAACTTTCTAGATGGGGCTTTGTGATTCATGGTGCCATTGATGGATACTCCTGTCTGATTACTTACCTCAACTGCAGCACAGACAATCGTGCCACAACAGTGCTTTCTCAGTTTTTGAAAGCAACATGCCTCTTTGCCTTACCGTCAACAAGTCAGATCTGACCATGGTGGTGAAAACATCCTTGTGGCTTTATTCATGCATCTAGTTCAAGGACTTAAACAGAGAGGTTTCGTGACCGGACAATTGGTTCACAATCAGAGAATATAGCGCCTTTAGCATGATGTATTTTTGCATGTTTTGCACTTCTACCTTATGTTTTACTCCTTAGAAGATTCAGCGCTTCTTAACCCAGATGACAATGTCCACAGACTTTTACTGCATATTGTTTATCTTCCTGAGATTCAAAAAAGACTGGAGCAGTTTAGACAGGGCTGGAATCTCCATCCATTGCGAACAGAAAATAACTGCACACCAACTCAACTCTGGACAGAGGGCATGCTCAAAACCAACAGACAGCGCAGCTGTCAACAATGTGTTTGGGGAAAACCCCTACAGCAACTAGCGCAGTATGAAATTCAAACACTTCCTACAGTTGATGAAGAAGAATTCCTTAATGCAGAGCCACCTCAACTCATCCTCACTCAGCAACAACAAACTTCTGTACAAAATGCAATCCAACACATTTCTGATCTAAAGATAAAATATCAGGCTTGCTGCACTACAATTACTACAATTGTATTTTGCAAACTCAGGTATAGTCCAATTCCAAACCCAGAGAAAATTTTACTGGCTGCATATATTATCCAGGATGGAAAGACATTTTATAGTTTTGTCCAGACATTGGCAGTAGCTAACCCCACTGCTTTGTCTTTTTGCAGTATTGTTGGCTGAAAATATACTCCCATTGTTTGTTGAAAAGTGTCTAATTTAGAATGAATGAGATTTAAATGTTGAATAAAACTCAATAAAAAATGTTAAACATCTTAAGGTTTAAATTTAATAGGAATTAATACACAATATTTAAAAATGCATGAAACAATTATATATGAATACTTGAAGTGGAGGACTATCCCATTATAAATTTAACTATTTAACAGGATTGAAAAGATGCTTACTTGCAAAAAAATGCATACTTGGTTAATGTGATTTCTGCTCCTGAACCTCAGCTCAGTGTCTGTTTATCAGGGCTGTCTGCCTTCACCTTCATCTTTACACAGGATCATAATCCGTCATCTGTGAGGCGTGCGCGATGTTTGCTTTTAATAAAGTTTATATTAGAAAACACCTGCATATCTCCTCATTACATATTACATATACTGGTAAACTAGTCTTGTCAACAGTGAAAGCAAATGAATCGGTTCCTTTGAACGTTCGGTTTTCTTAAGAAACTTTTCTTTTCTTAGAATTCTCCAGTTGGCCTACCTGGGATTCAAAAAGTTCAAGAAATCGCGCGCTGGCGGGTGTCGCACATTGGCATTTGTGACGCATAGTAACAGTGACAACATAAAAACAAACAAACTAAAATAAAATACATTTTAATTAAATATTCCACAGTAGAACCGCATCAGAGGAATGAAAGAGCATGCGGCTCCGTGGCCACGGGTTGCCGACCCCTGAGCTAGATCCTTAGTATTACCATATGTTTTTGAGTAATTACACAGTTTTTTTTATAAAAACAAGACAGACATCATACTGTGAGTTTAAACTCTGCTATAGCCAGTTAATATACTGCATAAATGGATGAATAATGGACGTTTATGTTTCTGGTGTGTTTCAGCTGCTGATGTGTCCTGTCTTGTTGGGGAGAACTGTGTGTTACCGTGCAGTCTAGACGGTGTTATTACTGAAGTCATTTGGTCCAAAATCGGAGAAACTATCCAGTTTTACGCAAATCATCAGACATTTCACCGGCCCGATACTTCTGAAGACAGAGCTGTTCTGTTACCAGGTCAGCCGCAAAGGAGACGCCTCACTGCTTCTCCAAGATGTGAGACCTCAGGACAACGGCACATATATGTGTGAAATCTACACCGAAAATGGCTCCAAAATGTACTTTATCAACGTGGAAGTTAATGGTAAGAAAAAATCAAGTGTTACAACCTGCAAACACCTGTGCTAGATAAATACTGTTAAAGAACACGAAATCACAAATCCTGATTATTTGAGCGTTTAGAATATGTCTCAAATGATGTGTGTGCTGTCAGTGTAAGGGTACAGAACATAGAAATTTATTAATCTTCAGCTCTTTTTAAATGAGCCCCAGCTAAAGGCTACAAGCTCCTGGTCACTGGATGCATAATGTCCTTAACTTGTACCAATGACAAAGAACATCAACCAATTATTAAATATGAAGGGTTTTAAGACCTGTTCTTCTTCATCAAAGATCTGTTAAACTGAGTACTGACTGACAAGATTAGCATCACTAAAGCAGCTAAACACACTTGTGTTTACAAATGGACACCACTATGGAGTCTTAGACATCACACAAATACTTATCAGGTAAATTAGTATAGCTTCAAGGCTAAGGAAAGGTATGTAGAAAAGTCTGTTTTAGCATTTCTGCACCTTTTGCTAATGGTAAACCACACAGCAGCCAACACACTTGAGTAGTCCATCAGTAGAATAACAACCCAGTGTTTTTACTAAAGCATTACTCTTGTTGCTAATGATAAATGTTTTATTGCAGCTCCTGTTAGTGCTGTGAGCCTCGACCTTGTAGACTCAGGTCTGGTCTGCAGCTCAGAGGGGGTCTTCCCCAAACCCGTCCTCAGGTGGTCTCCTCCGAGCGAGCAGCCTAATATCACAGTCAATACGACAGAAAACCATCTCTACTCCATCAGCAGTGTTTTCCAGGTACCAAACACTCCTCACCTAGAATACAGGTGCAACGTCAGCACTGGTTACAGCTGGAGGAGCGCCACATTCACCCTGCACCGTGAGTATGACGTCTACGCCCCTCTTCAGTCCAACCATTCCAATCTAGAGACTATTCTAAACACAAAACAATATGATATACACTCTTGCAACTCTCAATATGATGCATGTAGTAAAGGTAAAGTACCAGATAAAGATTATTTTAATTACAATCGGTGTCATTTTGCATGTGAAGATGAATAAATGTGGACTCAGGAAGACACCAGAAAATACCGGCTGTGAAAACAAAGAGAGAAGAGGTTACTGCAATTAAAAAGCCCCTACATGTTTAATGTCTTACTTTCTTTATCAAATGCTGCTTAAAAAGGGAGATTCATTTACACCTAATTATTTTTTGTCAACAGCTCCAGTTGTTTTTCTAGATCTGAGTCAACAATCCACTGCACTGGCCCCACTCACCTTTCTCCCAACCTGAGTGTTGAATGGACTTTCAACCACACTCAGACTATATTAAACCGGAGCACAGAAACCCAGAGCTACACAGTGTCGGAGACTTGGAGGCAGAGGGTGAAGAAAGTCTCACTGAACGGCAGCCTCACATTGAAGGATGTGACTTCAGATCAGCAGGGACTCTACACCTGTCGCCTCACGACCGACAATGAGACGTATGAGACCCGCACACCGCTGGAGCTACACAGTGAGACAAGACCCATGTTCAGACTGCTTTAACAATGTTGTTTAATCCAACTATTAGTACTTGAGTATATGCTGTACTTATAATAAAGACTAAACATGTGGTGCGTTTTGACTTCTCTCTACAGGCCTCTCAACTACACTTACAGTCATTCTACTCGCTGTTCTAGCTGTTGTCACTGGCCTTGTGCTCTACTGCTTCTACAAATGGGACAAGGTGAAAATAATTACCAGCCAAAAAATAAATACACCCCAAGATTGTTTTAACTGTTCTATGTATTAATAAAACATGACCTCTCTTGCTCTCAGAAACAACCTTCTTCAAGTTCTTCTGAGAAACCACAATCTCCATCTGAGGCAGATGTTAACATAAGGTAAAGTCAGTTTTTTAAAATATGTCAGTATCAGTGTCATTGTTTCCATTTAAAATGAAAAAAATGAAAAAATTATAAGTATAAGTTTTTACCTTTTGTTGAGGATTAAATCCTCCTGAAGAACCTTTGTCTGGACTTTAAACCATATAATAACATATTTGCATCCATATCATTAAATCAAATCTTATCGAATGCACTCTAGAGTTTTATAATTCAGAAAGTCTTTAGTAATTTTAGTATAAATTAATAAAACCTATTATTCCCTACCTATACCTATTAATAAACCTTTTTTTCTCCTTGGTTCTTGTAGTTCCCAGCCTCCGGACCAGAACAACCTAAATGCAAAGGTCCTTGTCTTTGTCCTGGGTCTGGGGTCGCTGCTGCCGTGGCACATCTATGTGACGATGACACTGTACTTTAAGGATCGTTTCAACACAAGTCTCTGGATCTTCATCACCAGCTTGTTCACCCTGCTTCACCCTCTGCTTCGGCTGATGGCGCCCAACATGTTAAGCTCTTTTCATGCTAGATTTCTTCTGAAGATGAACATAATTACATGGAGCCTTGTCCTAATACCACTGCAATTTTTCCTAGTAGCGGCCTTTATAAAGGCAGCACTGGCTAACGATACCTTCTTCTGGCTCACATTGTCTATTCTCTGGTTCAGTATGTTCTTCAGTCCTAGTCTTGAACACTTGGATCTCCTGCCAAAGTACCGCTCTGTCTTCACAAAAGGCCAAACTGCTGCTGAGACTAGTGCGGCACTACTAATGCTGTTTTCTGTAGCCATAACAAATAGCTTTCATTCTGCTGCTTTCTGCCACTTCCTCTGTGCAGGTTTGGGCTCCCTGGTCATAGTCATTAGTTACTTTGGTCTGTCCTACCAAACACAGGGTCAGGTTTACCAGAAAAACTGCAGGAATTCTGATCCAGTTCAGCTGGCACAGCAGGACAATGAGCAGAATAATGTAAGCAGGGCTATTATACAGAATGACAACGTACAGAAAGAGATACAGAATGAGAATGAACAGGAAGAGATACAGACGACCTCTGTATTTCTTTTGCTGAAAAACATCAAATTGAAGGTGTTGTATGTGATCTCTGTGCCCGCTGTGACTCTTTCTGTGTTTCCTGCCGTTACTGTAGATGTCACAACAGTGTTTACAGAACAATGGGAGCGTTTCTTTGTCCCAGTGTGCTGCTTTTTGATTTTCAACAGCTTCAATTTGATCGGTTCCGTCATTGATACTCAGATTTCTTGGCCTTTTGAACATTTCAGTTTCAGAGTCCTGTTCCCAGTGTTGGTTTTCATCAGGGCAGGGTTTATTCCTCTGTTGATGTTCTGTAACGTCCAGCCCCGCATTTTCCTCCGTGTCAGTTCTTTCTTGTCCCATGATGTGGCATTTGCTGTGAATATGGCCTTCTTCTCTCTGTCACATGGCTGCCTGGGGTGCCTCTCGATGTCCAATGCTCTACACACAGTGCAGGATCAAGACAAAGACACGGCAGTGGTGCTAATCCGTCTCTTTTGGGGTTGGGTTTGATTCTGGGAGCCGCCATGTCTTTTGCCATTAGAGCATTAATCTAGCTTTAACTGAGGTCTGCCATCACTGGTGCTGTTACTGTTTACTGCAATTTATAATATAATGTAGTAAAGTATAATTAAGAGTTATGCTAAGATATGATATACACTCACCTAAAAGAGTAGTAGGAACACCTGTTCAATTTCTCATTAATGCAAGAATCTAATTAACCAATCACATGGCAGTAGCTTCAGTGCATTTAGGGGTGTGGTCCTGGTCAAGACGATCTCCTGAACTCCAAACTGAATGTCAGAATGGGAAAGAAAGGTGATTTGATCTATTTTGAGCGTGGCATGTTTGTTGGTGCCAGACGGGCCGGTCTGAGTATTTCACAATCTGCTCAGTTACTGGGATTTTCACGCACAACCATTTCTAGGGTTTACAAAGAATGGTGTGAAAAGAGAAAAACATCCAGTATGCGGCAGTCCTGTGGGCAAAAATGCCTTGTTGATGCTAGAGGTCAGAGGAGAATGGGCCAACTGATTCAAGCTGATAGAAGAGCAACTTTGACTGAAATAATCACTCGTTACAACCAAGGTATGCAGCAAAGCATTTGTGATCCACAACACGCACAACCTTGAGGCGGATGGGCTACAACAGCAGAAGACCCCACTGGGTACCACTCATCTCCACTACAAATAGGAAAAAGAGGCTACAATTTGCACAAGATCACCAAAATTGGACAGTTGAAGATTGGAAAAATGTTGCCTGGTCTGATGAGTCTTGATTTCTGTTGAAACATTAAGATGGTAGAGTCAGAATTTGGCGTAAACAGAATGAGAACATGGATCCATCATGCCTTGTTTCCACTGTGCAGGCTGGTGCTTGAGGTGTAATGGTGTGGGGGATGTTTTCTTAGCACACTTTAGTCACCTTAGTGCCAATTGGGCATTGTTTAAATGTCATGGCCTACCTGAGCATCGTTTCTGACCATGTCCATCCCTTTATGACCACATTGTACCCATCCTCTGATGGCTACTTCCAGCCGAATAATGCACCATGTCACAAAGCTCAAATCATTTCAAATTGGTTTCTTTAACATGACAATAAGTTCACTGAACTAAAATGGCCCCCACAGTCACCAGATCTCAACCCAATAGAGCATCTTTGGGATGTGGTGTGTGCATCCCACAAATCTCCATCAACTGCAAGATGCTATCCCATCAATATGGACCAACATTTCTAAAGAATGCTTTCAGCCCCTTGTTGAATCAATGCCACGTAGAATTAAGGCAGTTCTGAAGGAGGAAGGGGGTCAAACACAGTATTAGTATGGTGTTCCTAATAATCCTTTAGGTGAGTGTGTCTGTGGAGGTTCTCAGTCATCCAGGGCATCTTGAAGAAAAAGTTTGAGTAAAAGCATCTGGACTTCGTTTTTTTTTTTTAAAACAAAGTCCAGATGCTTTTACTCAAACCTTTTCTTTAGGTGAGTGTAGATATACTGTATGGTTTGGAAACCTAAAACATTTCGTACTTTATCCAAGGGACTCGCCACCAAATGTGAAGTAGGGTGGAATAACACAAAAAAGCGTGTTTGAGTGTTTCCTTACCCTGATGGAGGGTCCAAGGATGGGGGATGTTGTCTAGTGAAGTCTGTTAAATCCTTTGAGGCGGTTGTTGTTGTGATATTGGGGCTGTACAAAAGTAAATATCTTGTCTATGGCTTTTTTAGATGTGAATGTTCAGCGTGAGATGGTAAGCAGTGGCCAATCACAATTTCAGAAATGGGTCCATTCAGAACAAAAGGCACTCCTTTTGGTCTGTATTTCAACAATGATTAAATGGCAGTGGAAAACTTGCAGAGATAGTGGTTGGTCCAACAATGGTTACACTTGCTGTTTATTTTATTTACTACAAAAATACATTTTTAAAGTTTTTTTAAGTGTTATGTCATTAGGGATATGCTTCAGCTGAATGTTCCTTAAATATGTGACAAAATGTGTTCCTCTTGAATTCAGCACAACTGAATAGTAGCTGTTTTACACACTAATACCACATGTGCATTACTCGAGCCAAAAAGTAGAAAAGCAATGTAAGAAATAGTCACAAAAATAATGCTGTATTTATTATTCACCTACTTTCCTGTAAAATGAAATTTTGTAAAACTAAGCTAAAGCAGGAACAGAGTTTTTTTTCATAATTTTTATGAACATATGTGTAATAACTTTGTGGAATATTTTGGTGAAGAAATAATCTGTTATATCCTTTTGGTCAGTTTTTTCCAATTATTGGGCAGGACCTAAAAGATGGTGACCTTGAAGAGTTTGTTTGAAATTGTCTATAAAGATGTTGGCACTATATTTATACAATGACATTAAAGGTTACTTTGTAATTTTATAATTTTACAATTTACAGTTTTATGCAAGAAACAGAGTGTGGTGTATTTGCTAACATTGTTAATACCAGATGCTAAAGTCTTAAATAAAGATCTGATGATCTTTATCCAAGGACAGTGTCAATTTAATGTCCACCACAGACGCTTTCACAAGGTTTCATCAAAGAGACATCTTCAGTTTAACAGCCTTTGATGAGGAAGCAAAGGTCTTAAAAAGTCCAACAGAAGAGTCGTAAGTTTACAGTAACTTGTAGTTGTAGGCAATAATTGTTGCTGCCTAAATATGATTAAAGTGGACTTGAACAGGTTTTATATGGATTTGAACAGGCTTTTATGGATTTGAACAGGCTTTTATGGATTTGAACAGGCCTTTATGGATTTGAACAGGTTTTAGTTGGATTTGAACAGGTTTTAGTTGGATTTAAACAGATTTTATTTATTTTTTGTAGAAAACAAATTGCTTAACCTTTCAGATTTCATAAACAAATAAATCTGATTCAACTGTATTTAAAACCTGTAATATAACTTTCTAAATGTATTGTGGGGCCAAAACATTACAAAGGACCACATTTGACCCCTGGGCCTTGAGCTTGACGTGTGTTGTAGAGTTTATTGTCACTGTTTAAACAGAAGATTGAACAGAAGAACATGTTGGCTTTGATATAGGATTTCAGTATTTACCGTTTGCTGCTTTACACAACACATTATTTTAAAATAGCACTGACTGAAATGATGGTATACCCAAAGTTAATATTGTAGTGTAATTTATTTTATTTTATTTTTACACGGTTTTATTGTGGTCTCAATATCCATACATGACTTTACATCATCTGTTAAAAATCACAATGTTAAACAGAAATTATAAAAGCAATTTTTGGGTAGTATTATGGCAAAAAGGCATACAAATTAAGAGAAACTTGAATAAAATTTAGTGCATATTCTATTAAAATTAAGTTCATACATCGACAAAAATACAATGCCATATTTGTCAGTGCATACAACCTAATATTTAATACACTAAAACAGACATATATTATCGGTTAATACTTAAGGACAAGTGTAGTTAATTCATTACTACATCAATGTAAACATGCAAAGATTTTCCTGATAAACATTAGTTTTAGAGTTCTTTTATAATTGTTACAAAAAATAAAACAATATAAATTCAATGTACTGTTCATGTTTAGTACAAAAAGCAAAAAGAGAGAAATGTATCTGATGTGAAAAATACAAAACTTGCATAGAGTAATATATAATGACATGAAGCGTTTGAACAGATACAAAAGTCTACTTCAGAGATACATGGAGTTAATATGTGTTTTTCTTATGAACAGACAATAAGCCTGGCCAGTCATACCCATTCATTTCTGTAATCCCTTCCTTTCACAGCTATTTAATAGAAATATCGTCGTAACCAATTGTTACCATTTATTCATCTTATTATGAACACATTTAAAACCTACTTTAGAAATAAATTATGGCTTAATATAGTATTAGCTATATTTGGCACTTGGTGAAATAATTTGTATTAAACTGATTAATCGATATCTCACTGGTCACAATAGAGACGTTATATTTAATTACTGTCTAAGGGTCCAGTTTAGACAAATGTAGGTACATTATAACCTATGATAGAATTAAGACTAGGTAAACATGAGCTTCGTTTAGTAGCGATTTAATCCAGACCATAGACGCATTAACTGAAACCAAGTCAAGACCAAGACCATATCAAGACAAGAGCCAAGGTACAATACACTGTAAATACAATAGATGCAAGAGAACAGTTTAAAATCCTGAACAGTGCACGTCCAGACTCATGGAGGTGAGTGTTTGGTGAAGGAGGCAGATTTTTAATTGAATATTACATGACTGAGGTTTTTGATCAATTCCAAAAACATCTTATATATAATTTGTGATCTTGGTTGGCGTCCAAGACTGAGACAAGATCGAGTAAAAAGAAGTTTAAGACCAAGACTTTAAGAATCAAGACCTTGACAAAACTTTACAAAATCGTTTTTTAGACTGGTCTCGAGTTCTACAAACTACCAGACCACACTAAGGGTGCGTTCACACTTGCCCTGTTTGGTGCAGTTCAAATGGACTCAGTGCCACCAAAAACAAGACCCCTTCAAAAACAGAGGTCTTTGAGCTCCAAGTGAATGGAAACAAATCAAAACAATAACTTAGAAAAAATAAGAGGTCAAGCACGTCAAGTAACAAGTCTTATTAGCGTCTGAGCTAACTGCACCAGCTAGTGTCTTCCTTAAAAATATGTTTCTTTTGTTTTGTGAAGTTTAAATGCCAGCTGCTAACGCTCGACGAACTGGGGTTTTCTGACAAATTGAACTAAATAAATATTTTTTTGTTTTGGTGCAAACTAAATGAAGCGGACAAGTGTGAACACAGTCTGAGATGGAATCATGACCAGGACCAGAGTACTGAGATGAAGACAGAGGTAAGATTAAGACCAGTGCATGCACCTTTAAGAGTCCTCTGCGTCCGTCAGTTCCGTTTTGAGACAGAATCTTTAAAGTCTTGAGCCCTGTTTTAAGACTAAGACTGGCCTTGAGTGGTTTAGGTAGTAATGCTTAAAATGTAAAATATTTCAAATATGCCATTTATAAAAATTTATTTAGATTCTTAAAGAGACCGTTTCATTATAGCCAACGTTACATACAGCTTATACCCTTTATATAGATCTTTTAAAAAGAAATCATGATTTCTTCTTAACAAATTTCTCTGAGCATTAGTTTTTCTAGGCTGCCTCGGACTAAAAATATCCCATTACTTTGTTAATTTGTTTAAAAGTGCCACACAGTCATTAAAATTACCAATATTTAAGATTATATGAACTTAAAGATTAGTCAATTTGAGACAACGTTATCTACATTTCCTTAATCTTTTATGACATTAAACCATAAAATACAAATGCTTTTTTTATGGTTGCCTGAACCCTGACACTGAGCTGTGTTTATTCATTTTTGGCAAATAAAAAAAGAAAAAGAGGATTACATGAGAAGCACTGTAGCTTTGTCTTTGCTCTTTGAGGTATCTGTGTTGTTGTTAACCCACCGTGCGAGCATGTTTTTTAATGTCTATCCAGTGACCCACATACCAGACACCAACCACTGTGATTCTTTTCTGGGACAAAGTTAGTTTAGTTACATGCCACTGATCATTGTTGCAGTTGAAACGTCACGGGGCTCCGTCTGTGTTCGGGGCCTCAGTTTCATTGTGGAGAAGAAGCTTGTGACTTGACCCGGGACTTCAGCCAGGACGCTCTGAGCCAGCATCTCGTGAGGGCCCTGAAACAAAAACAAAGACATAATGAGTAAATAAACAGAAGTATGAGTGAATTATAGGAAAGTAGGAAAGATGAGAAAAGATGCAGAAGCGACATGCATTTAATGTGTTAGAGATGTATTTAGTAGATAAGGCTTTGTCCACACTAATACATTTTTATTTTAAACAATGTGTGTCACTGAAGAACAGCATCTTAGGAATAACTTTTGCAGTTGATGTGAAAACCATTTGTTAAGGCTGGGCTTGTGTCACATGTGACAATAAAAATGGATAAAGTCTGCACTAAGAACTTATAATTATGCAGTATTCTATAAACTTTTGGTTTCAAACTGGAGTTTTTAAAAGTGAACCATTGGACTTTCCCTGACAGATCCCTTACAGTTGAACTGGAGAAATACAATAATCAGACTGGAGTAAAGTCGACATGGTAATATAGAATACTTCCTCCATTCAATCTACGTTGTGTGTTTAATCGCCATAACGTCTTTCATTTGGTCTGAAAGTCCAAACTTCTTGGGTCAGTTCGGTCTGTTGCCGGACCAAAGAGCAGCTGTTTAGTCCGAACCACGGTCCTCTGGAGCTTTCACACCTGAAGATTTGGTTTGAACCAAACGGGTAAGTCCAAAAGTCTAGATCAAACAGTGCAGGTGTCAAAGTGCCCTTAGAAAACAATGAGAGACGTGTTTGCTTTTAAGGTTGTCTTTTTCGATTCACTGCTAAAGGAAAACAAACAAAAGGTTCCCACTCTTATTAAAAAATCAATTTCCGGGATTGTTCCAGGACAATTCAGGACAACACTATGACAGATGCCGTTTTACTCCATCATCTGGAAATATTCAGACTATTTCTCTAGATCCACAAACTACAGGAGCCTTAGAGGGTCAAAACTCTTAATTTAAAATTCCTACTGCATTTACAAAGGGTTTGATTGTGATGTGGCAGCATTTATACAGCCAATAAACAAAATTTTCAAGATATTTATATCAAATCTTAAGTTCCAAGATTGTTCTTTTGATTTCTAGGTTTTCCAGGATGTGTTGGAAACCCTTCAATGTGATTTAAATGATGTGCATGATCTCAGCCTTAGTTTACTGAACTGTGGTTGTTTGCCAAGTGTTAATGTGGACAGGGACTGTTTTTAAATGCATTAGTGTGGACGTAGATTGGCCAACACATTCTTTTTAGTAGAAGAATATCTTGATCAAAACTCTTCAAGGCATGTCAAGAATAAAATCAAAATGAGGCAGACAGCAGGATGAAGCCAGTAATTTATAGTTTTCAGGTGACGTTACATTCTCAGGAGTAACATCTCCTCAGCATGAGGAGCAGATTATTACTAAAGTTGCTATGTCAATAGGATGCACTGAACAAGGCGGTGACAAGCCTGGACTGTGCTTGTAAAAAGTAAAATCCCAAAAAAGAGATAAAATGAAATAAACCTGAGGATTAGAGCTACTCTGAAAGAAAACTAATTTGATATTATATTAAGAAAATCAGCTGACACCACGGTAACGCTAGCTAGTTTTGTTTTTCTATTTTTAAAGATGTAAATACAATAGGTGGTTGTTGTGTGAAACATTTAAAAATGTTGTGGTCAATGTCTCAGTGCAGCCTTTTATCCTCCAGGACTCCGAATGTCACGTGACTGAAAACTATAACTGTTTGCAGGAGATAAGCAGAAACAGGATTTACAGGTAGGACAGCGGGAATATTCCTACATTTCTAGGAAGGACTGGGTTCACAGGGGGGCTTCAGGTGAAATAAATTGAAGAATGAAGCCACTTGATCAGGCAACTCTGCCAGAACGCTTTGGGCAAGTGCTGCAGTGCCTGCCTGGAATAGGTAAACAAGGAATTTAGCGAGTAAGCCATGACGGCAAAGACAGGGAGAGTGTAATGGGATGCATTCATTTGGTGTTGGAAAATAAAATAAAAGGTACAAAAACAACTCCAGAAATGAATATTTGAGATTAGCACTGAGCAAAAGAAGATAGACTAAAGCAAATTCAAGTTAAATGCTAATAATAGCTCTGTAGTCAAGACCAGATTGACCAAGACCAAGTCATGTCCGAGACCAGAGAGGATAGGACCAAAATGAAACCAGGTATTTTGCTATCTAGACCGAGTCAAGACCAAGACCAGAGTACAATACACTGTAACAGATACACAAAACAGTTTAAGTCCAGTCTTAGACCAGGTCCAGACTCATGGAGGTCAGTGTTTGGTGAATGAGGCAGCGATAGAGCAGGTTTTTAAAAAAAAAAAAATAAGATTGAGGTTTTCCTTCAGTCACAAGAAGAGGCAAATATACCAGTTGTGGTCTTGATTGATCTTGATATCAGAGACAAGATTGAGCATAAATACGTTTGAGACCAGGACCAAGATCTTTACTAAACAGTCTCATGTGCCAAGACCGGTCTTGAGCTAATACTACTGACTAAAGTAGTATTACTACTGTAGTAGTCCTACTGACTGAAGTCAGGAACACACTAACCAAGACCAAGTCATAACAAAGACCAGAGTATATCAATAAAAAACATCTAAAAACTAAGACTTCTACGAAAAAAGGCTTACTCAAGACTAAGACATTGGCAGAGTGAGATAAAGTCCAGGACCAGCGAGCCACACATCAGAAGAAGTACAAGTATAAACAAATCAAAATCAATTCAGTCCAGTCAAAGATAAACTTGAGGGATTTGCTTGAACCCTAACCCTTTGCTACAGCTTAGTGAAAGAGACAGTGAAAGGTTTAAATATTTAGGCCCTCGAACAGACAGACTGAGTCCAAGAAGAGATTAAAATTGTGCTCAGAAGATCAGAAGAAAATCAGAAGATCGACTTCCTAACTCCAAAACCAGCTCCATCAATGGTTTATGACAAAGCTTACATTTTGAAACTGTCTGAAGGGAACAAACTGGACGATGTCTCTCATGGCCGCCTCGCCCGTCACAGACCGCAGTATCCCGTCATCACTGTCCAGAAACTCCATGGCACTGAAGTCCGCCCCCCCGACTCCCACGATGATGATGGATATGGGCAGACGCGACGCGTTGACGATGGCGCTGCGCGTCTGGTCCATGTCAGTGATCACTCCGTCGGTGATGATCAGCAGCACAAAGTATTGCTGTTAAGAGACACACATTAGCTCCGAATGTCAAACAAAGATTAAAGACATTATTAATAACTCACAGAAGCAGTCGGCTGCTGTAGCGCCTGTCGACCGAACTGAGCCACGTGGTTGATAATCGGGGCGAAGTTGGTCGGGCCGTAAAACCTCACCTGAGGCAGGCACTGTTGGTAGGCTTGAACTACACCTTCTACACCTGCAATACACACAAATAAATGAGTTGTAGGCTGTTTTCAATTTACCTTTGTCAATTGGTGCACTGTACTCTTCGACTCTGCCTAAACTAATCAAGTATAAAGTCCCTTTAAGCATTTGGTTTGTAAAACAAAACTTGATTCATTACATTATTATTACACAAGATTTGAGCAGATGACATTTATACACTGACAAAACAAAACTTACAAGTTAGCATTATTAAAAAGCAATGACAAAAATATTAAATTGCCAATATGCAGAAATTGCTAAATCGATTCCTTCTACAATGCGGTTTTAAAATGAAAAAAAGGGTAGACATGTTTAGTGTGCACTAATCCAACACTAATTCATCATTTACAAACCTGCACAAAATGGATTCAATGGGTCAAAGTTGATGGGAAACTCGTGGGAGACCTGCAAACACAATGAAACTTTTAATGTTTTTAATAAAGAGAGCTGGTGATATTAAGCCATGTTTCCATAAAATAAGTGAATTTAAAGTACAAAATCTGAAACGCTGAAGAAAGAAGATGACAAACTGGTAAGTTTCCATCAAGTGTTGCGACGTAACTAATTTAAAGTATGGGACAATATAGACTTGAGGGTTTCAAATGATTTTGGAGAAAGCTTAAGAAAATAAATAGCTTCTCATTCCTTACAGTCAACATCAGTGGCAATAAAGGAACACTGTCAGCTGAAGATCAAACGTAATAAAGTCATGTTTTCCTCTGCGTCCTTTCTACCACAACAGTGACAATTCAAAATGATAATTAAATAATTTGATTGAAAAGGGACTGAAGTAGGTTTTAGCAGAACAAAGAAAAAGAATAAGTCACCTGCCACGTTGGAGGAATCATGGCTCCAAAACCAAACACAGGGAACAACTTGTCACTGTAAAATCAGAAAAATATACAGTTAGGCTCATACGTTGGCGGTATTTGTGACTTTATTTTTTAATGATAACACAAAAAATGTCTTACTTAGTGGTTGGGTGAAGCCATTTATTGTCAAACAATTGTGTTTACATTGATGTTAAAGGGGGCAATTAAGAACTGGAGTATGTAAACTTTTGACAGGGTCATTTGGGTAGTTTCTGTTGTCATCATGATTTAAAAAGACTAAACACAGTTGTTTGGCAATAAAGGGCTTCACCCAACCACTAACTATGAGTAAAAAAAAATATTTTGTGTTACCATTCATATTCTTATTGCCCAAAAAATAAAATAAATAAATAAATCACAAATTCTGCCAGGTTACCTAAACTTATGAGCACAACTACATATGTCACACTTAAGTGAGAGCTGGTAATAATCAGATATTTTAAACCAGGAGTAAATGACTATGTCTTGATATTTACCTGTCATAATCCTGGATGACATTACCCACAGCCCAAATAGCTGCCAGATACTCATTATAGCCCTGAGGGTTGATGTAGTGCAGCGACTGAGGCAACTTGGGATCTCCATTAGAGCCTGTGAAGTCTATGGCAATCTAAGAAAAGACCAATACATGAATCCAATCATGCTTCCAAATCTTACTTTACTATTTCAATTTCTAAATCTTAAAAACAAATTATAGCCTAATAAATAATGCACAAGTAAATGTGTAACATAGTTTACCTAAATAAAAGTGAACAAAAATAAATGTAGCGTTTTAAAAGATACATTTGAATGCATTTAAAACTCTCCCACTCTCGCTTCATTTCCCAGCCATAACAATTATTTGAGGTGTAGTCCGAGAAACAAAGCACCACATTAAACATGCATCTTTTTTAAGAAACAGTTGGTCTGACAGATTTTCTGACAAATGGCTGTGAAAGGAAGAGATTCAAGACAAATTTCATGTCAAAATTAATGGGTATGTCTGGCCGGGTTAGGGATAATTGCCTCAGTTGTCCTTAAATATTACTGGTTAATATTTATGATTAGTATTGTGAACTGTGAACAAGGCAAATAAAGCTTAATCAAGGCTGAAAACTCAGTATTATACAGAGCTTTATCACTGCATGTGTCCCATATTCCCTTCTTTTTAGTGCTCCTCTTGTCGGCACACACCATAGCAACCATCTGTTTTTTACACCTCAGCTGTTTGTCTTTCCTCAAAAGGAGGACTCCCAGTCTGGTGCTTATCACTTACTGTGAAGTTAAGCTGACAGCCGCCCATTATGTAATCCAAGAAGGAGTATTCTTTCACAACCTGGACAGAAGGTAAGAGGAAACAACAGTGTTTTGTAATGTACAACATGTTACAACATACATTAACAGGATACATTAACAGGAAGGGTACATTATGTTGCATCTAAATTTAGTTGTGCATTTAAGTTAGATCTAATAAATGAGGGGAAGTCAAGGGGCTGGACAACATCTTGAAAATGTATTTAGATGGGCATTATTATTTAGACAATGGGAAATGACAGCCTTATCATTTTGGGTTTGAGGTGTGTACCTTGCAATTTTTAATAATGATTATCCCAGAGTTTTTATATCCTTTCTTTTTCTGCTTCTTCTTACTGTTGCTGCATTCAAACTCCGCCTGAAAAGACACAGATACAACTGTCATATTTGCCCTGATTTGGAATAAAACCAAACAAATCAACTAAAAAGTTTACCGCATATGTTTGTGAAGCCTGCTGAATCTGACTGAGCGAGGCCTGAAAGGATCCGATAAAGTCATGTGACCCGCTGTTGTTGTGGTCGTAACACTCGACCTGTGAATAAAAGCATTTAATGTGTGACCAAAAAGATGCAGTTAAGCAGAAATGAGACAAAAGCATGCTATGGGAGGGCCACTTTGAATGCCAGACAACACTCGCCTAGATCTTAAAACACACAAGTTTTGTAAAGAAAATTTAGAGAAAAAGACAACATTTGCGCATCTGAGAAGTCAAATCAGACAAGAAATGGAAATGGTGCAGTCAGTCTACAAGCTGTGGCTGACTAAACAAACAGCTAATGGATCTTAATGGAGCATACAACAGCATATTTTAGTCCTGTTGGTCCATTTAAAATGTGTTACAGCGATTCCGAGTTCCTGATAAGTCATTGGCTTTTCATTTAAGAGACACAGAAAGTCAGTTTTATAAGCAAAATATAAAGAATAAAACTAAACAGTTTAAGATCAGCTGTAATCATCCCTCGCTCTATTTCCGCAGTCAGTCACTTTACTACTGCTTTTAAAGAGTGTTTAAATAACGTTTACAACAAGGGAATGCACAAAAACTGACGTAGCTGCATCATCTGGTGGCGTGTCACTCAAAGGGGCTTCTAGTGAAAGTCTAGGGCTTGTTGGTTAGATGTTGGTTAGATGGAAATCTTAACAGAACAATTATGCATTACAGCCATGTCATGTTTTTTTCTCACTAAATTCTGAGTACTAGAACCGGTTAGGGACACGAGGCGACTGTAGTGACTCATTAAAAAGACCAACTGACCACAGAAAATAACCACATATATTCCTCTAAGACAGGACTTTGCTCTGTTGTGTTACTGCCACAGCATCTGGAAGAGCACACCGAGGGGACACTTACGCTGTTGACCAGGAAGCACCTCTTCCTGATAAGTTTGCATTAACAGTTTGATAGGCACAAAAAAAACAGCATAAAAACATAAACTAATACCAACAACATTTTTGATTTTGCAGCACACTAAACAAATTCAGTCTGTAGATGAACAGTAAAGCCATTTAATAAGCAGTAATAGTCTCACCTTTATGGGCTTTTCCACGTCGCAGTTACAAAGTGACTGTAGTGAGACTCGGAAAGGTCTCCACACTGGGTTTAGGTTGTATTTGACCACCTAAAAACACCACAGGGTTTAAAATGGCTACTGGCTGTCACCTACAACTTTGCAATAAAATTGTAATTATACAGAGAGTTTTGTGAACCTCTGTTCTGTGAGCGAGCTGCCATCTTGTTTCTGTCTGTCGGTATAACTCCAGGAAAGGGTCGGATTTGCCAAAGAAATCCTTTACGTGAACAGAATAAAGAAGCAAGCCAATGGCAATAAGAAAACAAATATACAGCGCTCTCTGGCATTTCACTGATGTTGGGTTTTGAAGCTCAAAGATTACTTAAGGCAGAAAGCAAGTGATAGAGAAGTAGACAATAAGGTCTAACCCCATATCTAACTAAATATCTTGGTATACAAAATATTGAAGACTCAATACATCAAATAGCCGCAGTGTTTATTAGTGCTTAACAGGAAGGCATTATAAAACCAAGTCAAGACCAAGTTAAGACCCAGACAAATGTATGATCAAAAGGAAAGAAACTGTCTCAGAACAATGACAAACTTTGATATTAGTGATTCAAAGATCCACCAGGAATAAATAACTGTGGTCTTTGCTAGAAATATTGAATCTTCAGTGTCTGAGACAGAGCCAAGTCTGAGTAAAAACAGGCGTGGCTCTTTAAAATAGGCCCCAGGACCTATAACCAGCTTTGAATACGAATAGAGACAAATGGATAGTCAAAACAGTTATCTGAACCACACAACTTGGTTTCACAGAAAGCCTTATGTCATCTCAGTGTTGGCATTACAAATATGTGAGTCAATATGATTCAAACCTTTTTATCCAGATTTCTTGCTGCTATTTCAAAGTCCACCACTCTGTTATCTGTTCTCTCTTCGGCACAAACCTGAGAGAAATGAAAAGGTATTACATAAAGAAACCAAACAAAGTTATAATGTTAAGTTCGTCGGATTTTACTCACTGTAATAGTCCCACGTCCCGCAGGCCTCTTGTCTCTCAGCAGCAGCGGTTTAGTGAATTTCCTTGAAGACACAATCTGGACAAAAAAAAAAAAAAAGTACTGAAAAGTCACATAAAGTTCCTCGTTCCTTCAAGAAGACCGATGGTGTTTTGTGTAACGACCTGTCCCAAGGTGCACTCCAGTTGTCCCAGAAAGTCAGCAGTGGTCAGACTGCCGTTTTCACTGTCAATGTCGTACACTTCAAACTTCAGCTTCTGTACCATCTCGAAGTAGTAATCGATGACAAATGTCTTGGAAAATTTGGGGTTTAAGCAGTTCATGATCTTCTCTGTTCGGCCAATCTAAACAAGATACAATCCCATTAAGAAATATATATTAGGAATTAATTAAAGAAGATCATTTTCTACAACTTATTTCATAACATTATCTAACTCTAAAAACAACAAGAAATGCTAAAAAGGTAAAGCATGACATTCTGAATTTGTGATAAATAGTTAGATAAATAAAGAAATATATCTGACTTCACTTGGGCAGAGTATACATTTCTGAAGTGTATTAAAATGTATGATTGCAAATTGCAAAACTTGCTTTTCTAAAGAGAGAACTTTAAGACAGGATTACAGGAGGTTTGCTTTACATTTATCACCTTAATTCACAGTAAAATAGTTTCAAAACAGTGCTCTATAGAGAAAAGGGTAAGATTAAAACTCACACTGCAGTGGGTAAAATACTTGTTTGGCACAACATGATGAGGTCAAATACAAGTACAAGAGGCTCATATACCAGAGATTACCGAGTGCTGGTATTGGTATGTGGACAACCCTATTCTAAACTTATTTCTTTTTTGTTGCTGCAAACACTTTTAATTGATTAAGCAGATTTTCCAGATATATTAATATGAAAAGCATGAATACACGCTGAAAATCAAACCATTATTGCAGTTCAAGCCGTCTCTGAGATACAGTATAACACTTGTTGATATACATTTGTGGTATATTTACTGAATTGGTCAGGCTAAATAGGCTCGGTATGTTGTGCTGCCCTCGTAAAACGTAACAAAACCCCAACCCACCTCACACCAGTGAGATCCCGAGGCACTGGTGAAAAGCACACAGAGAGGGTCAGACTTGGAGAAGGTGTCCATGTCCATCAGGTTTTCACAGGAGATGCTCAGAGCCACTTTAGTTACACACTGAGGAGCCCCCGGCCCCTGTGGCCCCTGTGGCCCCACTGACGCCATCGTTGCACTGGACACACACTCGAGCAGAGCTGGAGAGGACAAATACTTTTACAAAGAAAGAAAATAAAAGGTATGTGTAAAAATGTAATAACATCATTTATGACTGTAAAAGGGATTAGATTTACAAAAGCTATTTACGAAAAAACAAAGATATGGTAATACTAAAAAAACTCAAGCATGCAAATAGTTAAGGAAGCTTTTATAACTGTATTGTAAAAACGGACACAACATTGTTTTTCTCCGTTTTCTGTATAATATAACTAATAAACAAATCTGTCATCTCATATCTAATCAGGAAAGAATTACATGTTTGTAATTGAGTTTTACTAAAACACTAAAAGGCTAAATGAATATATGTATATAATATGAATATTTTTTTCCAACACTATCCTGCTCTCCAGAAACCCAAGGCAACTCTCTGCATCAAAATGAACTGGAAAAAGCTTACTGACTACTTCTTGGCACAAGCAGTGAAAAGAGACCCACCCAGAGGATTACCTCATGGCAAAACAGTAAAATCCATAAGAAAACTCATTATACGTTTCAGTATTCACATTTGATCCTAAAGTGTTACGTTTAGATTTTATTCAATAGAAAATGAACACTGTTGAGCGCGTAAAAAGAGACGTATATCTAACGGAAAGAGTTAACAGTAGCGCACACCACAGCCCTGGTGCAACACTCGAAGTAGTCCCCTGTTTCTTCTTCTTCAAACACTTAAAATACTCCGTTTCTTTTACGTCTAACATTTAAAAAGCCATACAATTGATGATACTACACTTTGAAGCTAGATTAAGCTCCTAAGATCAAATTTGTCACCGTACACTTCCGTTATGGAGCAACATTTGAAGTAACCCTATGTCTCTTTTAAACGTCAAGGCACTCAACTATTAAAATCCATAAACTCGTATTTTGTTTCCGTTAGCTGCCATTTAGCACGAAACTGAAATTACCTGTCAAGCCTGTATATTCAAAAAGCTATCATAAACCTCGCTTTTTTAAATAAGAAACAAGAGTCAAATGTATAAGAAGAGTCTATATCTGACATTTTATTTTACCGTTGTTCAGTCGTTGGTCTGTCAGTTGAGTTTGTAATGCCTCGTTGACAGTGAGCTCCGAGTGGGCGGTGCCGTGTGCGTTTGTTTGTACTCACCGGAACAGCCCGCTTAAAGGGACAAGTCAGTATTTTGGTAAAACAGGAGTCTAAGCAATGTGATACTGGGGTAAATTGTCAAACTTTTACACCTATATTTATACATTTGGACAACTGCCAGTTTACTTTGATGATATTTTTAATTAACTTTCAAGCAAGATAATTTAACCTTTTGGACTATAAAATAGATAGCTGCAAAATGAAATTACTGTAGCTTCATGGACATTTTATTGGTTCTTTAAAGGCCTGTAACACAGATAAGAGGCAGACCTTGCTGGTATTATGACTGTTGACAAATCTAATGCTTGGTTTAGTGAGTGACAGTGATTAGAGATGGGTTTAGAGGAGATTAATGTATGAAAAAAATATGTCTGCTATGTAAGCCAGCGGTCATACAGTAGGCTAGTAGTTACTAAACCAGCAAAATTTTGACACACACTTAAACACATTTGTTCTTATCCCTTTGTTTCTCAAGACACAGTCGTCATGTTGAAGTTTAACCTAGAGATGGCGAAAAGACACAAAAGACTTTTGCTTTATTACTGATGTGTGATTACTGACATGTACTGCACATGAAAAAGTCAAGGTTTCCTGAAGACATTTAGTTTTTGAATAAGATATCAGTTGTTTATTGCTCACAACTGTTTTAAATAATTGTAGAACTTGTGATTTTTATCTGATAAGACCATCAGTGGGTTTTTCTTGTTGGAAAGTTTGGAATGTGAAGAGCATAATCAATTTGTACCTCTGCTAAGTTTCACGTTGTACTAATGGTACTAGAAGTGCAATGAATAGTGTTGCAGTGGTCAAGACTGGTCTTGAAATTACTTTTAAAAGGTCTTAATCTTGTGTAAATTCTACTCAGGGTTGTCTTGGTGTTGTAATTTCACTGAAGACATCTAATTTGATTGTATTGTATTCTGTTTAACTCTGCTTCTGTCATCTAATGCTGGCATCACCATGAGTTTGGACTTGACTGGACTGTAGTGTTTTGTGTTTAGTCTGTCTCCCAAAATATAAAGTCTTGGTCTCGGTCAGGACTTGGTCTTGGCTTGTGTGGGGTTGACTAGGACACTAGGTTGTACACAGCAGCATAAAAAAAATTTAAAGAAACAATATATGTCATGGTTACTTTACTTTTATTTCTATAATTATTTTCATTATTATTATTTTTTAAACGTTGGACTTGAATGAAAAAAATATGGAATCATTCTTTTAATTAATTTCTGTAATAAAATGAACAAAAAAATGCAAATCACTGGAGTAATAAATAAAATAAAATAAAAAAACATGAATGAACTGAGGTTATCATGCACTAATTTAAATCAATGTAATAAATGTCAAGCTGACAAATATAGATTTTCCATAAGTCATAATTCCATAATTCTAACTAAAATTGTGGTTTAACATTCGTATTGCGTTTAAAGACACAGGTCAATTTGACACTACACCACCCCGCACACGTCCCACAGCAAAATGAGGTATTTGAGTTGAGTCTCTACGATGAATCTGATTGGTTTACCAGATTCGGGGGTTTAAGTTTGTAAGAGTTAAAGAAAGAGGTCACTTGATCAGGAAGCTCAGCGAGGACGCTCTGGGCAAGAGCCACACTGTTTCCCTGGAAAGAAAATGTCACAAGAATAATTGTAAGGCTGTGTCCATCATTAGTTTTCATTTTAAACTGACTGACTATTATTTATGTAGCCTTATTTTAGGACAAAGTAATAGTTAAGCGGTATTTATTCTTTTATGGACGCTGTTTTAGAGGTTGTTAAGTCTTACCTGAAACTGTCTGAAGGGCACAAACTGGACAATGTCTCTTGAGGCAACATCATTTCTGGGCGAACGCAGTAACTGGTCATCACTGTCCAGAAACTCCATCTCACTGAAGTCTGCTCCCCCGACTCCTACGATGATGATGGACATGGGCAGATAAGAGGCCTCTACGATGGCAGCACACGTCTGGCCAATGTCTGAGATCACTCCATCTGTGATGATCAGCAGGACAAAGTACTGCTGCAAAAAATCAAAGAAGAAAACAGAGCAGGCATTAACAAAATACAGTTGTGCTCATAAGTTTACATAAGCTGGCAGAATTAGTTTTGGTTTGGCCACTTTTCAGAGAATATGAATGATAACACAAAACCTTTTTTTTACTCATAATTAGTGGTTGGGTGAAGCCATTAATTGTCTAATAATTACTTAATAATACTATTTTTAAATCATAATGACAACATAAACTACCCAAATGACCCTAATCAAAAGATTTTGACACAAACATGTTTGAATGGCTACTAAAGGTAACCATCCTCACCTGTGATGTGTTTGCTTGTAATAAGTGTGTGTGTATAAAAGGTCAGTGAGTTTCTGGGCTTCTGACAGATCCTTGCATCTTTCATCCAGTGCTGCCCTGACGTTTCTGTTTTCTGAGTCATGGGAAAAGCAAAAGAATTGTCAAAGGATCTGCAGAAAAAGGTAATTGAACTGTTTAAAACAGAAAAGAGATATAAAAAGATATCCAAGGACTTGAGAATGCAAATCAACAGTGTTCAAAACGAGGGATTCTGAAACCAAACCAAGGTCAGGTAGACCAACAAAAATTTCAGCCACAACTGCCAGAAAAATAGTTTGGGGTGCAAAGAAACACCCACAAATATTTTCAGTTGAAATACAGGACTCTGAAAAAGTGGTGTGGCTGTTTCAAGATGCACAATAAGGAGGCACTTGAAGAAAAATGGGCTGCATGGTCGAGAAAGTCCTTGCTATGCAAATGCCACAAAGCATCCCGGTAACAATACGCCAAACAGCACAAGCCTCAAAACTTTTGTAACAAAGTCATTTGGAGTGATGAGATCAAAATGTAACTTTTTGGCCACAACCATAAACGTCACATTTGGAATCAACAAGGCCTATGATGAAAGCGACATTCCTGCTGTGAAAGGTAGATTGCTGATGTTTTGGGGATGTTTGATCTTCAAACGAAACAGGAAAAGATGAATGTAGCAAGTTATCAGAAAATACTGGAGGAAAATTTGCACTTATCAGCCCAAAAGCTGTGCACGGGATCTAAAAAATGTGCCAGGGCTCAAAAAAGATTGAAAAACACTGTACAGGACAAAAAAAGCACTGATGTGAATAATAAAAGGTGCTTTTTCACAGTTTGAACACTGGGTGTCACTGTAAGATCAAAAAAACCTAATCAACTAAATGCACTGCCTCTTGATGCTAAATATCCTTTGTAGCCATGGAAATCTTGTTGTATGAGACATTTGTGGAAAAAACAGACTATATTTAAAAAAAATTATTAGTATACTCAGCCACTTGAGGTTTACCCTCAAAGTGGCTGAGTATTTTGTTACTCACTGATGCCATGTTCTGTTGTAGAGCTTGTCTGGCGAAACAGGCCACGTGGTTGATGACTGGAGAGAAGTTGGTTGGACCGCACAGTTTGACCTGAGGTAGGCACTGCTGATAGGCCTGCACCACGCCCTCAATTCCTGAAACACACACAGAGAGCAGCTTGAATTTAAAATATATCCAAAGCACTGAGAAAATAGTGTTTTGACAGCACTCACCGGCACAGAATGGATTTGTTGGATCAAAATTGATGGGAAACTCATGAGAAACCTGTCGCAGTGAAGATCAAGTGGGAATACAATCAGAAAAATGTCAAACAGGTCCTGATCTTTAAAGTTAGAGTTTAATACAACCAATGTCTACGACCAAAACGTTATCCAACTTGGCCAATTAAGTAAACTTTTCTGCAGGAAACCCTGAAATGAATCTAATTGTAATACATGTGGTCTAAAAATAATAATCCAATAATAGTCCATTTCCCACTGCCTTTTTACTGCGATTTTTTTGTAACCAAAACATTGCATTAAGTAATATTTTCCATAACTGAGCCAAGAAAATATATTGTACAGCTATTAATATAAACTATTCTCTTTCACAAAATAATAAAAACATGGATATTGATTTATTACATAATAGGCTCTAATGAATACATACAGTCCATAAATAGTCAGTAGCATGAACAATATGACTCCCTGGGTCCTGAGTGTTATGGATTAAATTTATACCTGCCACAACGGAGGGATCTGGGCTCCAAAACCAAATACAGGAAACATCCTGGTGCTACAGAGTGAGAACAAAATATTAGCATAGTTTCAGATGGAAGAAAACTCCTGTATTGTATTAATATTTAAAGAAGGCAGCTTTACATTTACCTATCGTAGTCCTGGATGACCGTACCCACTGCCCAGATGGCTGCTAGATATTCATTATAGCCTCCGGGATTGATATAGTGGAGCGACTGAGGCGTGCTGGGATCACCGTTGGAGCCAGTAAAGTCTATTGCAATCTTTCACAGGTATGTAAACAAAATTAAACAGAGAGACAAACACTGAAAGTGTGAGTCTGGAGGGATGTTATGTAAAGGTGTCTATACTCACAGTGAAGTTAAACTGACAACCGCCCATGATATAATCCAGGAATGTAAACTCCTTCTCCACCTAAAGAAGTAAACACTGGATAAACCCTTTGCATTTTGTCTAGCTTTGAGAAATAGACAATTAAAGCTCCACAAACTCCACAGAAAAGGCATTCCTTTGAGGACAGCAATGTCTGAATTTTGGCCAGAGAGGCCAGATGGTTGTAGAGAGGTGTAAAGGAAGCCATTTTTTATAAAATGGAAACGCACTCTTTTAACAAGATGACCTGGATGACTGAGAACTTTTACAGACATGTCCACAAGGACACATTACTTCCTTTGATAAAGCCCAGAAAGGATAAACTGAGCATTGGTGGAGGAGAAGCACATTAATGTTTTCTTAACCACTGGGTTTAACCATCTGTTCAAATCCACATATGTTCCACTTTGAACTACTTTAAATGTGTCCACATCCAGGTACAACCAGGTTAACTCCATTTTAAACTGGTTACGGTCTGTGTTAAACCAATTAAAGCCCATCTCAACCAAACATGCCTTTTGAACTGGTTAAAGTCTGCATCCATCTATATCCTGTCTTACCCCTAACCCAGCCCAAGTCCTTCTGTAACCTGTTTAAAACCATTTAAGGTCCAGGTTAAACCTCTTTAAATCTGTCCAAATCCAGTTTTAAGCCAATAAAAAGTGGATCTATCTGATTAAGGCCTGAGTTTAACAACTAAAGACCCCTCCAAAACTGTGTATAACCTTCTGTAGAAACCCACATATGTTCCGCTTTAAACTGTCCAAATCCAGTTCTAGACAGACTGAATCCATTTCAAACTTGTTAAGGTCTGTGTTAAACCAATTAAAGCCCATCCAAAACTGCTTATAACAAGGTTGGATGAATGGATGAAGGCTTAGGACTAGGGCTATTGTTTGTTTATCTTCAACAGCATGTCCCTGCAGGGCTACCGTAGCTGCTCACAGGCTGTAGAAAAGGAGGGCTGTGTTTGCTGTCACAAAATCCTAACCTGGCAGTGTTTGACACATATGACCCCAGAGTTTTTGTAGTCCTTCTTCTGTTTTTGGGATTAATGCACTCAAATTCAACCTGCAGGAAACATGATAAAGTCAGTTCTACTGAAAACTATGGCTAGACACAGGAAAAAGACAAACGACTCTCACCGGTGAAGTGCGTGTTGCCCGTTCTAGCTCAGCCAGAGTGGTTTTACAGCTCCCAATCAGATCATGAGAGCCACTCGTGTGATGGTCGTAACAATCAACCTAAATTTTTTAAATGAAGCAAGCCACAGTGAAATATCTACTTACAAAGCTTTTTATTTTATATTAGTCACATTTTGCATTTCATCAGTTATAATGGTTTTTAATGAAGAGGCAAACACTTTTCCAGAATAAAACACAATATCCATAAAATTGAGTATTAACACATACTAAGTAAATCTTTTGTAAGAAGTGGCTCTCATAAGGCAAGTACAATAACAAAACTACTGAGCTAACAAATATCCATATGGCAACTGTAGAATTAAATTCAGCTCTGTACCTGCTGCTGAACGTGCAGGAAACACCATTGACTTATAATTGCTTCTGATTCAAAAGATGGAGAAGATCATGGGTATCGAGTATGGTTTTCTGGCTTTGACCCTTACGCACAGAGATTGTTCCAGATTCTCTGAATCTTTGGATGATATTATGCACTGTAGATGATGATAACTTCAAACTCTTTGCAATTTTTCTGTGAGAAACTCCTTTCTGATATTGCTCCACTATTTTTCGCTGCAGCATTGGGGGAATGCCCATCTTGACTTCTGAAAGACACTGTCACTCTGACAGGCTCTTTTAATACCAAGCCTGTTTCCAATTGACCAAATAAGTTGCAAATTGATCCTCCAGATGTTCCTTATATGTACATTTAACTTATTGCTACCTGTCAAAACTTTTTTGGAATGTGTAGCTCTCATAAAATCTAAAACAAGCCACAAACAGCTCAATCCCAGAAATAAATTAAAGATTTAACAAAAAAAAAAAAAAAAAAAGAGGAAAAAAATTTAAAAATAAAAAAGCACACCTTAGTGAGATGTCATCATGAATCAAGCACAAGCAGGTTTTTTCCAGCTGAGTCATAAGCACCTATTGTTAGTTTAGGGGCAATATAAAATGGAAAAAAATAAATAAATACATTAATAAAACCATTATTAGTAGGTTAGAGCACAGTTAATCAAGCATACAAGCATGCAAACATGTCAAACTCAAATCCAGCCCTTTATATTGAACTTTATTGATTACCTTTATAGACTGCTCCAGCTCACCTCCACAAAGCGCTCGCAGTGAGATACGGAAAGGCCGCCATGTTGGATTTAGGTTGTTCTTTATCACCTGTCAACATTTTAAAACAAGCTTAAAATGACTTTAAAGTTTTGAAGGAAAGAAGAGAGTGAGAAGTGGAAATGCACCTCTGTTCTGTGAGCCAGCTGCCACCCGGTCTGTGTTTGTTTGTAAAACTCCAGAAATGGGTCCGACCACCACAGATACTGGAAAACAAAAAGACAAAGAATAAAAGTCACCAGTTACACTAATGTTATCAAAGTACATAATTTAAATGAGGAGCATCTGGACAAAGACGGCCACACATAGAATCTTTTTCCCTCCAGTTTTGTACTTAATAAACTCTGTATGTGGGTGTTATATTGCATTTTCTTTTTCCCGACAGCCATAAGATTGTACCATCAGTCCGTGGAAGATGAGACCTAACAACTGAATTTCTTTTTGGGAATTAATAAAGTTATTTTGAATAGAATTTGGGATTTGAATTTGTGTACATTATGCTTTACTGCAGTTTTTCTATTATTAGGAATGTGAATGATCATCAGGACTGTGATTCTATATTATCTTATTTTGTATTGCCTCTATACAATACATTATTATAAAACCTGCACATCATGTATATATTAGCAAGGTGATATTGAAATAGAGCTTCTAGTTAAATTTACCTTTTTGTCCAAACGGCGGGCAGACACCTCAAAGTTTGCCACTCTCGTGTCAATTATCTCCTCGGCACAAATCTGAAACAAAAATACCCACTCAGTCTTTTTAACAATTTTGTACAAAACATACAATTTAACAATTGTATGTTTAGATCAAATAAGACTCACTGTGATGGTGCCGTGACCCGCAGGCCTTTTGTCTTTGAGTAACAAAGGTCGAGTTATCTGCTTACTCGAAACAATCTGAACAGAGTAACGTCAAAGCAACTTTAAATAACAATATTTTATTATTATTACAATTATTGCGCGGCATTTTGCAAGTTTAAAATGGACAGTTCAGTATTTTTATGTAGTCCTATTAGGTCGTTTGTGAGCTAATTTATTCTCTACAGTAGATAGGTCGGAAAAGCAGACAGAGCCAATACCGTATAGACTAAACAATGTCCCACATTTCAAAGTAACTACTTTCATTTCCATTGAAATTTGTGGCTTGTAGAGCATATTTCCACAACATATATGCTGAGATGGCCATATTAAATTCTACAAATGAATAGTTCTGTGGTTGTATAAAATAAGAAAAGAAATAAATGCAGTCATATGTCAAAATTAAATGCAAGTAAATGCCTTTGGTCTAACTAACACTTGCACTTATAATAATATTAAAAATAAGTTTTAGAAGCCTGGTTACTTGTTCTAAAAGCATTTATTCACTGGCTCCTTAAGCAGACATAACAAAAAGCATGTATCATTGCTACTGTCTGCTTCTCCAAACTGGGGCTATGCTAAGTAACCTACTGTAGGGAATAAGTTAAAACCTCCTTTTACAAAATAATGCATTATTACTTTAGGTTAACCTTACCTGACCAAGGGTACATTCAAGCTCTCCGAGAAAATCATGATTAGTGAGGTCATAGGCGTTACTGTCAATGTCATAGACACAAAACTTTAGCTTCTGCACCATTTCAAAGAAATAGTCTATAACAAACTTTTTGGCAAACTTCGGATTCAGGCAGTTTAGTATCATCTCGGTCCGGCCAAACTGGAACACACAAAGAGAAAGTAAAAAGTAAACCCTAAAATATTTGACAAAAAAAGAAAATCAAAATGTAATTGACAGATTTTTAGTCATGGCTTTGTACTTACTTCATACCAGTTGGAGTCTGAGGTATTGATGTACAAGGCACATAAAGGATCTGATTTGGAGAAGATGTCCATGTCCATTAGGTTTTCACAGGAAATGGTCAACTCTACCTTACTGGCCAAGTGTGTGAGCCCTGGCAATGGGGTCCAACTTAAAGCCATGGGTCGCTGTTTGTAAGAAGATACAAGATATATATTATACGGATTATAACAGCAATAAAAAAAATAACTATGGAATAGATAGTTGGCAAATATCATGTTTTAAGTTATAATGTTATATGTGTCAGTAACTTTATTAAACAATTAGTGAGCCCTGTGAAAATAATTTTTACCATTTTAAATAAAATGTGAATTTACTGGGTAGTAACTATTTTATTTATTTATTTTTTTATAGCTGGTTGACACCAAACCTGACCTAATGTGCCCAACGTCAGCTGAGTATCTTCAATAAAATGTACTTTCAAAATATTAACATGGCATTTTCAATAACTAATGGTATATTTCAATAACTTTAATGGTATATTGAGGGGAACATTGCTCAGTTAAGGTAGTCTCATTTGGGATTTACGCCAATGCACGAGAAGAGCACATTAACTAGTAATTACAAAAACAGTTTAATGCTAATGCTAACTGCTGCTGTTCTTATTGTTTTCGTAGTTAGTGTTAGCTCAAATAGCTTTAGTTGGACATGCGTCTTGCAGGTGGGTGTGTATGTTAATACTTAGAACATAACAAGCACCCGACAAGCAAAAACACCCTAAAATTTAAGTGTTTTCTTGTATTTCAACCTCATATATTACAAAACATGCTATTTTACCTGTTAATAGGCTACAAATATACAATTTAGGCTGAATCTTTTACTTGTGTACGAGTAGCTAAGTGTGTAACGGTTATCTGACAAGAACAGGTGGGTGACGACAGCGGTGGGCGGGGATAAAATACACAAATTTAAACTTTTAATTTTTTACTTTACTTTTTTACTAGTTGTTTTATGATATATTAAATTATATGATACATTTTGAGAATATATAAAGTGAATAAGGTCAGTTATTGAAAGGGTACCAATGCGCGGAACTGTATAATAACGTTGTTTCTCACCGGCTTCAATAAGAAAGAAAATAGGCAACTACTGGTTTGACAAAAACAGTAATTATAAACTTGGCATACAGTTTTTAAAAAAAAACTGTAATAACTTGTTGAATTTTTTTCAAGATGCGTAGGGGTACCAAAGGATGATTTATTAAGAATTTAAGCGTGCATGCTAATCTAATCTATTTTATTTACCCATATTTAACCAACGAAAATCTTCCGACCTATCTCTTGACCCGCATTACCAGTTTTGAGAAGACTTTTTTGTATGCATTTTACGCCTTTGATAACTAATCCTTCAGTTTTGTTTAACTTATTTTCCGGAAGAGACCGCCCTTTGAGGTTTTGTAGATAGGTGCTTGTCATTTACTTCAGCTGCACATTTGGTCTTTGGATACAGTGACAATGGCTGGAGCAGCGTTTACTCTGTGTCGGACAGTGCTATCATCTCCTGGAAGTAAAAATATCCGAAGCAGAGGGTTTTATTACTGGGCAGCTCTGAGGAAGTCGACAAATGCATTAAAGGTAAACAACTTACCCTCTTCATACACTAGTAATACAATAAAATAGCTCCATTCAATTACTGCATTATTAAATAGATTAGACAAAATACACAAACTACTGTATTGCCGTCTTAACGAAATGGGTTTAATCTTAAGATATTGTTCATACAAGGTAAACTGTAAACTTGTATTTGATTGTATTGGGGTTTGAGAATTGTGTTTTCCTTGTGTGTTTGCTAATGTAGGTCAAAGGTTAGTCCAGGCAATCCCGGAGCTGCTTACAGCCAAAGCAGGAGAGGGAACAATGGTGGAAGTGTTTATGGTCTTAAGTCTAAAAAAACCTTCAAACAATGCACAATAATAAAGATAAAGTCGAAGATGGCACTATCACTAATATCACCTGATGGTCCTTTAATAAATGATGCCTCAAAATCTAATCTAATTCTATCTACCACTAGTAAAACAAATCTATTTCAACTTGCTTAAAACTTACTAAAAATCAACTCTATCCAAGTGTAATTCCATTTCCCAAACTTTCTGGAGCTCTTGAAAAACCTGGAAGTTTAGAGAGAAGTTCTATGTAATGGAAATGTCTAGAAATGTGATTTAAACAAAGGCCCAGAAAAAATATATATATATATACTGCTCCTTAAAATTGTATTTAACATAAAAGAAAAAAAAACTTACTTTTTACTGTCAAGACAACTTATCCAGCTGCTAATGTGTTGATTTATGATGTGACAGTACAGTTCTGAACACAGTTTCTAACGAACTATAACTATATACTATAACATTTTACACAATGCACCTTTTAGCAACTAAACCTATCTCAGTAAATACATTATTAGACAGTAGACCTAGTGAATTGGCCCTATAACCTGCTCCAAAGTCTCCGGTTACTCCAGTTCAAATGTCTGTCAATATTTAAAATAAACTGCTTCCAAAATTATCAGAGTCTAGAGCAACAAATGTAAACTATTGCCTGCATCCTATTTTGTGTATTTCCAGAGTGGGAGGACTGCGGTGCTCCTTGGGATTCCTACTCTTACTTTACTGGGACATGAAGTTTATCACAAAGTCCAGCGCTCAGCCGTGGTCCATGCGTTAGAGAGAGGTGAGTAACTTCTACGAGACCAGTTCAAGGTCGACTCAAGACCAGAACAAGTACAATATGCACTGGATACATAGGAACAGTTAAGCAAGTCCAGACTCACTGACCGAGTTAGAACAAGATTTTAAATTAAACATGAAATGGTTGAAGTTTTCCTTAAATCCCAGAAACATACAAATTTGCCATTTGTGTTTTTGTGGTTGGTCTTGACGTCCAAGACTGAGACAAGATCGAGTAAATATTAGTTTGAGACCAAGACCTTTAGTTATTGAGACCATGACAAGATCAAGACCTTTACAAAATAGTCAAGACACATCTCAAGACTAAGACCTCTCAAGTACTACTACAGTACTTGTATCTCCCAGTATTGACAAATACCAAATTGTAAGTACTCATATTCAAGAAAGTGGTATTGGGACATCCCTACACTGGTGGCCTGTTGCTTGTGTCTCTACCTTCTCTCATATCTGAAGGATTTCCTTTTCTTTAACACCTATTTTATTAACTAGACAATTAGCTTCCAAAGCTGCCAAATTTATCTGTGCTGTTAATATTAATTATTATAATAAGTTAAACCAAACTCAAATGTTAATGCTCCATTTGTGTCAGAAGCAGATTGAGCAGTGCCGTAGCTCACAACAACTCTATCTGGAGTAGGAAAATTATTAAAAAGGCCTCACATCTATAGCCTTTAAATACTCCAGTACAGTGGTCCTCAATCTGGGGCAACACCGGTGGTACTCTGGCTTTGGAAGTCTTTCAGATTTATTGTTAAGTTATTTTGTGTTTAGAGAATTATTTGAAGAATGAAGTTAAGGTTTAATCCTGGATGTACCCTGGGCTAGGAATATACATACTTCGCAAGAACAAGCAATTTGTTCTTGTTCTTGAGGTGGAAAGAACAAGAACAAATTGAACTCTGAGTTTAGATGTTGTTTTAAGCCGTTTGCATGGACAGCAGTTAATATTATACTTGTAGTAATCAAGTTGCCCCATTTTTAGCTACTGTATATATGTAGTTTCCGGGGCGATACGATATATTATACTTATGAGTGGTAACAGAAGATTGGGTGGTAGTCAGTGAGAAAACCCTGAGAATTACTGATCTAGTATAAAAGATAAATTTTCATATTCCAAGGGGAAAATACTGCAATATTGGATTACTGTTCTGTTCACTAAGACAGTTTGTTTTCCACAGAGGAGCTTTTGGAGCAGGCCGACTACCTCTACAGCTGTGCCGAAACAGAGAAACTCTACCAGCTCCTGCTGCAGCACAAAGACAGGTACAACTCTTAAAGCCATGTGTATCTGTCCTAAATACACTGAGAAGTGCACAGTGGCGTGAGAGTTGTCAGTGTATGTTTTCACGTATTAGCCCAAAGCTGAAAAGTTCTCATTGTATTCCTGTATATACTGCTTAAATTTATGCCAATATACTTTTGTAAGTGTTGTGTATGTGCTTTTCAGCGATGACGTACAGTTTCTGTGGAGGTTGGCTCGAGTGTCCCGGGACCTGGCTCTTCTGCCCGACATCGAGCCAGGAAGGAAGAAGCAGCTAATCTTTGAGTCATTTGAATACGCCAAGAGGGCACTGGAGAAAGACGAGAAGTGTTTCGCAGCACACAAAGTAAAACAGTCTATACAATGAAATATCCTTCACCATATTTATACCACATTTATAAATGGTTTCTTCTGTGCTGCAGTGGTACGCCGTGTGCCTCAGTGACATTGGAGAGTACAAAGGAATCAAAGTGAAGTTAGGAAACTCGTACATCATCAAGGAGCATCTCGAGGTTGGAAGGCATTTATGTTAAAGTTAACATCTTAATCAGTGAGAAGAACAATAACATTTTAAAACGCCTAACACTTTTTTATTTAACATACATACATGGGTCGGGTTTTCTTGCTTAATATTTAAATTTTACCGACACCTGGTGGCAATCTTACAGATTACAACAAACATGAGTGCTTTTCCTCCAGCAGTGCTCAGTCTATCAGGAAAATGAACTCATGGATTCTTTCACTGTGTCAGAATAAATGTCTGAATGTTCAATGAATTTGTTCACAGAGAGCAGTTGAGCTTAACCCCAAAGATGCCACTTCTTGGCACATCCTGGGTTACTGGTGAGGCCTATATTTATTTAATTCAGACTTACTTTAGCTCTATTAACTTTAAAATCAATTGCTACTTAACCTAAACAGTGCATGGTGTGTCTCTTAGGTGCTTTGCTTTTGCGGAGCTTCCCTGGTATCAGCGCAAAGTGGCGGCTGTAATATTCGCAACACCCCCAGTGGCCACATACGAAGAGGTCAGGATGTGTGGCCCACTTATTACTGTAAAACTCTCTATTAAACTAGACAATGTTTATTTGTTCTTATTTTTCAGGCTCTGGATTTTTTCCTGAGAGCAGAAGAAGGTAAAACACTTTTTAGAGAGATAAAGAGAAAATATTGTGCACCGAAAGCAAAACTTTTTCCAAAATAAAGTTTTTTTGTAGGGATGGTAATATTTTCTATTATAAACACAAGATCAGTCTCTATAAAAAAAATGTAATAAATCACAAGATAATAACTGCTATAGGGATGCTGTGCCAAATTTGCAAGAAATGGATGAGAACCTGTTTTTAGAGACGGATACTGTATATTACTTCATTACAAATGAGTGTTTTCTGGCTTTCAGTGGATCCAAACTTCTACAGCAAAAACCTGCTAATGCTTGGAAAAACTTACCTGGGCTTGAACGACAAAGAGAAGGCTCAAATATGGCTGACCAAAGCTAAAGAATACCCTCCTCTCACACATGAAGACAAAGAGGTAGCTTACAACAGTAAAACAAAATTTCATTTACTGTGAGAAATAAATCTTTATAATCAGAACATTACCTGTTTTATTTCTTCGCAGGTTCATAAAGAAGCTGTTGAGCTCTTGAAAAAGCTCGGTTGACGATGGTTTTAAATGGAGCATGGTGGTATCTTTAGGGACATATGTTATTACTGTTATTGAATAATTACAAAATATACAGCATTTTATTTTTTTTTGGTGTGCATGTAAACTGTACTCTATATTGTTAAATAATTTAAATTCAAAATAACTCTAAGCACATGTAAACAGCATAAATTAGCTAGCGTAGGTAGCAGTAACTTAGATGGTAATAAAGAGGAATATAAAAATACAAACTCATTCATTTGAAATAATATTCAATTAGTAGCATTATTTATTAGGCATTTATAAGATACAGATGTTCAGATAGTAAATAAGAGTGCATTGTGTTCAATTATCCATTTGTGCTTAGTTCTATTTATGTCCTTATGGCAATTTTGTTTTTACAATAACAAATAAAATTAATCTACCTGTAAAGATGGACAGATGTTTTTTTTTCACTGGCAAGATTCAACCTGAGCAAAATGATAATAAAGCACATTGTTTTTGCAATGTTAAATCTTGAGTAGAATGCCTCTTGTTTATTTATTGATTAAAATAAAAACACACCAAGAGGGTTTTCTCCACGTTATTTATTTGAATCTGATAAATCCATCTCTCTTCATTTAAAATGGGCGAAAGCAGATTAAAAATGAATTTTCTATACACATCTCCTCCTCTGCGGTAAAAGGGGGGCTCTGTACAGTGTTACTGGTGTTTACAGTGTGTATCTACACGCGATATGTTACAGTCTGGACACGTTTCAGATCAGCTGCATCCTGGTCAGCAGCTCTGTTTTCCATTAAACTAAGCCACTCTTTTTGAGGAAATAAAGATTAATGCAAGGTCTAGTGTTACACAACTGTATACAAGTCTATTAAAAAAAGTAGTGTTTGGTTACTTGATAGATACGTGTAAAGTTGTGGTTTAAAGGTGTGAACAATCAATTAGGATCAATCGATTTATGTTGGAGCAAAAAAAAAAAAAAACTGAAACAAGACACTTTTGCCAAAGTCTTCTTTGAATAGTCGTTGGTTCAATGAAGATATAAACTCACATGTCACTTTTAGAGCGCTGTACAATGTTAAATCCCTTCCACATCAATGTCCAAATCAAAGTATGAAGCAAAAGTGTCAGTTTGATTGACTATAATATAATATAAAGTATTTCTGCAACAGGCTCCATAGACCTGTGGTTCTGACATTAGGTCATGAGAGATTTGGGTTGCCCAAAAATTCAAATTCCGTATATTTTTATATATATACACATTTAAAAAAAAAAAGACATTTAATGTAAATATAGCTGCTTTCGCAAAAGGAACCTAAATGGCACTTAACAGACGTAGGACCTGGGTCACGAATCATTTGGACTTTTGAAATATGGGTCCCCTAAAAAAGCCTGCCTTGCCACTCAGCTCTACTAAATTAAGTTATGGACAGCCACATGTCCATATAGTGAGAATTATTCTCACTGTTTTTGACTTTACAGGAATTACTTTCATGGTTGCTGTATATACTATATTATAAAAGGAAAAAAACTTAGCAATGCTTTAATCATTTTACAGCTACAGTTCTTTTACAAGTTTAAGTTCATTTGAAAACATTAATGCAAAATCAAAGCAAGAGTGATTTTAAATCAAGTTAGCACAACTGTCAGCACTGTATGTGTGTCCCAGGAGGCAAGAAAAGTCAAATAAACCAGATTTAAAGAAATAACAATGTACCCAGTCAAGTTGTGTGCAATGAAAAGTACAATTCATAGGATCTTAAGGGCAAATCTGAACTGTTGAGTCTAAAGCAAAACTGAAAACAGTAAAATATTATGTGTAGTCCTCAAAATATGCATGTTTAAAATGAAAATATACTTGGATTAGCTCCTATATAATACAAAACCTCAACTTCTGGAGCCCTTAAGTTAATTAAGACATCCCCAGTGCAGTCGTTGTACATCATGGCCTTGCATTAATTTGTATTTTCTCACAATGTGGGCTCTAAAAGCTCTATAAAGACGCATTCATCTTTTTCTTTTGCCCACTTGTCACTGATCAAGACTAAAGCCAACCTGAAACGCTCCGTTAATCTGATAAAAACAAAGGCATTACAGATTTTCACATCAAACGGAGTGGCATTTTCTGAATCGTTTCATTTGAATATTTAAGTACTTTATTTTCTTCCATTATCTTTATACAATGAATATTCACATACACAATTGATTTCTCTTCGATTACATGTTTGTTTCTGTTTCAAAAGGAAGCACAGAGCGTAGTTGCGCTCTTTTTTTCTTGAAGTCCTTTTGCTACAGCGCTGTCTTTTGTCTGAATTATGTTATATACACAACGGAGAGCTGCTGTTTGAAGTGGTCTAAAATAAAAAAAAATTAAAAATAAAAATTAAAAAACAACGCTAGGCCACCGGCTGAAACAAAAGAAGCACCAGAGTTGTAGATTAGATAAAACAATGTTAGCCTTGGAAAAACAGAGGCACGTCCCCTGCAGCGTTTGAGAGAAAAGGAGACAAAGTGGTAGTGCAAAAACAAAACTAACATGATCAGATTTTATGAATAAGTACAATATTTGGCCAATCTTTAGCCCCTTTTATGCTCATTTTTCTGTGATTTTACTTGGATTTTTTCTAACTTTTATCCTGTCTCTATCAGTCTAGTATAAAATTTAAGAACACTCTCTGCTGCAACACTAATATACTGTACATGTTAAGGCAAATTTATCACAATATCAGCTTTTACCATATCCATCTCACTAAACTGCACAAGTCATGACAATATTATGGTCCACATTTAGTCTTAATATATCTTAATTAAGATATATTAATAAATCTTAATATGGAGCTACTGAGATCTTAATTATTAATGTCCTGAAATACAAACCTGTGCCATATTAATCATTTACTTTTATTCTTCCAGTTTTGACACGTCTCACCTGTTACTACCTTTAATTGTGGGATTAAGGCTTCACACTCCTCCTATCACATCCTCACTTTTAAGACAAGACGTAAGAAGACACCTAGAATACCCTAGAATGAAAAGTGAGCATAAAAGGGGCTGATCATATCATTCTGAGACATAATTCTTCAGAATATTCCAAAAATAATTAAACTAAAGCTGAATTAATCACAAATCTTATTGAAGAAACAGACACAAGCCAAACTCAATGGCTTTAAACTTTTTTTTTCCTGCTCAGCTGCAGTCACAGTGTTAACTGCATAGTTATTTTATAACAATACTGTTCCTACACACGTTCTACAGATTCAAAGAAAAGTGGCGTCAGGAACTAAGCTCATAATCTTAAAACTATCTGCCCTAAAAATACGTCTACTTTGTTATTCCTTTTGGCTGGACGCTGCCTGCATGCAGTTCATTTATGCACTTTCTTAAAGGAAATGTGATTGAGTTGTGCAAAGCTCGCCGTTTGTCTTAAATTTATGAATGAACTACAAAGCAATGAATGAATGAGTTGCCCTTATGTCCTTATTACAAACTTATTTTATGCTGCGGTTTGTCTTTATGGTTAAAATGTGTTGTATGCTGAATAGGATACACTTGTTGTAACTGATGGGATTTTAAGGTTTAACCAGCTAAACACGCATCTATCTGCCTCTGAATCTTTTCTTCTACTCCGCTCATCAGCCGTTTTCTCAGACTATGCTCAAACCTCGACGTTAATTCTGATAAATCTAATGCTTTTCTCTTTTATTAAAGGGCTCCTGCGTAGTGTCACTGTCTCTGCTTTACTCACCGAACACTGTTGATTTGGTAATGATTCAAAATAAAAAGACACACAGCTCTCTCAATGGAAGTGCAGTCTTTTTTTTGTCTTTTCACTGTCGTTGTCGGAGGCAGCCATGCAAAAAACAAAAAAAAACAAAAAAAAAACACACAAAATCTACAAACACTACGGGTCGAACGGAGAGAGAGACATTTGAGGCACAGACACTCACCTTTTAAACGCTCTATAGAACTAGAGCTTTAAAAGAAGATTGCAGCTATAAAATCTTCTCAAAAACACTTTCAGTCTCTTAAAAAGCCAGCCAGAAGGGGGCGTATTAAAAATCTATGTGACGCTTGCATATTTCACGATGAAACAGGGCGGGGTTTGTGGTTTATACGGGCTGCTGCAAATTAAAAGATTTGGTTTAAAATGACAAAATAGCTTATATACATTGGTGGTTATCTTGTGCAATTTTTCGTGGTTTTAGTTTTTCGGTGGCCGAACAAACAGCGATAAGGGGCGGGAGTCTGTCTATTCTTGGCCAAATCCTTCAGTCTCTTCGATGGCGAACAGCAGCTTCTCCTTCAGCTGTTCGTAGCTTTTGTACGGAGGCAGGTCCAGGCGATTAAAACTGGAAGAAACCAGACAAGAGATTAACAAAATCAAGAGGAAATAAAACACAAAAAACAAACCAGAATTTGTAACGTCGAGTCTTTTAAATCACATTTAAAGAGAGCCCTTTACAGAAAAGTTTGTCACAGATTTAGGCATAAATATCTTCATTTTGCCTGCTTAGTTTTTTATTTTATTAAATTTTTTACTTCTTGTGAAACTGCAGTTATTCTTTCTTTATGTGTTCGTAATCATGTTTTGAAAACTCTACACAAATAAAGTTAATGTCCAATAAATTGAGCAACTATGTCTGTTTTTAAGCCTTTTCATTTTTAACAATTCAAGAGTCTGTGGGGTTTTTGCTTTGACGGACGCAAGACTGGAACCTTCAGAATAACTCTGAAACTAAACTATACAAAGACGTCGTACCAGGTGTGGCTCCTGGGCAGCCAAGTGTCTTTGCCCACTTTCTCGATGCAGAACTTCTGAGGCCCGTTACTTCCTACAAAACAAGACAACGAAGGAGAAGCAGATGCAAAATGCTGTTACTTTAGTAAAACATGTCATTCATTGTGCCCCCAGTGTTTGTCGTCTCGTACCCATTAGTTCAGCGAAGCCGCCCAAAGGGAGTCTGCAGGTCCCTGTGACAAACTGCATGAGCCGCAGTCGCACCTCGTTGTCGACCTCTTTCACCAGCTGCACCAGAGAAACAACGCAAAATCTGACTTTGTAAATATCTCAAAGGGAGTTCAGTTTTTTTTTTTTTACACTTTATTTATTTTATTTTTTTAGGATAAACATTTTTTAACCCAGTACTTATCTTACACTGTATCCCAGGATTATTTGTTTGATTATTTTCACATTTTCCCAGTATGACTTTCATTTTGAGCATTCATAAACAACATTAGCTTTCATATTGCGACATTACCTCCAACACTGCTTTGGGCTAGAGATTTGTCAGTTTTTAATTGAAGGTATGATTAAAAAAAAAGCTTAAATTTGCTTAAATCAATGCTTTCATGCTTTGTAATTAAGAAATGGCAATAAAGGAAGATGGATCTTGTCAACACCGGTCACATATTGGGTCACAATTGGCCTTTTAATCTTCCTCAGTCTTGCTTTAGACCCACGGATACTGTGTATAATTGTTAAAAAAAGTGTTTTCTGACAGATAGAAAACTTCCACCCAATCTACTGCATTATGGACAACGTCTCATCTCATTCGGTTAATAAATGTCAAATACCTTTAAGAAAAAGTTATGCCAGATACGATGGATGTTGTTAGAGCCATTATCACATTAAACCCTTCTAACACTGCCACACATTTCTTTTACTCACTACAGTGTGTGTTTCTATTTAGCTTTACATCGCTTTTCTTCTACTTAAACGACAAGAACGGCAATAAGTGGGCCAGCCGAGCCACCAAAAAAAAGATCAAACATGGCTCTAAAATCTGAGCACTGTAATTATTAAATACATACAATACAAGTTCTTGTTCTGGAAAGAAAAAGTGGCATTGGGACATCCAGTTATATTTTAGAACATGAATAAAAATTTAGCCTCTTTAGAGTACGTTTTAATGTCACTGCTTGATCTTTTAATTTATTTCTACAAAACAGTTCTCTGACAGTAATCATGAACCCTTTACATCTGGTTGAATAATCTCTAAGAGGTGATAGAAGTGATAGAAAGTGTTTTTCGGGTCTGTACCTGCCAGAACCAGATGATCTGTTTGCTGTTTCTGGTGTAGTGCCGATACACAGTGTTTCTCTGCCAGTCCTGAAGGTCTACCTCCTGCATCCCACACAACATCACCTTAAAAACATCAGACAAAACGTTAACAAGAGATCTTCTGAAACATTGTTAAAATCAGCCGTTCCTCACCTCCAGCTCCTTCTCGTCGAAGTATTGCAGCCACTGAAGAGGAACCACTTCATTGAATCCGTCCAGAAAGGCTTTGGTTTGACCTTCGACGCCTCGTGAAAACCTCCACTCTGCCATCAGGCTGAGGGCCACAACACAATCAGAAATAACTTTAAATCCTCCAATAGATGTTGCCCTCTAACACCATTATTTTCCCGGTTTATCTGAACATGTTTGGTGTTGATCTGTTTCTGTCAGATAGTTTGTAAGAGAAATTTCAATTAAAACCATTTTAGAACTTGAAAAGGCAGTATTTTTGTATGCATGTGAGAAAAAGAGAAATCATCAGTTTTCAGCCCTGAACAGAAGCTTTGCTTTTTGTATTTGTTCAATCAAGACAAATGAAAGTGTTAAAAGAATGTGTCTAAAAGCTTCAAAAACCCTGAGCTGAGACATGAAACTGTCCATTATTTCACCAAACGGTTGCGTTAGGCAGCATTTCTCACCGTATTGCATTCTAAACCGGTTTTCTTTGCATTATTCAAAGTCATTTAAACATCATTGTGAAAGTTTTATTGTGATCTCGCAGCTGTTTGGACGAGGGGTCTGAAGTGTACCCGATATACTCTTCTTTGTTCTCCTCCGTGACCAGGACGTTGACGCCGTCCGGTTTCAGATCGTGAGACGTGATCTTTCCGAGGATCTCCATGTCGACGGAGAAGTACATCTCCAGACCGCACTCCTCGATGTTGTTGTCCCTGAGGAAAAACACAACACAGTCGCAGAATAAGTACAGGTCAGTCTTTCACGTCCCTGTCCAGACAGAGGCGGGTATCGCTGAGAACTTTGATCAGGAGTTAAAAACACACACAAAGATTAAACCCCATCGGGGTTTTAGGACGTGTGTAAGTGAATGTGTGTTGAATTCCCCGCAGTGTTTTACATTGCTGTGAGATTACCTGATCCAGATGAGAGAGTTGTAAAACTCAGGGTCAATGGACTCCAAGTCTTTGAGGATTAGTTTCTTGTTGAGCATGCGTTTGTAGAAAGGCAGAGAGAAGCCAGTGTCGATGAACTTTCCATGAAAAAGTGCCTGCAGACGAAGAGAATTAACGGAAAGAGGTATAAATGAGCTGGAAACACAAGCCTAAAACCACAGCTGTATTTACTAAATGATCCACCTTTACCATTGTGGAATATTTTTGACCTTATTTCAAACCTGGAGACACTGGACATAATGTGGGCAGACTAAATGCAAATATAAATGGGCTAGATGCTTCCTTAAAGATGAGATCTGAGATGCCTCGTGTATCAGTGATGTACGGTTTCTTGTTTTTGCCAAAGCACCGCTAACAGGAACAGCATGCTGTCGTAATTAATAGATAAATTCAGTGCTTTAAGACCATTTAGACGTTTAATGTGGTAGAAATTAAAACTTGGATTAGTTTTATGTAGCTTTAATAAAGTGCTGAGTAGGTATCTCTCATCTCAAGCTCTTGTTAGTATCTGTTATTAGAAGAGTGTCAGTAAAACAATATATTAGATGTAACGCCTTTGGTCTTGAACATCACCAATATGTCTAGCCTTCATTTTTGTTTGTGTAGCTTCAGTTTTAGCTTTTTTCTTTTTAATCAAACTTGCCATTGCGATAAAGCGTCCTATGAAGCAGAAGTAGGAGAGGTGGTCCGGGTTGATGGCGGAGGCGGGGTTTATCTGCAGACAGTAGTTGCTTTTACCGGCATATTCGAACAGACAGTACATCGGGTTCAGCACCTCGTGAGACAACAAGAAGAACCACTCCCTAGAAACAAAAAATAGAGAGGGTTTTATGTAAAATGAATCAGATATAATGCACTGGGAATTTGAAATGTGGTTTCTCACCGAGCGAGGCCTCCGTAGTCGAGGCCCTCCTCTCCTCGGAAAATGACATACAGTCTCCTCCGTAAGTCGTAAGGCTTTAGGGCCATAATCTAATAAAATACAGAACACACATGCACAAAGACGGGCTCAAACACTGACATAATGCAGTACAAATGGCATAATATTTGGGGATTTTTTTTTTTATTGTCGAGTTAATTGTTGCAGTAAAATGAGTGTTTCTAATAAAAAGAGTAAATAAAAAACTGATGTAGAGTCACTAGGTCTTACTTGTTGGAAAGAGTCTTCAAATAATGTCTGTCTGGAGACGGTGATCTTCACGTGGCTGGGGAGAGCGTTGGACTGGACCAGGGAGAAAGAGGAGCACATTGTTACGGGACACGAGGAACAGAAGAGTGTGTGTTATGGTGCGAGGGCGGGATGAAACAATAAGCTGTGTTTTCACTGAAGCAGGACTGAATGAATTAGTGCGGCACATTTATAAAGGGGTTCTCATTGTTAAAAGGGGTGTAAAGGGTCCCAAATAACTGTTTGTTTCACTTGTTTGTTCCCGTCAACATCAGCACACCTACATTTCTTTAAATGTTTGCTTTAATTATGATTTATATCCCCTGTAGAAATGTGTGTAGTGCTTGTATGATGCAAGATTCCCAAAAAAAACAAGCCTGTGCAGTAACACTTAATTAACCATCAGAATGACTGACTGTGAAAGACTGAACATGCATCACGTACCTGGCACAGGTAACGGAAATGAGCAAGCTTCCACCTGAAGCTGCGCTCGTAGGCGATCTGAGGCCCTTTGGTGCTGAAAAAACAAACAAAAAAACACAGTTTAGTATTTAAAGATATGCTGGATAACAGGGTAATATTAGAGAAAGACATTATATACAGGTCAGTAGGATTCTTATGCTTGACTAAACTCTCAAGTGTTTTCCTACTGTTCTTCTTTTGAACATCTAAAACAAGGTCTAAACTGGTGTATAAAATAACTTACATGTCACCATAAAACAAGATGTAGAGATTCTCCTATAGTCCCTTTCTATTGAGTCTCGGTCTATATGTTACTGATAAAACCCGAAAATCTATTGTGACCTGCTCTTACACAGAGGACTTTCCAGTGCGGGGGTCACTGAAGGTTGTGGATCGAGTGTTGTGATCCACGAAATAGCGGACCCCTTCCCTTGTGTAACGAATTTCCCAACCTTCAGGCAGCGGGTCCTCGTTCTGTAGCCTGCAAACACAAAACACATCAACTGGACTATAAAACTCGAAAGAAAAAAGAAATTACAGTTCAATTAAACGGTCCTGGTCTGGTTCTCAAAAGGAGCGCCTGAAATGTTTCTTTAAGCTTTAAGAGTGATGTTTTTAGTCTCAAAGAATACAACGCTGCTCAAAAGGGATTGTCTTGAGAGATATGTGGTCAGGACAGAACAATTTTAAAGTATAATTTCCTACTTGTAAGAAAAGTATACAGCACAAATTTAAAAATTTCTAAATAGGCATTTAGTCATAATGTCTCGTTACATTTAGTTAAATACTCACATATTTGCTTTAAAGAGTGATGTCAGGTAAAAAGCTAAATATGTGCTCTTTCCTGTCTGGCCTTTTCAGTTTTTAATGCTACTTTGCAGTCTTAAGCACTTTTTTTTTTTAATAATACAAGTTAGTTAACACTAAAACAGGACATTAAAATTGCAAAGCTATTGCTGGAAAAGCCTAGGAAAAAGTGAATAAAACAAAACAAAACAACAAACATTTATATTGTACATGTTTGTTCATCTAGCTGTAAAATACTGCATTTGTCTGCAAAAAAAAAAAAAAAAAAAAACAAGAAGCCCATTGTGTCTTCATTACATTCAAACTCTTTAATGTAATTTAATGTCCATTTCCTGTTAAGTTATCTGCCTACAGCCGAGTACACGTTCAAGAAATAGAATCATGTTCCTGTGTTTTCCTGAGTTATTTCTCCTTGTTTAAGCTCACCCTTGTGTTCGGGGGTCTTCCCACTGCGTCGTCTTGGTGTTGTGGTTGACAAAGTAGACTCGGTCGTTGGAGTCCACACGTCTCTCTGGAGAAGATAAAAAAAAACACAGAGAGGAGCCACAATCAAACTAAACCCTTTTATGTTTGAAGGGAAAGAGAAAAAAAAATACAGTAAGTAGTAAATATACGGTATACAGGCTAAAATGTCTGAAAAGATAACAATGTGTAGAATTTTTATTTATTTTTTAACCCATAAGGTTTATTCAATTATTATTTTCTATATTTTTATAACAGACAAAACTAACCTGGGTGTTCATTTTCTGAATTATTACAACCATGTGGACTCACCCCATCCCGGAGGTAGCGGGCCAAGAGGATCGTTCTCTGCAGACATCATGGACGCCTGGTAATACAGGACACACACACACAGACCTCCATTCAGTCCTCCAATCCCCCCAAAATTATACAAAACTAAACAAAAATCTCCCTTAAGAGAGAGAACCACAAGAATAATTTCAGAAAAGTGAGATTTAAGTGAAGCTGGAAGAGTGTGGACTGTGCTTCAAAATGTCCCGTCGAGTAAGACTTTTAATTGAGGCTAAGCTAATCATGAGTCGTCAATAGCGATGACATCACGGCTCATTCAAAGTCCTACACAGAGGTGAGCAGATTACATTAAGGCAGAAACTGGGGAGTGGTGTGAGGACTGTCACCTGTAGAGGCTATATCCAGAACATAAGACTCATGTTCTAACTACAAATATGGTCTGCTTCACATCAACATGGCCAAGCCATGCCTCGACAAAACATCTAGATTTAATAACCAGACTTTTGTTTACGAGTCTGAGTAAGCCCTGAAATATTGTGGTCACACTTCAGCTCTTTTTTACGAGCAAACTTCTCATAAAGCGCTTTACGAGATGTTTGCTCGTAAAAGGGCTGGCTTGTGCCACAACACAGAGTTACAAGATTATTATATACAAACGGGACAGTATGGGATGTATAAGAAACAAGATACACTTATCATTCTAAATGAGGCATACAAATGTTTGGTTTGTTTAGATTTTTTAAAACAAATGCAGTTGTTCCAAATAAATAAATGCCGTCCATTAAGGCAGGACTTTAAACTGGCTTTTCCACTGGCTACTTCAACACCGAGTATGGGTTTCTGAATCGTAACTTTAGCTGTGCATTGAGTGGACACAGTACGTTGTGTGTGTCTTACAGAGTAGAGGTATCTCTGGTTGAACTGGTGCATAGCTCCCTGCAGCTGACTGCGCTGACTCTGCCACTGCTCGAAGTTTCGGACCGACTCCATCGTGGGGCGCTGCCACGTAGTGGTGCGCGTGTTGTGGTCCACGTAGTAGATCCTGCCCCGGTCGTCTACGCGCCGCTCCCACCTGCACCAAGAGGAAGGGGGGGGTCAGATGAACCTCACTAAAATCCAGTTCCAGTATGATATTTTTATTATAGAAATCTGGCCTTTTACAAGTAAAATTTTAAAATTAAAGTGACTCTGACAATAACAATAACATGCCCTGTTCACAAGTCTCTTTATAAAATAATTACTTTTTTTTTTTTTGAACTTTTTACCATAAAACGTGTAGATAAAACCACCCCTTATTAGTAAAAATGTGACCATACAAATAAATAACTTGAAATATTGTTACTCTCTGGTTTGTGGCATATTGTTTTTCATCACCAACTTGACTTTTGAGGACGTTTATGGGAGAATACGTAGCGTTAGCTGTAAGACCTCACCCTGGAGGCAGAGGCTGTGGTCGTTCCCATGTGGTAGTCCTCGTGTTGTGGTCTACGTAGTAAGTTCTGCCGTGAGGGTCTTTTCTCTGCTCCCATCTGAAAAAATAAAATAAAATACACAAATTCACAGACAGGTCAGAGTAGAGCTGGGGAAATCTCAAAAAACAATAATGAGAATGAAATTAAGCCCTTGTCATCCAATAAGAATCAGTTTAATCAAGTCATTTTTTACTGCAGCAAATATCAAACCTTTTGCTGATGATATAGTAAATTCTGTCTATGCTATTTCTGACACAACCTACTATAACCCATCTCTGCCAGCACACCTACTTATATTTAGATTTAGTCCATTCTGAAAATATAAAAAATAAATTACAGTACATTGCTCTTTTTACATGTTTTTTTCTTTTTAGGTATTTACAATAATAACATACATTTGTATCTCATTATTTAGGATTTCCTAGCCTTTTTTTAAACACAAGACAGACTTATGATGATATAATAAACCTAGTTATTATTACAACATCAACAGGCACACATTTTTATTGGCCTAATATCATACAATTCCACTTTTTATGACAACAAGCTGAGGGAAAAAAACATTCAGAGATGCATAAATCCAGATATATATTTCTGCTTTGACTTAAAACTACAAAAAATAATACAAACAAACTTTGAAAAAGCCTGATGAGTTTCGAGGACAATTGGACAAAGAAATGGAGAACCAGTCTGTGTGAGAAAGCTGACTGAGGATTGAGTGTCCCATCCAAAAGGGGGAACACAGCTGTGGATTTTTCAGTTTTGTACATTGAGACATCCTATGCACCGCTGCAAACCTCTCATCCTCCACCATTAAACTGAATTATTTTATAAAAACACAACCCTACTTGCTGAAATAAACAATCACAGTTGAGCAGACCTGTCTGTCCGTGACCTCCTGTGTCTCTGTCACTAACACCAGACAATCTGCAGAGGCTTTCTTCTTCGTTAAAGCCAAGTCAAGTGCTTGTTCAAGAGGTCTCTGTTGTTTTTTTTGTGCATTGAAAGAACTTAGTAATAAACTGGCTCCAGTTTCAGGATAAGCCCTCTCTATACAAATGGGAATGGAACTAAATCACATACAATCTGGACAAACAAAATTTTTTTTATTTAACTTTTTATTTAACTAACTTAACTTTTACTTTGTTGAGTTAAACTGCATCATTTGTTATCTATGTTGAATTTAAAACTCAGACTTGTTTTCTCATTAAGGAAGGTTGCTAATGACATTGGGTCTTTATGTTTAGACACGTGTCCTACGCTTGTTCTTGTGTGTAAACTGTACTTGCCCCGGGGGTAGAGCGTCTGCGGTCCCAGCGTTCGGAGCCTGCTGCCTCGGTTTGGCTTCGTCCGTTGTGGTTGTGCCGCCACCACCGCTGCTCGCAGCGTTCCCTTCTCCCAGAGCCGGGGGCGAGGAGGAGGAGGTGCTGGAGGCGGGTCCTGGGGCAATGGAGCTGGAGGGGTTTGTAGAGGAAGCAGGGGCAGCACCGTCGTTGAGTTTAGCAGCAGCAGGAGAGGCTTGGGCCTGCGTCGAGGCAGAGGCTACAAGAGATGTGTTATTCAGAGCGTCCCTTAATGGGACAGTGTCTGATGAACAGTCTGTCTCTTGGCCGTCAACGAAGAGCACATCGACAGACGGCCCAGCGGCAGCGTCACAGGACTCGCCATTAACTGAAGAAAAAATTTAATAAATAAAATGATAAGAAACATACACTAAACATTTAAACTCTTGAGAGTTGTCTAAGACCACAATTAAATCCGTATAAATGCTTTGACTGTTGTATCAGCACCAAAATGTCCTGATGTTCTGTTTACTTCAAAGCATTTAACCCCCCAAAAAAATCGAATAATACCACATTTCAAAGACATAATCATACTGTGAGGTTATCACAGAGTCTATTACAAATGACAAAACTAATTTCCCACTCACCGCCCGTCCTGCTCTCAGCGTCGCTGTCCGACGGTTGGTGAACGGGTGTGGACTTGTGTGAAGCGTCTCCGTTGACCGCGTGTCCCAGAGACGGACTGCAGGAGCTGGAAGGGGCCTGACTGTCGACGCCGTTAGAGGTCGAGCAGGAACCGGATCTAAGACGTGCATCTGTACCATTCATCATGCTTCGGGAGAAAACACAAGATTATGCAGTCATTTATTTACAAGCTGACAAGTTTGGGTATTCAATGAAAGTTGTTCTAAAAACCTAGCGTATAGAATTTAATAAATGTCTCTTTTTTTTTTTGTATTGCTGTGGACTCAAGACATAAATGTCCACAGTAACTTTAAATCAATCACATTTAATTTAATAAAGAAATATCAACCTGTGATAAAAAGCTAACATTTGGAAGACCAAAATAAATATTTTCCAATTGCGTCAGTCTTGTTTTAATGACTAAACAAATTCTATATTTTACTTGCATCTCTATAATTGTAAATCTGTTTAGAGTATTTTTTAGTCTTTTAATTCTGTAACGTGCCCCACAGTTCATACTGTCGTTGTGTCCTTGGGCAAGACACTTAACCCACCTTGCCTCCAGTGACTGTAACACTGGTAATTACTGTAGAACAATGTAAGTCGCTTTGGATAAAAGCGTCAGCTAAATGATTAAATGTAAATGTAAATGTTGTATTATCCAGTATATGAACACTGCTATCTAAATAAAACAGCCTCCATTTCTTGTATTTATGTATGCGTTTTTCTTTTATCTTGAAGTACATTTTATACAGAAAACAACACTTGATTGTATTTTGTTCTAGCCTCATTATTAGTAAAAGCAAACATTTTGTAGAAAAGCAAGCAAAAGCATATTTACAAATGAATTAATACCAACCCAGAACTTACGTAATGAAAAAGAGACAGAAAAGTAGAATATAAGTGAATATAACTGAAGAAATAATCAATTAAATTAACATTTATTTAGTTTTTATCTACTGTAGTTGTCATCTTCATATCTACAGGAGCCAGAAATAGACTTTGCAAACCCAGGTGTCTAAATTACCCAGCATCTTTTTAAAAATGGGAACAAGAATGACGTAAAGTACTGAGCATGTTTTTAGCTGAACACAGTTTTTTTCCCTTTTGTAAGCTTTTAAAATATAATGCTAAGCAAATTTCAATATCTATGTTTATACCAGGGCTTTTAAGGACGTGACAAACTGTGTGTCACTTCCACCGAGCTGGAGCCGGAGCCACATGAAAGACTTTTGACATTGAGACGATTGTCTGCTGCGGCCGAGGACAGGACGTAACAGAGCAGGGTCTGTGACGCAACACAGAGATTAAAAAGGTGCCTTTGTGACTTACAATGTGCACTGTCTGGAAAAGACCTCATGTCCAGACTTGGTCCAAAAGAGACAAATACCCAGCAGTAACCAACAACAACATGGAGACATAGTTTTAGCCGAACAGATCTAAGGATTTACGGTCACATTTTCTTGATAATTTAGGACTAAGTTTAGTTTCAACTCCACAACATGGCTCCCGTCTGTTTTTTTTTTTATCTGTCAGTAGGTTTACATCATAGCAATGCTCACAGCTCGACCAAACCCTCTCAGCTGGACTTTGTCAGAGTTTACCTGAACAAGAGACACTCCAAGTACTGTGTCCCCAGCCTCAGCTCAGACTGATGCTGCTTTCATGTAGTGTTTGTATTTAACAGCACTCCGCAGTTGTTAAAAAAAGAAAAGAAGCTAACAAAGATGTGTAATCAATCTAATGTATATCAAGATAAAAAAAATAGGTCATTGAGGTTAAGATATAAATCACTGTGGTTCCATTAAAGTAGAGAAATGTGTATTATTGCCTCAGTATTTCAAATAATGAATGAAATTAAATGTCTCTTGTCTCAGTTTAAGACATTCACCTCCGTTAGCACATATCTGTACATGACGACAAGTCCAATATAAGACACGAGACATACAAACAGGGTGTATCTTTCTCTATGTTGCTTCTATATCTCTACATGGTATGATTAACGGAAGGACAAAAATGATAAATAATGGATAATTCTTACCCGTTAGCAGCCCTTGAGGAAGAGGATTCTCCGTTTTCATGAATGGCGTCTCCATTTTGCTGAACTTCTGTAAAAGAAAAGAAATAGAAGAAAACAGTGTTAGCCTGTTGGGTCTGTGCCTGCCATAAGAGAAAATAAATATTGCCATATTTAAAAGGACATATTAAGACGTGTGGTTGCATTAGACAGACGCAAACAAATAAAAATTATATTTTTTATTTACACAAAAAATTCTAACAAAACTAAGTTTAAATTTTTCAGTTATCAACATTGCTGGTATGTTCAGAAAAAAATAACTAAACCCTTCCGATTTCTATTTCCTCTGTTCATATCATAATGTGTTGGTGATGTAACCTTCACAGCTCTACTTTCATTTACTTTTGGGTAGAGGCCTTTTATGTGTAGATCAAAGATATATCATATTTGTGAGTAAAGGCTTGTCTCAGACGCAATCGACGAATTGAGCACCCCTGCTGTAGACACTCAAACTTAAATATACAGACCCTGTCTAAAAAGTCCCACTCAGTCTTTTCCCAAACTGCACCCAGTCATATGAACCCTTTGTGTATTCAGTCAGGTCAGTTGCATTTTGCTTTGCCCTTTTTCTGTATCTTTTCTGAAGCTGCTCTGATTGGCTAATAAAAATTCCCTGATTACTTTAAACTAATACAATAAAGTTTGAGTGGCCTTTTATTGTGGCCAGTCTAAGGCACACCTGAGCAATAATCATGCTCTCTTATCAGCGTCTTGATATGCCACACCTTCAAGATGGATGGATTATGTGCTCACTTAAGTACTCGCTAACACAGATTTGGACAGATTTGTGAACAATATTTGAGAGGAAAAGGCCATTTGTGTTCAGCTCATGAATGGGTAAGGTTGAAACACTTTGAATGATGTGATATTTAAAATACAAAACCAGGATGTCTAACACTACACTGATAGTTTGAAGCTAAAGCTTACTGCCATTTGTCGTGTTCCCGTTGGTAAGTGTCGTCAGCTCGTCCTGTTCGGAGAGGACCAGCCCATCGAGGAAAACCGTCAGCTCTCCTGTCAGCACCACGGCTCCTTTCTGATCCACGCTCAGCTTCAGCACCTCCTTTACGTTCTCCACTGGACACAGAGGTTTTTACAACATATAAACACACACACACACACCCTGCTTTAAAGTTATGATAAACCAGCCCAACACAGACTTTACAATCCCCATTAATAATCAAAAAGGAGCCAAAAATGGAATTTCTACAAAAATAAAAAAACACTATTTCTTCTCCACAGACTCTTAAACTTTATTAGAAGACATACAAAGCAGATTTATTTATGTAAATATTACTCTTGTTACTTGATTCAGCTGACTTTATAGCCCTTTTTATGCTCAGTTGCACATACATGGCACACAAACACTATCCATAAAGAGGGAAGAGAAAATACATAAAAAACAACACACTAAATGCACACTATTCATGTTTTTGTGCACATACAGCTAAATGCAAACGTATACACTTCTAAAAGCCCCTTAGAGCAGCATAAGCAGCGGTATTGCACATTCATTTATGCAATCCAAGTTAAAAACTGTAAATGATATACATAAGAGCAAAAAATAAATAAAATGTAGTCCCAGCTTACTCTTACTCTACTATGGACTTTAATTCTACTTAAATATTATTGAATTGTGTACTATTCACAAATGGAGGAAAAATACAAAAACAAAAAAAGGATCAGCTTAATATCAAGTCACTAATGTTCTCTACCCACAAACTGACTGCACATTTATGCAGATTTTGCCATTTTTGTTGGCTATATCCCTGTTTCCTAATTAATGCTTACTGTCCATTGCTAAAACAGCTAATGTTGTCTAGAAACAGTAAAAGAGTTCGGGGTCAAACTCATTTTTCCATCTAAATAAAAGCCTAATAAACATAAATAACAACAACTCCACTTTTGTTTTTTTGGTGGAAAAAAAACTCACAATATGGCTTTGATGCTAATGCTAACTTTGACTGCTGCATCACTGAGCTTTCGGCTACGGCTAATAACAGACTGTTGTTTCCTCAGACCTGCTAACAATTATCGTCTTTCTTCTCATTTTTCCTTGCAGCTGCTTAATTTGTTGAGGGGTGTCATAGTGGAGCCAAAATTAAATATTGTGATGCTAAACAGTAAATCCAACCTATTGTATCTGATGTGTTTTTTATCCTCACTGTATGGATTTCTGGGAAATATTTGTTTTGTCAACTCATCTTATAATTTTCTCGTACAGATCCCGTTTTCCAACAATGACAAAGCCTATTCCAGCTCCTACTGTTACATGTCAAATTTTTAGGTTGTACGTTTTCTGTCGTGTTGCTCCAGCGTCTGCATCAGATCCAGCGTGGCTTTGCCCAGAAGAGCGTCGGCTTTCAGCGTGTTGTGACTCCATACTTTAAAGTCCAACTGTGTGTGTGGCGTTACATTCCTATACAGAGAAGAAAAATTTAATAAATTCAGAATAATCCAAGTTAAAATGTTGCTTTTGCTAATAGATAATACAGTAACTGGTTCCATAATATTTAAAATATTAATTCTCGGAAAAATACACAGATTTCAGAGTCATGCTTTACCTGGGACTTGTTTTGAGACAGTTTTTCTTTAACTATAGCATTTTAAGCATTTACAGTTTTCTTTTATCATTTTCATTCATAGCACTCTATAGTAATGACGTCTGAGGAGGTTAATGAAAACGTTTTCAGGTTTTAACGCACATGAAGACCCAAATCAACCTCTGTATTGACTTTTATTTAAAACATGAATGTACCTACTGACAACAAAATGCCCTGAAAAAATATCAAGCAGCACAGTTGAAAGAGCAGGATGAATTTTTTTTTTTTTTTAATGACGCAAACAAAGCAGAAAACATCAGTCTTGTCAGTCTTACTTAACAATAAAGTAATTAGCATTAGTCTCTGGCATTTGACCAGAGAGCGAGAGATGTAAAGACCTGCTGTCTGCTCTGCTTCGGCCACAGAAACAGAACGAGCTCTGTCTTTTGTTGAAAAGGTCTTGCATAAATAGATATCAGATGAGCTGCTGAGGAGTTTGCGGAAACAGACTCACTCAAAAGGCATTTCTTACAGCTTTGTGTAATCCATGAAGGAAACATTATGAGATAAACATGACTCCATAGCACTGTGTAACTGTAATTTACAGAGGGCATTTTTAATTTACAAATTATAGACATGGCAGATTTCTATCACAGACAAGCTCGGCAATTATTACAAATTAACGGGTGTCCACAGGTAATACTAAGCTTGTGCGACTGCCATCAGAACATAAGTATGCCAATATTGTCAGAAAATATTCAAATGTGGGGCAATAAAAACAGAAATACTGTCTAATTAGAATGAAAAAAAAAAAAACATTCCTAATCCAAGCAGGTTTGATGTCATTCTGGTTTTCATTCCCTTACTACTTTTTTTTTTTTTAAAAAAGGTCTACAAATAGTTTGAACATCCTCCAAACTGTGCTTGTTTTTAGAGAAGTCAAAAGGGTAAAATGTACTTCACTTGTAGAGGATTGATAAAAACAATATGGTATAACTTACAGAGTGAGCCTTTCCTCCCATTTGGGGGTGGAGGAGCTGTGCGACTTCGTTGTGCGCCGCGACTCCCCGTCCGCCGTCGCCTCGACATAAATGGAGGCACCAAAGAGGCTCTTCTTTCTCTTGATTTTGGCACAGGAAACTGGTAAAAAAAAAAAAAAAAGAAAGAAAATAAGACTAAAGTGACATGTTTGTACACAGACCATTTATAATATATGGACACGTATCAGGTCCCAAATATGAAGCAGTTTTATTTTAATAACCTAAAAACTAAATATGAAAAACACTTCTGAAGCAATATTTTGGCATCTCATCTTTCATCATGAGATTGTCCGGTGAGCAGAAGTCATTTGATATTTTCAAGTCCCCAGTAGTCGGATCTATTTGTAGTTTCATTTTGAAGATAATAGCATACTAATTTGGTAAGTTCTGGGTCTGTTTTTCTTAGCTTGACTAATATTAACATTATTATTTTTAAAAGTTATGGTTTTCGATGGGTCTGAAGAAGATTGAGGGAGGTTTTTTAGTAACAAAAAGACAGAGAAACTTTGCAGAAAATGTCTGTTTGCCAGAATACGGTAAATAAATTAATAAAAATGCCCTTCGCAGTTTAAAGATAAAGAAGAAGGAGACCTGGACAATGCCACAGGGTCAATAGGACTGGTCTGACTTTGATTTTAGTCACTACAAGCAGTGTACAATTCAAATTTACTTTTACTTTGAATTATAAGCTAAAAACAACAAATTTTATTTATATAGCATATTTTATGCGACCAGCACAGCCTTAATGTGCTCAAAGAAAAAGGAACAATACAAAAAAAAAAAAAAAAGGTATAAAAGTGTTACAGAAAACATTTAGCTAAAAGCTGGCATGATGATTAACCAGTAAAATCTTACAGTGTTTATTGATTATGTTCCCGTCCAGTCTTGTCATTTGATATCAGGCAAATCTGAAGTTATATAAACCCCTCACTTCACCTTTTTATTCCCATTTCTGCTACATCACTCACCGACGGCATGGAGCTGTGAGGATCCTCTGAGGTTATGGCTAGACTCTGCTCTCGATGACGCCGTGGCCATGTCATCCACCACAGTGGCAAACCCTACAAACCCCCCCAAAAATAACAAAGTCAAATGTTTACATCAAGCTCAACCAAAAACTAAACACTACAAACAGCCAGTTGTCTCTTCGGGATCAGACCAAATACTAAAGACTAACTTATAACTCAAACGCATTTTTCTCGTCTGAAAAAAATCTGTTCAGACTCTTTGTGGGTCGTTGTGGACTGTGTTAATCTAATTTATATAGATTTTTTCACATACAACTTCAGAAAAGCAAATTGTTCTTGTTGTCCTACTTGAAGGACATACTGTAACTAACGTGGATAAACTGTATGTCATTTTTATAACTGATGCAAGAGACTGAATTTCCCATAAGCCTCCATCAAATCCCTATTGGCAAAAAATACTTGATGAACAAAAAGTAATAATTATTTTTGTGTTTCAAACATAAAAGGTTAGTAAATAAGTTTAGTTTAGTTTTTGTTGTCCATACAGAATCCTACTTCTTATTGAAAACATATTTAGCTTAATTTTGGGATGATTGTATTAACACACCAAACAATTACAAATGTAGGACTTTCCCAAAACCTGAGAATTGTATTATGGTTATGCATAACCTTTTGAACCCTTTATACAGTAATTCCCTGTAAAGTGGCAGAACATTTAGGCAACAGCAAATGTAATGTACTTTTGTTGAGACATGGCCCATTAATGACAAATGCTACAGACGCATGATAAGAGTAGAGCTGTGAATATGTACCACCAGACTGTTTTTAAAAAGATGTCACCTGGCTCTAAACGTCTACAATCGGACCGAGGCAAAAATGTTTCTGATAAAAAACAGATGGAGCCGACAGCAGGGAGTCAGCTCTTGATGAATTATCAGTGAGCAATAAATCTTCAGCTTCAGTTACAAGGTTAAGTTTGCATTTCATTTTGATCAGACTGTTAGTCATTAAAAGACAAAGTTTATGGCCCATGTGCAAAATCAGAAGTCAAAGTCTATAAATTAAATAAGAAATAGACTGCAGTGAAATTAAATCAGTTTTATTGCATTTTTCAGAGCGGTGATGGTTATTTTTGAAGTTTGTTTTCACTTCAGGCGCTGTGTTAGTGGTGATAATGAAGAATTGCTGTACTCACAGTTGGTGAGCTGCGAGACTTTCTGCTTCAGCCAACTCTACCTCCCATGGTTCCTCTGAAGAGCAAAGAGAAGAAAAAAACAGAAACGTAAAAACACAGGTAATTATTAAAACATTGTTTTGACCAGATAAGATTTTGCTTCAAATTAAGTTCTATTATCTGTACTTTAAAATCTCAAACTGTGCTATACAGAAACAGAAAATCATATTGCAGTGAGTAAAGCCCTCGTATCACAGTATTTGAGGAAGTCAAACAAGCACAAAAGGCTTCAATACAGGTAAGAGCTAGTATCAGTAATCTAGTCAACCTCAGATAAGACTTTTTACATCAATACCTCACTATAATATATTTTGCAGGTACTACTCATGTATTCCTTCTTTCACACTGGCTCAATATATTGACAGGCCTCAGAGAATAGTCTTTTGTACGGCTCAAAAACATTAGTTGAAAACCACTTCAACATGTCACAGTATTTGAAAAACAAAGGGCAATTGTTAGAAGGACAAACGAACAGTTCTTGAATGAAAATTACTTCCAGTCACCAAAATCAATCCCACAATCTAAAATGACCTCTTAAACAAGGCTGAAGGTCAACCCACCCCAGTTCCCTTAATTTCCCGAGTTTCCTGAGCAACTTAAAGAAACCCAATTATGAACAGACTCATTAAGTGAAGCGGAGCTGCAAACTACATCTGATATGGTAACCCAATCTATTCAAGCACTGAAGTTTAAAAAGAAAACATGTTTTAATAACCAATCACAGACCTAACTCTATTAAAAATTGCTATTAAACATTGGCTGTTGGCTACAGACAGTGAGTAGAAAAACTACAGCAGCCTCAGAGGGTCATAACCCAAACTACAACAGCCTCAGAGGGTCATAACCCAAACTACAACAGCCTCAGAGGGTCATAACCCAAACTACAACAGCCTCAGAGGGTCATAACCCAAACTACAGCAGCCTCAGAGGGTCAATACCCAAACTACAACAGTCTCAGAGGGTCATAACCCAAACTACAGCAGCCTCAGAGGGTCATAACCCAAACTACAACAACCTCAGAGGGTCATAACCCAAACTACAACAGCCTCAGAGGGTCAGAACTCAAACTACAGCAGCCTCAGAGGGTCATAACCCAAACTACAGCAGCCTCAGAGGGTCAGAACTCAAACTACAGCAGCCTCAGAGGGTCAGAACTACAGCAGCTTCAAAGGGTTAATAATAAATCGTCAACTGAAACAAATGATCAAAACTCAGACCACAAACTCAAAAGATCAATACTCAAACTACAGCAATCTGCGGTGAGAAACAACAATTTCCAACAATAAATTTTTATACAGCCGTCTATACAGGTTAGCTTGTAATGTTTAAGAGAGGCATTTAAAATAAATGTTATACAGTGATAATGATTAACTGTAGCAGGGTACCTGCTTTAAACAACTACAGCGCTTGGTTTGTAAAGGTCAATACATGAGAGGTTGAGACGCACAACAACAGTGATAATATTTAACATTGCTGGCAAAAAAAAAAACAAAAAAAAAACAAAAAAAAAAAAAAACATGGTGACAGACAGCTTCCTTCCTTCCCCGGCAATACTTGTCACTGCAAATAGGAGTCTGCAGTGATAAATAAGCTTAGACAAGACTATAACTTAAATAAGGACATGCAAGATCAATCTAAAGGGAGTTAAACTGGCAGCGAGTCAGTTCAGCGCACCTGCAAGTGTTGATATATAATATAATATACTGTATGATGTAATGGAAGGAAGCGTGTCATATATCTCTCGAAGAAAAGTTTGTTCTAATCCTGAATGTCAAGAGAGAACATAAAATACAGAAGGAGAGATGAATAAAATAATAATTTTCCATTTCTAAGAATACAAACCTTTACAAAATTATCAAAGTCTTGTCTTCAGTTTAAAAAAATCAGAATCTGTAAAATACAGGTAATAAAAAAATACTATTATAACAGCTAACAAGGCTTCTTCAGGTGTTGCATGGAAGTTATTTACATTGAAATATAGAACATATAGCTGCTATCTACACAGTTTTATATTTATACATGCCCAGACCTTACTAATCTTATTAACAAGCACATGTGACCTTCTGTGTCAAAATAGGGACATCTCTTATCGCAATGTACAGCAGAAAATATTCTTTAACTATACTATATTTATTTTTTTTAAGTGCCGCTTTCTCCCAAGATTCCCTTGTTTTAGTTTTATGGCAAATATGGCATCTGCTAGAATAAAATGAAGTAATGGAATTTGATTGAATGTATAAGTATGGATTGTCCAGTTTACTTCTCTCTGTGTGTTTTGCAAAAAAAAAAAATGCTATTAGTAGCAGTTTTAATTTAAACTAAGGTGCAGAAAAGCAATTAGTAAATGTAAATGATTTTGTATTTTCTTTTTGTAAATGTTTTAATATTTCAACATTTCAATTTCCTTTACTTTGTTGTATCAATTCAAGAACTTGAATAAAAGCATCCCATGTATTCTAAATAGCCTAAATAAAAGGGCTTGCTTTTATTGGGTTCAGGTTTGTCTTCATCTAAAACAGAGTAGACCTTGAGCTCAATAAAAAAATGGTACTGCTGCTTTGGATATTGTCTGAGAACAGCTCAACTACACAGTAATAACCCATATTAACAAGAGACCCTTTTACACACTGACACAAAGATGTATTGAAAGATACAGTCTCAGAGAAAGGCCTTTGTATTATCTGAACTTTCATTACTAACTTCAAACCACATAGATTGTATTTCAACTTTTCAAAGTAATATACTAATGACAACCATTTATAATTAATGGGAAGAAAACGTACATGCTTTTCGTTTATACCAGAACCAAAGGTTGACATCACATCGACTTGTTTATATTCCAAAGAAATCATAACAGACCAACTCCACTGGAGGGTAATAAACCCAATGCTAATGCTGAGGCTAATGCGAGCTCACAGAAGTAACACTCCGTACTGTTCCCCTTAAAACAGCTTAATACATCCTGCTGTTGATTATGTTTGTTTGCCCCGGTTGTGTGGTTGTTGTGTACAATAATTATCAGAAAATACTGACTGGATTAAAGATATGTAATCAAGATAGCACTAGCCTACAGCGAATGCTAACTTGTATTCTGTAGCTAGTTAGCATGCTATCACTAGGCTAGCCAATTATTCCCTTGTTTTTTCTTATTGTAACTCGCTTAAAACTGGTCAAGTAGCTTTACAACTACTCTGGTGACAAAGACGTTGGTGTCTGTTTACAATAGGGTTACTTTATGTTTGGCTAGGTGACCTACACTTGCGCTGACAACACTAGATTAGCGATCTTACATTACAAACTTGGCTAAGTTTGGAAGCTACTATCCAAAGGCTGACAGCTAGCCGGCAAGCTAAACAACTGTCACTACCCGATCTGTGTTGCTACCCGTGTAGTGCCAGGCGTGTTTTTCTATTGGATAAACATTATTAGGAACGTTTTAACAAGATAACAATACCTTTTAATGTTTATCTCTATGCAGTAGATAATCGCCACTGTAAATCGAGAGAAATACTGCTAACACAACACCATTTTTCAAAGTTATCTCCAAAGAAATTCTTATAGAAAAAAAACACTGACCTCAGATCCGTTACTTGCCACTGTAATCGCACTCGTCTCTTTCTACATAAGGTAATATGTTCCAAAAGCAAATAACATCTACGGTGACTATTATAGAAATTATTTATTGCAAGTATATCAAGATCGATTGGTGACAAACTAAAACGAGATGATGTTTGTCTTTGTGTTGTTGCCGTACGCAAGATGGCAAACAAACCGACACATGCGCAGAACACTTTTTGGAACAAATCTGGTATCAAAAGCGGCTGGTGTTGTCGGCCTCCAGAGAGCTAATGCTAACCAGTTTTGTTCAATGTACCAGACAGACAGACGGTTGCTAAGACTTCCTCTTTCATATTGAACTACACAAACAGACGTGTTGTATCTTACCCGATGTTCTGCTCCCTCTTCACACTAAATGTCTTTATTTTCCCTAAACACCACGGTTGTCGGTAAAATGCCCATCCGCACAGGCCCCAGGTCAGAACTACGGTCCTCTGGCCATGACTGAGGAACAGCAGCCAAAACAGGCGACATGCGCGCCCCCAGAGCCGCTGAGAAATAAAACACTTATCAGAGCTACAGCACTGTCAGTGGATACTCCAGGACATATTAATACAACACTTAATTAAACACTTAGTAACTTTAATACACAAAGGTGATATATTTTAATACGGGAAAACAAACATAAAGCATTTTCCCCCCATAATACATTTACATTTATTCATGCTTTTATCCAAAGCGAATTACTGTTCTACAGTTATTACCAGTGTTACAGCCACCGGAGGCAAGTTGGGTTAAGTGTCTTGCCCAAGGACACAACAACATTCTGAACTGTGTGGAGAGTGAGAATTGAACCACCTACCTTCCAGTTGAAGAATGACTGCTCTACCCACTGAGCTACTGCCACCCCATAACAGAATTTTCTTTTTTTTAACCTTTTAAAATAACTAGTTCTCAAGTCAAGATTTATTTATTCTTAGTTTATAATCCCTCAAGGAAAATTTGGTTTGCATTTGGCATTATACTACAGACAAAGTCCAGGCTGTAAAACCACAATAAGACACAGTGGAACACAACTTAAAAATTTTAAAGTCCAAAAAAAAAAAAAAAAAAAAAAAAACAAGTATAATTGTGTCAATAAATACATCATTCATAAATAAAGTCAGAAGTAGTCAATTTAATTGCTTCCTAAACAGAGCAGCCAAGTCAGTAAATGTGCAAATTAGGAATGTTGAAGGGCACAAAACAAGGTCTTAATTTATTTGTCCTGGCTCTGGGAAAGCTGTATGTCTTCCCAGAGGGAAGAAGAATGAATTCCAGTTTCTCCAGCAGAGGATGGTCAGAGCTCGACAAAATGGACTAAGCCTTTTAAAAAACTTGTATTTTTTTGTAAGACAGAGCTGCCTTTGGCCAATAATCTCTTTGGCTTTTGTCAGAATTTTAAGCATAATATTTGGTCTGTGCATTGAAAGATTTTTATATAATAAGGATAAACAAAAAGCACAAAACAGACTCAATAAAAGATCTATAAAATAAAACCACGTGTCAACATTAAAAGTATCCAATCAGCAAAGAAAGTACAGTATTTATTTGGGGGGTTTTATGGTCATGGGTCAAATTTTTATCAACAAAAAATTTCCAAAGTATTTGTAGGACTCAACCATCTCCATGACTGTGCTCTTGATTGTAATTGGGAAGTGAATGAGAAGATTTACTGTTATGTCCTTAGTTTTTTTGGACATTAAGCTAGAGAAAATGGGCTATGATGGTCAATGCAAACAGAATAAAAGAAGAATACTGTTAAGGAACAAAATTACGTGTCTGAAATAAGGATTGAATTTAAACTACATCAAACAATGACCACGAGAAAGGAAGGGTTTTGATGCTACTTTTTCTTAAAAACACAGCTTAGCTCAATGTTAGTTAAACTGTAAAATACAACATTTTACACAGTGCACATTTACATCTTAAGTCATCCTAATTCCTCTCATCTATGGTTCAAGGCTGCTGCTGATAGAGAGACATATCCTACATCTGTTCAGTCTCAGCTTAATGACTCCAAAATGCCCCATTACTGTGAATTATTGCAGTTTAACTTGCACCGAAAGGTCGTTCACATTCCTTCACCGTGCACTGTATTTACTGGACAGGGTTTGGTGTTCACCCTGCTGCATGTATGAGTATGACTGTTGATATTGTACATTCCTCTGAAGCCGGGGTTAATTTAAAGAATTTCCCTCGGTAATAAATAAATGAATTCTGATTCTTACAAGAGCAGTGTGGAAATATGGAGTAAACAAACAAACAATAATTACTTAATCTTACAGAGGTGTTATCACTTTCAAATATAACTAGATTCAAACAGACCCAGCAATACAGTACAATAGAACAGGATTATTGCACATGGAAGGTACAGTCTGGGAAACAGTGCAGCCAAGTCTGGAACTGTGCAAGTTAAGTGTGTAAATTGCACATGGGATAAAAGAATGGACTGAGCCTTTGTAGAAAATCAACTCTCATATATTTTTGTGGGACAGAGCTGTTGTTGGGCAATGATCTCACAGTTTTTTTTTTCACAATTTTAATCCGACATCTTCTTATTCCAAGTTGAATGATTTCCATAAAATTTGATTAAACAAAAGGATAAACTAGACTCCCTAAAAATTCATAAAATAAAATCATGAGTGGCTGGCAACATAAAAAGTTCTCTATGTGGGACGCGTAGTGGTCATGGGTCAGATTTTTCTTGTTAAAAGTAAGTATCCTTCGTTTTTGGACGTTGTGTTTGAGAAACATCACATTACAGATCCAGCCTGGTGACTTGTACAGTCTCATAGCGGTTGGTAGTCTGTCACCCACCTCCTCGATCGAGTCCAGCGGGCCGCCAGAACAGAGCCGGTCCTCATGACAAGCTTGTTCAGTCTCTCTCTGTCCCAGTTTGTTCTGCTGGATGAGACCCAGCTTTCCTCGCAGCAGTTCCTTGCTGGATGGTGTTGGGGAGAGGCATGATGATTTGCGAGGGTGGGTTTATAAGGACATATTTTTTCTTTGTATATGACAAACAAACAAAGAAACGTATATGTTACACAATGTGTGTTTAAGCCAAGAACAACTCACAGATCACTTTTACAACATGTGTCTTGTGTTCTTCTTACATTATTGTAGATTGCATTAGAGCCCTCTGCAGCTCGTAGCATGAGAATCAACAGTTTGAACCCCATTGAGCACTTTTATCAAAGAAAACCAGGAAAGTGAGACACAGGAGGCTTCAGGCATTTCACATACTCTCAATCGAGCTGCATCTTATCAGTCAATACAATAAATTCAGAACATATGGAAAAGTGAGATTGAAAAAGATAAATTGTTTCCCATTTATAATCTATGCTTTTATTTTATTGAAGACATAGATCCACATTTACTTTTGTCAACAACATGAGCTGAGACCACATTTTTGCAACAGTCATTTTCTTCCAGTATTTTTTCTAGACATCCATTCTGGTTTAAAGTCTGTGTTGTGGCCTATATATATTGCCCATTTACCCTCACGTCACAGCTCACAATTACTGATAATAACAGAAAACAATATAGGAAATATGGATATATATTTAAAACCTGGTAATTGACAAAGTAATTGTCACCAACACCAAAAATAGCAAATTCTGCATAACCAAGATAATTTTGGCAGATGGCAACAAATTATTACATATGTGAGCTGTCAGTGAGTGGGTAGGGAACATTACAGAGCTAAAGCCTATATGCAACCTGGTAATGACAGAACAACACAGCAGCCAACACACAAAAGATATATTTTCCAACAACGTCATTCACAAAAACAACAGATAATCGTTTTTTAAAATATGACATTTTTTGAAGGAGGCAAACATGTGTGTTCAATAGAGTCAATATTCTTCAGGATGGACTTAATCTCTACACAAATATGTTGCTGCTGTGTTTTCTATCATTAGCAGATGGTAAAAAGCCTTCACATATTTTTCCAAAGCCCTCCCACTGTATGTGTGTGTTAATACTAATATAAGGCCAAATTAAAATTTGGTTTAAAGTGGCACTGTCTGATAATTCTTTCGCCATCCTTGTCTCAGATGCCACTCCCGTTTAGGACTGAAAATTCTTATATTTTAAAATCCTTCTAGATGACATCTTGAGGTCTCTTTTTTCTGTTACAATAAGCTGTTTTGTGATTAAACATTTGCACACTCCCTGCTTAGTGTTGGTTTGGTAGCTTTAGCAATGTGTCTGCTAATGCTCTCAGGCAGATTTTTATTTATTTATAAAACATTCAACACTCATGGAAAACAATTCATAGTTTGCAAGAAAGGTTTTGTAAAATGGGTTTCCCCAGAAGCTCCAGAGCTCAGTTTAACAGTCTTTGAAGAAGAAGCACAGGTCCTAAAACCATCTGTGTATAACTCTGGCTCCTCCATGTGTTGTGTTATCCTAACTATCCAGTGACTTGTAGCTTGTAGCCTTTAGCTGCTGTAGTCTATATGCTCATTTTTATAGAGCAGCTAATTATCTAGCCCCTTGTTAATGTCCTGTACCACTCACTGACAGCACACATGTAGTCATTCTCGTGCCTTTTGCCAAAATTTTCCTTATTTTTGCAGAATTTTTTTCTAATAACCTTTTGTTCAATGAAAATGTTTTGTAGTCTTCTTCAGCCAAATTTAAAAATTTAATGATAAAAAACAAAAATACACTTAAAGGCACGTCCCTGCAGGGCTACTGTAGCTGCTTACAGTCTTTGGCATTTTCAGAAACATGAAAGCCCTAAACAGAGGAGACACATGTTCTCCAGATTACAAAACTAAAATCCTCACATTTGTCCAAAGAGCAATTATTGAAAACAAATGCTGTTTTTGATCAGATTTTGGAATAAAACATTTACAAGCAAGATAGAAAAACATAAAAACATTGCTCAAACACGTTGGGATTTTAAGAATGATAATAAAATGAGACACATTTATACACAGTGAATAAAGTAGAAGGAGAGTTTATCAGCTTTGGCCAGAGAAATAATGTTTTTTTTTTTTAAATATACGATTGAAATGCCAGACGTGGACGTAAACATCATCTGGGCTCACATGTTGCAGACGCTGGTGTAATCACTTCGGCCGAGTGCAGACCAAAAAATAATAAGTTACACAAATAATTAGAAGAATACAGTAACCTAAAGTGGAAAGGTAGTAAATAAGAATATGTCCAATAAAGGTCCCTTTCCATTGGACGAGACTGATATCAATGAAGAATGTCTCTCAGTAAAACAGAGATATGGATTGTTCTGTTGCAAAATATGCTCAAAGAAAAAAATAATAGAAAAAAGGGCAAAAAAATTACGTGGATAAATGTTGCCAATGCTTCAATGCAATGTTTAACAAGGCAGAGATAATTACATTATTTTTAAATAAAGAAGCAGAAAGCTGTGCTGCTGTTGGGGAAGAGTGGAGTCGGGGACAGTAAAAAGAAAATAAGGTAGTGGAGTTTTAAATTGCAACAGGTGATACACAAGCCCCAAGGCAGCTCTGTGTAACAGGTTAGCCTCGTCTCTAGAGAACTGGACACTGCACAGTCCACTACAGTTCTCGGTTTAGCCATAAGGCTAACCGGTCCTTTTTTTTGTAATCGAGAAACAGCTCTTTTTAGTTTTCTCACAAGATAAAAATCCATTGGCTGCTACGTACAGACCAATGAAGCCATCAAAACCAAGCAAGCCAAGCTCTATCCAATTAAAAGATAAGTGTTTGAAGGCACAACTGCTTTCAAACTTTTCATTGGTTGGAATGATGTCATTTAGAAGATTTGGAGCATGTTCAAGTCACATTTAGAGTTGTTTAAGATAACCAGTGTCATGAAACAAATGAACTTAGTTTGGATTATTTAGAGTCTGTCCACTCAACACTTACACAGGTTATAACTGGTGTGGTCCTGACTACAAGTTTTTCTTTCATTTCACCAGGTATTTTTAGTTTTTAACCCATATTTAACACATTTCTTTCCACCTCTGACAGCACTCGATCATATCATCTCTTCTATAAAATCTGTGAAGTCTAAGCCTCTTTATCAAAGCGCAGTTGTTTTTCTTCCGCTGTAATGTGCGGCAGATGTCGACTTCTCGCTGGTAGGTGAAGCTTCCCTGTCCTTTTTGCATATGTCACGTCAAATCAAATGAAAAAATCTGTTATTATAAATGCTTGTTTGTGCACCGAGCTAACATTTTCAAAGAGTTTCCTCGGGTCAAGGACAGAGTTGTTATATTAAGAAGCACATTTCTCATTCAGTGGTAGATAAAGTGTTTTATTGAATTACAGCTGTGGGGCGTTGTTGGAGGTTTGCCCTGAAACCGAGTGCCCTCAGAGTTTGCCGTTTAATGGAAAACAGATGTTTGTAAGTAGCCCAAAGAGCCCCGATAATGCACATGTCAGTTTTACTAAGCTCGGAGATAAAAAACATGCAGCATCAGTAAAATAAGCGTTGACAAAAGATGAATGCAGAAACAGAAAAAAGTAATGGCAACAGGCTGCGAATTCCTCTGAAGTCCCTAAAGGCAGCAGGCTGTGTTCCTCTTGGATGTTGTGCAACGCAATATCAGTGGGTTTTACTCGTGTCGGAAACAGTAATTCATGAAGAAATTGGATTGTACACTGTAAGACGAACAAAAAAGTACAAAAAGGATGGGGACATTACATAAAACACCACAACAGTAAAGAAAAAAACAATATATAATATAAAGAACTCTGTTAATTGGTGGTATGAAATGGGCAATAATTCACACCACTGACTTTGTTTAAAGCAGGAAGACAACTGTAGATAATAAACACTAGCTTCTTTTTAAAACATTTATAATTTTTATTCTTTTATTTCAAGAACAAGACATCTGTAAGAAACATTTTAATTTGATGTTTATCCTTTTACTTCTCGATTTTCAATTGAGTAAAAATAATCTTATTAACCATCTTTTTGAAAGTGGGCCACACGCAAAGGACCAGGGATCCCTTTTTTGGGGATGTTTCAGAAACATACTGAGCCGTTGAAGCTACAGTCAGGGGTCATAACCTTGTAGACGATGGTAACGGCTCAGAAAGCTTTATTACTTTAAAGTGTATTAACTCACTCACTGTTTATAATTTTTTTTTTATTCCTATTCAGCAGCCACACCGTGATTTTTGATATTGATGGGGGAAACCTGAGTACCAGGAGGAAACCCACCCAAACATGGGGAAAACGTGCAAACTCTGGACCTTCCTGCGCAGAGGCGAGCGTGCTAACCACTGCGCCGCCCTACACTGACATAAGGTCTATAATAATCATAGAAGAAGAGCTTAGATTTTAGGCAAAATGTCAGATGAAAACCTTCAACGATAACGGCCAGTACATTACAGTACACACATATTGTCAACAAAATTTTTTATAAGAAATAACTTTTTTTTGTTTAGTTTTTTAAGGCAAAACTATACTGGAAATATGTTGTAATGCTATACTGTTGCTTATCCAGCCAATCTTAATGTACAGTATAATTAAACACAAATACATACATAGAGTTTATTGTTACTTACGGTAATTTCCTGTTCTTTTAAAACAATGATGCATTTTCCACATTACTTTATTTGTAATGCATTGTTTTCTATTTTGGTAAGTAATTAATTTTATTAATAACATCAACCATTTTGACTTTTTCAGGTTTACGGGAATGAGTTTAGGAGTTAAAAAAAAAAAACTCTCAGGCATCTTATCTAATTTCCAGAGTCATCCATTGTGGTTACATGTACAGTAAAGTACCTGGACCTGGCTGTATACAAAACAAAAACACTAAACTGCGTCTGGTTTTAGAGTCTAACAGTTTTCCTCTGTTGTCTTTGAAATAAGTGGGAAATTTAATGATGGGTTACAGTCGTGTTACTTTTGCAGAGGCTGGGAACTTGATGTTTTCAGTGGCAGGCAAGTTTTGAGCACGTTTGATGGTTTTAACGGGATGTGTTCATGACGTTCGGAACACCACAGATGCAGTTTATCAAATACCTAATGTAACACTTAAAGACAGCTTGAATCAATCTAAACCTTCAGCAGTGAAATGGGATACAGTCTGTGGAGCATTTAAGGACCAAATGAGAGGCTGAGAAATCAAACAGCAGCAGAGAAACGAGTTATAAGTGTCATTATTCTTGGCTGTAAAGTGTTTTTTTTTTAAAGCCAGTCTCAAATTTTTGTTATGGTGAGCACAAACTGACAAAGGGCCACAATAAATAGATTAAAACATTCAGATTTTTGTCATTTGTCTTTGTCTTTTTCTGAATACAGCATAAAGCAGGTTGGGGCAGTGGATGGGACAGGACTGTTACCAGTAAACAGGCTCATTTCTTCTCCCAAAGAGGTTTTACTGAAGCAAAACATGGAGGATGTATTTTTGTCACGGTTTAAAAATATCAATAATATTAACCTTTTAGTTTAAGAATGATAAAGATCTATGAATGGCTTTATAAAGTGCTTTTGAAAGAGTTTGACATGTCATTCCTGCTTCTCTGATGGACACTGAAAAAGAGATGTAGATTTTAGCCTAAAGTATATGACTGTCTCCTTTTTGTTTTGGTATTGTGACTCTTCAGAACATTTTAGTAGTGTCTCTATAAAGTCTTAAGTCCTTCAGGGTACATCTCAGGAGTCTACTAAAAACTCCCCACTTTCTCAAAGAGTGGATGTGGTAAAGCTGTAGACTGTAACTAATTAAATATCTTTCTCTCAGCTTTAACATTTGGTTTCAGTGGAAAAATAAAAAGAAATGCAATAAACAACATAAAAGCTAACTCTGTAGCTCGTTAAAAACAGGTGGAAGATATTTAGCCAGGGCTAAATGTGACAAACATAGGAGGATAGGAGATAAGAGAAAGGACACTTAGGCACAAAGGTACGTTCTTTTTTTGTGAATGTCATTTGTACAGGAAGCTTGTGTCTCCTACAGAAGTCTCCCCTCCTCACTCCTCACTCCTCGCTCCTCACTCCTCGTTCCTCGCTCCTCGCTCCTCGTTCCTCGCTCCTCGTTCCTCGCTCCTCGCTCCTCGTTCCTCGCTCCACGGGGCAGCTCTAAAAGGTTTGAGACGGAGGTAAAGATGGCGCACTCTGTTCTGTCTTTTACCAGGTGTTTTCTGTTTAAAGGTAAAATCAGGACAAAAACACAGACAGTAAACATGTTACAGTGTTATCTTAGTTTAGTTTACACGTCTCTAATAGTTTTGGATATACTGGATGAAAAGGCAGTTTTTGGCACAGGTCACATACATTCATCATACTGCTTTAAAAAAAACACATAATATTTAGACTCACACCTGCTTTGAGTCCATTTCAGACAAACAAACAAAATCCTATTGACAGAGATTATTCACAGATGTTATGGCTGCTTCGCTTTCTCACAGTTTACCCAGACTTGACTCTCTTGTGTATTGATTATACCTTGTTTTTCTGACACTATGTCTTTCATGTTGCAGATCAGCGAGAGGCCAGTACATTTGAAGAGAATTGAAACAAGAAAACATATTTTTACACAAAAGGCTGCATTATTGCTGTTATTGTGATATTAGGAAAGAGATTGGTAGTTCAGTGTTGCGTAAGTCACATGGTTGTCCCAGTCCTGTTTTAAAACAAACAGAAAATACATTTTCTTTACCTAATCCTTCTGTATGCACCGTGTCCCTGGTTCAAACAGTGGTTGGCACAGGTTTCTTGGCTGTGTTTTCTTTACTGCTTTGGATTTAAATCAAGGGTGTTAAACGTGTAGCCCGTGGGCTTATACCCGGCCTGCCAGAGAGTACATTGCGGCCTGTTGGATGAATTTATAAAAATCACATAGAAGACTTTTTTTTTTATCAAAGTAACTACTACTCCTAATTGGCCCACTCTGTTTTAGTCAGAGTAGCAGATCTAACACAATACACAGAACTGAACAGCAGGTGGCAGTAATGGGTGCGTTTGTCTTTCACTTTTGCTTTAAAAACAACCCTCTGTGGCACCCTCAGAACCCAAATGTATTTGTCATAAAGGAGAACAATGGACCCCTTCTTATTTATTCACTAAAGAAAATGTGAAACCTGTGTGTTCCTGGAAAGTCTTTGTGTTCAAGGAATATAATGTCAGGTGCATCAAAATAATTGTCTGGTATTAATGCTTACACCTGTCCCTCTGTGTTATCACTGCACTTTTAGGCTTGCTTTATATAAATATAATTTCAAAAGATTATATTGCCATAATCTTTAGTTCTTCTTCCTTATTTGTACTTTTATACTTATTTTAATACATTTCATGTGATGTGCTTATTTGTAATTAATGCTAATCTAAAAATACAACAGCTGCAAGTACAACTGAGAAGAGCGTAAATAAATTTTTGTAATGATTGTTTGTGACTTTGAGCAAACAACTGTTTGACGTAACAGTAAAAGTTACCAAACTACATTATTTACATTATTAACTACATTATTGTTAGCAAAATAGCATTAGCATCAAGGACATATTGTGAGGCTGAACTGGTGAAATCTGAAGGATTTTTTTTTGGTTGCAATTGATAAAAGCATTGACGTTATTATTGTGCTTCTTTGAACTAAAACAAGTAAAAAGTTGGTTGTTGTTATTTATGGGTTGTTATGCTTTTATTTTACTGAACCGGAACACTTTAGATCAAATTGCGGTGTATGTAACCCCTGGTTTAAATGCACTGTTAAATACAAAAGCTAAAATAACATATTTTTCTACAAATACGTAAATTATAGCATCTCTGTACAAGCACAATTTTAAAAAGTGATTAATGTAAATGTTTTTATTTAAGGAAAAGCCACTGTTTTGAATGGCTCCCTCGTGTCACACAATAATTAATCAAATGCTAATAAAGCAATGGAGAACATGTGTAGTCACAAATAAATGGTGCAGCGTGAAACAATGCAACTTCAAAGAGGTATAAAAGTGCTTCCTTCAGATTTTTCAAAGTTTTGATATGTGTTGTCCATAGTACAGTGAGCTGAAAGGCACTGCTGAGTCGACTATGGGGGGTAAGTGTCTCTTCCTTTGGGGATAAATTATATGTGTGTTCCTTGGCGTCTCTCAGGTTTGTCTGTAGTGGCCCAGGACGTGGTGGGGGTTCGTTCTGCGGCAGAAGCAGATGGCGTTGAAAAAGTGGCAGTGGCAGGCGGCCCTCGAGTCGCAGCAGCCATCCTGGGGCAAACAGCTCTGAGTGAGCTGGGAACATTTGAGGTTATTTGACTTTGGATGCTCTTTAGGAGGCGTCGGGGGAACAGGGACTTTGGGCTTCTGGGGAAAAAGAGATGAATTATTACCAGATTGTTCCTAAAGGCAACGAAACAACCAAGGATTTTGTGTAATCACTGCAAACTGGAAGTGCTGCTAATGTTGTTTGTGGTCACTCTAAACAAATCTACTACTGTTATCCAAGTCTTGTGCCTCATTTATGCGCCACAAGGAACAAAAGCCCTTTAATGGTGAGCTGTGATTGTGATTGAAGACGACCAGCAGGTGTGACGTATTGTGTACAAGCCACACAAGCTACAGGACGTTTACAAAACATTAAAAAAAACTAAAATGCAAAACCAAAAAAACACAACAACAAGAAGCTTTTTTGCTCATGGGTCACTGCAGCTAGTCACCGTAGTTTTCATTCTTAGTGGCTTGTTTTTTAAATGTTGTGTGTGATAAAAATGTCTTAGGTCTGTGACAATAATGCTAGACTTTCTGTGGAAATCTCAAAAGAAGTGATAAAGAAAATTTTATCCCCAAGATATGCCTGAAAATCCATGCGATTTATTTTGATGGTTAATGGCAAAGAAACTAAGCTCTCCTTCAAAGACAAAGTACATCTGGCTAATGGTCATAAATAGTCCTTAGGTTTTTACCTCATAAAAAATTCTGAGAGACAATAAATGCTATGAGATGTAAATATCTATTTCTTTTTTAATAGATTGAAGATAAAAGGGTCTATAACATTGTTTTTCCCCCTTGCTATTATTCCACTTTTATTCATATTCACTTTGTTTAAAATAAAATAATACTGAGATCTGTGTTGGGGCAATTTTGAGTTTATTCTTTAAGAGTACATTTACTGTTTGTTTTTTTACTAAAACTACACTGTTTTATTGATATTTGGTTTTAACTGGTCCCTATTTGTCATTTTGGGTTTGTGGGGTGGACATTTCTGTGATCTGCTATCACAAATTTGTCTTGTTGAGTCTTGGACTTTTGCTCAAGCTACAGCTCTGAATGCTACAACGCTTAAAACTTCCACTTAGTATCATCCAAAATGAAATAGCAGTTTTTTTTTTTTTTTTTAAATAGTAGTAGCTGTGGCCATGTCCTGTCTGCTCCTAATAAGACAATTTATTTTCTCAGTAATGGATTGTGACATTTAAACACTCACAAACCCAGTGTTAAATTTACAACTTCACTCTTTGAACTGTATTTGTGCAACGTCTGCTCCTCGTTACAGCGGAAAACTGTAAAAAATGAAAGATGTGTGCTCACCGGGGCGTGGACCCTCTGCCGCTCGTACTGTCCTCTCCGTGCGAAGATCGGTCTCTGTCGGCCCGCATTCAAAGACCCCACTAAAGACAACAAACAAAACCATGTGCGTTAATAAAAATAAAAAAAACAAGCTGTTTGCTGTAATTTTGTTTTCTCTCACCAAAAGCCACAGTGTAATGTCCGGGTTGTTTGATGAGAGGAGACACTGAAATGACTAGAGGCCTTTGAAACTCAGTGACACTTGTCTTTCTGAAGTCATTTTCACAAAAGAAGCTCATTTGTTAAATTACTGACATCCATTTGTAACTTGTCAAAGGTACTCCGCTGTGCGATGTGGCTCTGGGTGTAATGCAGAAGCGTTAATGTGTAGCATACAGAGACATTCTGAGTGCTTTGTGAACATACTTTAATCTACAACATGGAATCCGTCCTTTGTTTGTCTGTAATCATCACATCATTCATCCTCACACACACTTCACTCAAACATTACAAGATGTTCTGGCTATTATACATTTCCCTCCATCTTGTTTAAAATATATATTTTTTCCCATTGTTTGTCATTTTAGTTTCTTTTGAATTTAACTTTTTCAACCTGAAAACTCACACAGCGCTGACTCTACTCTGGTGCTGTAAAATGAATAATAATTTGTAATAAAACAACTGTGTTTCATTTATTAAAGGTGCTCTGTGTGTGTTATTCTGTGTCCTCTAGTGGTGAGTCTGTGTATTGCATCTGGAATCTTTGAAAGAAGTGTTTTTGTGCATGTGTTACCGTCATTTTTACAGTGCAGCATTAGCCCTTCCTGCTTTTACTGTCTCATTACTGTTCATTATTGTTCTTGAACATCCAGTTCTTTGTACCTACTGGTCTGTGCCGTCTTCTGTTATGTGTATTTTGTGTATTTTAGGGAACTACAGATAAAATATAGTCTCGGCTTTTTTAGACTGTTATATAAAACTGCATTGTCCCCTTTTAAATAAACTAATCTATAATCTTTAAAATTATGAAATCCTTATATGATTATAGTTAGAGGATATCATTAACCAAAAGCTGAATATTTTTATATTTATTCTTAACGTCACTAACTTTGTGTTTTCTTTAATCAAAACCTTTGTACAGTTCAGTGGGATCAATAAAGTCCTATCTTATACAAATGTAAAAAGTGTTATTTTGATGCTATTTTATTGGATTAAACAGTTTTAATTGATGTTTTTATCACTTTATAACAACATTTTACAACTCTTTTTTTGGTGCTCCTCCAAACCCTGAAATTAGAGACCTCCCTTTTACTGCTCGCAATTAAACACACATCTTAGCAATAAAATCCATCAATCTTTAATATAAGCTGTACATTGGGAGGGCCTTCTACCTGTCAAACTCCCTTTTTACAGTTTCTCTTTAAAACCTTTAAATACATTTTGATTACATTGACTGTAATCTTATCAGCGGTAAATACGGCTGAACATAAAACTGTCTGATTAAACCAAACGCCGGCTTGTATCCTGTGACCATAAACACTCGTAAAGCCAACAGTAAACGTTAAATCAGCGAGACCACATTGCGACCTGAGTTTCCCGGGACATGCCACAGCTACATTTAGTCCAACTCACATTATTGTATCTGTTTCCCTTTAAAGAGGTTGTTTTCTACATAAAGTTGTCACACAAGAGATGAGTTACAGCCGGGACATTGTGCAGAAGCTCAAACAAAGATCAGAGTATTTATACAAATAAAGCAACATAAAAATAGATACACACAGGTAACAAAAGCTATTTCACTCATTTAGATTTAGAGTCAGAGAAAAACTTGTCTTCTCATTTTTTTCTTCTGCTGTGTTGTTTAGCAGCTGGAGCAAGAAGCCATTGCCAAAAAGTGAGCCCAGTCTGTGACCTTTGAAGAGAGTGTTTCCGGGACCCACAATTCAAATAAACACAAGTTTCAGACCCAAACTTTTTTATTCTCTTTTCTTGCCTTTAATCTTTACATTTTTGAACTAAAAGAAGTTTATGGTACCCCAAAATAGATCTTGGACGACCCACTTTTTGGTTCCCGACTCAGTGTTTGTGTTTACCTGAAATCTGTAATAATAAGAAGAACAATTTATACATTTTGTACCAAAGTAACTCAATGTGCTTTGAACAAACTTGGAAAAAAGAAAATACAAAGAAATAAACAAACAAGAAAAAAGAAAATAAAACAATAGTGACAAACAGAAGGCTAAATAAGCTTTCTCTTTTTCCACAAACACATACAAACACAGAAAAGTACTAAATGCTTAATGATCAGCTGCTACAAATAAGTCTGTTGGTAAATCACAAAACTGGTTTGCTCAAAGAATATGTTAAAACTTAAACACTTTATTTTTCACCTAAGCAGACAATATTTATGTATTTCTGAATAACACACAAACTTAAGCAAAAATCAAGGTCATTGCGGAAAGAAAAATGAGGAAGTGCGAGGGACTAAAGATCTTTCTGATGTTTAAGCTTACATGTTACTATCTGTGTCTTTTCCGCCTTTACACTCTCTCAACCTTTACAGCATTAACACGTCTACACACTGTGTGCACAAATATTAGGCAAGTGATTATTTTGACCATATCATCATTTTATCCATAATCTCCAACTCCAAGCTGTATAAACTTGAATCCATATTGGATTTTATGCATATTTGTGTAACGAGGGAGGGTGTGGCCTAAGGAAACCAACACCTTAGATCAAGGTGTGCATAATTATTAGGCTGATTCTTCTCCTCAGGAAAAAAGGGCCAAAAAAGAGATTTTAAATGACTCTAAAAAGTCTTTCACAGGGATGCAGCACTCCTAAACGTTTTGTAGCAAATAGTCAACAGGGTCGCAAGAAACGTGTCGAGAAGAAAAGACGCATATTAACCGCCAAAGATTTGCAACGAATCAAACGTGAAGCTACAAGGAACCCATTATCCTCCAGTGCTGCCATATTCCACACCTGCAACCTACCTGGAGTGTCAAGAAATACGAGGAGTTCAGTTCAGAGTCAGGGCCAAGGTAAGAAAGGCTGAAGGGCGCTGCCATACGCCAAAATACAGTGAAAAACGGTGATATACTGCCGTCCACCAGAGGGCAGGCTCCAAAAGTGGAAATATAAGGAGAAACCCAATGGCGACTTTATGTGACACGTGACAACTACGTGACAACTCTGGGGGGTGAATTTTTTATTATTACGTCTAAAAACTATTGTTTTACTATGGAGAGAAAGGCAAAAAAAATCCACTATATAAACAATCAATGGTCTGGACCTGGTCTAAGACTGGTCATATTTCCTTGTGTCTATTACAGTGTATGGTGCACTGGTTCTGGTTTTGACTTGGTCTGGATTTTACATGGTCTTGGTCTTGATACTCTCTGGTCTCAGTCATGTCGGGGTCTTGATCAGTGTTAACGACAACACTACCACACTACACTAAACTACATACAGTATACTATAGTGTTTGAACCCCCTTAAGGAGGCATGTGACATCTGTGAAACAAGTCCTAATTTAAAGTCTAATTAAGGAATCACTTTAGGTTAATGTCAAGTGTCCAGAAAGAGATTAAGGCTTTTCAAAAGAGGTCTGGATCATGTTACGACCTAAACACGTAATTTAAAACATATATGTTGTATGTTCATGCCCTGTTTTTGTTCTTCAGACTGGTCCTGCCATACACAGACTCTGAAAACCACTGATGCAAAACAACAAATATTAGGATGAACAGGCTAAAAACCAACAGGATTGTAGTTTGTTCTGATTTAGTAAAATGTCAATCTATGGAAAATGTCAGCTTTGACCCCATTTTGACCACAACTCTGACACACTTTGTAAAACATCTGACGCTGTCTCAGACCCTGAAAGCCTTTTACGGCTTAGTCTCCGCCAATATGGTCTTAACTAGGATGACCAAACCTTTGAACTGGGATAATCTCGGTCAAAATACATAAAATGGATTATTCACAGATGTTGAGCACAGATACAAGCTCTTCTTTATGAACCGTCCGGAGATTTAAGAGCCATGCTGATGCTTCAGGGGCCTCAGTAGAGACACATTAGACGAAATAATCATGAATCAAGCACATTGGTCATGATACAAAGAAAGAAGCAATACCTGTGACCATAAAATAAAATAAAAAACCTGTTGTTGTAAAAGCTCTCCGGCTGGGGCATCTGTTGCTGCTAAATTAACAACTTTACTCATTTGTTTCAGTCAAACAAGTGGAAAGAGGTTTACTGTTATGTGACCCAATAAGAAAACGGAGAAAGACACAATCGGCTTCTCAATGTATGAATGTCACAGATGTTAACATTACCTTTGTTAAAAAAATTCACATTGAATTAAATAGAAGACACTTTTCTGAGGGTAATATATGTTTATAGACGCGGTGGTAACTAGTTTATACCTAATTGCACAGTATGCATCAAATCATTTTGGTGTAAAAATAACTTTTACTTAAGTTACATAAATGAGTAAGATTTGTCCTGAGTTTGACACATAGGACTAAGAGTAATAAATGTCCAATCAAAGTTGTTTTTGACCGAGTGCCATTCAAAGCACCACAGATTTTTTGTCCCTGTCTCAGACTCCAGTCTCACCAAAAAAACTTCTTTCCTCCACAAAATACTAATACATTTCACCAAACTGAAGTTTAGAGCTTAGCATTTACAAATTTATGCTTTTACAATTTATTATTCTGGGTTTAAAGCTTTTTTCTTAAATAGAAGGAAAAAATATCAGGAACAGTCTGAAGCACATTTCATTTTAGTAAAAAAACCTGAAAATGGATCACATTTCTAGATCTCCAAATGGAGACACAAATAAAAAATGAATTTGCTGATGTTGATGGGGACAAAATGGTAATGGTCTGATCCAAACTGGGACATTTTAGTGTTTTACCGTGTCAGTTCTGTGTTTGTAGAAAAACCTCTATCATTTCAACTTCAGTCAAAAAATCTCCCTCTGACTTTTATATTTTATTTTTTTACACATTACTAACCCCTTCACGAGACTGGACTTCTAGTGTTTGTAGTGTTTACAACGGCTCCCTCATGTCTCTTCCAAAAAACTGGTCTCAATCTCTAAAAGTCTTGACTATGGCACTAGTTTTAAAAGTTAAAAAAAGTTACTGTGAGTCTGGACATAATGCTAAACGCCAAAATAAAATTTGGGTTTGAGCCACCATTGAAAAAAAGAACTAAGTTTGCGTGAGTAATTATTTACACTATTAATTAATTAATTTATACTAATAATACGTTTACCTAAGCACACATTCTGATCACCTCTGCAGTTAAATCACATTAAATCAAACATAAACAGCTTCATCTCTCTTTCCACTCACCTGGGCTCGGAGGGGCCTGGGCTCTGTTTGCTGGCAACTTCCTGTAGGTGCTTTGCAAGTCATTTCGGGTAAAAATTCGTCCGTCAACTGAGGCCAAATAAAACAGACACAGGAGACAAAACACTGCCAACTTCATCCTGCCTGTCAACCCTCCGTGTGAAGCTCGTAAATCCTCAGTGATTTTGGATGTTCCTCTTCCTCCGTCCGTCTCTGTCTCTGTTTAAGTTCTTCGACCTGACTCTGGTTTAAATCCTACGGAGGCAGGCTTACACACACACACACGCACACACACACACACACACACACACCCCTCTCTGTCCTCACGCCTCCCTGCAGTCCACACACATCAGGAGTGGTTCACACTGATTTACCGAGAGACAGCTCGTTTGATTTTATGTGATCCATGGAACGACAACAAGCTTTTTAAACACAGCCCTGTTTCAAACCCTATGGGACAAACAAAACTTTCACCTTGCAGCTTGAATCACAGTAAACATAAGCATGTGTATAATGCTCAGTTACAGCTAAAAATATTTTTTTAAAAGAAAATGGGGACCAGTCACTGACTGATTAGCATTTTTTTGGTTAGTACTATGTCACCTGTGCAATTATATCACTTATGTATTTTACTTGATTGTTTCAAAGCCCAGTTTCTAAAAGTTTTTTTATTTGGTTTTGAATACGTGGTTGTCTAAAGTCAATAAAACACATTTTTATATCAACTAATATGGCTTTTACAACTTTCTAAACTATATGTAGGAGTAATGCTTTATAAATCTTTAAATAAGTCATTAGCTTAATAAGTTGTTATAGAGTCCCCCTGCTACTGTTGCATCTTAAATCGAAGATATTTGTGTTTTTCTTTTACAACATATAACTACTTTTTTATTCTGTTCCTCATTTATACAACCCCAGACCTTGGCATTTGTCAATACAAGCTCTTTAATTTGGCATCTGAACTAAGATTTGTGCCATTTCTCAGCAAAACATCCTCTGTTGATCACATATTTAAGTGGACATGTAGAAGTTCAAGAGGGTTTAACATCTAAATTTCACTGGCCCTTTTACAGTAGTACATGTTCTAGTGTCCAGGAGTGTGCTGTCAGTTATCCACTTTAGGGAATAAGCTCCAGAAGAATCTAGTAGAATCACAAAAAAACTGGAATATTTAAATGTACAGAAAAAGTGAGACATTTTCCAAACCTGTTATGCCATCTTCTACCACTAGATGGAGGAGTGAGCTTAAGCAATTGATTGCCAACTTCGTGAAACAAAACTTCTTGAAAAGCATATACACTTGTGGTTTTCAAACCTTAAAAAAAGTAATTTAAGTTGTTTGCATAGTTCTCATTGTCCAAGTGTTGTTTGTTTGTCTTCATTTATGGGATTTTCTCCATAGAGTCCCAAAGTTTTTTTAAAGTCACTGTCTTTTCTCAGCACACAGCTAAGTTCCTCTGAGCTGCGGCTGCCTCCACTCCTTTGGAAATTACAAAATGTGCTTTATTTGGAACAATAGTATCAATGCAAAAGTTTAGTAATAGTCTCTGTGGCCTCAACTAAATCCATGTCATGCAGAATTATCAAAAAAGTCAAAGTGGTTATATAAGAGTATACTTCAGGTTAAAAAGTGCACCATTTGTTTAAAAACCTGTCATTCTGGACAAGGAATATTCATTGTTTTGCTTTTATAGAAAAGGGCAGCGGCTTGGCTTTAATTCAAGCTTTACATTGAGCTCTTATGTAACGTGTAAACGATAGTGAGGGACTACGACAGTTCATCAAAACATGTCTGTTCTGTTCTTGGTTTCTCAATGGAAACCAAATGCAAGATCGGGTTTACAACATCTTAACGTGGCACTGTCGCCCAATTTAGACACAACGTAATGTTTCAAAGCCCTGTAACGCGCTGGCCCCTCGTTTCATGAAGAAATACACAGATTTATGGCACAATCGGCTCTTCCTGCCAACCTCGGCTGCCCAGTGGCCATGTTGGAGTTAGTGTCTGGAATGGAGCCTCTATAATTTACAAGCAATGATAGTATTACTTACATAAGAGAAGCACTTAACACATTTTCTAGGTCCAAAGACTATACCATCAACAGTTCACAGTAGTTTCTTCATAGATGTGAAAAATAGGCCTCACGATGGGGTCTGATTGATGTTAGTGTCATTTGGGTAGTTTCTGTTGTCATTATGATTTAAACTTAAACTTACTTAACATAAGTACATGGTTTGACCATGTAGAGTGCAGTAAATAAATATCTGTACTATTTTGAAGCAACTTGTACCAAAGACTTTCAGGACCTGTTCAAACCTGCACTGTTTGGTACAGACTTTCAGACCAAATCTTCAGGTGTGAAAGCTCCAGCGGCCATTTAGTCCGGCAAAAAGAGGTTGTCTTAGTCCGGTGCAGACCTAGTTGAGGACTTTCAGGTGTGAAAATGCGCCTTAAGGTCCAGTGTGTAATTCTGAGGGGTATCTAGAGGCGCTTACTTTGTGTAAGCACCTACGGCAGCCCGTTAGGGACATGCCATTGCCTACTAACAAACCTCAGGTAGACAAATGTGCTCATGAGTAGACTTTGAAAAAAAAAAAAAATCCTTTTTAGTTCATAAAAAACACTGGGTTTGTGTGGCTTTCTTAAGGCCATTATGAGGCAATTATTAACAATTGTTTTGTTCATGCAATTTCAAAATTGACAAAACAAAAAAAAGCCAGCATCCCAGTTTCCATAAACAAAAAAATAGGTCAGTCTTGTATGAACTGACCCTTTACAACGTGAACATTAGTATTACTTATCTTAACTTTTTCTATATCTGACTTAATGTAACTGTAACTGTAAATGAATACCTCTAGTTTATTTTATTTTTTTAATAACACATAGTCTCCACCTAATTCCTCGTGTGTCACTGTGTCCAACACCTCAGTGAACAAAAAAACAAACAATGATGAATAAGTAACGTGTGGAAATACCTTTGGTTGCTTTGTTTGAGCTTCAAAACCAACAAACACTATTTACAGCAGTTTTTGGATGAATCGGTGAAATGTACGTCTCTGGAGGAATGTCTGGAGCAACAGGAAGTTCCTACTGAGGCGCTGATGGATGTGCGCCATGGCCGTTGCTCCCTCTCGGACAGATGACAGGCTGAAGGAACAGAAAACAGACAGAAAAAGACACCACATAAGACACCACATAAGAGTGAGTTTCTTTTTAGATTCACTGCGCAAATGAGAAAATTTATTTTGTAATGAAATCTAATTTGGATTACATAAGAGTTACACTTATTTATAAAATAAATCAACACTTAAGAGTTGACTTATTTGTTCACCAAATCACCAGCAAGATTATAAGTTATGTCCAAATTGCAAATTGCTACAGCGCTAGCCGACGCCAACTCTTGATAATTCATGACTTACTCAACTACAAGCCTTACCTTGTTTGGTTTAACCTCTCTTATAGCGTCATGTAACCTTTTTCCTACAGAAGGCATAGCAAGGGTTAAAATGTAAAGATGGGGAAACTAAATGTCACCTGCCGTGTTTGTCTTAGCTTTAAGGACAGTTCAACAAAAATCATAATAAAAATCTTTCAAAACTGTTTTCAAGTGTAAAATCACAGTGAAATCTTTATGTGGAAGAAGCTAGTGGTTTATTTGTTACTCCTTTTTTTTTAATTTAAGACAAACTGAACTGAACTGTCCTTCCTACAGCCTGTGAGCACCTACGGTAGCCCTGAAGGGTCATGCAATTGTCTATAAAGAAATAGTTTTGTTCATATATGTCCAAACCTTTCAGTTAGTGTGTGTTCAAAAAAAGAGACCTACGTGTGCTTAAACCTGACACAGTAAGTTGTTGTTAATGTCTTTTTTGTTCACTAAAGCAGTAGATTACGGGAGAAAAATGCCTGAGAGGAGGATAATTCAAGTGAAAATATCATTGCTGGTTGGTATAAGTGCTTTAGTTCAACTCCAGGTCGAAGTAAACGGCTGTCTCTTTTGACTAATCCGGAGCAGCTCGAGGTCCAGAGGGAGGTGAAAGACACGTTGTTAGTTTAAAATATGATACAGCGTAAATTTCCAACATAAAAGGAGCATCACATGTCAACCATTCCATGCAAAGCCAGTGGATGTAAGCCAAAACTTCAATTTAACAAATCCAGTGTAACTTAAACATATTAAGCAATCGAACTGATGCCCACATGAATCATTCGACTTTAATGGAGCTCTCTGTAACGCACAATAAAGATGTAACCTTGCACTGCAGCTTAATTTTCACAAGATTTGAGTTTATAAACTCGCAAAAATCAATCAATCAATCAATCAATCAAGGTTTTCACGTTCGAACTCTGGCCTTGCCGGCTGGTTGTTTCCAATAATGTGGCAATACTGACAGATCTGTTTTTGGTTTGAAGATGTAACAATTGTTTTACCTTTATGAACATAAACAACATCGCACTTCTCTGACTGGATAAAATCACCTCCAGGTATTTATTTAAAGTACCTGCCCTTTTGCAAACGCTTCCAACGAGAGCCCTCCAGATGGTTCTGTTGAGCAATTCTATCTGGTTAATAAAGGTGAATATGATTGTGAGCACCTACAGTAGCCCTGCAGGGACAAGCTGTGAACAACCCCTGTGGAAATGGATCAGATTATGTCTTTTTAAAAAGCAAAGTCAAAAATTGATCCTGACTCAGAAACTGGGACCATTTGAAGACATTATTATTTCCATATTAGTTAATAACTATAGAGCTCCAGGAGATCACACAACCCACATTATTTTTGACGACAACAACATTGAGCAATAGTAAGAAATAAGAAATCTAGTAAGAAATCTGTAGAAAAGCCTCAGATGTCAGTAAAATCCTGTTAAACAAAGTTTACCAGATTGTTGAAATGATGACTAAACTGTAGTTTTCACATCTATTTGCTTAAAATAACACAACATTGCATCTGTTATTTACTGCCTCTATGTGTCCCATTTGAACAGAAGGAAATACGGAACAGAAAACAAGACATTATTTAGGATACACACGCCACACAGGGTCTTGATAGAGTGAAGAGAAACACAAGAATTAGCATAAATGTATACAGTGAACATTTTTACATTTATAGAGCTTATAATTATTTACATATCCTGCTGTTTTAGTAACTCTGTAGAGAGATAAAAGTTAGTGAGATGTATGTTTCTGATCGGTTTAGACTCGTGCCTTGTAAAGGACACAGAAAATTATTAAATAACATTTAGCTTAATAACTGTGGAATTAAAGCTTAATAAAGAACGTTTGTTTGAGATCTACACTGGCCTACATTAAAGTACTGTATTGAGGGAGGAAACCCTCATTTCCCACAGAAATTGTTCTCCAAACATCCAAAACCACAGGAGCTCAACATATGTAAACTATGAGCAGCTGTACATTTCACAGACTGTAAAAATAAGAGAATGATCGATGACGTGCTGTAATATATGCCTTTTTAAATGTTTATTATGTATACACTCTATGGAGCCCCTTCCTCCTTTTACTGTTCCCATATACTTCCCTGTATTAGGCTGATCTAATCTCTAATGTACACTCAGACCTCCCCCGCTCGACGGAGACGGCACAGTTGGAGACATTTTCCAAACATACACATCCTACTTGAACTTGTCACAGTTGGAGGTTGAGTGGGCCGTAATGCGGTTCATTCACAGCTTTGACTTACGGCAAGAACAACCTACAATTAGGAACGGCTTGTAGCTTTTGGGCCTGAGTTTATCTTTGAAATCTGCTTTAAAGTGACTTGTCAATGCACTGTCATGGATTTTGATTGAGCTGTTGCTTGTGTTATTAGCACACTTTCTACCAGAAAGGGATACAAATAATAGCACTCTTATTTACACATTTCAGTAAAGATCTACAAATCTGTTTTCTTTATATTATTTAATGTCACAAAGATAAGCCCGTTTTAGAATTTATTCAACAAAAGGCAACCATGACAGGGATTTGTCTGATAAAAGATAAAACAGGAGAGTATGAGAAGCCATTAGGATACATGAGCCATTGTTGTAGTCGTATCACTAGATTACGAGTCCAAGTCCAAGTCCAGTTCTCAGTGTTCGAGTCCAAGTCCCCAAAGACTAGTCCGAGTAAAGTCATCTATAGTGCAAGCCCGAGTCCAGCCCGAGTCACCAAAGTGAGTTACGAATCTAAAAACTGTGGGAGCCAAACTGACTGATTGGGATTTTAGTTTTGTATAAGCCTATTTCATGACCAAACATTTAAAGGAGTTTTGATTGTTGCATATCAATTAAGGCTGCTGACTATAATTTTGAAATTTCTCTCTTCCTTCTGGGTCACATTTAGGAGCTTGTCCTGCTTTGACCACATGCAACAGGCAGTTCAAGTCTGTCTGTCTACAGTCTCATAGAAAAGCAAAAAAAACCTGAAACACACTAATCAAGCGAATGTAAGTAGTACTCACCCGTGTCCGAGTATCTGGGTAAGATCATATCTAAGCAAAGAAAGTGATGCCACAAGAGTAAATCATATTTTCATATTTACACTTTAATTGTGAGTAGATCACAATGTTGTCTGCCATTGCATTAAGAACAGTTCATTTCATTTCAGTTATTACATGAGTTGTCCATTTAAACCAGAGTTTTCATATTTCTTATTCAATATAGAAATGCTTTAGTGCAACTATAGGTGTTTTTATTATACTATTACAAAAACCTCTTTAACAGCATATACATAAGAGTGTATTTAAAGAATATTTCCATTGAAGGAGCAGTGGAAGTGAATGTCTTACATCTATAAAGCTATTTAAACACATCAGAAAGTAACAAGAAAAATATTCAAGGCACTTGGAAGAATGCTTCAAGTGAATACACAACACATCAGAGAAAATGCCAGTAATCCAATAATCCAAAAATATGAATGGAAATCAATGGGAGGAGACTGCTTGAGTTTAAACTGTGCTGCCATTTCATGTTTGTTGTTTGATAGTTATGAACAAAACAAGTCTCATGAACTGGTTGAAATTGAGGGTTTTGAAAATATAGCTTGTATACATTTTTTATTGGGTAAATTAAAAAAGTTTAATAGTGTGATAATAGTGTTATTCAAGAGATGTGTGGTTTTTATTTTGATTATTATTTATGGTCACTATTGACAACAACACGGAATTATGTTTTTAAAGTTTTATTGGGTAAATAAGCCCTAAGTTACACCTACACAGATATTTTGATATTTTCTCTTGTTTATGTTTATTTATGTTTTGAAAATGTGCGGACAGAGGATGAGATATTATTTTTTATAACTGTTAGTCTAACAACTTTATCCTCCTTTTACTCACAAGAAATGTTTAATAATATGCATTTCTTTGTTGTAACTACTACCAGCTATTAATCCAAAAAGGCTTTGCACCACAGTTTCACAAAGTTTATCCTTAAAAAAGAGCAAAATTAACAAAATCTTGATATCAAGTTAATTAAATTCATTTTTATTTTTAAGAATATTTTTCTGCATTAAGTCAATAAATATATAAAAAATTTTAATATCAGCACAATCCAAAATAGTTTGTCTCTTTCCATTGACTTCTATCTATTTGTCATTTATTTGTCGACCAATAAGCAGTGACTTAGCTTCTCTTTAACCACGTTAGTTCCAGTTGGAAGTCAAGACAGATTCAGTGAACACAAAGGCACTTTCTGTCTCGGTCAAAAATTTATCAAGAAAATATCCAGACAAACAGTATATGCTTCGGCATTTGTCCATAAAGTGCTTTGTGTGACTTTTGTCGAGGCCTGCGTTGAGATAATTCAGCACGAGAGACAGTCACGCGACAAATGTTAAGAGCAGTATGGCTTTTTAAGTGTTCATTGTCTGAAAGTGACAGCCAGTCGACAATGTGATATTCAACGGCAGGTCCTGCTGCTGTTAACTCTCAAAGTCTCAGTCTCGTTTTACTTGATAAAAGTTTAGTGCCACAGCTCATTTTGGTTGGACTTTGTTTAGTATTCATTCACTGAAGCCAAAATGCAGCTTTGAATAAACACAAAATTAACTCTGAAGCTCTCCCTTAAAAAAATCTACACCATATAAGCCTCTATCAGAAAGTTATTCACTACTAATCCTTTTTGTTTTTCTTCTACGGTTTTGTAATTGTTGCAATGTAAATCTGAACGCATACAGCCAGCTTGATAAAGTTTAAATCAACAAATAAATCCCTAACTTGTAGCAGCAAAGCAATTATTTGGAGAAGGTTTTCCTAACAATATGATTTTCAGAAATATTTTTTATTATAAATGTTGCTTTAAATGGCCTTAAGCTCAAGCCAATAATAGGCTAGCCTGGTTTTTAGTTTTTTACTTTTCCAAAAAATAACAGTCGAGCAGTGGCCGACTACATTGACTTGAATAATCTTATCGTCTTAAGTTATCAAGTATAATTTGGTTAAAAATTTAAATTACTTTTCAAACCAACATGCAGTTTTGGTTTGAGCAGGTTGTTGCGCCTAGATCCAATCCGATTTATATTTTTGGTCAATTATATTACGCCTTGAGCCATATTCATTTTAAAATAATAGATTAGGCCTGCTCTAAACACCACTGAGAGTTAGTAATATATGCTCTTTTACACAGTTCTATTGCCATTAGAGGTTACACGAGTCATTACATGTACTTTGGTTTTCTTTTTAAATATGGTTCCATAAAGCCATCCAATGGTGGTACGGTACGTGTCGGGTCAGTGTGGGACGGCGTGATGAGATTCATTGTAAAAAATAGTGAAGCCTAGAGTACAAGATATTTTTATACTATTGTTTTTGGCAGATCTACTGTGGAAAAAAAAAATCCTTAAATTTTCCAAGAATGTTACTGGGCCGAGGATTAGCAACGATTCTGCAGAAAGATGTAGAAGCAAAAGGCTTTTGTTAATTTGAAAAGAAATGAAGAAAAACAAAAACTGCTGTGAAGGCGTTTTGAGAAATCATGTGGAATGTGATGGAAAATAACATGATTACTAAACTACTTGTCCGTGGCGTTCCTTCGGAAAACAACAGCGGGCTTCATTTCCTCAGCGTGCTCTGGTCACAGATTGTACCGAGTTTACCACAAATTACACATGGCACTCAAAACTCAAGGGAATGTAAATGGTTTTGTTACTTAAGGAGCAGTGACAATGGGAGAGATGATGTTCTCTCAGTTTGATTTTCCTGAGACGTCCAGAGTCCCGTAGTGTTCTCTCTTTAGCCACAAGGGGGAGTAGTTTCCGGTTTTCAGCATAGACGTTACAATTAATTGCTTTTTTTTCTTTATCCACAAACAAACGTCCAACAAGGCTGGATTTTTTTTTTTTAATTATTAAATTGAAAAAATGTGTAGTGACCAAAATTAAATTCACAGTAACGTGCTTCTAATAATTAATGCTAATACTAATATCCAGTCACGAGTGTTTCCAAATGCTCCTGAAGATCTAAATTCTCAGAGGTCTGAACAGAGTCTGCCTATGGTTTTCTGAAAAGGCCTTTTGTCACATGTAGCAGCCAGCACTTGATTTCTGCTTGTTCTCCTGTGTGGTTCATATTTTCCTTCGATTGTCTCCGTCTTCTAAGCCATAACGTCGTGGGTCAACCAAAGCCCTGCTCTGGCTTTTGTGGCAGCCACGTTAGGCTACAGTGGGACGTCCGGAGAGAAGAAAGTCTGAGATTCAAGCAAGTATATCAGATTGAGGTCTTGTAGTATTTTGTACAGTCTTTAGAACATACTCTGCAGTTGGCGCCAGATAAAACTTCCAATGACCCATTGTATTAAAAGGAAATAAGCCATAAAGTGAAACAGGCTGTTGCAGAGTAAAACCGGGCTTTTTTCAAGCCCATACATGAACTCGGACTTAGATCCACATCCAAGACTCGAAGGTGAAACAGCGGTTACAATAAAACAGTAAGACACAAAAGCACAGCTGTGATAGAGGGGCGAATGTTTATGTAGAAATCCGGGCCAGAAACAACAAAGTGAGGGTACCGGATCGAGCTCGAGGACGTAATGAAATGCTTAAGGTGCAAAAGGACAGGACGTAACAGGTGAGGGGTGCATAGAAAGAGAAGTGTTTGGACTAGTCCCGGTTTTGATGGTATAGCTGCGTGACCTGGATGACTGGAGGAGACGTACTGAGAACCGGCCCACACCAGCAGGCGGACGATCGCGCGGCTTCGACCGCACACTGGCCCCTGGAGAGAGGTCAGAGAGGAGACAGCAGACAGACAGTTAGGGTTCAGAGCAAAATGAGAACTGACACGAGACATATGCTGCGTTCAAGTGCTCCTCTGAAGGTCACATTTTTTGAGTTAGGATGGTATAACTGCATATTACTCTATTAATAATATATTTGTTTTGCTGCAGGGCTGCTCTTAAATGAGTCTGTTTGTTGGTGATTGGAACTTTCATTTGTAGTAAAGCAGCTTAAGGGTGTTTTACTAAACTGGGAGAGACAAAAAAGTTTGAAAAAAAGTGTTACTGAAACACAAAAGCGGTTACCTGACGTCATTGACTGGTCAAGAAGTTGGTAAATACAGTTAGTAAGTATGAAGAGTTATTTATTAGCATTAAACACTACTAACAAATCAGGTTATGTCTTGAGTACCTACAGTCTTTACATTTCAACTTTAACAGAGCCATATTCACAGATGGGTTTCCTTTATCATCTTTATTTGGCAATTAAAGATTTCCAAACGGCGCAGTGAGGAGAAAAAGGGAGAATGGAAACTCACACTGCAGTAAATTAAGTACTCACACCAGCAAGTACCAAGTATACTAGGCACTACCAAGTATGCTTTGCTTTGTGTTCAGTATGGACATGACATTCTGTGTAAAGGTCTGGCACAGATAGTTATTATATTGTAAATAAATTGCTGCGTGTGTTATGTGTTCATGTGTGTTACCCAACTCAGTAAAATGTTTGTCGACAGCACATGAACGCATCATTTCTTTAAACTATAGACACAGAGCAGATCCAATATGGAAACAAAAGATACTGATAAACCCACGGCGAGACATTCATGTAAAAGAAAAGACAGATACATGTTAATGATGCCAAAACAGCAGCTTATGGTTCACCTGAAAACACGTCTGGATTATAGGCATTTCTTGTGACTCCACCCCATTTTACACAATTAAAACATGTTAAAGAATATAGTTAGGTGAAATAATCCTTTTTGACAGAAATAAAGCCAAAAATGTGAGCAGCCCTTGCAGCTTCCGTGGTTTTAAATGGGTAAGTTGTAGTTTGGGCGCTGCTATTTATCAGGCTATTTAACATGAAACAAAAATGGCGCAAAATAAACTCTATAAATTGTGCTTTTTTTCTGATTGTCATTTTCTACACTGTCTACTGACACTCTAAACCCCTTTGAGGCAAAATGGTGGAGAGACAAAAGCCAGACCTGAAATCCAACACCCAATAAACACTTCCACCTCGAGCCTCCTCCGATGAACATAGGCAGCGACAGCAGGTGTTCGTCACAGATACATGGATGAGGACAAAGTTGTGACAAACTACTTTAGTTTCTGTGCAAATGTGATCGAATGTAATCAGTGGAGGAGTTTAAACGTTTTTTTTTTTTTTTTAAGCAGTATAGGTGGTTATTTCAGATCCCACAAACATAAGTTAAAATAATAATAATAAAAATACTAGTAAAGAAGCTAATACTGAAGTTAGTGCAAGCTTAGACCTCACTGAGTCACAATCAATCCATTTCACGTATAATTGTGTAAATTATATCTTCTTTAAACAAGATTTTAAGGTAAATAACAAATAACAAATAAACATTTACACAATATCTGGAGTCTTTTTCCTACATCCATGATTTGTAGGACGTTTTAAGGACTACACTGGGTCTTTAATCAAAGTCTAATCTCATGTTTAAGGTAAAAAGTTAAATAACAAATATTGTTTTTAAATTTAATATAAGAGGGAAATTGTGACTAAAAGTTTCAATATTAGAATATTAGCTTCACGTTTGCTCGGTTATGTTTATGTCTGTACTACATAATCTTGATTATAACTGGGTAGAATGTGTGAAAAGCAGTCTTTAGCTTCACCTTTTAATAACTGTACCCCTCTCGGCTACCTTCAAACAAGTGTAACAAAAATATATTTCATTTGGACTCTTTGTAGCTGTTTTGACAATTTAAAAAAGTTTGCCAAATTCACCCCAACCTTGAGAAAAATCCCCTCTGAAGGTGGATTTTCTCTACTGTTTATAGCAGCACACTTTCATGCCACATGTACAGCCACCATGTTCAAGAGAAAACTACAGACGACATGTAAACACCACATCGACAGAGTTAAAAAAGTCCAACGATATCGTTTCAACACAACAAGAAACAACCTTATTTAAGAAGTCTATACAGAGGGTGAAGCAGGTACCTCACATTACACACGGCTCTTTTTTCAAACTGGAGTGATCCTGCTGTAAAAACAAACACAACAGGGAATGGAAAACATAAAGAGTTAAACCTGGTATTGAACCAATTCAAAAAGCAGCTCACTGGCTTTTCTCTTATTTCTGTGGTATATTTTTATCCTGCGTTTTAAAAATCTCTGTCCTGGCTTTTTTCAAAGTCAATAATTAGCCTATAGCTCACCCTACAGGATTAAATAGTTGTGACTTTGAATTGATGGTTGTAAGCACAGTGTGAGTGTACAACATATCTGACAGCAGCGCTTGACATTAAGCATTTTCAAGCACTGTGTGTGCTTTGGTATTTACTACTGTTTATAGGAGCTACGGAAAATTATGTCACCAGACCCGAAAGTAGGCCGCTGGCCACGTCAGGTACACTGAACTATAGTAATAATAATAATAATTTGTAGAAAAGCATTTAGCTCGTTTCCATGCAAGTGTGTTCAAAGTGTTCCATTTGAAGAAAATACAAAGCAAAAAGACAATCATTGTTAGCTTTAATTTAGCATCCTGCGACATTAATAAGAGCTGACATAATGCTAAAGTGGCTAATGTCTTCGGCTTCTGTGACATTGTTGTGCAGTAGACTCCAGAAATAGAGCAAAAAAGTGAAAAACATAAAAAAAATAATTAGTTTAAAAAAAAAAAAAGTATTGAAAACACAGATCAGATTCAACGTAATTTTGGCTGAATATACACTACAGACTCTGGTAACATTATAAAATACAACTCCTTTTGTTTGCATCTTGTTTTATTACATTTATAAACCTACAGCATTAAAAACGTGTCCTGCTGCTTCAATGACTCTGTTTAGCAGCTACAGGTAGAAAAAGAGGTGGACTAAATGGACAATAGTTAATGCCTGTGAGCTGTAGGTTTGTTGAAGAATCAGGTTTACTGCCAAGTCAGAAGGTTTACACAAAACAAGGAATTTGTTGTAGCTTGTTTGTGCAAAAACACAGACTAAAGTTACAAAAGATAAATAAGCTATAAGAAGGATCTACTAATAATTTTCAAAAAATTACAAAAGTATACACACTAAAAGGTAAGTAAGGTATATTTAGACTCTTACCTGGTGCAGGATAAGGTTCAGGGAAATTGATTTATATAAAGTTAAGCACAATGGCTGAAAATAAAGCTTAATGAAGTGTCTTTGTTTAAGATCTACAGTCATGCTGATCATGTATCGAGAAAATACATCTTGTCCTGATCCAAGGAAAATATTCACAGTCCAAACATCGTCTTTACCGACATGTGTCCAAAGAGGTGGCAACTCTGACAGGTCTGGGCGGACTGTTTTACCGTTCCAAACGTAAACAACATGGCACTGCTCTGATTGGATAAAACTGTGGTTGATAAATATAATCACAAACCAGGTTTTAATAGAGAGTACCTGCACTTTTTTCAACAGGAGCCCTCCAGATGGTTCTGTGGAACAGTCCCTGTTCTGTGGAGCAGTTCTATCTGTCTATGAGTCAGGTTAATCCACAGATATGGTAGTAGCCCTCGGGCCCCTACCTTAGTCTTAAGCTCTAAACAGACCTCTTGCTTATGTTGAGTGAGCAATGCTTTATTTGTAAATAAAACAAGGACAGAGAGAAGATCTGTTTAGAAAATGTCTGTAAATATAATACTGACTTGAGGGCACATTACCCAGACCTTATTAGGCCTCATGCCTTATGTTACTTATTTTTTTTCCTTTTCTGTCGTGAGTGTTGTGTTGTAATTACCCAGCCTCGTCGGTCATGTCCTGATCAGCTTCTGCAGCTGACGACTCCACTTCTACGTCAACGCTGCTCTCACTGCCCTGAGCCGACAGGCCACAGGGCGACTCCAGACTCACAATATCACCGCTGGGACAAACACGGACAACACAATTATTACAAAATGTTTTTTCATTAAATCTAGGACTTTTGGAATTTTTTTTTTTTTTTAAATAGTTTTTCTTGGTTATTTTTATGAATAAAACTAAATAAAAATTATGAATTAGGAAGAAAATAACTCTCTTGGAAACCCAATTATATGCTACTTGTTTGATAAGACTCTCCAGGCTGTGGTTATTGCTGCATTTGAGAGTTTTTTTTTCTTTGCTTTGGGTGAGTTTATGATACTGTCAAATGAAGACTAATGTTGATATAACCTGTAAGTGGCCTCTATTTATATAAATTCAGCCAAAAAACTGCAATATGTCAGGTCTACAAATGTTTACTGACTTGATATGTTTTTCCAGGAGAAGGATGGCCTGCTCCTTCTCCTCCAGCCGCTTCTTCAGTAAAGTGATCTCCCTCTGTTTCTCCAGCAGCTCCTTCTGAAGGCGGTAGTTGCTCTCCTCCAAAGTCTCACAGAAAGCCTGGAGAGACACAGGAATTAGTTTATTTCCAGACAAACATTTTAAACCAAAGATAATCGTCAAAATAAATGTAACATTTGAGGTTGACATTCAGGAGGTTAGGGTGATGTTCAAAAGGTAAATGAAGGTTTGTCTTTATAAGTTTTAACTCACATTATTAAAACTATTTAGCATAAACGTAGTCAGCTGGAAACAATGACAAAAGCTATGTTAATATATTTTAATATTTATGCCAGAATAATGTTAATATGTGCCAGAGCAACAAAGCTTAAACACAGAGAAGACTAAACAAATCTGAGTAACTAATTTTGTTTACTCTTTTCTTTGTGTGAGAGAATTATTGTTTATTATAGTGGTGTCATACAAAAGTGAACTTTTATAATTCAGAGGTGGATGTACTACAAAAAGAACTATTGTCTACTATTGTTTCTCAGTTTTCTAAATCGAAAGCTTCAAAAGCCATTTACTACCCTTCAGCACAACACAAATCACTAAATATTTAACAACAAATGTGGTTTTATCTCATGAACAACAGAACCTATCTAAAGTTGGAAAAAGCAATACTCAGAGAAAAGCCATATGTTGGATATGAGGTTGATTTTCTTTGCGCAAACCAATTGTAAACCAATAAAACCGTGTCAGTTTTACAAAAATATGTAGTACCATACTACTTCACTGTCTTCATAAAGCTGCACAACATTTATAATAAATATCTAAACATACATTTATTTATTTTATTTTTTTATTGTCAGAAACCACCACCAGGGGGCACCCAGCATGTCCGTTATGTTGAAGGGGAAAACCAAAGTATAATAGTTAATGGTACAATAAATAAAATTGAATGACACTCACCCGGCTCTCCTCGAGACTATCAAAGGGCCCCGGTGGATCATCCAGACATAAAAACTCCCTCACGGCCTGACTGTGGGGGGACAGAGATTACGTAACAGCATTCAGATTAAGGTCACTGTAATTATTTATGCTGCATTTGAATGAAAACAGCAGATGGAAGACAATAAACCGAGGAAGCCCCGGGACAGAGAGCAGTGCAGTGGAGCGGCAGGACGGTGAAATAAAAGTTCAATCATTTAATGTAACTATGGTTGTTAATTTTTATGAGTACACGTCACAGAATTTACCAGTTGGCTATGTCTTTGTGAGCAACAAGGTTTTGTAAAAAGGCCTGTAGTCCCAGCTGTCTGTCTTCGAGGAAGTCGCTGTCGTAGTTGTCTTTGAACCAGCGTTTTGGAGGCAGCGAGAGACGGAAGCCAGGAAACATCTCTTTTAACTGTGACAGAAACAAAGACAGGAAAGAGGAGATGTATTCACTCCATGTTTGTAGTTTACAGAATCAGGACACTGTACAAATTGTGTAAATAACAAAAAAAAAAAAAAGAAAAACTAATGTAATGGCTTTGATCTGTGCCAATCAATCATAACTGCTTTTGGAAATACACATGACTTTAAAGCTTAAGTTCAGGAGAAGACCACACACATCAAACTCTAATGCGGCCTTTTGCCATGTTTTATTTGGCCCTTTAATACATTTAGAAGGTGATATTTGTGGCACAACATTTTAGTTTCAGGTTTAAATGGATTTAAACAGGTTTAAGGTAGATTTAAAAAGGTTTTGGGTGGATTTGAACACGTTTAAAATGGATTGGAACAGGTTTTAGGTGAATTTGAAAGGGTTTTAAGGTGGATTTGAACAGGTTTTAGTGGGTTTTGAACAGGTTGTAGATAGATTTAAACAGGTTTTAGTTGGATTGGAGGTTAAGCCAGTTTTTGCTTCAAATCCATTCTGTCCTGCAGCTCATTGATCTCAGACGTTCACCGGCTGCTCTCTGTTGTTCAAAAGCCCAATGCAGGGAAGGGTCCATGTTGTTCAGTAAAGCATCTGTCCTGTTGTGCGTCTATTGCACCACTTCTTCAACTAGAAGTAGTGGAGCAACTAATTCCTATTGTTAAACCTCTCTCTTATAGTCGCCTATTATCTTTTTTCCAACTGACTGCTGCATAAAAAACTAACAGAATAAAACAATAAAAAATAAAGCCAATAGCAGAAATCCCCCTGTGGTCCCTGCAGTTCTGTTAATGAAACCAACAACTGTTTTGGTCTGAGAGCAGAAAACGTCCTGAAACCTCACAGTGAGTAAAATTAACAAGAGAAGTGGTTTGTGGACCCAGAGCGTAGAGTGAAGGGCAGCTTTGGGACCATGCTGAGTGAAAATGCAAAAGGTGATGAAAAAAATTTGACAAGGTGTTGCAACAAGTGTGAAAAAAGTCAACGTCAAGCATTTAATTTCAGTGTTCTACAGTCAGGTTGTTCAAACAATTGTTATAAACCTTGAAAACAGTAATTGTTCCACGTCTATAGTCAAGAATTAAGCATGTTGAGGGGACGTTTCAGAAAAAGAGATCATAGGCGACTTGAAAAACTAATAGAAGTGGAGCAACAGACACACAACAAGACGGAAGCTACACTAAATAAAATGGACCATCCCCTGCACTGGGCTTTTGAACAACAGAGAGCAGCCAGCAGACACTTCATATAACCCAGTGAGGTTTCATTACCTTCTTTTTTTGTTTCTACAACTGCCCAGAGAGGACAAACAGAGCACTGCTGGAGGAGAAGCACATTGTCTTTTCATATTTAAACACATGACTATCCATGTCATTACTAAAACTCTTGATTGTAAATAAAGTTCAGGTGTCCACATATAAAAAAATATTAAAATAACAAAAAAAGTACAAAATGAAAAAAATAAAACCCCAACAAACCTTTATTTCTGTGCATAAGCCCTAATATATGGTTTGTACTTGACCTGATCTGGTGCACATTACTTACACCTTACGCCGCCACTCGTTTGTCTTCCGTGTACTTTCATGGACCACACCAAAGCTCGCTCTGGGTGAGCTCTCTTACGAAACGTTTCTGCCACAAATCATACATTGCTTTTTGCCAGAAATGACCTGCACCAGGTTCTTGGAAACATCAGGCCCAGTCTAATCAACACAAGCTGGAACAAAGAGCTGAGTTCATTAAAGTAAGAGATCATTTTAGCCGGAGGTTTATAGTCATTATTTAAAATTTGATGGTCCAATAGTGTCTCTAAACTGCTTTTAAGGTTTTCCAGGTCAAATAATGGTAGAGTGGGGCTTTATGCAGCACAGTCTACTTATGTTGTAGTCCACATTGACGAAGACTTTTAAGGCGAGTTCATGTTTGGTTAAATAAAAACTCTGGTGCGGTTGCTCTGTTTATACGGTTCATGAGGAAATGCTAACTGACAAATACGTGCACCGAGACCCTCAAAAAGCCTCAGGGTGTGTTTCCAACTGAACTCTGACAAGGTTCAATTGAAATGTCCAACACTAAAATGACAAACACTTGTAGTGGTGGAAAAATATACATCCCTTTGTTAATATAACTTACCTCCACATTATATTGTCAAACCTTTTACTACCTTTTTTATTTGTATTTTAAATATGTATTTTTATTGGTATAAAGCACACTGCTATATAAATTAGTTTGTTAACCTTATAGTGTGCAGGTTATGGACAAACGGTGGACTTTTTTTGTTTCCAAGTCACCGTTTGTCTCCAAAACTATTTATAAAAACTTGCTACTGACTGTTTTTTTAACCAATCAAACTTCTGCATCATGTTCCCTAACAGGATCTTGGTTCTCTGTCAGTACATATTTTAATTTAAGATTAGATTAGTGTGTGGTTGCTAGTCTGTTGTGGCAGATTGATATTATTACAAGGCTTAATATGTTTTCCTACTCGACAAAGAAGCCCCTGCCACAACCATGGGACACTAACTTGGCTCAGTTTTACTGGTTATTTGTGAACAGTCTAATCACTTCCACAAAGTGCTTCTAAAAGAAAACACTGGTTTAAACACAAAGGAAGAAAATCAGATACTTCGGACTAAAATGAAGCAGACAGAGTTTTAAGTTACATAGAACAGGAAAGCATTATATGTACAGAGACACACCCAAACGCACCTTGTCATTGAGTCTGGAGAAGTCTGCGTATCTTCGAAACACCACCCAGCTCTTGTCTGGAGTCTTTCTGACCAGGAGCTTATAAACCTGTGACAGAAAATGGAAATAAATGGCAATAAATACAAACATAACTCATTTAACGTGTCCAACAAAGGGGTTTCCACACTTAGAAGGAATAGTTTTAGCACTTCAAAACAGTAAATGGCAATGTTCATGTATTCTGACCCATTTAATTACACAGGTGTTACATCAATCTTTTACAAAAGTGCAATAATGGAGCATGTCTGTTTGGCAGAAAAAAAACAGAAGACTTTGGGATTCATTGTGACAGCTAAGGCATATGGTGTATCTCCATTACGTTTTAAGTTTCATGTGTGAGAGAATTTTTTTTATCATGAGCTCACTGTTTGAACCACAGCTGAGGGGTTCCCGAAGTGACCCTTATTTAATTTTGTAACTTTGTAAATAAAAATGGCGCCCTTAAAATCATTCTGCAGTGACCTAACCTGTACAGCTCAACCCAAAACAGATGAAAGTAAACACAATAAGAAACCAGTGATCTAAGTATTCATAAAGCAGTACTCAAATAGGACAGCAATGAAGAACATAGCCCAATATGGAGTCTGAGACAAAACAACAGTGCATTTCTGGAGATCTTGAACTAATTCTGAGTCATTAGGCCTGAGGCTCGTGAGCAGTCCTACATGTGCTTCATATCCATGTTCATTTTATGCACTGTTAAACGCTCAACATAATGCTCCTATAACATGTATTTGTCTGCGAGTGGTTAACATCAGCGAAACCCACGCAGAGTGCTGGCCACAGAGTGCAATCAATAGTCAGACCATCAAATTTAAAAGACTAATGGGGGAAAGGCTGGGAGTAATATGAAGTAAATGAATGACTGTATAGGCTGTGCTCTCTTGACAGTTTAGCGACGTATGGTAAAAGGGAAATTAAACAGCTCCAAAGTTTGAAATTTAGTGGTTTCGTACCGTGAACTTGGCCCTCTCCTCCATGACCTCATATCCCAGCACAGTCGGAGTAATGGGCCTCTCCTCAGCCTGCTGGCTCCCCTCAGGATCCGATAAGGAGCGAGGGCAGCTGGAGTACTCTACGGAGGGTTCGAGAGTCCCGTTTACCCTGGCACGTGTCACCGGGCTCGGGGCAGGAGGCGGCGTGCGACTGCGAGAGGGTCGGTCCGAGCAGCGGGACGTACGCCGAGAGTTGAATCCGCCGCCGCACTCTCGACCGTTGCCTGTCATCCTAGTGGTGGATGAATCGGACCCGCTGGAGACGCTGCCTAAAGATGAAGCTCGCTGTGGTCGCCTCAGTTTGCTGCTATTCCCTGACATCGCTCTGTTCAGTGGCAGCGGGACAGGCACAAATGGTGAGGCCATGTTCCCTGAGCTGCGCTCAAGTCAGTGATGCTTCCCAAAAATTGCCAACTTCAGTCAATGAGGTTTGAAAGCAGCCCTCTTTAGGCCTGAGAAGATGACACAGAGCAACATGCAGAAACATAAAGCAGACAGTATTATAAACAGAGCTGCACTAAAGTCAATTGTTTTGTAATTGTTAAGGATATGGTTCTTTTTTTGTTTCCTGTGGGAGAAATTTGTCTCGGAACAGAAGAGCTACTCAAAACAGATAAAAACACTTAAACAACAATAGGATCATGCAACATTTTAATCAAAGAGTCATTAGTGCAAAAACAGCAGCAGCAAATAAAGTGCAGGAAGCATCTATGTTTCTTTTCTCCCCCTCCCTCTTGTAACTTAGTCTTTTTGACATAAACACCTCCAGATTGTTTTCGAGATAGGTGGAGAATAAATGGGGTTCATTACATTTTTAAAAGGAGATTCTGCCTACAGAAACACAATGAAAACACAACACAAGCTACTCTCTATTGCTGATGCGGTTAATTAATGTCAGACATCTACTAAATAAGGTCTTTAAATTTAGTGTAGTATTTTGCAAAAGAGGTTATAGATACTCTGGGTAACAGACAGAAGCATTGATGGGGCCAGTGAAAACACACCTTTACAACAATTTCTATGACTAACATCAATGCCAGTGTGCAATACTTCTTCATTTATACAACCTCAGAACAAGATCCTCAATGTGGCGTCTGAACCAAAATATGTTCCATCTCTCGACAACATATTGTGAAATAGGGATAGAAACTACATGAGCACCTTCTAATACAATGCAATTTGTGATACACTACCCAGAATAAAAATGATATAATGGCAGAGCAATAGAGCATTATCTGCAAAACCTTAGAGAAAAGATTGTCCTAGATTAAAAACAGGTCTTTGAACCATAGTGTCATGTTAAAGTAATATCTCTAAAATTAAACAAAGACATTAAATGCTTACGGTTTTTAGTCTCTTTTACACACATACAATAGTCACATGTCTATATCCACAGGACTTTTAACTTTACATGAGGTAATCAATTTATTAATGATATTCACTATATAAGGTCCTGCCCTTTATTGTGGAATGCACATTCAAGAACTTCCATTTTTCAATGTGTTTTGAAGTGTTTAAAATCCATTTTGCACTGGATGGATTTAAAGCAATACATACATTAACTCTCTGCATCATTACTACTGTCTGCTTCTCCAAAACTTGGAATGTGTGCAGACAATTGCCTCGAGTAGGTCAAGGTAAAATAGACCCTTTTAACTTGGGACTGTGCCAGCTGTCTGTCAAACCTGCTTACGTGGTTAGATCTTACAACAATGGAGCTTAGAGCTATTTTGCCCCATGGCAGCAAAAGGGTACAAAGAATGAAAAGACATTTCTCTACGTGCTGTGAAATGCAAGTAAAAATAAAAGAGTTAACACGAGGATACAGGTGTAGTAACAAGATATGGATAAGTTTATAGATATGAAGTACTTTCCACACTCTGAATTACTCAGTGGCTATTTATAGAACCAGATACTGAGACTAGAGTAAACACAACATCATCGACAAAACGAGGGTGACATCCTCTTCTCACTAGTTCACGTTACGGTTTTTCGGACAGTTTTTTTTACCCTTCTTGTTACTGGCAATGTGTGGAAAGTATCTGTTTTTAACTTAGCATTCTTAGCAGTCGTGCTAACTACAAAACACTTAGAAGACTGTGCCAATAAAGTAAATAGTTTAACAGGTTATGCGTTTAATATCAGTTAGAAGAGGACGATAAATGGGGAAAAACAAAAGGCTACTAGTTGTATTTCATTGCCAATTTTTTAATTTAATGCTTACAAATTTACGACATGTGTAACCCTCATTGCATTTGTGTTAGCCAGCTAGCATGCTAAAACGGTCAGACAGCGGTGAAGCTCGTTGCGCGGATAAATGTGCGGTTGCCGTGATGACAGTGCTTCATACTTACTGCGACAATCGGGTTTTGTTTATTCAAATAAAGTCCGGTTTGTAATTGTCCCGTTCATCTGTAATGTTTATCCTCTACACATTTGCTCCTCTGCCCGTGTTAGCTCCATCTTTGACCGCTGCAGTTCAGCTAAATGGCCAGAAAGGGGCGCTGTAAAACTTAAAGCCAGTGGTGTCAAACTCAGAAGTATAGACCGGGGTTTTCATGTTTAGATCTGAGTTTGAAGTGAGATTTAAAGCCGCTCACAGATACATTCACACAGTTCATTTTACAAGACTTGGACACCTTTACAACAGAAACTGTTTGTGTATGATTACATGCCAAAAGATCATTATGAGACCAGAGGAGACAGCGGTCCCAGTAGGACCCGAGGCCACAGTGGGACCAGAGGAGACAGAGGTCACAGTACGATCAGAGGAGACAGAGATCACAGTTTGGTTCAGCATAGTGTTCTTGTTACGGTGCTAGTTCTACAATAGTAAATGTAAAACAAAGAACAAGTTGTATTTTGAATTAACACGAGTAAAAAAAACTTACAAACTGTTTTGATTGATTGCAAACGTTGTATAACTTAAGCACAATTCCATGTTGCTCTTAAACAGCGCAGCACTGTGTCGGGGACTCGGGGTTATCCGGTTTTAGCCTCGAAATGTTTGGCACAACTTATGGAGTGAACTTAAGAACCTAGCACTTAGATGGGATGTACAGCTCTTTAAAGGAGCCAGATCACTTTCTTTCAAAGAGCTGTTCAAAAGATTGGCTCAAATTTTTAAATTATTTTTCTTAAATGAAACAGCTGCCCCATGTTGTGATTTATCTGCTGACTGCAGTACAACATGCATTTTGATTTTATAAATGCAACTTATTACCGTAATTACATTGTGATTGTATTTACAGGGACACATTTTATTTGATATTTAGTCATTTAGCAGATGCTTTTATCAACAAAGCAACTTACATCAAGCTTCCATTCATCAGTGTTACAGCTGGAACACCACTGGAGTGGTTTAAGTGTCTTGCCCAAGGACACAACAACAGTATGAACTGTGGGTAGTGCAGGAACTGAACCATCAACCTTCTGGTTACAGGACAACCACTCAACCACTGAGCCCCTGCGTCCATTTTAACTCAATGAACATAATTAGTAGGCCTACCTGAGCTACAGGTTATTATTTGGAGCTGAAAGGACTCCTGTGCTGGGGTCATGTCTCTCCTCCATTTACCATTTGTGCAGCTCGTTGTTTTCTTTGGTGCAATTTTCTCTGAGTTTGTGTGAGTTCATCACGTTTCCACAGAAGCAGACAGTTTTTTTACACAGATCCCAAATGGCAGTGTATTCACTGCAGCAAGAGAACTCACACACGGCGCTCGCGCGTATGGTCGCAGTCTGCCGCTGAGTCACGTGACGACACACGCAGAACAGGAAGCGGAGACGATAACTGCACAAACACCCATAGACATAATATACATAGACGCCTCATAGACTGACGCTGCCTATTGGAGCGGACGTACCAGCGCGGCGCCATCTTGGATGGGTCTCCGATGCTCCGCCCCCGCATTTATTTCTACTGAGGAAGGTGTATTCCTCAACTACAATGATCATAACTCCCCGAGTTTTTACCGGATTTTCACACGGTTTGGTTTGTTTCAAACGACAGAGACTTGGTTATAATACAGGACGCTGTCACACATTGAAAAATTCTGCTTTCATGTAAAAATACTTTGTATTACGAGGTTTAACTAAGACATATGGTAGACTATGGCATATTGATAAATGTATAAATGAATGCATTTTATATTTTAATAAAGAAACAAGTTTGATTGTTCATTTAAATTTATTACACCTTCTTTATTACATTTAGGACCTTCTGTGTGTCTGGAGACAGAGACTTTGTGAGGTTGTAGGCAATTGGAGCTTTCCAATGACCCTGTATTCCTACCACCATAAAAACAAGCACCTCTGTGGCTAAATCAGTCTCATCCAGGCCATTCCCCATATCCACATATCCAGACATTTTCTGGGTATGGGGATTGTACTGGACATGTTTTTGATGGCCATGGCATCCAACATGAGGGCCACAGAGCCATATTTAGCAGGGTCTTCTTCACGTCTTCTCTTTAACATGTTCAACATCATTGTGTTGAGCCCAGGCCTGGCATCCACTGATTGCATCCACCTTTACAAAAAGAAAATAAATTGCTATTTAGTGCTTCAACCCTTGGATCCCTATTTTGGGCACATTTTCATTTTTTCAATGATTGTTCTTTTTCCAATACTTTGGAAGGCATTCTCAAAGAAAAAATTGTCAAAATAGCACATACACGCTCAAAACTTCTACATCAGTTCCCTGTTTGTTGTACATTATGTAGGGCTGAAGTGTTTGAAGTATTTTAACCAGTATGTTTAAAAAGTGAAATAAAAAAAACATGTACTACACCGTTGCAATGTGTGTGGATGTGGCAGGGGAAGATGCAGAGAATCCCTCAGATAACTGTAGGCTTTCGGACCATGGAGGTGCAGTGTGAGGGCAAACTCTCTCTGGTCTTTGGTGTATTCATGGCCCCGCTTTGAAAAGAGTTCTACCTGAAGATCTGAAATTCAGTTAAACTAGTTAGACAGACTAGTTAGAAAGTTCCCTTGAAATAATACCTTTTGTATTAGTGTATAGTGTAAACAATATACAATTCAAGGTGGTATTATCAATTTATTTTTACCAGAGAAGAAGCCAAGCCTTTCATTCAACTCCTCATTTATAAGGTTCTTTTCCTTCAGATCTTCCAGGAGACTCTTTACAGTTTTCTTTGCTCTCTGTTCTCGGGTCTTTGCATTATTCTTCTCCCGCCCTAGACTCTCCACTCTAGCCAAAGCTTCACTGAGTCTGGCCTTTAGACGAGTAGGTGAATTGGGCAATGCGTAGGAGTGGTCCTAGTAGAATAACATATACTCATTCACATATAAGTGTATGAGTATTTCTGAAAAGAGTTGCAGAAAGCAAGGGAGATATTTTGATATGACCACAGCCATGATGCTCACAGCTGTATGGGACATATCAAATAGCCTACAAATACTCACATCATTGGGCTGAGGTTCACTTTCAGGAAAATGCTGAGAAACGTCCACTGTTAGGCTCTCTTTCCTTGAAGTTTGTGTATTCCTTGTCACTACAGGCTAAAACATAATAAACATAATACTTAAAAACAACTTAATTAAAAACACTTGAAAAAGGTTTTAGTATCCCACAGTGTATTTTAATACACAATACATCAACTAATACATGCAGAAATATCTAACGGTTTTACCGTTTTTGTTTTACATATGAATAATAGACATCTCTGTTAGCATGTAGAGTAAAATACACCTACTCTTTGGAGATGACATGGGAAGTTGAGGACAGATGGGGTCATCTCTAAGCCTGACAATCTGACCCGTCCTGTCAAAATCATCAGGCTTGAAGTGTTCACTGCAGAGCTTTGACGACTCAGTCACAACAAAACCCTCCCGTCTAATAGCAACTTCCCATTGCCTCCTCAAGCCTGTATCACTGGAAAACCTTCAAAGTGTGAAGAGAAAAAAAAAAATCAGCCAGAGATTATGAGAGAGAGTAGCCTAAGTTGCGTTACCAGTTCTTGATGAACGTTACACGTAAGTAAACGGTAAATGGTAAAATAACCTAAATTATTGTTCAATCTTACTTGTGAAATGTAATCCCATGCGATCTAGTTTCAATACTGCGTTGGTTATTGCAACCGTAAGCTGCACAAAATACTGGCATTATTGCTCGCTCTCCGTTTACTCCTATTGACTCTGGTGCTAGCGTTGAGTGGAGAGACCCACCCAATATGGCGGCGACGTGGATCACTCTCCAGCACGTCATGAGGCGTCTGCTGTTAAAATGACACGCCCGGCTTTACTGTTGTCCGTGTCACTCAGTGGAGTTTCAAACGGAAGGCTTGTGTGTTAACCACAGAAAGTTAAAAATAAATTGAAGAATAACTGCGACTCAATTCTCATCGTTTTGGACCTCACAACTCAGGTGCAGGGAAAGAAAGGGACTCGACCCTGGTTGTGTTATAATAAAAAAAAACATCCATGGAACAGAATACGTTTGTAACACCAATACATGTCCGTGCGTAAGCATTCCGCTGCACATTGATTCCATTTAACAACAAATTTGTTTTCCTTTTTTTTCCTAGCGTGAGAAACACAAAGTGTGAGTGCACTTTGTGAGAGACAGGAACATCTCAATGTGTTAATTTAATGTAAAAATGTTAAAATAAGCCTGTAAATTATCTTTTTACATTTACATTTAGTCATTTAGCAGATGCTTTTATCCAAAGCGACTTACAAGTGAGGGAAACAATGGAAGCAATTTTAACAACACAAGGAAACAAAAAGCATAAGTGCACCAAAAACTAGTCAGTTAAAACTTAGCACAGTATACAAAGCTAAGGATTTATTGTTTTCTAAATCTCATCATTCTTTGTAGCTCTCTGTTAAGAAAGTGGAGAAACATTGTCCACAACAGAGGCTATTAAAGAAGTCAGCTGTTTCGCAGATAAAAGTAAAGAGGTTAATCAAATATTACTAATATGCTAACTCAAAAAAAAAACAAAAAAAAAACAATTGAAATATTGTATAAAAACAATGTATAATGTATGAAATTCATCTTTGCATTTCTTTCTTTTCCATAAAACCTGCACTTTGTGAGAGTGTCCATTTTGAAAAAATGAGAAATGGAAAGTTGATATAGCCCCTACATCCAAACTTATTATTTTAAAAGCTTAACTTTGAGATACATCGGACTGAGTCACATGCAGAGAATATGAACATGATTCAAAGAACCAACACCACAACCCCTAACAAGGACAAAAAGAGTTGCAGGACTGCAGGTTGTTAAGGGCAGTAGTGTTTCCTTAAAGCTGTAAATCTCAGGGCAGGACAAGACAAAACCCTTCAATTGCAATGCCCAAATAACTTAAAGCTACCAGAACATTTATGCAAAGACATTTTTGACCTTTTTGAGTATAATCAAGCTCTCACAACAAAGGTTTCATTAAACATTATTTTCTCACATTTATTCATTTTTCCCACAAAAAAATCAAAAGCAACCTCAGCAGGTATTTATAGCACCAAGTTACCTTCTGTTGAAAGTTATGTCAGAATGCCATTAAATAGAAGCTGTATCGTGGGAAGATTTGTCACCACTAAGGTTTATGCAATAGTTATAGACATGAAAGAGGTAAGAGTAGGTAAATAGTCCGCTGCACTAGCTAAAATGTTCTACATCGAAGACCACACAAACCAAGCCCAAAGCCCAAGACCGGCGGCACAGCAGAAGAGTGGTTGCACTCTTGTGCAAAGAGGTCTTGGGTTCAATTCCCATCTCTGCATTAGTACATTGTACGCTGTCCTAAAATAGGATAAGGATTTTAATAGCTAAATAAAAATTGTAAAGCCTTAGTAAACATCCAAAAGTCACATTTTTGAACCCTTACTGTTCATGTCTTAGTACGGGCCAGGTCAAAATTGACACTTGAAAATTAAATCTATCACATGGGTGGATAGGATTTATTCATGCATTCAAATATTCAGAAAACCAGTAGTTCTGTGTAAAATCACACGCTGAGCACCCCTTGTTTCATTACACTTCCACGACAATTCGAATGTGAGGTTGGTCCTGTTACTTTTAACGTAGCATGTACTGATGTGTTTTACTTTAGATTAGTTTAAAACAAATTGTTCCTAAAGTAGTCTTCTGGTTGTGACGAGTGAATGTTTAAATTGTATAAACCTAAACGTGGCTGTGATGTGACTGTGGTGTGTGATAGTGGCCCTTAAGGTGCAAAGTAAAAAAAAAAAACAGACATCAAACTTTGACAAAGAGCATCTCAAACCACATAAACACTGTCTGTGTGCTCAATAGGTAGCTGCATCAACCACAAAACATGCATTTGATCCCCAGCCTCATACCACAACGAACAGACGGCTCTTGTTTTTTACATCAGTAACAGCAGTCACTTTTCTGCTCATTGAGTTAGCTCACTAATGCCAACAAATGTGTCAAAAATGAACTTCAACATACCAGTGATTTTCTGTTTCGATTTTACTGCTTTACTTCCAAAAAATAAACTAATGATGAAAAAAAGAGCAACAGCATTATTTACAAGCATTTTCATGTTCATGAAGGGACTGAAGTCAATGCATCAGAGTTTTTTACATACTTTGAAAACTTGCAAATCATGTAGAGAACTATAAAACTGTAAATGCACTTTAAATAAATAATGAAAATATATTTAGATGTACAAAAATCCTAGAACAGTGGTTTATAATGAATTTGAAAATGTCTTTATGGCCCAGATAAAAAAAAAAAAAAAACACATAATTTAAGGCGAGTCCGTTCCAGTATTCACAGCTGTATTATTACATTTGTCTTCCTGAGTCTGCCTCAGCTCAGTTCTCACCTTCCACTTCATAAGAAAACAACTTTTGACAACTGATTAAGTCTTTTTTTAAACAGACAAAGACAAATGTGTTTATTAACTGTGCAGATACCAAGGCTATGAGGATGTGCTGTGATCGGTTAAACCTTGTACCACAGAAAGACTCTCTATCTGAAGCCACTATCACAATGTGCCATTTTTTGTGTGTGTTCATGCAGCCTTCCCAGAACCACAAGGAAAGGATGCTATACTTAAGTTATTTACTTAATGGTGGGATCAGATATTTGTCGTGGTTGGTTTTTGGTTGTGCAGCTTTGAGATTAGTCATTTTTGCCACCCACAATGCTGTGCACAGAATTTTGCAAATACTGAAAAGTTTTTAGAGCGACTAAAGCTTTGAAAAAAAACCCTAAACAACTTATTTTAAATATTAAGGTATTACTATGAAGAGGTTTAGAGAGAAAACAAGAAAAATGTTTGCTGCATCCAACCATGATATCTGTTTCTTTAAGCCACTGAAAGTCTAAAGTAAACGCATTAGACTTTGAGGTACGGTGGCTGTGAACTGCAAACGAAATAACAAAACCGAAAAAAACGACAATTCAGAAAACAAATGAACTAAATCAAAAATAAATTTACAAAACCGAAAATGCAACAACAATTCCAACAATCTGGACAAGGTAGGTATCGTTTGTGGACGGAATTCTCACTGTTGATTGGACGAGACATCTTTCACTGAAGATATACAGGAAGTAGGTAATTAACTTTATTGCATTGTCAAACTAAACAGGGAGAAAATGGAAAATTATTTATTGCTACTTTGAGGAAGTATATAATAAGCCTGTTTGATTTGTTAATTTCTTTTCCGATTTGTTTGCACTTCCACTGCATTGTCCCCCAAACATTGGAGATTTTATTTGGGTCAGCAAAAAATCTATAACTCATTTGTAAAATAGTTTAAAATAGATTTGACCAGGTTTTAGTTGGATTTGATGTTTTCTCTCTGATTTAAAATGCTTAATAGTGATCAGATATTATCTCCAGAACAATACAGCTTAACCTATGCTCTCCTTTAAATAAATACTGATAAAAAGCTCAAATACAACACTACATCATGTGATGTAGGAGGTCTCTCAGTGTGAACCAGGACTCCATTCAAACGTCCACAAAGATCTGAAAAAATGAGAACGACCCACCAACAAGAAACAGACAGAAATCTCAAGTTTTCATGCCGAGTCTAAAGGGAAGCCATAATGTGTCCATGTCCATTACAACATCATGTCCCAAGTGTTCCACTCCCAAGATGCATTTTTTTTTATTTAAAACAACTTTCCTCTTTGAGTCTGTTGTGGGTGTTCATATCGGCTGGACGTCCACATAATCAGGAACATCTGGAGAAAAAAAAGAGATGAAAAGTGTTATCCTCATGGTGCCAACTTCCCATTAAAGTAAAGAGTTTTTTTCATATTTTAAGTGACCTACTCTCATAATCCATATCATCCTTTTCTTCTTCTGCGGCTGCTGCTCCTGGAGTCTGGTTTGAATACTGCGGGTTCTGGTCTGGATTTCTCGGTGGCAGTTCAGGTGCTCTCTGGTGCAGGTTCAGTTCTGGAGTTCTCTGTGACGTCGCTGATCTCCTCTGGCGCTGGTTCAGGTCTGGAGTTCTCTGTGGCAGCTCAGGTCCAGACTGGTGCTGGTTTTGTTCTTGATTTCTCTCAGGTCCGGACTGGGTTTTGATCAACAGAGCGGTGCGTCTCTTGACCGAGTGCCGCAGGTGCATGATCAGGCCCTGCTTTTTTCTCTTGTAGTGACGGATCAGCTCATCCAGAGACTTGAAATATATCTCCTCTGCGCCTCCAGCCGTCTGCCCCAGAGAGACACAACAAAACAGTCAGCAAAGTCCTGTGGTGGTTCTCATCCAGGTTGTGGACACAGACTGTTTCTATGGATACCGCCTACATGTCCTACTTCTGGACTGACACCACAGAGTAGACACGTATGAAAGGTGGAAGTAACAAATAAAAACTGATAAAAATGGGTGATGTGGACATGAAATATGCATACCGCTGTAAAAAAGGCTAGTTAAGAACAACAGTAAGAGGATTTTAGTGAAAAAACTGAAATGGGAGAGAACAAGTCATGGGTCCAAAACCTTTCAGACTCTTAAGAAATGTAATGTATAAATGTATTTGTTGCTCAATGACTCAGTGACAATCCATCTAAAACCTGTTCAAATCCATCTAAACCCTGTTTAAATCCATCTAAAACCTGTTCAAATTCAACTAAAACCTGTTCAAATTCAACTAATACCTCTTCAAATCCAACTAAAACCTCTTCAAATCCATCTAAACCTGGGTCAAATCCAACTGAAACTTGTTCAAATCCAAAAAAAACTGTTCAAATTCAACTAAAATTTGTTAAAATATATGTAAAACTGGTTTAAAGCTGTCTAAAACCTCAAATCCAAATAAAACCTGTTAAAATTGATCTAAAACCAGTTCAAATCCATCTAAAACTGGTTCAAATCCAACTAAAACCTGTTCAAATTTAACTAAAACCTGTTCAAATCCATCTAAAACCTCTTCAAATCCAACTGAAACCTGTTCAAATCCAAATAAACCTGTTTAAATCCATCTAAAACCTTTACTAAAACCTGTTTAAATCCAACCAAATCCTGTTCAAATACATCTAAAACTGGTTCAAATCCAACTAAAACCTGTTCAAAAAAATCTAAAACCAGTTCAAATCCATCTAAAACTGGTTTAAATCCAACTAAATCCTGTTCAAATCCACCTAAAACTGGTTCAAATTCATCTAAAATGGTTCAAATCCAACTAAAATCTGTTCAAATACAACCAAAACCCTAAATAACAAATTATTGTACTTTCACTCTCATAATGTGTCTTTGCAAAACACAGTCCTGGTTTAAAGACACATCACAGTCACCTCTCAAAACATCATGGTCTATTTTGAGTCAGGTAACCTTTTCTGTTTTGTTTAATGATGCATTGTGAAACATTTTTTCAGTCACAAGAAATGCAGGTTCATTCCTCCAAAGCAGAAGTAGCCTACAACATTTACAGTTGTGTTAAATGTATACAAGATTTTTTAACACAATCTTCATTCGTTCCTAATTTAGTCCTGGTTAAGGTTTGGTTTAGTTGAGTCACATCTTCGTTTCCACTGGGTTTTATTCCTGTTTCAGACGTTGTGTGTTCTTCTGTCCTGGTCAAAAAAAGAGTCTAATAAAAGTGAAAGGCTTAAAAGACGTCTCATCTCTACAGTCCATCTACAAAGGCCCAGTGTCCAGACTGGCTCACAGGATCTTAAACAATCACTCTTACATTTATTTACTGAGTACGAGCTTCTTCCTTCAGGCAGATGGCACACAACCAACCGACTGAAGCGCTCTTTTATTCCAATGTCCATCACTCACATGTGATGGACATTGGACATTGCTCAATAAGAAAGCTCACTGACTTGTCACTTGTTTTGTTTTTTTTTATTCTGTTCTCAGGATTGTTTTTTAATTTATCATAAACTGTAATATATGACAGTTATTGTATTATTTATGTATTTATTATATGTTTTTTTCTGATTTAAGTTTAGCTTTTAGCATGTTTTTAGCTCATGCCACGTGCAATAATTCTATTTTAATAAGCGGTATTATGCACTGACTACTGTTACTATATGAATCGTTGGGACAATAAAGTACATTTAATTTGATGATCAATTGTAAAAAGCAGAGCCATAAGCAGCTTGCCTCATGAACTGGATCATTACGGACATAATCTGTAATGCTCCTTTAATGCTGTTTTTAAAAGCTTGTGTAATGACGTGTGTGCATGGTTTATAAACCACCGCCTTGTAAACCACAGAAAGGAAAAACATTGAGATTAGGTTTTTATCTTGGATCCATTTAATTATGATTATGTTAATAAATGTCTCACACACCCCACACTGGAAACACCGCGTTCTAATGCAGTCAGTGTGTGTTTGTGTGAGACGTCACATCAGTTTCCACTCAGCGGTTTAGTTTCCACTTTGAGCTGAAATACTGACAGAGTCTATTATATTTAAAGACAGTGACAGTTGTGGTCGCGTGACTTTATTATCTGTGGTCTGTGTTGAGTGGGAAGAAAAGCTGTGCATCTGATTATTTAAGGTGAAGGGGAAATGATGATGTGTTCTGCAGCAACAAACAAAGCTCTGCTGCACAAATCAACACTAATAAGACAAATACTACTGAGTCCCATTCATAAAAAACTATCCAGACAAGAACCTAGGTTTAGAGAAGGGAGGACACAGAGGAGACCTACCAGCAGTGTGTAGTTTCCCGAGTGGGTCTGGAGCAGTCTGTATGTGTACACGACATGCTTCTTACTGCAAAGACAGAACATACTGCTGTGAAAATACTGGTTTAAAAAACAGCATTAAATCAGGCAACAACTGTCTTCAAAGTTCAGTTCAGTCAGATTAAAGTTGAGGGGCTTAGGACCACAAAAATGGATTTGGGCTTTGAAAACAGTGCAATGCGAAGAATATATTACATGCCTTAGTTGATTGTTTTCCAAAATGGCGTTTATCTGTTTTTCTCATTTGTAGTTTTAGGGGTCTTTGAGGACATTTCCCAGACTTTCACAGTTTTGTCACGACTGGTTCATGTGTAGACATCAATTGGATTTATTCTGACTATTCTACTGCGTTGATTAAGCAAATCAGGAAAAGTGTTTGAAATTAACTTTTGACAGAATTCCAATTTGCATAAATGTGTTGTATTAAAGAAATGACTTTGTATAAACCATATTTACTAGAATTTTTTCTTTTATATAGCACTTTTCATGGCACACAAAGCACTTGTGTGAAGTGTCTTTATTCCAAAACACTTAACACATTCTTGCTCAATGTCTCCAATAAAACTCAACCAAAACTGAAAACACTTGCTGCTAAAGAAAAGAAACCAATATAAAGACGGATCTGAGACACAAGTGAGCTGCACTTTTTAGATTCTCTGAGGACGAGGACAATGAATCCAAAAAGAATTTATAGATTTTATTCTTGTATGTTGATTTGTGTGTTAGTTTGCCAACACATCTGCTACAGTAAAATCGGAACAATATGGAATTAGCACTGGCCCTGCGCAAAGATGACACAAATTTGTAGAGTGTTCCTCATTTTTGTGTGGGGCAGGTGGTTAGTGCTCCGGGAAGGTCAAAAGTTCAAACCTTTGCTGACTCAAACATCCTCAGCAAACTAAAGGCCTTTTTGTGAGGAGTCTGCATGTCAATCAATCAGTCTTGATTTGTATTTGTGTAAAAATATTAGTGTAGCCAGATTTAGATTACAGTGGTAAAGATATTTTGAGCACAGAATTTGTGGGCTGCTTGGATCTGTTGGACACAGCTGTGATGTGGACGAAGTCTGGTCTCAGCAAAAAAAAACACGACGCTGAGGATTTTGTTAAAAGAATATTGTAAACGCTCCTAGATATGGGAGTTTATTTATGAAGAAATGAAGCTACAGCTCTTGTAGTGATTGTGCTATTTGTTTGTTTTTTTCTTCTGAGCTTGACTTGGTTTTATTTTGTTTTGTTGCTGATGATAAACTGACAACTGCATTTTGTTTTTTACTTTGTTGTGTGTTGTGTCTGGTTTGTGTTAGTTTTGGCGACAGAATGTTAAAAATGACCACAGTGTTAGCTTTTAGCTGAAAAGGGAAAAGTTTAGTTTCAGTTTTAAAAATTGTGTTAGGTGACACACACAGAAATGTGTCTAAACCTTTTGCAAGATGTCCACCTTAAAGACCTCCACGTGGTCTGACTCGTCCCACCAAAAAGTGTCATCTACATTACACGTGGTGCATTTGTGTGCCGTGAGAACTAGACTAGCAGTCACTTTATGTATTACATGAACAAAACAAAAAAATCCCATGAGGCCGAGGGGCTGGTTCAGCTGAGTCTTTGATACTCACTAAACACAGAGACACATGGCTCCCTGGATTGTCTCACTGTCCCGGATCAGATACGCCCCGTCCTTGTTCTTCGCCCCCAGCAGAATCTCGCAGTCCCGCCTGCTGATGGCGCCGTGGTAACAGAGGGGTAGAGCGGCTGCCATGGCGACGTCCACAGAGCCCCTGCACTAGACCACACCACACTGTTTTAGTCTATTTTTTATTTAGCCTTCATTTAACCAGCAAACAAACCATACAGTCAAACATAAATAAGATGGTTATGATTAAATAAAAGCAACATCTAAAAACAACAACAAATTAAACGTAATGCACCGTAATAAACTGTGTCTAAAGCATGTAGAGTTTCAGCTGAAGCATTTATATAAATGACATCAGCAACAAGTCTCTAGCCTCAAAGGACAAACAAAATTTAATTCTAAAATAAAAAGCTAATTTAAGTTTGAGTCTTTGAACCAGTTTCTGAAAGACAATCATCAATAAAAATTCCCAAATATTTATATTATATATTTCTGTACCAATTCAAAGAAATAACAGGTGGCAGGTGCTGGGGGATGCACTTGGTTTTAGAGAACTGCAAGTAAAAGATTATAAAAAGTATTTTGAAATGGCAAGCTCTGGCGACGGTGCAGAAGTATATAGAACACTATCAACCGCATAAAAATGTAAGTGTTTCTGATCATTTGGTTTAAATCATTAATGTAAATAATAAAAAGATAAAGTGGCCCCAGGATAGAGCCCTGAGGCACACCCGTACTCAAATTTAAAAAAGCGTTCTTGTGCTCGTGAATCTTTACACACTGTGTCCTGCCAGGGTCCCCACAAACATTGGTAGAATGTGAGCAGATTTCTAAATCTGTGGAATGACATTTGTGGACAGAGGTTGAGGATGCATTCTTTTAGTCCAGAGTTTACCTCTTAACATTCAAAACCAGCCCAGATACGGTTATAACCTGTCCATCATTAACGGCTTAAAACCTGTTAAAAATTCAGTTGTAAGCAATCTGAAAGCATTTTATACCAGTTTAAGCTAAACACAAACTTAAAACTCATTCAAATCCCGTTGTACTTAGTTGTTGTTTTAACCCAAACAGTTCAATTATTCTTTATGTTTCTGGACTTTACCTAAAGTTCAAACAGAGAGTGGTAAAATACTCTAGCATTTCATTATTTTGCCCACTTGAGCTGAAACAGAAAACGGAAACTGAAAAGCTGTTTTTAAGTGTCTGCTTTCATCCTGTACTCTGTGTATTGTTTTTAAAATATTGTGCTGCTGTCTTTGCAATAACTCTTTCAAAAAATGTGATCTGGTTAAGTCCTCGTCCTGGGACAGGAAAGATGGACAGGTGTTTGTCAAACCGTGGCTACTGGGTCAAATATAGGCTGGATTCAATCTCATGACTTACAACCATCAACATTAGACAAAATATAAAAAGAATATGTATTTTTGTGTTAAAATTTACAATGTGGTCCTTTAAAACCAGTTAAAGTTTGGGATAAACTTAAAAACCCATTAAAATCTTGTTTTAAGCAGTCTCAACCCAAACATAAACAGTTCACTTATAGAGATATGTTTGATAAAAAAGTAAGTAAATCATCCAAATAATGTTTTATAAAAAGAACACACTTGAGTTAAATAAGCTACTGTTCTTTACTTCTTAAAATAAAATGACTCTGGTAAAACTGAACAGTGTCTATTTGAGTCACTTCTAACACGCTTAAAGTAACGCACGTTTGAAGATTATATACAACATGGCTCTGACTCTGCATATTTACCTCTGTAGCTTTTCTGCCATTAACACAGTTGAAATACAGTAGTTGCCTTATGACGAGAGAAAACGAAAGCAATGCTAAAGTTAAGAGCTGTATAAGACAAAAAACCAAACTGATTCAATAAAATGGCACATACCCAACACGAGTATTCCTCAAACTAGACCAGTCTCCATCAAAATGACAGGCTCTGGTTCAAAGCAGGAGCCATAGATCAACGTCTTACCAGCAGCTCAGACAGAGACTAAACAGTAACAACTGTTTCATTGAAGAGCGGAGAGTTCAGAGAAGGAAACTGAGCGAGTTTCACAGGAAGACGTTGGTTAAAAACACACTGAAGGAGGATGTGTTTGATGAGACTAGAGACGGAAGAGTAAAAACCTAAACAAACCAAGGCTATGTATAGATATATTTTTAGACTAAATGAGGAACAGCGGACAGAATAAGACATGATATGGGAAGTGTTGTAACTGAGAGACAAGCCACTGCACAAACTACAAAAACAGACAGACATTTATTTAATATTGTTGGTGAATGTCCATGAAAAAGATGGTCAGCTAAAGTCAACATTAGTGAGAAGATTACAAAAGCAGGCTGTGAAAACTGAAAGCTCCCCCCTTCAACTTTAAAGAAAGACATTACATCAAACTGAAGTTTAGAGCGGACCTTACATTTCTTTTTCCATTTTTAAAACTCTAAAATGGAAATAAATGCACATATTTCATAACTTGACCCCCAAGTCTGAGGCGCAGCTATACACACATTCTCATCATCAGACATAACACCCAATATTATGTGTTGTAGCTTGAATGAAAATGAAGATACAGCTCTTGTAGTGATCGTGCTATTTATTTGTTTTGTTCTATTGAGCTTGACTCAGTTTTGTGATTTTGTTGCTGATGATGTGTTTAGGGTTTTGCTCTGTGTCTGTTAGATTGAAGACAGAGTGTTAAATATAACCGCAGTGTTAGCTTTTGGTTGGCCTTTGGTTGTTTTTCACATTAAGAAAGAGTCTAAAAAGTTTTCCCCCTCAAAGTGCTTTATTTTGCTCTCGCCCTGAGGTGTTCTGTCAATGCAGTAAACAGTTTTGGAGTTTAAGAGTAAAGATTTGTCACTGATTTTAAGTTTAGCGTCAGACCTGTGTGATTGCATTTTTTTTTTTTAATACAAGCAGCCAATAGGAGTGTTCCTCATTTACAGTAAATGTGAGCACATCATTTTCTCATCTATTAAAACTTCTTGATAATAATAAATCGTAGATGAGGTGTATGGTCTTGTTTTTTTTTAACAGATTGTTCTTATTTGTTTTACATTATCTTCTGTTAAAATAGCTGTGAACATTATGTAATACGCACCCTCATTAAATACACTGCAGGTTTAATGATGAGTTTTCGAAACAGTTTTTATTTCCTCATGTGAGATGCTTCGTACGTGTTGAAGGGACTGATGAGTGGATGTATTTTTTTTATTCTGTGAACTGACTATCAAGAGTGTGTAAATTGGTCAAGGTAATATTATAATAAAATACTTTGTACCTTATGTGGAACAAGCTCTGATGGTAATGGTCTATTAAACAAATGCTTACAACAAACAACAGGATATCTGTAAGAAAACTGTGTCATGTATGTGGGGGAAGTTATTAATTTCTTTAAAACTTTTGTAGTTTGTAGGGTGTATTAAAACCTCAAAAGAGGAAATGAATCATACCTAAATTAAAAATACTGTGAAGATCTTATAAGAATCATATAAGAAATTCAACACATGCCTTTTTATGATAAGGAACACTTTTCAGCCTAAGTTCTGCTAGTCTCTTCTTTCCAATAAGTGGTCCTTTATTACCCTTCCACGAACTTCTCTTTATGTAGTTACAAAGCTACAACATTTTTCATCTCACCAGAAGATTATGATAACTGTACAATAGGTTGGCCCTCACTTAAAAGATGTCTCGGTCATAGCAGCATTGCAAAGGTCACATGTTCTGACAAATACCAGGTAACAACTTAACATATTCTCTCCTGATATATGTCAGCTGCTATTGTAAGGCTGATACCAGAAATGTGTTCAAAGTCACTATGAGACGCCTCATGCATGTTGCAAATTTTGCACACACAGCACAAGTCGTTTACTGCAAGTTGAGACAGCTAATTTTGTCTAACTTCTGTAATTATTTTTTTGGCTTATGTTTCTAAGAATGTCATATGTGTTTTATTACGCAAGAATGTGTTTAGTGTTTTGCAATAAAGCCTGAACTTGTGAATTGTGTTTAAGGTATTGACAAAATTGTTTATTAACAAATGCTTTTAAGCAGTTAACCGTTTGGTTCAGAGAATGGCATTTAGTGTTTTACCAACTGTGAAAAACTATAACATCAATTACATCTTCTGCAGTGGGGTAATGACAGCTGTCAAAATAGGCTCAGGGACTATTCCTGCTTTGGTAAAGATCATGTAAGATTAAGAGCATATTTAATAGAAATATGTTTGGCAGGATTATGAGAAGTTGTGAACGAGGTTATGAAAGCGACTGTATTGCTTTTACCCTTTACCATTTTTGCTCGTGCGGTCCAAACGCACTAATAAAGCAACAGGGTGACAGCGGGGTAGTGGGCGTGGTTTCTGTCGCTAGGCAACGTGACGCGGAAGTGGCTGTAGCACGCACTGCACGCACTCTTCGCTCGCGGTAATCCCTTCTATGGGCAAAAACTAACGGATAATAATGAAAGAAGTAACGTTAGACCGCGCTAAATAAGGACAAACCCAGGCAAAAATATCAGAAGCTTTACTTTAACTTGGTCTGAATGTCTCCGTGACTCAAGTAGAAGCTAATGTTAGGCGATAACAAGGTGGGAGTACTCAACACGGATGAGTTTGATCCCGAAAGCCTTCAAAGTCTCCGCAGAGGTCAGAAAGAGTTAATATTAGGCTAACATTATACATTAGCATTGTTAAAACTGCTGTCCGTTTTAGCTCACTGTCCTGTTTTCCACCGTGTTTTCATTTTATTTTTTTTATTCTGTTTGTGGAGCAGACGGAGGGAGGCGGGACAGGGGGCTGATAGAGCTTCTTGGGACCGTGTTAATGGCTCTGTCCGTGGTCTACATAGTCTTCACCTTCCCGGTCACGGTGTGGAAGTGCGCCATGGTATAAGTCTCAGCTCCAACTCATGTTCCTTTGACTGACTAATGTACTGACAGATGCAAGTTCTGGATTAACTACCTTCAACTTAGTGGAAATATCTAATTAACTTAAGGCAACGTGACCTCAAAGTGACGTTTAATCTGTCTTGCTTAGGCCTTTATAGATATAAATATAGTTATGGTTGTACACTTTGCCACATTCAGTATATAGACATATTCGTTCACGTAATACAAAAAAATATGTTACTTAGATTGTTGTCTGCAGCCTAATTTAAATAATATATGTAGCCTACATATTTGTGATTAATGGTACAATTACAAAACAATATACAGTATATTAACGGTGTCTCTGGTGTGTCGATGTGTTCAACGTAGATCATTCAGGAGTACGAGAGGGCTGTCATCTTCAGACTGGGACGACTTATTAAAGGCCGAGTCAAAGGACCAGGTACTGCATCTAAAACAGCAACATTGTCAGACATACTGGACACTGAATATATTTTTCTGAGTTTAAAAATGTACTAAATTTTGAGGAAAGTGTTGCAGAAGAATTTGATGCCAGACTTTGTGTCAAACATTCCATCACCATTACAGCAACTGGAATTAATATTAGTTAATCTTTTTCATAGAGCCTTTTAAAACACTACAGCGAAGTTACATACAGACAAATAGTAGCCCGTCAATACAGGGTCAAAATTAAAGCAGAACTAAGTAACATTTTTACCTTCATAAATCTTACGACGTCCTTACGATGGTTAAATGAGTTGGAGCGGTGTGTTTGAAGAGTGCACAAACCCTCCCCCAAACATATCTAAGCCAAAAACAGCACTTACAAGATGAGCTGCCAACAAACCGAGGCAAGTCTTGGTTCATTTTCACATGAGAGTGACAAATTGCTTTACAGTAATTCAATATACACATAGCAACCTCCCGCACTATGATGAGCATATGAAATGGCATACACTTTTTCATCATCTGTCGTGGCAGAGCCACCAGAAAGACAGAAGGAAAACTTTGTCCGATGATTCTAGGAAGAGAAAACATCAGCCAGACCAAGAGAGAGCTCGGCCTTGGCCAAGCTTTTGCAGAATGGCATCAGCTGAAACAACGTGAAGGTCTCAAAACCGATTTTGACGCCACTTTTATTTTGTTGAACCTGTAAGATACTTTTCCTAACAACTTTATATTCTTCCTGTTTCCATTAGATCTATTGTTATTTTATGTCCCTCGAGATATAGCTACTGTTATGTGACATTTACATTCTTGTACTGTATTTGGTGTTTCTTTTTGCAAACAAAGTAATTTTTTTGTAAATGAAAGGGCTTTTTTAGTAATATAAATTATGTTTACGCTCCCTATCCTTTGCTTTTACAATCCAAACGTTACAGTTGAGAATACTACTTATTAATTATTCATGAGCCTGTGTTAAGGGGGTCTGTTGTAGAGCTGTAATCGGGACTTAAAAGTTAGGCCCAACAAGACCGACAGAATTCGTCCTGAGCCCAAGTTAATTTTGATTGACAGCTTTTTAAAAGCCCAAACTCGTTACTGTAAAGTCTGTTAAATAAAAGTATAGTGCTCTAACACTATACTTTTATTTAACAGAATATTCTTTTTGTTTTTGTGGTTGCCACACCTGGGACCCGTAACACGCATGCTAGAGCTTTTCTTTTTTTCAAGAATGAGTCATTTTTAAATAACAATTAACATCATTTATTCATGTATAATGTAGGCTATAGGTCACTTGAAAGTTGGAACAAAGAAATAAATAAGGTCCTCTTTAACATTGTAACATCTCAGCACTCTAAATAGGCCTAGGCATACACGCTATTCAATACGCATCACCTGACTGCTCATTTACCGAACAAGCACGGCCCGAGCCCGTGTAAAATGATAGAAACTAAGACTAAACCCATCGAGTTCCGTCATGTCCCGTCAGCTTTAGACAAAGATCTTTAGCCCTAGTCTATTGGCTAAACCATGTTAGAGGAAATTATTTATGTCTCTTGCGCCAACCAAATATTTTCTGTCATTGACATTTTTTTTAGCAGTGACGGAAAAATTTGATCTATTGTAAAGTCCTTCTCCTGACCAGCTGGCAAATGTACATATCAATCAGCAATTATCTTGAATTGTGTCGTCTTTGTCACGCTGCATTCAGTTGCAAAAAGATTACTGCTGCTGAGTGTGAGTTGTTTTTTCAAACCACCAAATAGTTCTGATATTGTTAATAAAGGTGAAAAAAGAGGACATGATGCAGTGGAGGATTAAGCAAGGACAAACAGAGAACACTGAGCAGTCACCGACAGCTGTTTCGGGACAATCAAGCAGCTGTCGGTGACTGAGCAGTCACCGACAGCTGGTTCGGGACAATCAAGCACCGACAGCTGCTTGATTGTCCCGAAACAGCTGTCGGTGACTGAGCAGTCACCGACAGCTGTTTCGGGACAATCAAGCAGCAAAAAGGAGGTGAAGAAGAGGGAGTACCGTGTTCAGTGAGAACAGGAGTTTATGTGGCTGAGGTGGGAAGGAGGAAAATGTTCTGCGACATTTGTAGAAAAGATAACATGAGTAACGGACTTGTGTATCTGTTGTTCATAAATAAAACAAAAAATCTGTCCTTTATGCTCGTCTTGACATTTCTTAAAATGTGAGTAAAACAAAAAAACATTATAAGTATTATTCAAGCATGAAAATTATACACAACTGGTAATAATAGATTAGCTCTTGCTCTAACACTTACCTCTGATAAGCAGTTGTCATCCATGAAGTGACAGGTCAAAAAAGTATTTTTCAGTTTACCCCTTTAACCTGCAATATTAGTTTAACCTAACTTCCTGTTCCTCTTTCAATGTTCACCTGTGGCGGCCCATCGGGGAATACCCGGCATCCCCATATTGCCTTGAGGTCTCTGTTTTTAAACAAATAAAATCTTGGCTAAAAGTGCTTTAGCTAAACATGTACTGAGAAAAAATTACTGAAAATTGATAAATTGACAGGCCTGATATAAAACATATAGCCTTTAACCTGTCTTGCTAGCACTAGTTAGTACGTTACAAATAAAATAACTCACCTCCAATTACTGCTTTCTACTACTGCTACTACTAACTCTGAACGTTTAACTCAATAACTAATGGAGGAAGCAGCAAAGAGTAAAAAATAAATACAGTTATAAAGCACTACTTCTCAACTTTAACAAAGTTCAAGGGGAAGTTAAAAACCTTCCTCTTTACCTCCACCTACATGTAGTAAAGACAACTGAAAGTGTTTTTTATCTGTCCTCTTTGTCTTAAATAAATAAACTAAATTGCCTTGCCTTCTATTGTAAATATAATTTTTAAAGTAGTAAAGATAAACTGGCTACGTTCATGGCTGCAATAATTTAAATGTGGATATTAAATAAAATTTTTATGAAATCTAGTATTATTTACGGCTGAGACCTCTCCTGGTGTTGTCTCTGTGCAGGTCTGTTTTGGATCATCCCATGGCTCGACGAGTTTAAAACAGTCGACCTGCGCACCGCCTGCCTTGACATCCCACCACAGGAGGTCACTCAATCTCAAACAAGCATGTCCAGTAAACTCAAACCTATCCTGAGCCCGTGTTTTTCTTGTCTCTTCAGGTGCTGACAGCAGATGGGGTGACGTTAAAGGTGGATGCTGTGGTGTTTTACCGTGTGGTGGACCCTGCTCTGTGGGTTACGCAGGTTAAAGACGGGCTTTTCGTCACTCAAGCTTTGGCTCAGACAACACTAAGGGCGACAGTCGGAGTTCACTCTCTGTCTGACGTCCTGACGCAGAAGAGCAGCATCGCAAAGAAAATGGAGGTGAGGTCAACACTAGATCATATATAGCCTGGAAATTTACTTTAACCACAAACCCTTTTTTAGAGGAAGGTGAGAGACGTGCGGTTTAAAAAAAAGAAAAGTGCAAATTACTGGTTTGGTTTTCCAACTTTTCGTTTCAGAATTATGAACTAGCTGCTGAAAGTCTGCTCAAGCCAAAATGTCCTTTATAAGCATTTCCAAAATCTACTATGGATTCTACTATGGATCTACTATGCACTAAAGGCAATTCAAAAGACCAGGTTATGGTTTAGAAACTGTCAAAATTTATGTATGTGTGAAATTTGGATTACTAAACTCACTTTATTTACTCATTTAATACAAACAACCAATCTGAGAAACAACCATTTAGCTCAGATTATGTTAAAGTCATGTAAACCCTGTCACGCTTATAAAGGTCATATGTATAACAAATGACCTTTCTGTCTGTTGTAATTCCTGTTTTGTCCTGCAGGAGGTGATGGATGCTGTGTGCAAACCGTGGGGCGTTCAGGTGCAGAGGGTTGAGCTGAAAGGCCAGGTGCTGCCCGTCCACCTGCTGCGCTGCATGGCTCTGGAGGCTGAGGCCAAGAGAAATGCCAGGGCTAAGGTAGAAAATACTCTCCTCTAATGTGTTTTACAATACAATACACAAAAGAAACCTTAAATACACGCTTTATTAGCAGTGGACCTCTGTAAATCTCTCTTCTTCACTTGTTTTTTCAGTTGATCGCAGCTGAAGGTGAGCTCAATGCGTCTCAAGCTTTAAAAGTTGCTGCGTCGTCTCTCTCCCCCATTGCTTTTCACCTGCGGTACCTACAGTCTCTGTCCACCATCGACAGCAGCGCGTCCATTGTCGTCTTCACTGTCCCCACAGAGCTCATGGACGCATACATGTCCCATCAGCCCTAGCTCCTCGACATATCCCATCTGTGTTATCACTCACTACATGATCCTCCTTTCCCTCACACCAGTGTACCTCTGTTTGAGTTCATAGAGGAAATTATTTATATGTTTAAAACTAAAAGAACAAATGTGTATGAATTGTACAGCTTTGTAAATGTTTATGTTTATTTAATATTACTGTAACAGTGTTTCTTACATTATTAATAAAAAGGCTTCTAAACAACTGAGTGATTATTCTGGAGGATTTGCTGAGACCTATTCTGTTCTTTGAACCCAGTTGTAGCTTTAATTAATATCAAAAACCCAGAGAATGTTTATCTCCATTGCAGTCAGACACACATTACACATTAGTACAGTATAACATTTTATACCATAAACAACACACTCATAATAATTCTGTTTGTATGGATCTATGCACTATTCTTACATATATGTAAGGCAGAATGTCAGTACTTATATATATTTGCTGTAAACATAAACAGAATATAAAACCCATTGTCACCTGGCTCTAGATAAAGCTACTATAAACAAAACAATTTGAATTTAGCAATGAACATTAAAATAAAGGTTTTAAAACGTCATTAACATACTTGAACACCAGGACAGGACCCCGTTCGCTCTGATGGTCCCGGTCCAACCATGAGCAGGACAGGTGTTAATCCACTGCCTCTTAAAAGTCCTGTGAACTACATGACAGAGAGCTCAGGAGCAGAAACACGACGAGTTACTTAATGTTGCAGATAGACTCTCACATGAATATAAGTCCAACTGATTGTTTGAGCAGACTTAGGGCCTGTTATAGCATGCCCTGACCTCTGACCTCTGCTGACACACTGCTGCATGAATCATACTCACTTTACTTAAAACCAAACTACCTCTGATCCAGTTTTAAAGGACATATTGTTAGTGTATTATAATGTCTTGTATCACATCCAATCAGGAGAGCCACATGTGAGCTACATCTTTGACCTGGGGACCTCTGACAGGCCACAGAGCTCATGGGTTAATGGACATTTAGTGGACTTTACAGCAAATGGTACCATCATTACATTGGACAGAGTTGACAGAAGTTGTGCTCTTTTCTGACAAGACTTTAAAGTTATTGAGCAAATAAAGGCAAATAATTAAAATGAACAATTGATCTTAATCCAACCCTGTCCTAGCAGCATGTACTAAACAGCAGTCCTCAGCTGATCTTATCTTGGGACACAGTTTTAGTTTTTGTTTTGTTGTGAGCCAATTACCCATTTGAATCATCTTTTAACACAAGCATATTTAAAGTTCACAGTCAACAACTTAACCTTAACATGACCCTGTGAAGATCATTGCTGTGATAATGACATCAGCAAAAGGTATGTTTATCGGAATAAAAGCCTCATATAATGTAGATTTACTAGATGTTTCCACAGCTTTTTGTTAACCACACACTCGTATGTGACGCATAAAGGACATATAGATTAGATTAGATTTAACTTTATTGTCATTACACATGTACAAGTACAATGCAACGAAATGTAGTTTAGGTCTAACCAGAAGTGCAATAGCAGCAGGTGTGGGATATTCAGTAGCATAAATAAATAAGTTGGTATTGTAGAAGTAATTTGCAGATGGATATGTACATAATATACAAATGGCTTATTACTATAAACAGAACTTTAATATGGGTATATACAATGATAGACAAGGCCATGGTGAGCTATAAACAGAAGTAAGAAATAAGATCATATTAAAGAAGTGCTTTTTAGGTGGATATGTACTATGGACATAAAATACAAATGGCAATTACTATAAAGAGAATTGTATGGATGGATATATACAATAATAGGTCAGGCGATGGTGAGCAGTAGTGCAGTAGATATAGTGCAAATAATTTATGAACAGAAGTGGTCTGAGTAACAGTAGAGCAGTTTAAGTTATTGTATTGTATTTTAGTAAAGTGCACTGGGCGGTTTTCACCACCCGCCACAAGGTTTAGTTGAACAGGTTTTAGTTGGATTTGAACAGGTTTTAGTTGGATTTGAAGAGACTTTAGTTGGATTTGAACAGGCTTTAGATGGATTTGAACAGGCTTTAGATGGATTTGAAAAGGCTTTAGTTGGATTTGAAGAGACTTTAGTTGGATTTGAACAGGCTTTAGTTGGATTTGAAGAGACTTCAGTTGGATTTGAACAGGCTTTAGTTGGATTTGAAGAGACTTTAGTTGGATTTGAAGAGACTTTAGTTGGATTTGAACAGGCTTTAGTTGGATTTGAAGAGACTTTAGTTGGATTTGAAGAGACTTTAGTTGGATTTGAAGAGACTTTAGTTGGATTTGAAGAGACTTTAGTTGGATTTGAAGATACTTTAGTTGGGTTTGAACAGGCTTTAGTTGGGTTTAGTTGGATTTGAACAGGTTTTAGTTGGATTTGAACAGGTACTGCCTCAGCTCCATGCTGATAAACATGCTGTAATATACTTCTTATATACAGTACATAACATATCTCTTCCTGCTTATAATTAATGAACTGACATTTTGTGGATTTCGTTTTTAAAATGTTTCTAACACAAAAAACAAGGGAGCAAGGTTTTCCAGTGAATATTTTCCAGGTTTATAGTTTTAGAGTTCAGTTCTCTACATAGCTGTTGTTTTTTTCTCACATTTGTGATTCTTCACCGTGAATGATCATCGGCCTCTGCAGTTGCCAGGTCATGTGATAATCAAAAGGAGCGTGGCCTTTTTACAGATAAGCTCTTTAAATGGAACAGCGAGACCTTAGCGTGACCTTTCGCCTGAGGCCTGCCCTTTCACCTGCCAATCACTGACACAGACACACACCATGACATACTCGTAAATTAGACACTAATACTGTCATCTTGGAGGGAACATAGTGAGAGGAATGGTCAGCTTTGTGAGAGCTCTATATGTTTAGGTCTTCCTTTTTCTGCAGCAACTTAAACCAGCTCAAGGTTTAAACTTGAACTCAGGGTTGTCCACCTCAAACCAGGACATCTCTGGGTTTACTGATTTAGAAACAGGTTTAGAGTGAGTTTATTCGAGTCTGTTCTAATCTGAGTTTAGCAAAAAGGTATTATTAATGGAGCCATGTAAAAAGAGGAGTCTCTATGTCAACAGTAAAGACAAATGGATATATATAGATTATTGTAGTTCATAAACGTGCTTTATGCAAGATTGTGTTCAAAACCAATCTTAAATGTGCTTCTCCAGCAGTGCTCAGTTTGTCCCCTTTGGGCAATCGTAGAAACAGGATTAGAAATTAATTGCTTATTCGATAAGGTTCTAGAGAGCTTTAATTGTAAAAGTTTTTCCAAATGCAAATAGTGTTATTTTGAGTCAATGTTCAATCCTTTTTTATTTTTTGTGTTTTCCAATTTGTTTGTGTGTTACTTTGTGATTTTGTCATTGTGAGTTGCCTTTCAGGGCCACCATAGGCTTTAATGATAATCAATGCAACATCAATTTAATGCCCTTCTTCCACTGGGAATGTTAAGTTCCAGGTAAAGTTGAACAAATAAAACCCTTTATATTGGCAATGCCCTGTAAAACATTGAAGGCATTTCTCTGCCAACTCTGGGGACAAACTGTTTTTCTGACATTTTTTCATTGATTGTACGTTGGTTGCTGAGAGGCTCACATTAGAGCAGCATTTATGTTAAATTACACATGTTTAACTCCAGTACAGTGGAGAGGGCTGGGCGTGCTCTGTGGTCTGAGGCTAATAATATCCAAAACTGGGGTGGAGCCAACATTTTACAGCACCACAGAGAGAAAACCTACTGTAAACAGATTTAACCTTTAGCCACTTTTTTTTTCTTTTACAGACATTAAACATAGAGAAAAGATCAGTTTCAAAGCAGTCCTTGTTCTTTAAACTACAGTTAAATGCAGTGGTGACATATAAAATTACTTTATCTGTACATTACATCATTAATTGGGAGATACCTGCTGCGTCTGAAGGAGATCTCTGATTCATTTACTTCAGTCTAGTGCTGTGTCTCCTCCTCTCCGCTCTTCTCGAAGCCTCCCTCCTCCTTCCGCTGAGCCTTCAATCTGCGTCTCTCTTTAAACCAGACTTGCACTCCTCGCTGAACTCCATTCACCTCCAATTGTCCGTCTTTCATCTTTTATCTTTGGATATTTCTACAATGAAGCTGTACAGAATGCTGTATTTACTGGGATTTCTCATTGTCTGCAAAGGTAAAGAAAACAAAATCTATTTAAAACTGTTCAAAAGTCCCTTTTTAAATGTGTAAATGCCTATAGTTGTAATGGAAAGGAGTTTATCTATAAGTTTAATTTGCATTTAACCATACAGTGAGTGTTTGCAGACAGATTAAAGAGGCCAAAGATTAACTAGAGCTGCTCCATCTGCTTCACTTTGAGCCAAAAATACACCATGTCCAAATAACCCCAAACTAGATTTTGACCAAACGTTTATCTCTAAAACTGGACTAATGTTGTGCATTCAGACCTGGATCAGGGCCCATCTCACTTCCTTAAGCCCCGCCCCTTCATATGACTGACAGCAGTAATCACCCGTTGTGTCCCGATTGAGGGGATGAGAGGTTTTTTTATAGCAGGCTGATCCTATTGAGGGCAGTGTCGCGCTCATATGGGCTAATTGCAGAGTAGGGAATTGCAAAACTGAAGCTAATGTTGTGGTTGAGCCAAGAGTAACGCCACTCACGGCCACTGGGACCTGCACGCAAGTCAACTAATTTCTAATATTTATAGAATTAGCATACTTTAGGGTATGGTGACAGACTCCTTACTAGTTATCTTCAACAATAATTACAGTTGGACTAAGCATACCAATCTGGATGTGTCAAGCACTACAGGAGTTCCACAAGGGTCTGTTCCCGCTCCATTATTCTTCACTTTAACAGAGGCTCTAGAAACAACAATCATTCTTGTTCCCCATAAAAAAAACAAAAAAACATCCAAGTTAATTCTGGTATTCTTATTAGTTACTGAGAAAAAGGTGAAATTAAACATACACAGTTCTGTTTTTGGTTAGAGGTCACATATGTGCTGTGACAAATCGTCTATGTTTATGGAGTTTCAGAAAACAATTTGTTAAACAATATGTAAAAAATGACCTCCAACACTCCACAGTCTCCTATCCAAAAACAAAAAACATCAAAACAATATTGTCACTAATAAGTTTAGATTTAGATTCAATTTATTGTCATTACACAAGTACAAGTACAATGCAACGAAATGCAGTTTAGCTCGAAAGACCCAGGGCGATCTTCCCGCGCCGCCATTTTGATCTTCAGGAAAATGAAATAAGGCATTTTACAAACATAGCAGACATCAACAACAAATAGTAATAACTACAGTTGCCGTTACAACATAACATACGTACATAAGTTGTGTGTGTATTTATATGCTAGGACAATGGAGATCAAAAGAGATTGAGCAGTGGAAGAAAATGATTCTACCCCAGTGAAGATAGTATAGGGCTCTTCTTAGACTGTTCTGTCTCAAACTTTTAATTTGTGAAGTGGTCCTGATTTGAAAGACCACTTCTTCATTAGATCCTCATCTCCATGGATCGTATTAGTTATCGGGGGTCAGAGGTCAACGTCAAAGTCTCACTTCAACAGAACCAGTGTGTGGAGTAGTTTTAGTTTTGGATTTGCAAATGCGGCTGTTGTTTGACCTCTCTGAGCAGCCGTACTATAAGGAAAATGAATTTTTTACACTGTTTTGTTTTTCCTTTACAACATTTTACACAATGCACCAACTTGACGTTGGCAGATGCCACTCTATCCTCCTTCACAGTGGAAACAAGCTCACGGATTGTCTCTCCTCACCTCACTGCACTGTACCCAAACTGTCCCACTTTATGTCAACAAGGATTAAGACAGACGTCATTGAGGTGTTACTTGTTTTATAACTGAGCTTTGCCAAATAACCACAAAATAGCCTAAATGTTTACGTCTGTTTAAGTCTGTATAGTTATCAAAATAACACTACACATCTCACTGTTCTAATTCAAATATAATGGGCCATTTTCAGCTGTAAAAAAAAAAAAAAAAGTGTCTTAAAATTTTTTAAAGAGACGTTGTGTGAGCCCTAATCCTGCTCCACAGAGACGCACTAACAACTGTACAAACCACAGCACGACTCAGCAACAACAGAGAGGTCAAAGGGTAAACACTAGAAAATGTATATGTTTATACTTATTATTACTTTATATTATTATAGTACCTGCTGCTGGTTTGAGTGGTTCTTTATTCTGATTGGATAAAAGGGGACAGGATACATTTTTAATACCATAATTCCTTCATGACTGTTCTTCTTGTTTCTAAACCCTCAGGTGAAGAGGAAATTGGTGAAGAGGAGTCCTGTGATAGCTTCACGGACCTGAACCTGTCTCACTGCTTCATCGGGACCAGCCTCTACGTCCGGCTGCTGCTCTATACTCGCTCCAACGTCCACTGCGGCCGCGAGCTCCAGCACAGGCGCCCATCCGAGCAGCCGCTGTTTAACGCTGCTCGCCCCACGGCCTTCATCATCCACGGCTACAGGCCCACGGGAGCGCCCCCTATCTGGATCGACCGGCTGGTGCAGCTGCTGCTCACTCGCGACGACATGAACGTCATCGTGGTCGACTGGAACAAAGGAGCGGCCAACCTCAACTACTTCACCGCTGTGACCTACACCAGAGACGCCGCGCTCAACCTGACGGACTTCATCATCACCATGCAGGTCAGGGTCTGCTGCGTCTGGTGTTGTAGTCACGACCACACTGACCCAGACCAAGACCAGACCAAGACCACAGCAGGTCAGGACCAGAACCAGTGCACAATAGACTCCAAGTCCAGTCTTAGACCAGGTCCAGACTCATGGAGTTCAGTGTTTGGTGAAGGAGACAGAGTTAGTCCAGTCTTAGACCAGGTCTAGACTCATGGAGGTCAGTGTTTGGTGAAGGAGACAGAGTTAGTCCAGTCTTAGACCAGGTCCAGACTCATGGAGGTCAGTGTTTGAAGGAGACAGAGTTAGTTCAGTCTTAGACCAGGTCCAGACTCACGGAGGTCAGTGTTTGAAGGAGACAGAGTTAGTTCAGTCTTAGACCAGGTCCAGACTCACGGAGGTCAGTGTTTGGTGAAGGAGACAGAGTTAGTCCAGTCTTAGACCAGGTCCAGACTCATGGAGTTTAGTGTTTGGTGAAGGAGACAGAGTTAGTCCAGTCTTAGACCAGGTCCAGACTCATGGAGGTCAGTGTTTGGTGAAGGAGACAGAGTTAGTCCAGTCTTAGACCAGGTCCAGACTCATGGAGTTCAGTGTTTGGTGAAGGAGACAGAGTTAGTTCAGTCTTAGACCAGGTCCAGGCTCATGGAGGTCAGTGTTTGATGAAGATATTTATAAGATAAAATGTTGTTCAAATGAGAAATGTTTTGAGGAAAAAAGCGTTTTAAATTTGGGTTTTTCATTACTGTATGAAGTTTGACTGTGTTGTTTCAGGACGAGGGAGCATCTCTGAGCAACATCCACCTGATCGGTGTGAGTCTGGGGGCTCATCTCGCCGGATTCGTTGGAGCTAACCTCAATGGAAAGATCGGACGTATCACAGGTGAAGAAAAAAGACGGGGAAAGTACTAAGAATCTGCAAGAAATGCATCTGAAATTAATCACAATATCAACAGAGTGCTTGTATCACAATCGCTTTACAGTTTTCCATTTGACAGAGATGAAAACTGTACTAAAGACAAAAAAGATAGGAACAGAGGGTTTTGAAGGCCCCAGAGCCTTTCATTTTTTTTTTATCAATTTGAATTTAGCTAAACTTAAATCTGTGGGTAATGCAACTTTATTAATGTAAACAAATGCAGCGTTAACCTGTTGAACCTGCATTTCTCAGGTTTGGACCCGGCCGGACCAATGTTCACCAGTGCCACTCCGGACGAGAGACTGGACCCAACAGACGCTCAGTTTGTGGACGTCCTTCACACCGACATGGACTGTGAGTTTAATTCATTCTTCTTTTTGGGGCTCTTGAATTGGATTTTGAGGAAACAACCAACCAGCAAAAGAATGTATTACATAAAGCTCTCCCCATTTTAGATAAACTGTAACGACTACAGATGGAAATTACTGTGAAGGGAGGACCATTTATTTTATCAGTGGAATGGGTTCGGCTGGTCAGGTTAGTCTAGACCAGGAGAAAAAAAAGACTATTGTATTTTTTCTACTGTGAATGTGTGTGTCTCTGCAGCGTTCGGTTTGAGAGGAGCTCACGGTCACATCGACTTTTACGCCAACGGAGGAGCGGATCAACCTGGGTGTCCCAAAACCATCTTTGCAGGTAAAACCTTTATATTACTTTTCAGTAAATGTTTAAAGACATTTATGTGGGATACAACTGAATAAAATACAACATGTCCGTCAACACTACATTTACAGTTCCTTATCACCTCAAAATCATATTTTGTGCACCATGTGGTTCAGTTTTATTTAAATATTCCATGATCAAAAACAGGTTTTAAAGGCTGTATAAAAACAACAGTCCCTGTCCTGACATTAGCAGATTTGCAACAAAAAGTCATGATTGTTCACATATGTCTTGAATTGTTTCCAAAAACATATGTTATGTGACAATCCAGTCAGTTCCTGTTATATATATAATTTTTACTCATTAACTGTAGCTTCTTTTTCTCAGGGAAGTCGTACTTTGTGTGCGACCACCAGCGCTCGGTCTTCTTGTTTCTGTGCGCTCTGAACCACACGTGCACGCTCACAGCTCGCCCCTGTTCGTCCTACAGTGAGTTCCTGGACGCCAAGTGTCTGCAGTGTGAGGCCTTCAGACCCGCCCCGTGCCCTGTGCTCGGTACGACTCCAAACACTCGCATTAAAACCACAATAATGAAAAGTTCATATGGAGCTTTACTCTTTTACATGTGTTGTTTCTTAGCATAAGTTACATCTAGTATGACGTAAAAGTAATAGACAAGTTTAGTGCAAGACTGCATTAACCGAGAACAAGTCATGTCCAAGATCAGAGACCAACTCAAGACCAGAACCAGTTTACAATTCACTGTAATGGAGTCAAAGGAACAGCAAAAAATATGAAACAGTCCAAGTCCAGACTCGTGGTGGTCAGTGTTTAGTGAAGGAGTCCAGCATGAGGCCTTTCTTTCTGAGATCCTGACTTATAAGGCCTTTTGTCACAATCTTTAGGAGAAAAAAGCTCCATTTGACCTGAAACTTTAAGCGTTTCAAACAAGTAAGTAAGTAAGTAAATTTTATTTATATAGCACCTTTCACAGATATAAATCACAAAGTGCTTTACAAAGTGCAATAAAAAACAATAAAACTTAGAGAAAAAAAAAAAAAAAAAAAAAAAAAAAATTAAAACCACAGAATATTGAAACATAAAAAGCCCAATCAACTAAAAGCTTGTTTAAATAAAAGTGTCTTCAGCTGCTTTTTAAAAGAATCAACAGAAATATCCACTCGCAGAGACAGGGGCAGGGTGTTCCAGAGTCTGGGGGCGACTGTTTGGAAAGACCGGTCACCCCGGGTTTTCAAACGTGTTTTGGGGACCATTAAAAGGTTTTGACCTGAAGACCGAAGAGTGCGTGAGGAGGAGTAAGGGGTCAGCAGGTCAGTGATGTACTGGGGGGCCTGTCCATGTAGAGCTCTAAAAGTCAAGACTAAAATTTTAAAATCAATCCTGAATTTGACTGGAAGCCAATGAAGTGAAGCTAAAACCGGTGAAATGTGAGCCCTTCTGTTGGTTCCAGTTAAAAGCCTGGCTGCAGCATTTTGCACCATTTGAAGCCGACCCAGAGACAATTTGTTGAAACAAATAAAAAGAGAATTACAATAATCAAGACGAAGAAATAAAAGCATGAATAATCATCTCCAAGTTAGATTTAGACAATAACACTCTCAATTTAGAAATGTTTCTTAGATGATAAAAACAGTTTTTGACCAACTGTCTAGAATGACTGTCCAGAGACATAGATTGGTCAAACAGAACACCAAGGTTTCTGAGGCTCGACTGGACGGAAGAACCCAGGGAACCAAGGTGTTGTTTGATTTGAAGTATTTTTGGTCAGGTGCAAAGATTAAAGTTTCAGTCTTTTTGTATTTAGCTGTAGGTAGTTATTGCATAACCAGTTCTTTAAGCAAGTCAAGCAGTTCAACAATTCAGTAAGTTTATAAAACTCAGAGTCTTTAAAAGAACAGTACAACTGAATGTCATCAGCATAAAAGTGATAAGACACATTTTTAAAACCATGAAATATTTCACTAAGAGGGCATATGTACAATAAAAACAAAAGAGGACCTAAGACTGAGCCCTGAGGAACTCCATATGACAGAGGGGTCATTTCAGACAGAATATTGTTAATACAGACACAAAATGATCTGTCACTCAGGTAAGAGGAAAACCACTTTAACAAACGTCACTGAAAACCAAAAACATTTTAACCCATAGTATATTACTCCCTCTGTCTGGTCTTCAGGCTACGACATGAGCCCCTGGAGGGAGGCTCTGATCCAAATGGGACAAACCAAAGTCTTCTTCAGCACCACGTCCTCGCTGCCGTACAGTAGTCAGTGTCCTCCTTAACTTCTGTCATTGTCCGTCAATGTCTGAAAAAAATGCACTAATGACATTTTCTGCTGGTGTTGTGTGCAGAGCTGGGTTACAGAGTGGACATGGTCACGTGGAACCAGTATCTGCGCTGGGGAGTGGTGTACATCCGACTGCACAGCGGCAGGAGCTTCACCGAGGCCAGAGTCGACCAGTGAGTTTAGTTGGACTTTCACAGGTTCTAAGGGAGTTTAGTTGGACTTTCATAGGTTCTAAATGGGTTTAGTTGCTCTACCTTTGCCACAAGTCTCCTCCTTGAACCCCCCCCCCCCCCCACTTAATCAATCAAGCACTTAATCAATCAATCAGGTCAATCAGGTGTCAAAACATGTTTGATTGTCTCTATGTCTGGAGGACAAACAGAGAACATTCAACAGTTCCGGAGACCATTACAGTGTCCATGCATATGTACAAACATCTTATCTCCTCTCACTGTCTTCTGGCTGTGACCATTGCACACAGGGGTACTGCATTTCTAACAGCAATCAATGGCTTTGCGATCTTGTCAACCATCTGGTCCGTAGTATCTATTATTCCTCCTTTGGTCTGGTTGTAGAAGTGGATGGCTTCTGTTTTTTTCTTTGGGCTGTTTTCAACCAACATCTTGCTGTGGAGCATTGTGCAGCAGAACAGCCTTTCCCTTTTTTCTCACATAGATGATCATGGTCATGCTGCCATTGAACCCATATTCAGTGCTATGGACCTCTCTGGACCTGGACACCTTCATGACTGGAGGAATGTCTGGCTTGTTCTGCTGCAGAGTTCCCACAATAGTCAGACCCTTCTCCAGGAAGAGGCACACAGGTGAAGAAGTTGTCAGTGGTGATGTTTCGACCTGTGTGTCTGAATCCACTGCACAATAGAGATAATACTTACATGTTGCTGTGTAAAATGACCTCCTGGTGGTGAGACTTTGCTGTATTGACAGTCAAAGTTGCATCAGATGTGAGAGACGACATCAGATGTTTAAGTGGGACAGTCAGAGTTGCTATGAACTGAAGGTTTATAGAAGATTCCATAAGAACTACTTGGGGTCAAAAATTTATTTTCTTGGTTATATTTTTAATTTCAGCCTAAAAAATAAAACTTATAATATGTCCCACTGAAGAAAATCAAAGTCCTAGCAGTGGTCCCCGTCCCAAAGTTTGAGAACCACTGACTTAAAATGAATAAAGCAATAGTAAATAATAAAATTAAAAAATACATTTCTCATACCTGTGGTGTCTTTAGAAGAGGAAATGAGCTGAACCTTTGCAATGTCTGCAGTGATTTGTGCAGAAAAAGACAGAGGTGACTTTAACGACAGCAGAGAGAGAAGCACTTGTTTCGTTTTGAAGAGCTCCTCGGCCGAGTGGGTAGTTGTAAATGTCAGAGTCACGTTGTGTTTGTTGTGACATTTCCTGCAGTGTATTTTGTCTCACAGAGTTGCTTTATTGTGAAGTTAGAAATAATTGATTTGTTACATTCGTAGACAGTAGAAAATAAATGGACACACTATTGAAGAAGTGAAGGCCGGCTCCAAAAAGATTAGCTGCTTTTAAAGAATCAGACACAACAGACTGTTATTCTAAAAGTAACTCTTGTCCCTGTAAACGTTACTAAAAGAAAAGACTAGAAGATTAAAAACGAACAGCACTTCCTTGTTGAGTGTTTTTAAAACTCCTGATGGCGTTTCTTCTTCTCCTTCAGTAAACAGCTGCGTTTCGAGCAGTACACCTCGACTCGGCTGCTGGCGGAGTTCGACGACGACGTGTCGCTCGTTCAGAAAATCTCGATGAGGATCAACACCGGGAACGTGATCGGGCCTCGGTACAAGATCCGGCTGCTGCGAGTCCGCTTCACTCCACTGGACCATCCCGACAGGTCGCACTCATTCATCAGCTCTAGATCAGACCCAGACCGGACCAGACCCAGACCAAGACCAGACCAAGATCAAGATTGAGACCGAGACCGAACCAAGAACAAGACCAAGACCGAGATCAAAATCGAGATCGAGATCGAGATCGAGACCGAGACCGGACCAGACCAAGACCCAGACCAAGACCAGACCAAGTTCGAGAACAAGATCGAGACCGAGACTGGACCAAGACCAGCCAAGACCAAGAACGGATAGGACACAGACCAAGACCAGACCAAGACCAAGACCAGAGAGAGACCAGACCAGACAGTGACCAGACCAAGGCCGAGACCAGACAGAGACCAGACCAGGACCACACCAGACAGAGACCAGAGAGAGACCAGACCAGGACCACACCAGACCAGATCCAGGAGACCGAGTTAGTTCAGGACCTAAAGTTTAAATTATGACCAGGACTAAATGAGACTGTTTTTAATTGTTTTCCCATCAGGCCTGTGATGTGCCGTTTCGACATCATTATGGAGGAGAACATGGAGGTGTCGTTCAGGCCTCTGCCGTGCGACTCCCGGCTCTGACTCAAACTGACTCTGGATCAGCCCCGGGCTCGAGGAAGACTCGCTGAATTCTCACGAACCCAGAGAAATGTTACTGTAAATTAACTTTAACTGAGACTGGGAGGAAGAAGTCCTGCCTCGTTTGGTTTGGAGCAAACACACAATGGTCGACGAAGAAAGAAGAAGAGTTCGATCTTGGTTTGAAAAATTGAAAAAGAAAGCCTTTGATAGAAAACCCTTCCCTGAGAAAACCTCACTCACTGTTTCTCGTCTCTGTGCCTTTTCTGCACCAGCTCAGTAAACTTCCCATGATGCTTTGAGGGATGGCTGCTGCTTCACACTGACGCTGCTGCAATGTTAACACGAGATGTACGTTTTTATTTAGTCTCAGTTTATTTTTATTTTTAACAGAGGCTCATCTGTTAAAAGTTGTGTAATATTGTGTCTTCTTTGTAAATTTTTACAGTTTTTTTAAATAAACTACATTTTAAAACCAATTTTCAAGGTTTTACTTCAGTGAAACACATTATTTAATATTAATTATTTACAACCTCCTGAAACACCTCAAATAATGTTTAACCTAACTTTGTGTTACATAGTGATGTCGTTAAGTAACACAATGGGTCTTTAATACTTGCCTTAGACTTAAGTGACTTTAACAAAACACTACAGAACATAGAAAAAAACGAGTCATTAGGCCTACATAACCCAAGATCCCAAGGAGGAGGGGGTCTTGACAATACTGTAACTGATCTGAACGGAAGAAGAAGAGGCGTGGGAGGTCACGGTCCTGAATTTCCAGTGGAACAAGTGCCACAATCACTAAAAATGTCTTATTTAAGTCCCTCCCTTCCCTCAGTAGAGCGGACACAGGGCAAAGTCTGTGCGGAACAGAGCATGCGCAGAGCACTCAGAGCAGGGAGGGAAGAGCGCGAGACAAAGCAGAGAGCACAGGTGAGATGAAGGTAGAAAACATTAAATTTATAGGTTTTAAACATTAATCTTTATAAAGACATTGTTACTTATCCCTTGTTCTGAACAGATTTACAGAAAGATTTAGACTGAAACCAGGTCCATTTAGAAAGTGATAAACATTTTATTTGTTAACTATTAAATGTTATCTACTGGAGCTAACACACAGACTGTTCACAAGAACCTCCTACAGCCTCAGTCTCACAATAATGAACAGCACTTTAAACACATCAGAGATTATTTCAGTTTAGGAAAATGAACAGTGGATCCATAATAACAAACCAGACTCCAGCGAGCAGAGGCTGAGTGAATGTGGTCTGGACTCTGTGGAGGAGGGTCATGGTTTTAGAGACACTGTAAAACGACAAAACCCCTGCGCTGTGGTCCAGGTAAACCCCTATTCTGGACAAAACTGGACCTGAGACCTTAGACTGGACTTTGTTAAACCTGGAAGAGTAACCATTGTTGTCACAATTTAAAACCCAGGTTTTATTATTGTTTCCAAATCTACATTCGTCAGAGCGTCCTTTTCTCTCAATATTCTTGTTTGCGACTGCTATTATAACTGCCCACCCACTGCACTCCACCTCCCAGTAACAACGGCCCGTCAGACTCTCTCTGCTCAGGACCTGACAGCAGTGACTGAATCTGTCGGGATAAGCTAGATAACCCTGTTTTGTTTTTCACAAGTGTTACTCGTCTGTTTCCTTCAGACAGTGACATCCAGGTGTTTGCTGTGTTTGGGTCAAATGTGATTTCTCTGGAATATTTTAAGAAGTCCTCTCTGGTGGTGGGCTCAGGTCCGGGAAGAAAAGAGTGGACTTGGCTGAGAGCCAGTGAGAGGTTTTCTGGGCCGTCCCTCAGAGTGAGCTGTAGTTGATCTGTGAGCGTGGACATGGCCTGCACAAAGGAGTAAGAGGCCAGACACTGCAGGCAGGACTTGACAGCTTTCCTCTTCCTCCCAGTGCACACATCACAGACCACATCTCCAGGTCCCACAGAGCAGTGGTCCACTGGAGCGTCCTGGAGCCCACTCTCCTTCAGCTGCTCCACTAAAAACGCCAACATGGTGTTTTTCATCAGCACAGGCCTCGGGACAAAGCTCTGTCTGCACTGAGGACAACTGTAGAGCTGCTTCTCCTCTTCTGTGTCCCAGTGACTTTGAACACAGCTCATGCAGAAGCTGTGTCCACAGGAAGTAGTCACTGGATCCTTCAGTAGATCCAAACAGATCGAACAAGAAAAGGCTTCTTGGTCGAGTTGAGGTTCTTTCTCTGCCATTTGTAAGCTCGATAATAGTCACTGTGTTAGATTCTATTTCACAGAAACTAGTGTGACGCTGGTCTGTGAGTGTGTGAGCAAAGTTCTGGAGGTGGAGTCATGTGGGATCCACCCATTTGCACTGAGTCAACCTGAAGCAGGAAACACACAGAGTCTTGCAGCCTTTTTTCTAACTCAAGTTTAACCCAAAATGACTTTAATAGTGACCCCACAGTCCCAACTGAACTATTGTGAGCTTTATCTTCAAGTTATCTTTAAGCAGTAAACCAGATTAAAATGCAACAAACTTTATTATTTTAGTGTCAAACTGAAAATGTTGCCCTAACCCTAACCCTAAGGTTCTTCTGTTAAATTCAGTTGTTTCCACTGTGGATTCATAAGACTTTGTAGAAGCAGACAGTATTTGACTTTAAAATACAGTCCTCTGGTTGTAACTTTCTCCACAAAATGAGAACTCACCCAGTTTCAGCCCAATTTTTATTATTCACTAAATAAAACTGTCTTTATTCCCATTCATCTTCATCAACAGTCACACATAATTCAGTTTGACATGTTTACGTCACATCTATTACAACCAGTGCATCCATCTGAGTCATCACATTATAAAAAAAATCTCTTTTTAGTTAAGCACTTAAGAAGTAGCCTCTCTATTAGTGATACGGTTTCATCAGAAGGCAGTGTGGTTTTCTTAAATATGAAGTATTGAACTTGGATATATCTAAAGAAGAAGCTGTTGGGAAGATTATATTTACGCTGGATCTGTTCAAAAATGTGCATGTTTTGATATTTGATATTGTAGGTATTTTATAAATTTAGTAAAGGGAGTTTTAGGATTTTAGATTTTGTGAGTGTTTTGTCTTTTCTACTTTTTGACTCTGAACATTGAACTACAATTTTGTGCTTGTGCAAATGGCAAATAAAACGTTTTATTGTCTATTAAGTTATATGTCTATATTATATATATATATTGTCTATAAGTTACACATTTCCCTCAAATTCAGACAAATGCGTAGTGTCTACACGGAATTTTAGCGCAGCTGCAATGGAAATGATTGCCACACGGCTGACAGATGTTCTTCCTAATTTAACTCCAACTGGAAACTCAGTAGAGGCCTACACAGAGGAGGTCCATGCTACCCTCTCAGCCATCACCGACTCAGTGGCACCCCTCAGGACAAAGCCCAGACCAACCAGACGACCTACGCCATGGTATAATGAGGAAACGCGGGCTTTGAAACAGGCCTGTAGGAGTTTTGAACGCAAATGGCGCAAGTCAAAAACAAGTCTAAATTATCAAAAGTGGTGTTTGTGTGTAAACACCTATAAGCACGCCCTCAGCACTGCAAAGACTACCTATTTTTCATCTCTAATCAGAGAAAACCGGCATAACCCCAGGTTTCTCTTTGGAACAGTTGCTAAACTTATCCAACCAAAAACAACTGAAGACTCCTCTCCCTTTAGTGCACAAGACTTTTTAGATTTCTTTAATCATAAAATTGAAGATATCAGGGATAATATTTTGTTTTTGTCTTCTTTGGCTCTGGGTCCCATTCACTTGGATCCACCGACCTCTCGTCTCTCAGTCTTAGATTGTGTTTCCCTCGATGAGCTGACAAAGGTGGTTTCTTCATGTAAAGCAACTACGTGTCTCCTGGATATCCTGCCAGCAAAACAGCTTAAAGAACTGTGGCCCTATGTGGGGCAAATTATATTAAACATTATAAACTTGTCCCTGTCTACTGGCACCGTTCCTTCCCTTTTCAAACAGGCTGTGGTCAAACCCCTGCTCAAAAAACCTACTTTGGATCCTGGATGCCTAAATAATTTCCGTCCTGTCTCCAATTTACCTTTTCTATCTAAAGTCCTCGAAAAAGTTGTGCTAAAACAACTTACTCTATATCTATCAGAAAATGACCTCCTCGAGCCGTTTCAGTCTGCATTTAGGGCCTCTTATTCCACTGAAACAGTTTTAGTTAAAGTGACAAACGATCTCCTCCTTCAGATGGACGAGGACTCATCGGCTCTACTGTTATTGCTGGATCTCAGTGCTGCATTTGATACGATTGATCCTGCAGTGCTAATCAACAGACTTAAAGATGTTTTTGGCATCTCTGGCTCTGCTATTGCTTGGTTAGAATCCTATCTGTGTGATAGGTCTCATTTTGTCTCTTTTAATAAATCCTTCTCCTCCACGGCACCAGTGAAGTTCGGTGTGCCACAAGGGTCTGTGCTCGGTCCCATACTTTTTTCACTATATGTTACACCATTGGGACAAATCATCAGAAGTTATGGAGTGAACTTCCACTGTTACGCCGATGATACACAGCTGTATCTACCAATAAAAGCAAATAATACTACTGACATCATGCGTCTAGAGGCCTGCCTCGTTTCAATTAAAACATGGATGTCTCAAAACTTCCTCCATTTGAATGCGGATAAAACAGAGCTCTTGTTAATAGGCCCTGCCAGTCATCGGCACAAGTTCAACAATCTTACTGTCTCAATCAACAACTGTGTGTTGGAGCACGGCAAAACTGCAAGGAACCTCGGTGTCATTTTTGACCCCACACTATCTCTGCAGCAGCACATTAGTGAGGTCACTAAATTGGGCTTTTTTCACTTGCGGAATATCTCAAAAATTCGCTCCTGCCTCTCTTCAGCTGATGCTGAAATTCTCATTCATGCTTTTGTCACATCCAGGCTGGACTACTGCAATGCGTTATTCTCTGGACTGAGGAGGAAAAGTACTCACAGACTACAAATGGTCCAAAATACAGCCGCCAGACTTTTAACAAAGACCAGGAAGTTTGATCACATTACTCCGGTCCTGGCTTCATTACACTGGCTTCCTATTCATGTTAGAGCTGATTTCAAAGTTCTCTTGTTAACCTATAAAATCCTTTGTGGACGCGCCCTCTTACCTATCTGACCTTATCACCTGGTATACTCCAGCTCGTACCCTTCGCTCTCAGGACGCTGGCCTCCTTCAACTTCCTCGAATAAAGAAGAAGTCTGCTGGCTACAGAGCCTTTTCTTATAGAGCCCCATTTTTGTGGAATGGGCTCCCGGTGGAAGTGCGGCGATCTGACTCTGTTGAGATTTTCAAAAGCAAACTCAAAACATACTTATTTCACCAAACGTATGGAGACTGATTGATCATAGGGTTATGTTTACACTGGTTGTAGCTGTAGGTACACACTCAACCGCTCATATTATTATTACATCTGCCTATTTTCAGTAGTATTTAGCACTTTTGTTTTTCTCCTTTCTACCTCCTCCTAGGGTGGACGCAAACCTCTGATCTGCTGGGTGACGTGTACTGCCCCCACCCCCCCGACTCAGCTCCAGTGTGAGGACCCACAGCTCATCTTTCATCTACCTTGATGTTGGCTGAGGTCCCATCCACCTTACATACACACACAGAGTGGACACTGGACGCTGTCAACATAAATGTTTTTTGTGAATATGTTTTGTATTTATATGTATTTTTTCAACTGTCCTGGACACATTCTTGCACGGCCTTCTGTGGTTCTCCCTGAGGTTTCTCTTTTTTCCCGGCTGGGTTTTTTTGGAGTTTTTCCTCACCCTGATGGAGGGTCTAAGGACAGGGGATGTTGTCTAGTGCAGTCTGTTAAGCTCTTTGAGGCGGCTGTTGTTGTGATATTGGGCTATACAAAAATAAATGTCTTGTCTTGTCTTCTCTATTAAAGGGGCATTACGTAATTTTCAGAAAAACCTTACAGTTACTGACACCAGTGGCCGTTAGGAGAACTACAGCTCACTCTTGCTGTGTGTAACCGGAGCAACAAGACACAGGACATCGACATTTACAGAGAAGGTGAGATTTAGAGAGATTTATTTAATAAAGATTGACTTGGCAGGAGAAAACATTACATGCCAAGCCTGAAATGTGTCATCATTCAACATCAGAAAAAAGATAAAACAGAGGATAAGAGCTGTCCTTCAGGATGTTGTGTGAAGTGTGGACTGTGGCTTTATCCTGCCTCTCACTCAAGGAGGACAGGGTGAAATGCCAATAATCCTGCAGCATCTTTTTTGCACCCGCTCCAACTCATCTGACAGGCAACTGTTAGAAAACTACAGACCGGTTTTCCTCCTTGCCTTTACGCTAAATGACTAGCCCGCCCACACAGGACTGGCATACTCCAACACAGGTCTGATGAAACTCAGATAGACCTGCTTAAGGACGTCAGGTGGAAGCACAGCTCTTTGTGCAAAATTTAGGTAATGAATCCTATGGTTTACTTTGGAGAGAATATATTTTATATGTGCATCCCAGGATAAATCAGAAGAGATTTTTACTCCGAGAGGTTTGAATGTGGAGACTCTTTGGATCATACTGCCACTGACTTCAGGCAGAGAGGGGCAAGGGATGTTACACTCTCTCCTGGCGCTTATGACCATGTCCATAGTTTTTGGTCCATTGACTGCAGGTGAGAACTCCTGACCCCACTCATCCACAGAGTCCAGTGCATTCTGCATGAGACCAGTTAGTGTCCCCATGAGAAGCTCAGTCAGTGTCAGATTGTCTGCATATTTCACAGGGAGAATAGAACATGGAAGACATACATCCAGGCTGTTTATGCATATTACAAAGAGTAAAGGAGACAACAGCCCCCCCTGGGGGACACCTGCTGGAATGGCAAAAGGTGGTGAAGTGCAGGAGCCCCACTGCACTTTGTTTGTTCTCTGTCACTCAGGTAGCTCATCAAATTGAGCCATAGAGGGCGCCGAATCTGCATGTTTGCCAGTACTTTGAGCAATCGACTGTGGTTTATGGTCATGCAAACAGATCTAGAAAACAAATGCTGCCAACAGGGTCTCAGCCTGTTGGCCAGCCAATACAACCACCACATGGTATTTTTTTAATTGCACAGTTTTTTAAAGATATATAATTATAAATTCTTTCCTGCACAAATTTATAATAAAGAAATGTTGCATTGAACCACAGTCTCTTTTTGTTGCTGTCATTGGTTTATGTGGCCGAGTCATGTCCTAGAAAGATAGTTTGAGAGTTAACAAACATGTTTACAGCAGTGTAGGTGATGTCACCTAGAAATTCTGGTTTAAAGCTGATACGTCTTTATCAACGGCTTTTATCACACCATCTTGTACTTCCCGTGTATGCTCTGCATGGCCAACAGAGGCTCGCATGCAGGCCCCAGGGTGAGACTCCTGTTGTTACCTGGTTGCGCCATACCGGTAACGTCACGGATCTTGCATTTGTTTCAGATGCCTTCTTTTGAACTTTTTAGGACTATAATTTACTGTAAAAGCATTGGAGTAATTTATTATATATTTATGATGTGTAAATTTGCCACTGGTTTTATTTTTGATGGTGCATATAAACAGGTGAGGCAGGTGTTACTGGCTGTGGCCGCTGTTTGGACGGAGCTCTAATTTGACTCATTTATATGCATCATTTGAGAAAAGCTAAGTTTGTTGTGGCTTTTACTGGCTCTGTAGTGCCTTAGTTGTTTACTAAGCTCTTGGACCAGATACTATGTTTGGTTTAAGAGCAGAATAAGCTAATGAATGATTGGTTGAACACAAATGCAATAAACACAGACCAGGGAAATAAGTTTACATTGCAGGCTTCTTTTATGTAGAATTAGTAGAGAGAAAAACATTTAATAATTAGAAAGTGACAGTGAATCTGAAAATTCAACCTTTTTGTTAAGTAGTTTAGTAATCAAAATGATTTGTTTTGTACTTTTTTCATTTTTCTTTGTGTTTGTGTGTTACTTCAACCAACAAAACCAAAAAAACTTTTATAGTAATCAGTTACAGCATTAATGATGTATGGTTTACCAAAATAAAATAAAACAAATTAACTTCAACATTCACTCAAGTCTTGTCTCTTTTAGTAGTTTCTTTAACTGTATACAGAGTCCCCTGGGTTTTGCAAATAATGTGTAAATTCTACCACTTTTGATGAAAACCATGCAAGGTCCTTTTGCACATCCAGGGGGCAGTTCAAAGCCCATGCTTGCCGTGTTTCTCCTCAACTGATAATTTTGGTTACTGTTGTACAACAGGCCACTTTAATAGCCTGTTGTACACAATGTAATATACACAGAAATAAGTGAAATAAAGGATTAAATAACGTCAAATGCCCATAAACGTATTTAGCTTAATTTAGGCTTGTTCGTAATCATAATGGCAGAGCAAAAACATCATGTCGGCACAAGCATTTGAACTTCTATGTCAATTAAGCTCTATGTGTGCTTCCTGCTTCAGGTTGACTCAGTGCAATTGGGTGGATCCCACATGACTCCACCTTCAGACCTCTGCTCACACACACAGACTGAGACCAATACTAACTAGTTTCTGGGAAAGAGAAACTAACACAGTGTTATCACTGAGCAGAGAAATGGCAGCAAAAGTACCTCAACTCGATCAAGAAGCCTTTTCTTGTGGGATCTGTTTGGATCTACTGAAGGATCCAGTGACTACTTCCTGTGTACACAGCTTCTGCATGAGCTGTGTTCAAAGTCACTGGGACAATGAAGAAGAGAAGCAGCTCTACAGTTGTCCTCAGTGCAGACAGAGCTTTGCCCCGAGGCCTGTCCTGATGAAAAACACCTTGTTGGCGTTTTTAGTGGAGCAGCTGAAGAAGAGTGGGCTCCAGGACGCTCCAGTGGACCACTGCTCTGTGGGACCTGGAGATGTGGTCTGTGATGTGTGCACTGGGAGGAAGAGGAAAGCTGTCAAGTCCTGCCTGCAGTGTCTGGCCTCTTACTGCGAGACGCACCTTCAGCCTCATTATCAGTCGACTGTGTTTGGAAAACACCAGCTGATGGAGCCCTCCGAGAAGCTCCAGGAAAACATCTGCCGTCAACACAACGAGGTGAAGAAGATGTTCTGCTGCAATGACCAGCAGTGCATCTGTATGGTCTGCTGCATGGAGCAACACAAAGGCCACCACACGGTGTCGGCCGCTGCAGAGAGGGCCCAGAGGCAGACAGAGCTGGAGGCCAGACGGGACCAGGTCCTCCACAGGATCCGGGACAAAGAGACAGACCTGGAAAGGCTCCAACAGGAGGCGGCGGCCCTCGGACGCTCTGCTGATGAAGCAGTGAGGCACAGTGAGGAGAGCTTCACTCGGCTGAGCCGTCTCCTGGAGAAAAGACGGTCTGAAGTGGAGCAGCAGATCCGGGCCCAGCAGGAGACCGAAGAGGCTCGAGTCCGACAGCTTCAGGACAAACTACAGCAGGACATCACTGAGCTGAGGAGGACCCAGGCCCAGCTGGACTCACTGTGTCTCACACTGGACCACAACCAGTTTCTACAGAACTATCCCCCACCGTCCTCGGCCGAGGCCCCAGACTCCTTCAGGATCCACACACCGAACCTGGGGCCCCTTGGTCCCTTTGAGCAGGTGACAGCAGCCGTATCTGTACTCACAGATCAACTACAGCTCACTCTGAGGGACGGTCTAAAAAACCTCTCACTGGCTCTCAGTCAAGTCCAACATTTACTGCCCCAACCTGAGACCACCACCAGAGAGGACTTCTTAAAATATTCACGAGAAATCACACTGAACCCAAACACAGCACACACACGACTGTCACTGTCTGAAGAAAACAGACGAGCAACAGTTATGAGGGAAAACCAGAGATATTCAGATCATCCCAACAGATTCAGTAACTGGCAGCAGGTCCTGAGCAGAGAGAGTCTGACGGGTCGTTGTTACTGGGAGGTGGAGTGGAGTGGGTTTGGGGTTGATATAGCAGTCGCAAACAAGAATATTAAGAGAAAGGGAACCTCTGACAAATGCAAATTTGGAAACAATAATAAATCCTGGGCTTTATTTTGTCACAGAAATGGTTATTCATTTAGTTTTAACAAAGTCCAGTCTGAGGTCTCAGGTCCAGTTTTGTCCAGAATAGGGGTTTACCTGGACCACAGCGCAGGGGTTTTGTCGTTTTACAGCGTCACTCAAACCATGACCCTCCTCCACAGAGTCCAGACCACATTCACTCAGCCTCTGCTCGCTGGAGTCGGATTATTTAAATCTGGAGACACTGTTCATTTCCCTAAACTGAAATAACCTCTGATGTGTTTAAAGTGCTGTTCATTATTGTCAGACTGAGGCTGTAGGGGGTTTATGTGAACAGTCTGTGTGTTAGCTTCAGTAGATAACATCAGAGCTGTCTCTGAACGACTAACACTGACTTTGAGACATTATAGTTCCTCTTATGTTTAGGCCAAACAACACCTGGTTAAGTTTAGACACCGACCAGAGCATTGTGTAATACAAAAGGGTTTTAATGTCAAACAACACTTATGTAACAAGTGGCCTAATTATATTATACAACTTTAAACAAAACTATGGAGAGAGTATTGTTTTTCTGTTTGTCACTTTCTAAATGTAACTAGTTTCATTCTAAATCTTTCTGTAAATCTGTTCAGATCAAGGGATAAGGAACAATGACTTTATAAATATAAATTGTTATAAACAATGTGTTCATAAAAATAATTTCATGTAAAATCAGCCTGAGATCATTTACTGCAGTTCAATAAACACAATAAAGAATTAAAAAAAAAAATTCAGTGAGCCTCCTTTTTGTCGATTAAAAAGGATAAAAGACTTAAAAGAGGGACTTTCAGAAACCTGGATACACTGTTAGCTTTAAATTAGCTCGTGGCTACAGTTTGAACAACATTAAAACAATAGGTTTGCATAAAGTAAAAGGAGCAGGAGGCATGTTTTCTTCCTACATCTCACCTGTGCTCTCTGCTCTGAGCATGCTCTGTTCCACAGACACTGCCCTGTGTACGCTCTACTGGGGGAGGGACTAAAAGGACATTTTTACAAATTGTCAGTCTGTGGCACTTGTTCCACTGGAAATTCAGGATTGTGGCCTTGTACTTCCCAGTTTGTGAACCTCTGCTTTAACTGGTTCTAAGTGGTTTTAGTTGTACTTTTATGGGACTATTATTGTAGCATAACTATTTGTAAATACGTCCAGACAATTGTGTGTGTAGAGAGTTTGCAAGTGCAGCATGGCCCGTTGTATAAATTATAACAGCCCACAGCCCTCTGCTGGAAAAATACCACTATAAGCACAGGGCTGGTTTCCATGTCAAAAATAGAATGATAATATCGGCGTATATCGACAGAATTTTCCCTGGTGAAGAAAACAGCCTTCACAACACTCTCTAGGAGGTAGGTGTATGTGTGTCAAGGTCGACAATGAAGAGAAGACTTCATCAGAGTGAGTACAGAGGGTTCACCACAAGATGTAAAACACTGGGGAGCTTTAAAAACAGGAAGGCCAGATTAGAGTTTGCCAAACAACATCAAAAAAGCCTTCACAGGAACAGCATCCTATGGACTGATGAGACCAAGATCAACTTGTACCAGAGTGATGGGAAGAGAAGAGTCTGGAGAAGGAAAAGCTCATGATCCAAAGCCTAGCACCTCATCAGTGAAGCATGTGGTGGTAGTGTCATGGCGTGGGCATGTACGGCTGCCAATGGAACTGGTTCTCTTGTATTTATTGATGATGTGACTGATGACAAAAGCAGCAGGATGAATTCTGAAGTGTTTCGGGTAATATTATCAACTCATATTCAGCCAAATGCTTCAGAACTCACTGGACGTCGCTTCACATTGGTTACATCCAGTTCAATGCCGTGACAAAAATAGACGCCACTCAAAGTTATATACAAAAATAGCACTTCTTATTTTAAAATAGGGTTAATATTAATTTATAATGACGATTATCAGTAATCTCAGAAGTGTGGGTGCGTGTATGATTGTTTATGGTGTGTGTTGTGTGTGTGTGTGTGTGTGTGTGTGTGTGTGTGTGTGTGTGTGTGTGTGTGTGTGTGTGTGTGTGTGTAGGGAGGGAGCAGCACGAGCCTTCTGCTCTACTTCATGCACACTTGTTTTAATGTTGTTCAAACTGTAGCTACAAGTTATGCTAAAGCTCACAGCACATAGCTAACAGTTTATCCAAGTTTCAGAAGAGTGTCTTATCCTTTTTTAATCAACAAAAAGGAGGCTCGCTGAAAAAAGTCCAGAAACCACACCTTTATTGTATTTATTGACCTGCAGTAAATGATCTCAAGATGATTTTACATGGACTGATTTTCATGAATACATTGATATTAACATTAACCTTTATAAAGTCATTGTTCCTTATCCCTTGATCTGAACAGATTTACTGAAAGATGTACATTAGTAAGTGACAAACAGAAAAACAATACCCTTTACATAGTTTTTATGTTAGTTTTGTCTAAAGTTGTGGAATATATTCAAGCCACTCGTTACATACAGTAAGTGTTGTTTTGGAGTAAAAGCCTCCACTCAAACCTTTGCCTTTTATTACACAATGCTTTGGTCTGTGTCTAAACTAAACCAGGTGTTAATCTGTCTAAACATAAGAGGAACTTTATAATGTCAAAATCAATTCTAGTCGTTCAGACACTGCTCTGATGTTATCGACTGGAGCTAACACACAGACTGTTCACAAGAACCTCCTACAGCCTCAGTCTGACAATAATGAACAGCATTTTAAACACATCAGAGATTATTTTACATGCCTATATTGTATATGCAAGACATGCATGTATGTAAAGGTCAATTGGCAACTCTAAAGAGTCCCTGGAAAATTAATGTGAGAGTGAATTGTTGTCTGTCACTGTCTTTCTCTAAATGTCCGCCTTGTGACTAACTGGCCACTGTCCAGGGTGAACCCAGCCTCAGGTCCAAAGCTGATGGGATAGGCTCCAGTCACCCTTTAGCCCAAACGAGACAAAGAAGAAGAAAATGAATGAAAAGATTATTCCGGTTTAGAGAAATGAGCAGTGACTCCATATTCACAGTCTAACCTGACTCCAGCGAGCAGAGGCTGAGTGAATGTGGTCTGGACTCTGTGGAGGAGGGTCATGGTTTGAGAGACACTGTAAAACGACAAAACCCCTGCGCTGTGGTCCAGGTAAACCCCTATTCTGGACGAAACTGGACCTGAGACCTCAGACTGGACTTTGTTAAACCAAAATAAATAACCATTTTTATTACATTTTAAAACCCAGGATTTATCATTGTTTCCAAATATACACTCATTAGAATACCCTTTTCTCTCAATATTCTTGTAGGCAACTGCTAAATCAACCCCAAACCCGCTCCACTCCACCTCCCAGTAACAACGGCCCGTCAGACCCTCTCTGCTCAGGACCTGCCTCCAGTCGCTGAATCTGTCGGAATGATCTGGATAACTCTGGTTTTCCCACACAACTGTTACTTGTCTGTTTCCTTCAGACAGTGACAGCTGTGTGTGTGCTGTGTTTGGGTCCAGAGTGATTTCTCGTGAATATTTTAAGAAGTCCTCTCTGGTGGTAGGGTCGGGTTGGTGCAGTAAATGTTGGACTTGGCTGAGAGCCAGTGAGAGGTTTTCCAGGCCGTCCCTCAGAGTGAGCTGTAGTTGATCTGTGAGTACAGACACGGCTGCTGTCACCTGCTCAAAGGGACCAAGGGGCCCCAGGGTCGGTGCCTGGATCCTGGAGGAGTCTGGGGCCTCGGCCGAGGACGGTTGGGGATAGTTCTGTAGAAACTGGTTGTGGTCCGGTGTGAGACACAGTGAGTCCAGCTGGGCCTGGGTCCTCCTCAGCTCAGTGATGTCCTGCTGTAGTTTGTCCTGAAGCTGTTGGACTCGAGCCTTTTCGGTCTCCTGCTGGGCCTGGATCTGCTGCTTCACTTCAGACCGTCTTTTCTCCAGGAGACGGCTCAGCCGAGTGAAGCTCTCCTCACTGTGCCTCACTGCTTCATCAGCAGAGCGTCTGAGGGCCGCCACCTCCTGTTGGAGCCTCTCCAGGTCTGTCTCTTTGTCCTGGATCCTGTGGAGGACCTGGTCCTGTCTGGCCTCCAGCTCTGTCTGCCTCTGGGCCCTCTCTGCAGCAGCCAACACCGTGTGGTGGTCTTTGTGTTGGTCCATGCAACAGACCACACAGATGCACTGCTGGTCGTCGCGGCAGAACATCTTCTTCACCTCGTTGTGTTGACGGCAGATGTTTTCCTGGAGCTTGTCGGAGGGCTCCATCAGCTGGTGTTTTCCAAACGCAGTCGACTGATAATGAGGCTGAAGGTGCGTCTTGCAGTAAGAGGCCAGACACTGCAGGCAGGACTTGACAGCTTTCCTCTTCCTCTCAGTGCACACATCACAGACCACATCTCCAGGTCCCACAGAGCAGTGGTCCACTGGAGCGTCCTGGAGTTCTCTCTTCTTCAGCTGCTCCACTAAATCTGCCAACATGGTGTTTTTCATCAGAACAGGCCTCAGGACAAATCTCTGTCTGCACTGAGGACAGCTGTAGAACTGCTTCTTCTCTTCATTGTCCCAGTGGCTTTGAACACAGCTCATGCAGAAGCTGTGTCCACAGGAAGTAGTCACTGGATCCTTCAGTAGATCCAAACAGAAGGCACAAGAAAAGGCTTCTTGGTCCAGTCGAGGTACTTTCTCTGCCATTTCTCTGCTCAATAACAGTGACTGTATGAAGAAACTAGTTCGTGCTGGTCTCAGCCTGTGTGTTTGTGAGCGTAGCTCTGGAGGTGGAGTCATTTGGGATCCACCCATCTGCACTGAGTTGACCTCAAGCAGCAAGCACACACAGAGACTGTGGCAAGAGCCTAACTCCTTTTTTCAAACTCGAGCTGAGGTTGTGATATATGACAGTTTAGCCCAAAATAACTCTAATACTGTTGTGCGGGAAGTAATCAGCCGACTTGAACTCTTTACTGTGCTTTATTAACAGGCTGCAAGTTGCTGCAAACAAGAGCTACTGTCACAGCCACAGCTCACGCTGAACATTCAAAGGCTGAAACAACAATGACGGAACTCAGCCCTGCTCCTCTTAGTCTCTAGGCTTCTACGCATACACATATACCCCAAAACTTCCACAGCCCTCACTTCTCATTGTAACAGGTCCAGAACAGATGGATGAGCATTAACTCATTGAAATGCATATAATGCTTAGAGAGAGAAGTTTATGGACATCAAACAAATTATGACGTGATTCAAACTATTTAAGCCTAGACCTGGAACAGCAAATTTTAGACTTTCTAAGACCCAGTGGAACCCTGATTCTGATTACAGCTGTTGGAGTGATGCTGTTGGTGAGTCTTTTCTGAATTGACTGGCTACACACTCTGTGCTGTTGTGTGGGGTTCATTGTATGTTTAAAAAACATTTAATGATGCTCTTTCGAGCTTTTTCTTCAAAACCGATTTGACCGCTCACATTATTTTTAATTAACTGATTTGTTTATGAGCTTCACTAACCTCAGACAAATGGACAAGTGTCTTCACCTAAAGGCGCCACACTTAAAAAAAAACTTAATTTCCTGGTAATGTTTTTAATTTCAGTCTGAAAAAACTTGAAGAAATTCAAAGTACCAGCAGGTGTCCTCGTCCCACAGTTTGAG